>CAWUFW010009847.1:0-748240 GCA_963921515.1 Calotriton arnoldi
ATTGTGCACTGCCCACTCCTCATCTGATACCCAGGTGTGGCCCTTACATGCAGGGAATTCTGTCACTTAGGACTGTGTCCTTGCAGTTTGCTTGACTCAAGGTGGGAGACAGCATCTGTTTCCCTGACTCTGTGGTGGGCATCATGGGTGGGTCCATTGCTTACACAATGCCTGTATTCTGACATGTATTCAGCGTGTTACTTTGATCTGTGGTCCAATTGCTGAGCTGATCCACCACATGTGGCTGGGGTACCTGGCACACACCCATGCTGCGGGTGGGAACAATGTTTGGGCCCCAGGAGTATGTATATGACGTGTGTCACACATACTTAGCCAGCTGCCTACAGTCCAGGGCTCATCCCTCATTCATGTGGGGCTGGACAGTCATGCCTACTCCAGGCCATACAATACACTCTGTACTCCCACTCCCGTGTATCAGAGGACACATTGTGCACAGTGATTTGCCCCTCAGGTGTCTGCCTCTGTGTCAGTGTGCTGTGGATTAGTCGCCAGGACTGCTGTGGAGTTTCTTGGTAGGGGCTCAGCATGCCACTGGAGATGTGACCATAGGAGACGATACTTGTGTGACACATAGGTGTCTGATCAGCTGCCCATGCAGACTGGGGCATGTAAATGTGAAGTTCAGGCAGCTGTTCCCCATGCACAGCAGAGTGTGAGGGGCTCAGGTTCAGAGGGTAGTGTCACAGGTCTCCCATATGTCCAATAGGTATGACCTGGACAGATGAGGGTTAAGAGGATGTGTTGTGGGGGGGATGTACATGTGCACTTGTGCAGCTCCAGGACTTGCATTCCCCATGACCTACTATTGTGACACAGTGCAGAGTGTTGTTGTCTAGCTGCAAAGTCATACATCACTGAGACAGTGATGTATGACTTTGCAGTCATGCCTCCGCCATGGCATGTGTCTACTGATTGGTGATCCTGCAGGGGAGTGACACGTGCTACATGCACACCATAGTGGCGCTGGCTATCAGGACATGGGTGCATCATGGTGTCTGTCGCTGGTATGCATCACATGCATTTCCTATCTGACTCTGGGCATCCCTTACATCCGTAAACCTGTACTGACTCAGTGGCAAGAGCTGTGATGTGTCCACACCGTGTCCTCTGCACTGTCCAACTACTGTGTACTTGGTGCATGTGTCAACACTGGGGTGTTGCAATCCAACAGACACCAGACAGATGGGTGCAAGGCCATGTGGGATGTGAGTGCCATGCTTGGCATCAGACTGACAATTGACTTCTCCTGTTCAATTAGTGCACTTTTAGCAATGCACAACTAATGATGCCAGGGCTTGCTCTGTGATGTGCTGTGCTCACAGTGGTGTGTGCGTTATGTGCAGGTGACTGATGTCTGTCTGTTTCCCCATTTTTTGCAGATACATCCACGGCCACGGAAGGGGACAGCTCCACGGACCAGGAGGAGCCGGAGAGCCAGACTGGGTCAGCAGCCGAGGAGTGGTCGGAGGGACCCAGTGGCACGGAGGGCGAGGGGAGCCACACCGAGGAGTCCTCAGCAGCATCCACCTCAGCTGAGGACCAGAGCAACTCGGAGGATGACTCCCTTGTGGAGGCGGGTGTCAGCAGCCACCACACCCCAGCTAGTGTTGCTGTCCCCGCCACCACCACCACCACCACCGCCCTCCCATCGGCTCCCATTCCCCAGGTCCGTGGAGGCTCCCATGTCCGGGAGCGTGTCTCCTTTGGGCCAGGCACCGCACCCCTGCCCCTGTGTCCCCTGCTGCCCTGAGTGAGGAGTCTGTGTACCTCCTTCGCCAGCTCCATGTAGGGCAGACAGCCATGCTGAGTGTCCTCCATGCGCACACCGCGCTGTTGACTCAGCTGGTGTCGTTCATGGAGGGCATCTCATCGGGCATGTCTGACCTACAGAGGGGCAATAGGTCCATGGACTCCTCCCTGACGGCAGCAGTGTCCCTCCTCAAACGGTCCCTCACCCCTCCTGCCTCTGCTCCATCCACACTCCCCAGCACCTTACCCATCCCAGGCACACACACACTGGCACACACCAGCACACACACATCCAGCACACTGACACACACGCCAATGACAAAACGCACACGCACGCACATTCAGGGGACTGAAGCCAGACTCACAGGGGATGGGGCCCTGGCACACACACACGCATCCACATGCACTGCGCAGTCCTCAGTTCCCTCTCCCTCCAAAGCACCCTCCCTTGCCTCACCTGCAACCCCAAAGTCACAGCAGCTCTTCCTCTGTGACCTCGGCCTCTTCCCCACCGATGAAGCTGCTCCAGCATCCCGGGGGAAGAGGAAGCCCACCCACACGGAGCAGAGTGCCCCTCGCCCCCGGACACCCCTCCCCAGGCGCAGACGGACTGAGGCCCCCACCCGCAAGTCCCCCCGGAGTGCTAAGAGCAAGACCCCGCCACCGCCCTGCAGCTCAGGCACAAGGTCTCCGTCCTCCATCCCTCAGGCCCCCACTGCACAGGTGCCCCCACCACACCCTGCCCCAGGTTCCCCCACCCACAGATATACCATCCCCAAGATGCTCCGGCCTTCTCCCCTGCCACTTGCTCTCCCAGCACCACACCCCCGCTGCGCTTGTCTGTGCCACTGATGTGGTGAGGGTGTCCCCCCCTCTGTCCAACCCACCTTGCCTGTTCCCCATTCTCCTCCCCTGGAGGTAGGCACTGCAGTGGAGTCCACTACCGCCCTGTCTGACTTGGGCACTGCAGTGGCGGACCTGTCCACCCCATCTGCAGGGTCCACTGCAGTTGTGCCGGCACCCACGACATCTGTGTCATGCCCCCAGTTGTGCCGGCACACACCATGTCAGACACCTCCACTGCAGTTGTCAGTGGCTCTCCAGCACCCACCACCCCTTCCCTGACTCCCCTGGTGAGCCCTGATCCTGTCCCTGCGGTGCCTGGCCTGCCCCCCGGTTGCCCCTCCTAGTGGATTGTCCCTGGTATTGTGCAGGCATGCGTAGGGTGACATCTGCCAGTGTCACCCTGTTTGAACTTTGACAATGGACTGGCCATTGGCCTTTGCTCTTTTTCAGGACTTCGTTTGGCCTCAACACATATGCTGAATAAAGCAACTTTCTTTTCTCTACTGCTCATGCTTCAGATGTACATGTTGTTGGTGCAGCTAACCATGCCCTTGCTGCAGTGATGGTGATATCTGGTCTCATGATTATGAAGTGTTACTGTGCAGGAACCCATGTGGTCCAGGGGGAATGTGTCCTATCATGTGGTGTATCCAAGTCATCAATAGCAGCATCTGAGGGTGTCATGTGTTCAGTATTTGGCAATGGGTTTCCTACTTACATTGGCAATTTCATATCTGTGGCTTCCACCCCTGCACATCTGTTGTGCCTGCCATCGTTGCATTTGTCTACTTCCTGACCGTGTTGCCATCTCCAGTGGACATGCAGGTTTGGGCATCAATGGGGAGGGACTCATCCGTGTAGTCAGTGCAACATTGCTATACAAGTGTGTTGGATCTGTGCTGATGATTCCGTTGGCACATCCATGACCAGGCTGATGTGATGGGAGCCCTCATTTGGTGCTAATTGTTGATTGTGTGACCAAGTGCTCAGCTGACATGATGGGGCCCTACTGAGGCAACATATGGCACAGCTTTCCTCACACAGGAGTGGAGTCCCCTCATGGCAGTGTGTACACGTGTGACATTGCCTGCGCCCAAGGTGTGTGTTGTATGTGCATGTCTGTGTGTTCACTTCCATTCATCTGCGCATGCTGTGATCCCTAGTGTTGTACCTGTTTGTGATGCTTGCTGACTTGAGCTATGTTCCCCCAAAGTCTTCTCCCTGTGTTCTCTGTGATGTGGGTGCATGGCACATTACTGGTCATCAGGGTGTCACCCATAGGTGTGTTTGCTGTCAGGGCAGAGTTTGTGTGCAGACGCAGATGGGTCACAGTCAGGTTTCCCTTTGGCACTTGTTGTTTGCCCCTGTCATGTGATTTCCAGTTTGTGTTATCTTTCAGTGATTGTGGACACGTTGTGTGTGTGACTGCTGGCACTCCTTAGGGTCCGGGCTGCAATGTTGGTTGTTGTCTATGTGTGTTCTTTGTGGGTGACCTTGGCTTCTTCATTGGTGTGTGACTGTGGCTGGGATCCCATTGGTCGGTGTGGTATTGCCGTCATGTCCATGTACAGCGTAGTGTGCAGTGTGTCAGACATTCAGGAGTCTTGTTGAGTGTCCATGTGTGATGTGTTTCTACACCTTGGTTCCCACCCACCACCCTGGAATAGTAATGGGTGCATGTGCAATGTCACCAGTGCATGTGTACTTCACTGCTGCACATTGTTGGAGGTCGAGGGGTGTGGTCTTGAGTGTGTGCAGATGAGAGTTGTTGCCCGGCTAGTCCCCTGCCTCCATGTTGGCCTTGGCTTACTGGCCATGCTGATTGATTTGTGCTTGTGTAGGTGTGATGGTAGTTAGTTGCTCAGGACACCTGACTGTGGTTCACAGTGTGAACGACATTTAGCTTTGTCATCACAGTGGTATTTTTATTCAGCCCAGGGTCACCACATTGTGGGGGCCCTGGGGGTGGTGCTGTGGTGTGTCTGTGACTTGCTGTGTCAGTTGTTGTTCCTACGTGCCTGTGTGACATGTGTGTTTTGTGCTCCCTCCTCACCTGTCAATGCCTGCTTGCCCACATAGGGGATTTGGATCCATGAGTTACCTTAGTGTGGCAGTGTATGCACATCTGTATGATTGGTATTCAGCTCTCCTCATGTGTTGTGTTGTTGCCTGGGGACACTGGCACCCCCACCCCTCACCTGCTGTGTATGATGACAGTGTTGGTCTGCCTGTTTGTGTTTGTGCATCTGCACCACTGCATTGGCATATCTTGGGTGTGCCATTGGCTGTATGTTGTTTGGTGTGTTTCCCTGCTGTCCCTGGGACTCCTAGGTCATCGGTCAGCACAGTGATCATGGTTTGTGTGTCCCATTGCTGCCATGGTATGGTATCTGTTCACCTCACATCTGCTGTCTCCACAGGGTATCTGCATTTGTGTGCCCATTGGTGCAAATATGTGGTTCTGCATTCTGATGGTCACTTCTGTCATTGTGTCATTGATGACTGTTGACGGTCTCAGCCCCCATGGGTGTTGTTTGTCTGCACATGGCCAAAGGAATGTTTCATTTGCACTGCAGTATTTGGCTCCCCAATTTATGTTGCAATGGGACACATACACTACTTTGCCACAGATGAGTTTTTGGTTCTGTGACCAGGAATGATCCATGCAGTTTGGCAGTTGCAGCTCTTTCTTTGTCAACAATTACCTTTTGGTCACTGTGATGATGAGGGTGTAGACCCCATTGCCACAATGGTCAAAATGTGCTTCAGCTATGGACCCCACACTTGCCTTTTGGTCACTGTGATGATGGGGGTTTAGACCCCATTGCCACAATGGTCAAAATGTGCTTCAGCTATGGACCCCACACTTGCCTTTTGGTCACTGTGATGATGGGGGTTTAGGCCCCATTGCCACAATGGTCAAAATGTGCTTCAGCTATGGACCCCACACTTGCCTTTTGGTCACTGTGATGATGGGGGTTTAGACCCCATTGCCACAATGGTCAAAATGTGCTTCAGCTATGGACCCCACACTTGCCTTTTGGTCACTGTGATGATGGGGGTTTAGGCCCCATTGCCACAATGGTCAAAATGTGCTTCAGCTATGGACCCCACACTTGCCTTTTGGTCACTGTGATGATGGGGGTTTAGACCCCATTGCCACAATGGTCAAAATGTGCTTCAGCTATGGACCCCACACTTGCCTTTTGGTCACTGTGATGATGGGGGTTTAGGCCCCATTGCCACAATGGTCATGGGCTGCTTGCATTATGGGTGCCACACACATATATGTGTGGCACATGTGCTAGGGGGTCACATTATATGTTCAATGTCATGTTCGGTGTTGTAGGCATTTGACACAGCCTGCTCACACGCTTGTCATGGTGGTGGGGGATGTCTTAATCTTGCATTCCCTAGGTTGTGGTGTGCTTGTTGTGTCATGCATTGTCCATCCTATGAGTGGGGGTGGTAGTAGTGGTAGGCATCCAGCCCCCTGGCTAAGGGTGGTAGTAGTGGTGGGCATCCTGCCCCCTGGGTGAGGGTGGTAGTAGTGGTGGGCATCCTGCCCCCTGGGTGAGGGTGGTAGTAGTGGTAGGCATCCTGCCCCCTGTGTAAGGGTGGTAGTAGTGGTAGGCATCCAGCCCCCTCTGGCTAAGGGTGGTGATGAGGCATCCAGCCCGCCCTGGGTGAGGGTGGTAGGAGTGGTAGGCATCCAGCCCCCTGGCTAAGGGTGGTAGTGGTGGTGGGCATCTGGCACCCCCTGGCTAAGGGTGGTAGTAGTGGTGGGCATCCTGCCCCCTGGGTGAGGGTGGTAGTAGTGGTGGGCATCCTGCCTCCCCTGGGTGAGGGTGGTAGTAGTGGTGGGCATCCTGCTCCCCTGGCTAAGGGTGGTAGTAGTGGTGGGCATCCTGCCCCCTGGCTAAGGGTGGTAGTAGTGGTGGGCATCCTGCCCCCCTGGGTGAGGGTGGTAGTAGTGGTGGGCATCCTGCCCCCCTGGGTGAGGGTGGTAGTAGTGGTAGGCATCCTGCCCCCCTGTGTAAGGGTGGTAGTAGTGGTGGGCATCCTGCCCCCCTGGGTGAGGGTGGTAGTAGTGGTGGGCATCCTGCTCCCCTGGCTAAGGGTGGTAGTAGTGGTGGGCATCCTGCCCCCCTGGCTAAGGGTGGTAGTAGTGGTGGGCATCCTGCCCCCCTGGGTGAGGGTGGTAGTAGTGGTGGGCATCCTGCCCCCCTGGGTGAGGGTGGTAGTAGTGGTAGGCATCCTGCCCCCCTGTGTGAGGGTGGTAGTAGTGGTAGGCATCCAGCCCCCCTGGCTAAGGGTGGTGGTAGGCATCCAGCCCCCTGGCTAAGGGTGGTAGTAGTGGTAGGCATCCAGCCCCCTGGCTAAGGGTGGTAGTAGTGGTGGGCATCCTGCCCCCTGGGTGAGGGTGGTAGTAGTGGTGGGCATCCTGCCCCCTGGCTAAGGGTGGTAGTAGTGGTGGGCATCCTGCCCCCTGGCTAAGGGTGGTAGTAGTGGTGGGCATCCTGCCCCCTGGGTGAGGGTGGTAGTAGTGGTGGGCATCCTGCCCCCCTGGGTGAGGGTGGTAGTAGTGGTAGGCATCCTGCCCCCCTGTGTAAGGGTGGTAGTAGTGGTGGGCATCCTGCCCCCCTGGGTGAGGGTGGTAGTAGTGGTGGGCATCCTGCTCCCCTGGCTAAGGGTGGTAGTAGTGGTGGGCATCCTGCCCCCTGGCTAAGGGTGGTAGTAGTGGTGGGCATCCTGCCCCCCTGGGTGAGGGTGGTAGTAGTGGTGGGCATCCTGCCCCCCTGGGTGAGGGTGGTAGTAGTGGTAGGCATCCTGCCCCCTGTGTAAGGGTGGTAGTAGTGGTAGGCATCCAGCCCCCTGGCTAAGGGTGGTGGTAGGCATCCAGCCCCCTGGCTAAGGGTGGTAGTAGTGGTAGGCATCCAGCCCCCTGGCTAAGGGTGGTAGTAGTGGTGGGCATCCTGCCCCCCTGGGTGAGTGGTAGTAGTGGTGGGCATCCTGCCCCCTGGGTGAGGGTGGTAGTAGTGGTGGGCATCCTGCCCCCTGGCTAAGGGTGGTAGTAGTGGTGGGCATCCTGCCCCCCTGGGTGAGGGTGGTAGTAGTGGTGGGCATCCTGCCCCCTGGCTAAGGGTGGTAGTAGAGGTAGGCATCCTGCCCCCTGGCTAAGGGTGGTAGTGGTGGTGGGCATCTGGCACCCCCTGGCTAAGGGTGGTTGTGGTGGTTGGCATCCAGCCCCCTGGGTTGGGGTGGTGGCGCGCATTCAGGCCCCTGTGTGCATATGTGGCATTGGTGATGGGCATCCCGCCCCTATGGTGCTGCTGGTGTAAGTATATTCAGATTCCCAGTGTATGTGTGTGATGTGTCGTGTACGTGTTGTATGTGTTTTGTGGTTGGTGTCTGACTTACCTTCTGCGCCGTACGCGTCCGTGCCTGTTCCGGTAGTAGATGTAGAATATTGGTATGATCGGGACGAAGGGATTCATGGTTGGTTCGTGTCGTTCGTCCTTCTCGTTGCTTCGCGTCGTCCTCGCCGCTTGGCTTCGTCCTCGCCGCTTCGCTTCGTCCTCGTCGCTTCGCGTCGTCCTCGTCTGTGCTGTGTTCGCCTCGTAGCCGTGGATCGTGTTGTGGCGCGATTCGGAGCTTATGTGCGCCTCTCCGGATGCTTTGACGTGCCGTGCGTAGCGACGGGTTCGGGCGCGTACGGAAAGCGCATCGTACTTGTCCGGCCGGACGGGGCTGCATTTTCCCTTCCGTGCGACTCGATTCGGCGTTTCCGGATTCGCCTCGGTCGGAGAACAGGACCTGGTTTGGGTGAGTACGGCTCGGCCGGGATTTTTGCTGTTGTGCGCATCGTACTTGCTCGTTCGGTGTGCTGTACGGATCGGTCGGGAAACTGGCTTTCGCATGGCTTTTTTCCCGACCGAATAGTATTGGGTGCGCCTCCGACCGAGATCGGAATCGGCCCCTTAAAGTGAGTCTAGTAGATGTAATTAAAAACGCTCCCCGTCCTACCAATAAAGATGAACTGAGAGCCTTGGTTTGGAAAAATCATGTATAAATATGTCAAAATAATTTCAGAATTAACTTACGGTCTGAGAGAATTGACGAAGAATGGTAAAACATTTTGTTGGGATAGAGAATACAAATTACCTTTCAAAGAGTAAAAAATACATTATTGCTGCCCCATTGTTAGGTAATTATGATTTACAAAGGAAACCGAGTTTGGCAACGGTTGTCAGTGATAAAGGCCTAGGAGAAACTTTATCTCAGATAGTGAAAGAAAAAGCAAACATTGCTTCTTTGACTCACACACTCTTTTTAAGTCAGAAGGAAATTATTCAGTGGTAGAAAAAGAGGATTTTAGTGTGTTTTTTTGGCCTTTCATCATTTCATATATTATAATAGGGTCTACTGTTCACAGTCTGCACAGACCAAAAACCATTAACCTATGTGTTTAAAACAAAAGTAGTAGAGAATACAAGTCCATGCATTGAAAAATTGGTGCTTGGTCTAAAAGATTTTTCTACAACGTAGAATATGTTCCAGGTGAGTGTAATTTTATTGCTGATTTTCTTTTAAGGGCTCCCCTAGACATACAGGATGACTTCAAAATAAGGGACTGTCAGTCTTAGAAGTGACTGATATAGCTCTTAGCACAGATGAATGGAAAGCACTACCCAAACCAAAATGTGGTTTTAAATGATTTAAAAAACATGATTATTCATGGTTTGTCTTCCAAGTGCAATTATTTCAATGAAGGACTTGAAAGGTTACTGGGAAGTTAGAGACAAATTGTCAATTACAAAGGACCAAGGGCCTGATTACGAGTTTGGTGGATAGGATACTCCCTCACAAATGAGATGGATATCCTGTCCACCGTATTACAATTCCATTGTGTCCTATGGAACTTGTAATACAGTGGACAGGATATCTGTCAAGTTTGTGATCGAGTGTCCCATCCGCCAAACTGTTAATCAGGCCCCTAGTGTGGAGAAAATACAAGATCACACCTCCAGTAGATATCAAGGAACAATTGTGCATTTAGCACATGAGAGACACTTAGGCAGATGACTCTCTAAGTAGAGATTGAGGCTTCATTATTGGTTCTCAGAGATGGATGCAACAGTAGAAATAAAAGTGAAGTTTTGCTATTCTTGTGCTATGAGTGACAAATCTAGATTAATTTGTAACCCCCCCACCCTTCCCTAGGTGCCAGTGACAGAAAAACCTCAAAACAAATCAGCATTAGATATTATTGGATCTATTAATAAGAAAGGTGTCACAACATGTTTCATGTTTGTTTGGTGGATTATCTTTCACACTAGGTTATGATTAACATGGTACATGAGACCAAAATAGTGTTATTAGAATTTATAAGTGAGGCATTTTCTTCTGAAGTTGCTACCACTAATTCAGTTATGGATAATGGGTGAAAATCACCTCAATTGCTTAAAAGATTCTTTGTCTTAACTTTCCATTGAGCACCAGGAACAGCATCATATTGTCCTCATACTAATGAAGTAGTGGAGAGAACCAACAGACCGATTAAAGATTTATCCAACTATCTTGTATGAATGGCCATGCAGTAGATAAACAATTCAAGGCATAATATGGGCATACCACACTACTCACAATTTGGTTACAGGTATTTCCCCATTTGTATCTCATAGGGCAGACATCTCCACCTTAAACTTTGCCAAAATTGGTTAGGAGGAGATATTCCCATACATTTTTCAACAATTGCTCAAAAATAATAACATTCCAAGTCATCACACAATATATAAGGAGTGGTACGATTCCAAACATGGAGTAAAGATCCAATGTTGCAAATAGGGTGATGTTGTATTGGTCAAAATATCCACTTTTCAGAGTGCAAATGAGAGTGAATATTCCAAACCAATATGTAGTACTAAAGTAAAACACAATATTGATACGTATAGATTATGGGAAAATGTGGAGCATGGATAGATTGGTCAGAGGCCCAGACAATTGGACTGACCCTGGAAGAGTACAGCGAGTCAAGTTAATAAAACAAAATATAATCCTTATAACAAAAGAATGAGAAAAGTTCTATTTTGGCAGAAGGACTACTGTATGAAATACTCCTTTTGTTTTGTTCCCTATCTTTAGCTGTGTATGGCTTTCTGACTGGTCATTCTCCCACCTTACTCCCTTCCATCTCAGTAGTACATTTGGATGGTGCAGAATGTTGCCTGAGAGGGAATGTTCTATTAATGAGAACCTGGGAGAAAGCTCACAAAGATGTTACGTGCCTTACCTCAGAGTAAAGTTTATTTATAGCAATAAGTTAATAACTAATGCTTAAAAAGCACTGAATATCATTAGCTATACTTGACTGAGCTAACTATAATTTACACCCAACATGCACTGCTTATAACCTCACATATTACATCACCCTTAACATGTGAAGTGGTATCATTGATGACATCACCGATGACATCTCAAAAAACAATGTTTTTGGAAAATATGTTTTTAAGAAGTAATGTTTTATAAAAGATGCTTTGGAAAATGATGTGATCACAGCCCTACCCTCCTTGTACACAACAAAGACATGGAAGGAGAGCCTAGTATTGCTTCGACAAATGTGGGCTGGGGCTTCATCTCCTAGAACATTGCCAGGGCCCGATCCAAACTTGATTATTCTGTTTGGACCAATTTTGTTAATCTTGCAGACATAGTATGTCTCCAGGAAACATGGATGACACAGGGTTTCCATCTAAATGGCTTGCATGCCGTGGCCAGCTCATGCTTCCCCTGTAGGAAGTGATAAAAGTGGATTGGTGACTTTTATATCTGTACAAATACCCTCAGACAAACTGTTTAAAATGTGATCCTCACCCCTTTTCCTGGTCACCTTATTCACTTTTGTGAATAACTATGACATTATGTTGATTTATTTTTATTGTACCAGTCTTAAGCACTTGGCAGCAGAAATCATTGATCCCTTTAAAGACTTTGTAGTTTACTTTATCTTTAACACTAAAAGCAAGACTATGGGGGTCATTATGATCGCGGGCGGATCGCCACGGCCCAGCCGGAGGTGGTGATCCGCCCGCCAAAACTCCCTGCCCGACTGCCATTTAACCCCGCCATATTAGCATGGCGGGGGTAGCGCGGCGGACAGAAAGTCCGTCTACCGCTTTTCCGCCGTCAGGTGGAAAAGGAAGACAATATGGTGGCGGTGCCTTGCAGGCACCGCCATCCATATTAGCATGGGCATGCGGAAAAGCCTTTCCATTGCGGAGATGCCGCAATGGAAAGGCCGGCGGAGATTGCTTCAAGGGCTAGTTAAGGGGCCCCGGGGTTGGGCTGCACTTGGAGGGTACCTATGGTACCCCCCTTCATTGGCATGTACAAGGTGGCAGGCACCGTGTGGTGCCTGTCACGTTGTGCATGCCAATGCACAACATGCATATTTCACATTGTGGCAGGTGCTGCTTACAGCACCGCCCGCCACAATGTTAAATATGCGGAATGCGACCGCCAGGGGTGGCGGTCGCATCCTAATGGGCCCAGCGGGACCGCCGCACCTCTGGTGGTCGGTCCCGTTTACCGTTACAGTGGCGGGAGGACATCGTAATGATGCCCTATGTTACTGTGAGCAGTTGACTTTAGTACCAATTTATGGGGGTTTAGTGGGAAAAGGGTTTGTGGTCTTACAAATTCAAAAAATAAAAGTCCTACTTATGTCATCCGTTTGAAGTGTGGGGGAGTTGTGAATAGTTTCATTCTAAAACATGAATTAGTCTTAGCAAACAAAAGGGTTTGCAGGGAAAAAATTAAACTCCACACTTTTATTAGTAGTACGAGGGGGAGCTCGATTGAATTTATTTTTATGTCTCCTGATCTCGCAGATTGAATTTGAGATTTCAATGTTGTGGAAAATTGCTTGAGTGATCACAATCCCCTCATGCTAGTCCTGAATCATCAGCTGAAGTATACAAAAGCAGTTAATAGCTGCAAAATAGAGCACCCAAATAAAATGGACATAAAGGTCAAATGTGACTACATGTTTATCAGACAACTTACAAAGCTGTCATATTCTATCCTCTTTTGAGAGCTTATGTAAAGAATTTTCAGATAACATAACTGGACATACTACTATGAGAGAAAACACCCTTTACAGATGGTTCTACTCGAAATGCTCTTTATCCCAAAGGAATTTAAAGACTATCTTAAAAAAGCAGCCCGCTCCTTAGAGAAGGTGAAAATAGTAAGGAAATTATGTAAACATGTAGTTGAGGAAAGAAAAAGAGAGATATGAGCTGTAGCATGGGAAGATCTGCAAAATGCTACTACATTGAGAGATAACAAGCTCCTTTGGGATATTAGCAATTGCCCTTTCTTTACTGACAATGAGTCGCCAAAATTAGAAGGTTTGATCCCTGCTGATAGATGGGTGGCCCATTTGTCAGGCATCTTACTGCTAGAGGTGAATAAATCAGGTATTATCCCACCCATTCTATCTGTCCAAGATTCAAACCTGCTTAGCATTAGGGTTCAGGATACTTTCAAACACATCAAAGTAGGTGAGGTAGTTAAGGAAATTTAAAAAAGTGTCTTGGGAAAAAGACCAGGATCTGATGGAGTAGTGATTCCTGGAAGACCACAATATTTATTCCAATGTATAAAAAGGGGATCAACAATCACCATTTTGTTGCAGACCTATATCCTTAACATACTGTGGTATGAAAATGCTTGAAAGTGTGCTTCTAGCACAACTGAAGCAATGGGCTACTGAACACAATATCCTGTCTATTGTTCAATTTGGGTTCACAACATGGGTAGGCACAATTGACCAGTGTTTAAATGTGTATTTGATATTAGGGAAGTACGTTAGGGCAAAGAAGGGGTCACTTTACCTGGCCTTTCTGGATTTACCCAGGGCTTTTGACCTTCTTAATAGTTCCAAACTTTGGGCACTGATGCAAGAAATGGGGGTTGAACCCAATCTCTTACTATTGATTAAACAACTACATCTGACAGTGAAGGTCTGGTATGGCCATCCGGGTTTAATAAGCTCTGAAATAGAATCCATACAGGAGCTGGGGTAAAGCTTCCACAGCTCCCAAGGCTGTTCTGATGCTATAAGTGAAATGACAATCAGCTGCACCGTGTACCTCAAAGGAACAGTTCAGCCCGAACTACAAAGCCAGGTCCTCCCTGGACCAGAAACAAGCATCCTAGGACTGGTTTCGGGGTTTCACCCCTCATCAGCCAGGATAGCTTGAATCCAGTGGCACAGTGAGCCCGGGACCCACGTCTGGGCATACCTGGCACACTTAGGGCGAGAAGGCAAAAGACACACAATTGATGGATGGAATATAGAACAAATCAAAACATTCACCCCCAGTCAAGAGATCTGGGTTAAATCCATCATTTGTTTGTTCACCATGCCACCCGACTTTAGACCTGGTCATATGCAAATCAGTGTTGACCCTGTGCCTCATGGGAACAGTTGAGCCCGAACTGCCAAGCCAGGTCCTCCCTGGACTGGAAACAAGCATCCTAGGACCGGTTTTGGAGTTCACCCCTCATCAGCCAGGATAGCTTAAATCCAGTGGCACAGTGAGCCCGGGACCAACCTCTGGGCACACCCAGTGCACTTAGTGCGAGAAGGCAAAAGACACACAATTGATGGACGAAATGAAGAACAAATCAAAACACTCACCCCCAGTCAAGAGATCTGGGTTAAATCTATCATTCTGTTGCTCACCATGCCACCCTAGTTTAGACCTGGCTATATGAAAATCAGTCTTGACCCTGTGCCTAATGGGAACAGTCCAGCCCTAAGTGGGATAGGTATGCCCAGACATGGGTCCCTTGCTCACTTTGCCACTGGATTAAAGCTAGCCTGGCTGATGAGGGGTAATAAGTCGAAACCGGTCCAGAGATGCTTGTTTCTGGTCCAGGGAGGATCTGGCTTGGCAGTTCTGGCTGGACTGTTCACATGAGGCACAGGGTCAAGACTGATTTGAATATAGCTGGGTACAAACTGGGGTGGTGTAGTGAGCAAAAGAACAATGGATTTAACCCAGATCTTTTGACTGGAGGTGAATGTATGATTTTATTCAGCATTCCACCCATCATTTGTTTGCATATCAGTTTTTGCCCTAAGTGGGATGGGTATGCCCAGACGTGGGTCCCTTGCTCATTTTGCCACTGGATTCAAGCTAGCCTGGCTGATGAATTGTAATACCCCGAACCTGGTCCCAGGATGCTTGTTTCCGGTCCAGGGAGGACCTGGCTTGGCAGTTCGGGCTAGACTGTTCCCATGATGCATAGGGTCCAGACTGATTTGCATATAGCTGGGTCCAAACAGGGGTGGCGTAGTGAGCAGGAGAAAAATGGATTTAACCCAGATCTTTTGACTGGGGCTGAATGTATGATTTTATTCAGCATTCCGTCCATCATTTTTTGGAATATCTGTTTTTGCCCTAAGTGGGATGGGTATGCCCAGACATGGGTCCCTTGCTCACTTTGCCACTGGATTCAAGCTAGCCTGGCTGGTGAGGGGTAATATCCCAAAACCGGTCCCAGAATGCTTGTTTCCAGTCCAGGGAGGACCTGGCTTGTAATTTCGGGCTGGACTGTTCCCATGAGGCGCAGGGTCAAGACTGATTTGCCTATAGCTGGGTCCGAACTGGGGTTGTGTAGTAAGCAGAAGAACAATGAATTTAACCCAGATCTTTTGACTGTGTGTGAATGTATGATTTTATTCAGCATTCCGTCCATCATTTGTTTGTATATCAGTTTTTGCCCTAAGTGGGATGAGTATGCCCAGACGTGGGTCCCTTGCTCACTTTGCCACTGGATTCAAGCTAGCCTGGCTCGTGAGGGGTAATATCCCGAAACCGGTCCCAGAATGCTTGTTTCCGGTCCAGGGAGGACCTAGCTTGTCATTTCGGGCTGGACTGTTCCCATGAGGCACAGGGTCCAGACTGATTTGCATCTAGCTGGGTCCAAACTGGGGTGGCGTAGTGAGCAGAAGAACAATGGATTTAACCCAGATCTTTTCAACGGGAGTGAATGTACGATTTTATTCATCATTCCGTCCATCATTTGTTTGCATATATGTTTACTTATTTATTAGACACACTGGTCATGGCACTTGTACTATTGTGGATTCAGACCTGGACAAACCCGGAGGCAAAGTTGGTCCGATCTTGAATTTCTGATTGCTTTTATTTGAATGGGGTGGCCCGAATTCACTGGTTAGCCTACCTGAAAGAAACTTTTGAATCTATAGGTATGAAAGATCTGTTCACAAATCCTGGCCCTATAACTTTAAAAACCAAAGAGAACGTTAAAATGTGTTTCATGACCCATCTCTCTAACTTAAGGCTTCAGAAGGCCCAATCCATGGTAGCAATTAACAGATATGTTACGAACTCCACAACTGCTAACATAGAACCATGTGTACTCTGGATAACAAACCCAGTTCGCCACTGCTCTTTATCTCTTAAAGTTCTCCATTTTATATTTTAGGGTGGCTTTTCCTGTTCAATTTGTTTGGTCACATGACTTACCCCCCTATCTTTGTGATCATCTCAGCAAACAAAGCACTTGTCACTTTATCTTGTTCTGCTCATTATATGGGTATCCCAGAATTGAGTCCGGTCTTACAGAAATCCAACTTTAGAATTCACATGGCTATCCGGATATTTTTACAAAGTCTCTCCATAATAGAAGTATGTTTTGTTATTCTTCATTTTTTAAGGAAATCAATAGCAATCAGAAAGAGATTTGAGATGATCCCACTGTTATAATGAGGATGCCACCCCTGCATTTGCACTTTATCTTTCATAGTACTGTTATAATTTTTCAAGCTGCCTTTTTAATATTCTTAGAGGATGAAACAATAGTTTATGATTTCTCATTATTGCAATGATTACGAGGGGCTGTATTTCTAGTAACAATCACACATAGTTTTTGCACCTTTGTGGAAAACAATGGTCTTACAAAGATAATGTTTTACTATTTTAAGAACAATTATTTGTACTGTACAATTGTATTGCTGACTTTTATGGCTAATGCTGAATTAAGTAATACTTGACTTGACTTGACTACAATATGTAACAACATGTAACAGCTAGTTTCCCATTGGTTAATATTTATATTTATATTTTATATTCATGCTGGAGCCTAACACTATTCTTCTCCCTCCAGCTTGTCTGCATCCCTCAGGTGAGGCTGGAGGTGACAGGTGAGTGGTTTGGTGGGAATGGCGTCAGTGGTTGAGAGAGGTGGAGTCCACTGGTCGTTATGATGTGAGAAGGCACTTGGGACTGCCCCTAGATTAGGATGAGTGAGCAGGACACTGCAGCTGGTGTTATCTTTATGGAGCATGGTGCCATGTGCTTCAGAATATCCTCTGAGTGCTGAAGCACAAAACACTTGGGATTGGAGGCATTATCAGCCGTCAGCTCAGAGTAAAGAGGCCAAACTGTTGATACAGAGGGCAGGCAACAGATCATGAGGCAGAACTGCACCTTGCTGTAGGAAATTTCAGTGCCTCCAGATATTGTTGCTATGGGTAGCTTCTTCTCCTGTATGAATATTGAAACAGGAGTCCCAAAGAGGGCAGTTGAACTTCCAGGTATTTCACATTCTTTTTTTAACAATAAATGCCATAGTACCGTTGAAGGCTGGGTGACTGTGCAGATGGAGCAAGGAAATTTACTACCCAGGTCTACTCATTTCCCTCTTGACATAGGAACAAGCCTCTACTCATCTGCTGGAAGCATAGCAATGGGAGAGCTCACTGGGCAGGCAGGCCCCTCTGCCCTAGCTGGTGCAGCAGCATTAGGCTCAATCTTTCCTTAATAGTAGGACTGGTCTGCAAAGTGCATAGAGACTGCATGGATTAGTGCTCAAAACAATGAGTGGCTTCAGTGTGGGTGACTACAAGTGTCAGGTTCAGGGGCTGCATAAGACACCACTCTCTCTTGCGAGGGTAATAAATGATACAGCGGATTTGCTGTTGGTAATTGGCCCAGCAATGCAGGATCTTTTATGAACAGAAGGGCTGATCAATAGGCAGAGTGCCTTAACACCAACAAGCATGCATTTGGAAGCATGGTCATACCATCTAGGAAAGTTCCCTTTGGAGGAGCAACGGCACCACAATTCTGATGAAGCTCTGATGGAGCTCTATCATGCCCAGGAAATTAGAAAATGTCCAGTCACTTAAATGATATTGAAGTGTTGTGTGGTCAAGACCATTTCACAGGAATGATGGGATGTACACTTAGGGCCTAATTACCAGTCTGGCGGTCCTCTGACTTCCAGACTCATAGTGAGGTACGACTGGCACAGCATGGCCCTAGTGGCCGTGCCGCCCTGGGACCGCTGACAACCGCTGTTCACTGGTGGTGGAGTAGCAGTCCAGAGGCATCCATATGCTTGGCAGGACCACTGTGGTCCCGCAAACCATATTACAAGTTTCCTCTCCACCAGTGTTTTTATGGCAGTTCTTCCTCCATGAAAACCTTGGTAGAGAGGAAACAAAGGGGACCCTACAGGACCCCCTTGTGTCTCACATCCTGTGGATGCATACATAACATGTGCCCACCTGTGTGCATGCACAGAAGTTCCAGCACGGCATGTACTTTTCACTCCATGCCGTGATGGGACTGTTTTTGACGTTCCCATGGAGGTGCCTATTGTATAGGCACCACCATGGGAACGCCAAAATAATCACCCACCAATGACTAAAAAGGTAATTATACGCGGGCGGTCCTCACGCTGGTTTGGCGGTGTGGCAGCTGTCACTCCCGCTGCTGAATCATCAAACTCGTAATCGGCACCTTACGGCCTTATTTAGATCTTGTCTGCCGAAATATAAATCCCATTATATCCTATGGGATTTTATATTTCGATGGATGAGATATACGTCACCATTTTGATAGAGTAGCCCATCCGCTGAGATCTAAATCAGGCCCTTAGTTTGGTAAAGGAAGTAAGGGTACAAGAGACCAATTTCCTTTTTATCAGCATGATCACTTGACCTGGTGATGCCTAAGTAGGGATGCAAGTGTGAGTGTGTGACAATATCTAGAAGAGGAGATTGTCTTGAGGCCTTTATGGATGCACCCGCACAGCAGATGGCTGGAAATCTGGCAGCAGCTGTAAACCTAAACCTTAGGATGATTCATGAATCATTGCAATATAGTAAGGCCCTCATTCTGAGTGGATGGAAATCTTCCTGGTAAACCTGCCCCGAAATGTAACTTTACAAGGAGTACCAGTAATGCCAGGGTACAGAATTACTGGAAGATTATAAACGGGGAACCATAGGGGGACCTTATAACTGGGGAACTATTGGTGTATTAGTAATTCTACATCAAATAGCCATGGTAGTTCCTCATTTCTCAGCAGGTTTCAAGCAAAGATTTTGGATGCTCAGAGCAACTGACATCTTCAGGGGAACGATAACAGACCTGCAGTGTTCCCGTGGATCTCATGATGAGTTTAGTAATTACAGTTACAGGCCCCACTGGATTTAAAAATCCACTACTAATGAGGGGCGAACATTCATGGGACCAAGAAGCATTTACCAATCTGAATTTTATTGCTTTGTGTACACCTGTAGGTGTTTTAAGAAATAGAGCCATTAGCTGCTTTCCCTTAGATCCAGGCAAACAGCATTTGATCTCATGGTCATACCCTTCTGTCATGGGTGAATGTATGCACTTGGAAACAGTAAAAACTCAAAAGCAGCCACAGGCTAAAAATTAGAGTTTAGTCTTGTGGCCATTGACTCTGAAGATAACAGTGAAATTGAAGTTTAATAAGTTGCATATGTAAACATTTCCCTCTTTTTGAAGATTATTTAAAAGTAAAATTTCTGGCTATAAAGCATGATTGCAACTAACATAGAATGAAGGCAGAAGGAAGCTACAACAGAGAAAATGGCCTTTAATCTGAGTCTGAAGGAGCTCTATGAAAAGTTTTATGATCCACAGAAGATGAAGGAGAGATATTTCATACCCGAATCTGCCTTTTTTGATGATACAGTTGTTCAGATGTTTTCTAATTTCATCAAACTCTTCTCATCAGGTATGTACTAATCATGTCTCTGCTCATTCACAGACAGTACTGTTTATGTAATTCTGTTGGCAGCAGAGAAACTCAGTGATTTTAATATTGCCTGATGTAGATATTATGTCCTAACCACTTGCTGGTTATACTTGGTATTGTGTGAAAAGAAAAAACTAAAATATTGGTGAGAGTTTCTCTATTTCAATACCTTGTGTTACAGCCACCACTAAGGAACAGTAAATACTGCCCCATCATGCTCTTCATCTTCCTCATCTCCTCTATCTTTATTAACCTGTGGTCATAATACTGAACTATGGCACAAGCCTGTGTAAGATGTCTACTCATATGCTTTTGAGAAGAGTCCAGGTGCATTGTGTACAGATATGCAAGTTCCAAGATGCCTTTTCTGATGGTTGAAGGACTTAAAATGCATGTAATCCACAGTGTTTTTGAGTGTCATATATCTGCCAATTCTTCCAAAGAAACTTAGTCCTGAGTTGCATTTCCAAATGTTACTGATTTATTATGGTAGCTACTATTAAGACTAGTTGTACTTTTCAGCAGTTTGACAAGAAAGACATTTAGATGAAATTATTTTGCATAGTTAATGAAAATTATTACAAAAACATAGCATAATAGTAGAAGAGTAAAATAACTTCTTATATGTCATGGCCCTAAAATAGAAATTTAAAAAGTCATGAACTAAGTATTCACCAAACATGAGCAGAGATTTATTTTTGGAATTGTAGTGTTTGCTGCATTTAAATGATAATTCTGCTGTATTGCCCCAGGACCATCTAGACCATGACCGGTTGTTCAGAGTTTGGACCATCGTGGAAGCATCCACTCCACACACATACAATTAGTATGTGGGTGGAGTGGATACAAATGACCAGGTTCTTCAGCCATACAATGTGATTAGCAGAACTCACACTTGGTATAAGAAGCAGTTTAGCCACTAGATACAGATAGTAACATACACTGTGTCCGTTGTTGATTGTCAAACCACCACAGTAAGAGTGATATCTTTCCTTGACTTTCCATTGACCGCCATTGAAAATGTTACTGCTAGAGAAGCAGCAGCCTCCACTTCATCTCCTGTAGAGGAAATGGCAAGGCTAAGTATTTGCACTTTGCTAACTACATTTCTGCAACTGTTAGAACAACTAAACCATGTTGTTTTTGCAGAGTGTACTCTAAGCAAGGAAAGGGGCAGGATACTTATTGTTACTACCTCAGTGCCCATCTCACACAGCCCTATGTTTAAAAACTTGCATTATCTTGTAGCATACAAAACTGTAGTCTTGGGAAATTGCCTGAGATGGAGCTGCCCTATACCTTTTAATGGCTATGCATGGATACATAACTTCCATGGGCCACTACTTCACTAGATAAGTAGCCTCACTAATTGTTCCCTCTACCTGGGAAATCATGGACTTGCTTATGGCCTACTCAACACCTTTATCCACCATCAGAATGTGGTAGGCATATGACAAGTGCATTACTGTCACCACAGTGCACATAATGGTGGACGGAGCATAGGCCACATTTTCACCGAGTATCCTGTTAGAAATTGTGTCTCTGGTTGGCAAAGTATGTACCCTGTCCAAGTAGGGAATCATAATCCTATTTAGGGTAAGTCAGAAATACACTCTTAATTAACCTGTGCTCACCCAATGGTAGCTTGGCACAGAGCAGGCAGGCTTAACTTTAGAGGCAATGTGTAAAGTATGTGTGCAACACATGAAACAGTAAAACAGTGAAAACAACACACAAAAATTATCAACATCTGGTTAGAAAAATAGAGCTTAATTTATTGAATAAAACAACCAAAATCCAATGAGTAGAACTGGAATTATGATATATGGTTTTTAAAGAATATTTTGAATTATAGTGCTTAAAAGCTTAAGGCGTCAATTGTGGCTAAATGTCAATGGTTGACCAGGTCAAATCTGTAAGTTCAGGCCCACTGTGATGGACTGCAGGTCGGATACAGGGACCAGCCTTGTCCTGCTGGAAAAGTCCCTTGGTTCGAGGATGTGTACGATTCGTAGGCAATGTGTCACACGCAACTCAGGGTTGATGATTCATCATCAAGTCACAGTGGATGTAGATGATGCGTCATCATTGAGCCATGCAGCCGACGATGTGATGCGTCGGCGATAAAGGAAATGTGCTGATGCATAGTTCTTCAAGTCTAGCACAAAAAAACTACTTCCAAGGGCCCAGGACTGGATTGGCACCACCTGGCAGGGCAGCCCACACAGATGGCAGAGTCCAGGTACTGTTGCTGGGGTGCTGGAAGTCTTTGGTGTTCCTAGGGCTTCAGAACAGGAGCCAAGCAGACAGTCCCTTGGAGTCGCTCTTGGTTCAAGTGGTGTAGGTCCAGTCCTTCTCACTCAGGCAGAGAGGGACGTAGGCAGTTCAGCACAGGAGAAAATGCAATTCATCCAGTGCAGCAGTCCAGCAGAGTGGCAGCCCTTCAGTGGCACAGCAGTCCTTCTTCCTGGCAGAGTATCCACAGGTCCAGAAGTTTACTGAGTTGGTAGGGTCAGAAGCCCAGTTCCTATACCCAGTGGTGACTTTGAAGTGGGGGAGACTTCAAAGAGGCACTTTGAAGTGCACATAGTGCCTTCCTTTCTGCCCTGGATCCAGATTTGCTACAGGGGTATAAGCAGTCCTTTGTGTGGGAGTAGGGCACAGCCCATTCAGGTGTAAATGTCAGGTCCTTCCTCACCTCCTGCACAGGATGACCCATCAGGATGTGAATGTCCCATCAGACACATCTATGTTTCCTTTCATTGAGGGTGTCTAAAGGGAATACCCCAGGCCCAGCTGTAACTCACCCCAGACATGTATTAGAGACAGAAAGCATGCACACACAGCTTAAGAGCAGAATACGCCAACTTTCTAAAAGTGTAATTTTTTAAGTTGTAATAAATAATAATTCCAACTGTGCCATTAAAGAGGGTTTATTATTACAAGTCCATAGGTACCAAACATTACAGTTTTCCCCTTCTCATTCATAAATTACACGTATTAAATGTAATAAGGAATTCTAAATGTTAACCTATGAGAGGGTAGGCCTCACAGTAGTGAAAAATGAATTTGGGAGTTTTTCACTATCAGGTCATGTAAAATTAAAAAGTATATGTCATGCCTTTTACTTACACAACACTCTGCCCTATGGGTTACCTAGGACCTAACTTAGACATGTTTGAAGGGCTACTTAAGTGGGGAGGGGCGCACTCAGCACAACATCCCAATAGTTGCATTTAATTTACAGGCCCTGGACACATACAGTGCACTTTACTTGGGGCTTCTAGGAGAGTTAAATATGCCCATCATAGATAAACCAATGTACCATGTTTAGAAGAGTGAGCACATTTATTTTAACACTGATTAGCAGTGATAAAGTGCCCCAAGTCCTAAAGCCAATGAAAATAGATCAGCAAAAAGGAGGCAAAACAGGCAAAAGATTTTGGGGAAGATCGCCTTAAGGCTGACAGGTCTAGCATGCCTGGCATGGCAAAACTGAAAGTCTTTAGCTGTTTTTGAAGTGTTGTTTGGGGAATTTAGAAATAGGAATATGGCCAGCAAGGGGATTATTTGCATTAAGATTTCTAATTCCCCAGAAGGTGACATATGTATTCAATCAAAAGTACAAAATAATAAAACCTAAACAATTAATCTCGATTAAGAGAAATTCTGAAGCAAAAAAATGAAAACAGCTGTATGTAATGTAAGTATTTTACAAATGGGTTTTATAATGCAAAACGCAGTTAGCAGAGGAACATGGGGTGTGTGGTCAGAAAAACAATTATGCATTCATCATGCCTGTACAAGATAAATTTCAAATGATGTGTTGACCACAGATCAATGTATGACTAGTCCCCTCTTTATAGGGAATCAGTCGTTTAGAGCAGATGATTCATAGATGTGGATCCCAGAATTCATTTACAAAGAATAAGTGGAACTATCTTCGACATTCCGGTCTCTATTGTCAGAGGTATGTGAGACGATCCTTAGGACTGTTTTATCTAAGGCAGATTTGTATTGATTCCTCATAAAAGATTTCAGAATCCAAAGGAGAGTTGAACTGAGGGTGTTTCAATTATATGTATAAGACTTGTATGTTGGCGTTTCGAAGTTGGATGGTTATGGGTAAGCTCCGTGGAATCAATCTGGTGGGAACAAGGCAGCACCATTGCTGGATAACAGCAATATTGGATCTTGAGGGGACTCCCATTGATCTTCGCTTGATTCATTCCTGCTGCAGGAACAAAGCCCAGCCATAAAAGTGGTGCAGAATATTTAGGGTAACTCTGGGTGGTAGGACTTTTGCAGATTCCTACAGATTTTGGCAGTTTCCATCACATTTTAGGTCAATTTTGAGGTTTGGAAAGCATTGTGGGTAAGAAAACCTTGTGGGATCCATACAAGGCATACTACCCTGGAATACCCTGGAAGTTTACTTTTCAAAAATGTGTATGGTTGGTAGGTTTCTATTGGTGGGGGCTGAGCACGTCCCCAAATACCACAGCTGCCCCTTTAGCTGATCTCTCCACACAGGGCTTTAGTGCCTTTTGAGTGGCAGTCTCTTGGCCCTTACTCACAAATTGGGTATTGTTCTAATTGGGAGATATGTACAAACTCAATGTAGTAGAAAATTTGTGACTCCCCCACAGATTCCAGATCTTTCTGTGGCAGAAATGTGAGGAACATGTTTTCAGGGGATTCTGGGTAAGAAACCCTAGTGAGAGCCACTTAAGTCACCCCAGCATAAATTTCCCTATGTGTCTAGTTTTAAAACAATTGCAGATTTGCTAGGTTTTCTTAGATGCCAGCAGAGTTAGAGCCCACAATCCACAGCTGTCCACATTACAAAAATAAAGATCAGTTTTCAGTGAAAAAATGTGATGTGTCTATGCTGTGTTTTTGTGGTGGACACTAAGCCTACCCACAGAAGTTAGGTAAAAGCTTTACAGGAGGACTTGGTGGATTGCTAGGAGGTAGGAAATGTGAGGCTCTTCAAAGAATCCAGAAGTTTTCCTCACAGAAATGTGAGGAAAATTTGTTTTCAAAGTACGAGGTTTGTATGGTCTTCTGGGTGGCAAAACATGGGGAGAGCCATGCTAGTCACCCAGACAGACCTGGATTCCCTTAGATGTATAGTTTAAAAGAATGTACAGGTTTGCCATGTTTCCCTAGTTGCCACCTGGGCTAGTGCCCAAAATCTACAGCTTACCCCGAGTGCAAAATTGGGGTCAGTTTTCAGTGGAAAAATGTGATGTATCCACGTTGTGTTTTGGCCCGTTTCCTGTCGTGGGCACTGGGCATACCCATATGAGTGAGGTACCATTTTTAGCGAGAGACTTGGTGGAATGGTGAGTGACAGGAAATGTGTTGTTCTTACAGATTCCATACATTTTCCCTTCAGAAATATGGGGAAAATGTGTGTTTTTAGTCAGAATTTGAGGTTTGCAAGGACTTCTGGGTAAGACAAACTGGTGTGAACCACTCAAATCACTCACCCTGGATTTGCCTGGGTGTCTAATATGCAGATTTGTTAAGTTTTGTTAGGGGCCAGTTGAGCTTTGACCCAAAACCCACAGCTACTCACATTTACAAAAATAAGTTTCAGTTTTAGTAGAAACATATGATGTGTCCATGTTGAATTGTGAGCCCTTTCCTGCCACGGGCACTAGGCCTACAAACACAACTGAGGCGCCATTTGTATTAGTAGACATGTGTTAATACACAATAGTAGAACATTTGGTAATAACAATTGGATTTCTCTACATTTGTGCCTTCCACATATATGCCAGTGTGTAAATGAGAAGACATTTTAAGAAATGTCCACTGAATCACCTGCTAGTACCTACAAATTCAGAGATGTACAGATAACCACTGCTCCTAAACTCTATCACAGGGGTCTGTTTCAGAAATGCATACGTTCCATGATACCCATTTTTCACTCTATATAGTTTACCATATGAATTAGTCTATACTACGAACAAAATAAAAAAACATTTTAATGCACAGTTCAGTTGTTGGCACAGGTTTTTTTACAATCTACAAACCCTATATATGCCTGCAACCAGAAGGATCTAGCAGTTATGGTGGTATATTGCTTTTGTGAATCTGCCATTGTGACAAGAAGTTACAAATGAAAACACTGTCACAAATGGCTGTTTTTTCCTACTCATTTTCACTATTGTTACATTTGAACAGTTTGTTTCTTTGAGAAACCCCTGAGGGATGTACAAAAATAACCCTTTGCTGAATTTAACATGTTGCATACATTTCAGAAATCTATAGATTTCTGGGATCACCCATGGATTTCAAACCAGTTTCCAAAACAAACTGGATGTAGGTTGAAAGCACAAAAATGTGAAAATATGGGCTACCTCTTTGAAAAATACCAAACTTTGGTAAGAAAATAGATTTTTTAAAATGTTGTCTACTTTTCAGAAATCTCTCGCTTTCTGGGACCACCCAGGGATTTCAGACTCTTTTCCACCTAAATATGGATCACACAAAATATTAGGAAAATGGGCTACCTCTTTGAAAAATGACAAATTGCTTGTTCCTGAAAGCTAGGAAACTTTAGCACAGCAAACCTTACTCCGATGCCATTTTTAGGAAAAAATCCAGACCATTTTATGCAATGCACTTTGTTTCCTATTTTATGTGGAAAACACAATTTAGCTATATTTTGGTTATTTTCTCAACCCCCTACAGGGCAATACACAACTCATGGGTACCTTTAGAATCCTCAGGATGGTGGAAAAAACTGACATAAATTTGGCATGGATACCTTATGTGGACAAAAATCTTTAGAAGCCTAAGCAACAACCACCCAAAATTGCTAAAAAGGCTTAAGCTACTGCAGTCAAGGGGTTAAAATAGATGCCCAACCCATTAATCAGAACGCTTGTTAGAAATGGTACTTTATTACCCTTTTCAGAAAGCTAACTTTTTTTTATCTCAGATTCTTTTCAATAGAATGTTAATGCCTTTGTTTTTTTTGTTTACATCACAAATGCTTTAGGTTCTGTACCCGATGTAACACGCGTTGATATTTAATGTCTATGTCAATCACGTTGATGCCCTGTGGGGTCAGCGACATGCTATATAAAATGGTACAAATACTAAAAAAACACATAAAATAAAGAAATAAATATAGCTCTCTTGCAAAACCAAATGCTGACCTATACATTACAGGGCATTATCAATGTGGAAGTAGTGTAACAGTGCTTGAGGGTCCATGCTAAGTGAAAGTTGAGTCAAGCTGGTCCTAGTGACCCTTAATAGTTGGTCCTATTACATATAGAGATATTCTACTATAACCACTACAAATCTCAGGGCAACTGCTTGGTTCATACTCAAGTGTTGACGTGTGTGACACACAGAGTTTTTTTTATTCTACGACAGGAAAAGACAACAGGAGATGAAAGGATTGGCATGAACTGTGACAATAACCAGTTGATAACATTGGCTCCTATTTCATTCAAAAGAAGAGGTTTTCAAGACAGTTCTAGCAGGAGTACAAGCTATGAGTCAGGCAGTTGATGGTAGGAACTATCCTGGAGAGCAACCAGGTGAACCTTCTGGCAGGAATATGGACTGGAGGAGATCTCAGAAGGACTTCACACTTAGGGCCTGATTCACAAAGGGCCTCTGCACTTGTGGCTGAGGCCCATAGTCATGGGAGAATCTCCACGCTCAGGATGGGATCTCCAAAATGTGAATCAGCCCCTAGTATGTAATCTGCTGATGAGCACTGACAGCCTATAAGGAGCTGCCTATTGCCTCCACTGAGAGACAGGCAGCCATGTCTTGTGGTGTCAGTATGGAGAAATGAGGATGTATGATTGCAGGCTATAGACCTGGTGAGAGTAAGTGACCTGGCACTGGTGCAAGAACTGTGTGAGCTGGATGCAAGAATCATCTTGTTTACTAATCCCAACCACTGGGAAGTGCCATCTTAACTGTAGTCTTAGATGTAAATGTCTATGCATCTCATAGTCTTCAAGTAGGGTGCCACCCGACCGGTAGTGTAGCTCTACCACAGGTAACTGAGCAGCATGAGCTGTTGCCGGTAATTAATAAATACCAAAAATAATGTAGCTGATATTTCTATGACTGTCCCATGTTCCTAAAAGCTTGTAATATATGTCCCTGTTTGTTCTCAGAGGTGGCAGCCTGTTAAAAAAATAGATAAATTCAGAGGGCCTGATTGACAAACTGTACTTTGAATTACATTTTTGTAATACTTCAAAATGTACTTCAAAAAGTACTACAAAGTGTATGTCTTGCCTTACTTACATATGCAGAACTCTCTGTCCGAACTAAGAAGTCTGTAGGTACAGATTTTAGTTGTAAACATGGGAGAGTTATGAGGGAATTAGTGGGAAAAGGGGGCAGACTTACCATTAAGGGTAATGGGATTAGTGAGATGTAAGTAGGGTTTAGGGAGGGGCGTCACCTGCCCTCACAAGAGTAAGGCAATTGCTTTATTTTGGGTGTGGAGACATCTAGCTTACACTTTTGAAATAAGTTTACGATTAGAGTTTGAAATATTTGTGGCAGGGTTTGTTGGAATGGGTAAATACGATGTCAATGAGTACTGTGATATGTGCAGGCCCGACAACGGCAATAGCAATAAATGCAATGTCAATGTGTTCCATCATCTCAGCCGGCACAACCTTGCTCATACTGACAGTACCAATATCAATGTATGCCATAATCCATGTACGAACGACAATATCATTACCAGTAAAAGGGCTGTCATTGTACGTCATGATCTAGAAATGCATAACTATGTCAATGTCGGTGAAAACAATACCAATGTACACTATGACAACCGTACACAAACTATTGAGAATGTCAAAAAAATGACACCATTGACTGCCATATTATTTTGAGCAGTTCCAGTGAACTCGCACCAATGCTGTTGGATTTACCCGATGTGATCTCCCCATCAACCCCGAGTCAGAGATAGGTGGTCAGACAGGTCCTGTGACCCACACCCACGCCTATCGAATAAGAGGTCAAAGGTGGGGTCTCTCAGATGGATAGTTGCACCACAAACAGTTCCGCTGCAATTGGCCCCAAAAAACAACCTTGGCCAAAGGCTCTCATTCCCCCAAAATACCACAAAGGCAGAAACCACATGTAGATAAAAACACTCAGCCAATCAGGACACGCCATGAACACCACACAAAGTGATCACTTGTTCCTCATGCTGGACATCTGTACACATACACGCTGGCCCACACCAGCTCTCCCCAAGTTTAAGAGCCATCTGTGTCCTTATGAGATTCCCAAACATGTTAATTTATGACTGAGAAGCTTTTCAAGAATGCAGAAATGGGTTTATTGTACCTCACTAGATGTGTATAAAACCAGCCAAAAACTTTGTACACCTGGAGACTTTCCTCAGTTGCATTCTGTTGAGACTGCCCGCGCCGCTGCGTTAAATTAAATCAACTTGTTCCTGTTTTGCCAAACACCTCTTGTCATTTCATTTCTTTAAGGTAAATTCATATCCAAGCAACATTTTTGTGAGCCAAATAGGAAAGATTAGTTTATCAAGCCCAACTGCTGCTGAAGGACGAGGACCCTGACCCGTATGGATTCATTTGTACAAACAAAGACTGGTCAGCAGACACCATAGTTGATTAGAAGTTCTGCTGAATCCATGAGGTGGAGGTCCACCCGGAAGCAGCCACCACAGTGTATAAGACTACATCTGATCCTTAGTCCCAGTAAGTGGTGTATGGCAAACTAGGACAAGTGTAGATAATTTTTTGCTTTTTGTCTAGTCAGCATGCTAGCGAGGGTGATGGTGACTACTACTGTTTTGGGACCACTGTTGGGTACACAGGGGATGCTTCTTCCCTAGTTGGAGGTAGGGGATTGCTAGGACCTTTAGGCATGGATCATAGGTACGCTTCATCCCATGGTTTTAGTAGGGGACCACTTGGACCTTCGGGTGTGGTACAGAGGTACGCATGGGCCCTGAGTGTTATATAGGGCTACCACCGTGATCTTACTTTTTAGCCAAATTGTTTTCTTAGGGACTGCTTGTTTCACAACTGGCAGCGTCTACAAGTAGTCAGAAGCATTTTTTTCTTCTTTGCTTGGACTGCTGATCATTAGGAAGTCAGTACACACTGCCCCTGGTGCAATATAGGATGCGATATAGGGTGTAATTCGGACGCTAGGGAGAATTCGGACTTTGGTGAGTAGGGCATAGCTTGTATCTGGAACAGAAGGCCAATAATTGACAGGATACTCCTTTTTTTCCACACAAATTGTTGATTTTTTTAGTCCTCCAAGCCGATAGTAACAGACTATCAGGCTCACTTAGCTCTGCATGTCACAGAGAGCTGCCTCTCTCCTGAGGCTGTAGTGAAAACCTTGATCGATCCCACTGATAGATAGTTTCACCACAAACAGGTCAGCGGCAATTGGCCCCAATAAAACAAGTTTAGACAAAGGATTGCATTCTCCAAAAATATCACAAAGTTAGCGACCACACTCATCCAATCAGGACACGACATGCACACCACAAGTAGTGATCGCACTTTCCTCATGTCGGACATCTGGACACATACAAACTGGCCCACACTAGCTCTCCCCGAGGTCAACAGTCAACTGTGTCCTTATCAGATCCCCAAACAAGTTAATTTATGACTGAGATGCTTTGTAAGAATACAGAAATGGGTTTATTGTACCACACCGGATGTGCAGAAAACCAGCCTCAAACTTTGTACACCAAGATTCTTTCCTCAGACGCATTCTGTCAAGACTCTTCTAGCTCCTGTTGTTAATTAAACAATTTTGTCCTGTTTTGCTAAATGCCTCTTGTCCTTTTATTTCTTTACAGTAAATTTATATCTGAGCAACAGGTTGAGTCTGCTATTATGAAAGAAACAAGAAGCAATGTGTGAAAAGATTATAGGGAAAGGTTGTGAATGAGAGGTACAGAGGGAAAGAGAATAGAGCAGCAAAACTGCATAAAATGAAAGGTGAAAAAACATTGAAAGAAGGAGAAGGAAAAGTAATGAAAGAGACAGAGAAGAAGAAACATTGAATAGAGAGTGAGAGAAAAAAAGAAAACATATCTCAGAGGTAAATAATGTTGTCTGCCCAACTTTTTATAACAGCACCACAGCTCTGTTGATAAATATGTTGCAGATTCAATGCAAGAATACTTTAGAATTGGGATGCTGTAGTGTTGCTGATAATTTTCCTGACAAAAGAGGCAACTTCATCTACAAGAGACCGAAGGGACCAAGGACAACGAGTCCAAAATCCTCCCATCCTCACTGAAGACCAAGGCTGAAAAGTATGCAAGGAAATGACACCCTTCATACTTTCCCACCACCCAGACGCTGCAGCTGCATCCCAAATGAGAGTCTGTAGGGCATTGACCCTAAGGTGGTAGATCTTGGGAGTTATGAGGGTCAAAGCAGAGGCTAAGTGGGGATGTGATAGACTCATGTGTCCTGAGTAGACCACAATATGTAACATATTAATATTAATGATGAGTAAAATGGACATGGTCATTTACTTTCAATTGCTGATGATGAAATTACATGTAACACATTATCGATTTCTATTCACTCAAGTATAAACGTTTTTCTAAACAGGCAGTGTTAAAGGAGACTCCCTGATTGGACTTTCTTATGGCCCTCACATATATTACACTCTCCCAGCCTGTGAGTATTTCAACGAGATCACCTTTGCTTGCTCAGATGATAAATCCATCCAGGAGGTACAGAAATGGCTGAAGAATGAACCTGATGCCTTGGACTCGAGTCGTATAATACAGAAGATTTGTGAACTTCAGGGCAGTGGGTAAGGATCTAATTTTCTTACCTTCTTTTCCTCTTCAGACTCTCATCTCCTAACCCTTAGAAAGAATGTGAGGATGAGAAAGTGAAGTAAACATGCCAAGGGAGAGTTTAAGAATATGAAAAAGCTGATTTCACAGCACAGATAGAGCTCTGAACGAAGGGCAGTCTTCTTTGTGCTATACGTGGTCTTCCATGATACCTTGACTCGGTTACTCACAATCCATGTTCTGGCAGTTGCTGCCAGGACTTGGAATCTGGTTGTACGAGATGGAATAAAGCTACTTAAGGACGCCTGACCTGTGGCTTCATCCTTTTAATGCCAACAAGTGGGCGCCAGTGACCTCGGATGTCTCTAGACGTCCATTCTGATGCTCTCCATGATGCAGACTGACAAATTGGACATTTTGTGCAAGCATGTCAACAAGCTTTCCATTGGCTATTTGTGATTTCAAGTCTGTGGGACCCAGCCGCTCATTCAGTCAGCAGTAACGTGCTGTTATTGTACTCATTAATGCAACCGCAGTGGAATGCAAATTCATAAGTTCTACGCTCTGACTGCTACCGCCATCAGGTGAGACGGCGTATAAAAAAAGGCCACGGTAAGAGCCCACATTATTAGGACAGGTTGCAGCTGAACTTAATAAACAATATTGTAACATCAAGCAAACCCACATCACTAATGCAAAGTCAATCTAGCTCCTCACCTCCTCAAGCCTCCCCTCCAATGTATACACACTCCCAACCAAAGAGCCCAGCGTTCAACCCACACCCCTTTCATTCCATTTACTGTCCTTTCACAACTGACCCCAGCATCACTCTGCTGGCCTCCTTCTGCCAAGGACCCCGGCAAGGCCACAACCCTTCCCTTCCAAACTAGTGTGTGAGTCCCCTGCTTTACTGCCACCCAGGAAAATCCTGCATAGGTGTTTTTTCTGCCCCCACTCTATAAATATTCCTTGACGCATTGGAGTCACTCAAACAGAGATTACTTTCCTTTCTTTTGTGATATCTCCATGCTCCATGACGAGTATGCCTCTTTTTTCACAAAAACAACGCATTTTCCGATTAACTTTGTGCCTGACTTTCTCAATTGCAATCTACTTCACTGCCCCTTGCCACACCGTTCTTGCCACCAGCACTGTCCAAAACACAAAGGTGCCAGACCAGGACCGTATAATCATCCCCAGGTCTGCTTTCATCAACTTAATCAAACCTAAACCTGACAGCTGCACTAAATCTTTCTCACTCAGGTAAATTATTAACACATCTGGACAGGGTCTCAATCTCACCAACTCAGATCTAAGATAACCATGAAAACAGTTGGCCCCATTTCATACCCCCTTATTCTCACAATTCAATTTTAAATTCAGTTGAACGAAAACCCAAATGAGCTCCACAGCGACAAATCTCCACCTGCCTTACAGCCCATTCAACAAATGAAAGCCCCATGATCCATATGGAGAGGAATTCCATAGTTGGTCTAGCAACACAACCTGAAACAAAAAGGGGGTAACTTATCAATTAACGCGTCACTGAATGCTCTCTTTGTGCCTAATGTATCACAGACAACAGTCTGAAGGTCATCTTCCCAGTCGCATAACCTCTTTCAGAGAGATGCTCAATTTGTTAGCTTCTGATGCAGTCCCTAATCTAACGGAGTGCATTCCAAAATATTCTGCTTTTCAACCTCTTGTGCCAATATTTTCCTCACCTGCCAATCTGAACTCCTCACAGGCCCCCACTGGGCACAATCCCCCCCCCTTTTGAGTGCAACACAACACAGGCACCTCTCCCCATCTGATCCATCTTAGATTTGCACAAGGTTAAAATCAATGATGTTCCTTGCCATTCCACTTCACTTGTTTCCATCCCATTTTACCTGCCAACCCTCAAAACCTCAGAAATTCTAAAAACTCTAAAACACAACCATAACATACACAATTTCATCAGCAAAAATTCAAAACTGCTAAATCATGTTGCTAATAGACCCCTGACCAACAACAACAATCTGGGTATCCTAATAGGTTCTCTTTGCCTACACCTTCTCCTCTGCTCCTTAGCGCAGCCCTGCAAAATCATCCTACCCCTTTCTTCCTGCAGTGGGTCATAACGCCAAATGAATTTGCCATAAAAGGCAATAACTGCCAATTTGTCCCCTATCGTAGCTGCTGACCTTCCCTTCTCAATGTTAGCCATAGTGACATAGATAACATCCTCTCTTCAACATTCTTGTCATCTAAACTTCATTTTACCACGCCACAGCATAGAAACTCCTCCCAAGCTTCTCTATAAGCTGACCTGGTATTCTGTGCAAGTGGATTTTCTACCAGACCTAGAATACTTAGGGGCATATGTATCAAGCTAAATTGCAATCGCAAACGCTGAAATTCGCAGAATTTCAGCGTTTGCAATCGCAATTTAGCTGTGTGCATTGTATCAAAGAAAAACCCACTCGCAAAATAAGGAATCGCAAAATTTGCGATTCCCTATTTTGCGAATGCATTTAAGGAATCGCAAATTGCGATTCCTTAAATGCAATGTAGGAAGCACAAAAAAATTGCGATTTGGCCTTAAGGAATCGCAAATTACCAACAACTTCAAGTTGGTGGTAATTTGCGATTTCTTTGAAAAATGCACTTTTTTGCATTTTTCAAAGTGCCATGGGGCGCACATACATGCATGTGCACCACATGTGCATGCACACAATACATATTTCTGGGGTGCAACAGGGTGTCCTTTTAACACCCTTGAAATTGCGAATCGCAATTTGCGAGTACCTAATGGGTACTCGCAAATTGCGAAGGTCTTCCCATTCATTCCTATGGGCCTCTAGGCCCATAGGAATGAATGGGAAGGTATTCCTTAATTGCAAATCGCAATTTGCGAGTCGCAATTAAGGAATGTAAGGGAATCGCAAAATATTTGCGAATTGTTATTTACATCTCGTTTTGCGATTCTCAAAAAGCGATTCTCTAAAAATCACTATTTGAGAATCGCAAAACCCTTCTTTGATACATATGCCCCTTATTCTCCTAAATTGCAAATTTTTGCTGGTGCCATGGTCTTCTTTGCATCCGCTCTGAGTGCCAAACCGTGAAATCTCTGCCACTGGGAATGAGACATTGTGCATGCGATGTTATTATTCACACCTGGCACATGTGTAGCTCTTAATACAATGTTGTGCATGAGGCAGCCAAGCATAAAATGTTGCAACAGCTTTAAAAGTTTCTTGTCTCTTGCCTTCTGACCATTCAGGAATCCTATAACTGTTTTATTAGCAATATTAAAAATCACTGTTGTAAGTATTTTGCCCACAGAGCAAGGGCCGCCAATAGGGGAAAAGGTTCTAAAAATGCAACGCTCCTGCTATCTCGGATCCACTTCTGAGGCCACCTTTCAGAGCACCCATCCATACCCGCTGCAGCCCAAAAATTATGGACTAGCCAAGTAAATTCCAAATCCAGCGACCACATTGTCACACCATTGAAATTCCTCAGAAATAACAACTAGACTTCAAGATCTGCTCTCACTGCAGCAGAAATCCTGATCCTGTGATACGTTAGTGTAATGCCTAATGTTAAAAATCCTAATCTATGTGAAAAGGATCTGCCGGCTCTTACCATTCTGCATGTGAAGTTCAAATGACCCAGCAAATGTTCTACCTGTCGTAATGCCAACTTCAGGGCAGTTATTGCTTCCTCTAGCATCAAAATCATCTCTGGCTTCCATATTGACTGCATTCAGCTCTGTTATAAAGTTCCTGCGAATTTAGTAGGACTGTGTATTAGGCCAACAAATCTTCACAATATAGAGACTGAAACTTCTCATATCATCAGTAAATCTTGGTTTGGTTAGCTCACAGTACCGCATCTAAACCCCTCAGCTTACATAGTTATAGATGTTGTCGGTAACCACAAATACAACCACTCGGATTCCCAAGGAATAATGGAAACAGATCTAACAATTTTGTTTGTCATTTTTACACACCAAGGTGTCACAAAGAAAAGATACAAGAATACATTTTCAAATGTTTATTGAAAAAATATAATCTGTGTAAATAAAACATGAGCTGAGATTATTAAGCAGAAGAAACACATCATTGCCATCTACATTATTAGAATGGTGAAAAAATAAACAATTCAATCATGGTAATTGTTCCTAATGTTAGTCCTGTCTATCACTAATACCTCTCCATTAGCGAGAGCATATCGTGAATACCATTCTGCCAGACCTATTGAAATGATCTAACCTCATACCTTGGTATAATGTGTCAGGAACCCAGCCTTACTGCATTAAAGATTGCACTCGGTCTGAGTGTGCATGCCTGCACACTTCTCTTGCATGGCTATCTTACTTCCTACGATGAAGATCAGGGCCTGCAGAGCTGCATCTCAGTCACAGCTCTTAGCAGCTTCCATAATTACTCCAGCGTGAAGTGATTCTCACCGAATTAAGCATGGATGCTGTTTAAAAATTAAACACTAGCCTTTTCGTAGTGTACCAGAGCTGCTGAGCAGCATCTTAAGTTAGCCTGTAGAGAAAGAGTCATCTCCCAAGGCCACAAAAATAAAACAAGGGTATTTAGTTCTAATAGTTGTGACTTTGGAACTAATTGTCCACAGCACAAGCCAACAATGTCTTCCATGAATAAATGCGTGTGTGGCAGTTCCTCGAATTAGGGGGAAATGTGAAAACCACCATCAGAAACAGATGCTAAGTTGAAAAGGAAAGATAAATGGAGACTAAATGTAATCTCTACAAAGCTCAATGACCAGAAAACCAAAGGATGTACTTGGACTCTCTGTTTTCACAGGGGCTAAGGGAACCCCCAAATAATCTAGCACCACCTGAAAGTGTTGTTGTGCTCTTCTGAACTCTCTTGTGCCTCTTAGTCCAATACCCAAAAAATCTTTCAAATGATCTGTCAACATGTCATGCCCTGATCTCACTATTAAACACCATTGTAAAAAAGTGCTGAATGTCTCAAAGAGTGATACACAGTATTGCACAGCCCATTGGTCGTACTTTATCCACATACATGTCTCCATCAAACTGTATACCCAATAAGAAAAAACATTCAAAGGATGTGCTGGCAGAAGCATAAAGGTTGACTTTAAGTCAAATTTCGCCAATTCAATGCCTAATCCACAATTATATTGCCACATCTACTGACACAAACTGCACAGTCATGTCTTCTTTAGCAATGAAATAATTAAATGTTGCACTCTCCGGCCATGAAAGGTGATGGATCATTCTGAATTCCACTGCTCATTTTTTAGGGACCACTGCCAAAGGAGATATCATTAGATCATGTAAAGGCCAATTATCTAAGGGACTGACAATTTTACCCTCTGCCACTTCTTTGCTCAACTTAGCTCTCAACACCTGTGGTCTTTATCAGATTGCAGATTATCTGCAAATCTTCTTTGTCTAGGCCCTTGTTGTCCCAGTCTGAAACCTACCTGAAAACCCCATTCAAGCAAGCTAGCCCTTTCTCTGTCCGGGTGAAAAGCTAGTCCTTATTACCTGACTGTTGTTGCCCTTTCCTGCCCTGTGTCTACTACCCAAAAATTGCCACACCGCATATTTCCCTTCATATTTTGCAAATTGTGTTCATACTTGCAAGGGTTCTGGGCACAGAATACCCTGTTAAAACTCCAGCAGGCTCCAGAATCAATCATGTGTCCTCTTACCCAGACTGCAACCCCCACCCCCCAATAGTGGGATACCCCAGAAAGGGGTGAAATTGAACGCTAAACCACTTGTTGTATGCAGCGCTGGTGGTGGTCTTGTTGGATACATCCATTTAAGCCACAATTCATTGTCTACTTATCCCCATGGCTTATCTGGCTTTGCCCCAACCTCGCTATCACTTCCTCATCATAATGAAATCAAGCCATACCCCAAACATTAATGTTGTCTTTTCTTACAGTACAGTGTGTATATATTTGAAAACAGACACTCTGGACGCTCTGGAAATTTTCGCAATAGACACTTGCATGGATAAGAAAGGTTGATGTCCAATTGTCACTGTTAGTAGGCACAGTAGGGCACCAAACTAATTCCAAGGCTTCTTCTTTAGACCCCTCTTTTGATTGCACCTCCCTCTGTAGAAGCTTGTATACATCAATAAATTCCCCTTTCCATATCTTCCCTTTTGTTCTGGTAGCCAAGTGTGCCCCTAGAAGCATGGATATGCCAAAGTATGGTCATTTTTTTTAGCCTTCCAATTTCTGGCTGACCTCCTCTTCCTTCTTTTGTCTGTTACTACCATCTGTAACCTGTTCTCTGTCTACTTTGCCCATATCAGTGCATGCATTTCCGTCACCCCCTTCTTACCTCCACCCTCACTTACCTCTGCTTCCAGTTCATCCCCAGTGCCAACGCCTTCCCTTTGTCTATGGAAACAGGGCCAACCCATTTGTCAACTATCTGTATGTGAAAACAAATCCAAAGACATTTTTAAAATAGTCAGAGAACTTTCTAGCCCTGACCGGGTCACATTGGCCATTACTCCCTCTCAATTTGAACACTTTCTTTGTTGATAAAATTAAGGTTATTCAGAACTCCATCTCCTCTAGCCCTCAAGAATGGAAATCACATAAGCAATTTATAAATCCCGAAACTATGTCTAGTTTTCAAAACATCACCTTAGATCGGCTCGCAGAACTCATAAACAAGATACAATCCGGCTCCCCCAATGATCCCTGTCCCGCGAGGATACAAAAAGACCTTTTGGCACAATTTCCGGACACCTTTCTCTCCCTTCTTAACCTGTCCTTGGAGCAAGGGGTGGTCCTACGTGCTTTCAAAGAGGCAGTGCTGGTCCCCTTGCAAAAGAAAGCTGGAGTAGACCCCAACCTTTTGAGTAACTACCGACCAATATCGCTCCTTCCTTATCCGGCAAAAATACTGGAAGCACACGTGGCAAAACTTCTTTGTGCATTTATCGAAGAAACTAATTTCCTGGATACCCACCAGGCAAACTTCAGACCATCACACACTACTGAATCAGTTATCTTAAGGGTAGTGGATGATCTGGAGGAGGAGGCAGACAGGGGGTGTACACAGGCTCTGGTATTGCTCGACCTGTCCACTACGTTCGATACCGTGGATCACACCATATTAACGGACAGAATGGCAGCTGCGGGCCTGAGAGGCATGGCACTGGATTGGATGATTTCATTCTTAGGGGAACATACCCAGTCCGTTAGGCTGGCACCCTTCAATTCAGCCAGGGTCAATACCACTTGTGGGGTCCCCCGAAGTTCATCCCTCTCCCCTCATCTGTTTAATATCTATATCTGTTGTGAGAAGTTGGCCTGGTATATGCTGTCCACTAATTAAAGTGGGCACCTTGCACCAGTCCAAACAACCCTTATTGATGATAGGTTAAAAGACAACCTTTATAGAAAGCTATCCTAGTGGTAGCTGTGGAGAGCAGCCTTCAGGCTAAGTCTTGAAGGAATGTAAAGCAGCTTGTTTTACAAGTATATAATCCCTTGAATGACCAAATGAAAGGAGAACCACACCAGGTATATATATAAAATATATGTATGTATTACTAGACACTCCCTACTAGTCTCTTTATGAGGCTAGAGGTAAAAGCACACAATTACAAGCAATCAAATAGACAGTAAATAGCACAATATACGATTAGCACTAAGGGCGTACCAAACCATATATTAAGAAAGTGGTATAAGAACCACGACTTGACTAGACACAAGGCCTAGAGCCTGTAGAATCGCTGGGCCCACAAGGAACCACACAAGGTAGTGACACAGGGGACCCATGGGAGACGTGTGCAGTGTGAGAACACAACCGCAAACTCCGTTAGCTTCTATGGGGAAAGTCATGATTCAAGATTTAAAGAATAAGGACACTTCGGAGAGGACTTGGAGCAAACCCCTTTAGACTTAAAGGGTTCTAGGGCCAACACCCATGGGAGCACTGGAGTACTCGAGTTACCTCACCTAGGGGAGCCGGGTGCATAGGTGTCAAATGGTGTTGGGCCGCGTCGTCGTTTTCAATGGCGAACTGCTGCAAAGTGCTGCTGCCGTGGAGTAGAAAAGTGTCCGGTGTGATCCAAGCCTGGATCAGGGATGAGAAGAACCTGAAAGCAGAGGGGACAGAGTCTAGGTCACTAGCCAGTGACCAGGGGCACGATAGTCGAATGCCCACCGACGTAAGGTGCTTCAGTTGGGAAGAGGTGCAGCTTGACTCCGCAGCCACGAGGACCAGGAGGCGTCGACGATGACCAGGACCTGGATTCGAGCTGTCCCACACAGGATGTCGAGTGCTGCGGTGTCGGTGCCCAGATTGGACCCAACAAGCCTTGGCAACGGCAAACCACGCAGAAAGGATAAAGATGCTGCGGTGCGGACCAGCAAGGTCCGGAGGACTCACCACTCAGTGGGGAGTCAGGGCACATCTGGAGCAACCAGGGAAGCCCAAGGAAAATCAAAGTTGCCTTCACAGGGACCCACCAGTCGACAGACCAGGGATCGCGAAGGAGCCCCAAGCGGAAGTGCAAGGAGTAGGCCCACGGAACACTCGTGGAGTGTAGGCCCACAATCTTCGGTGCAGATGGTGCTCGGGTGGGGGCTACAAGTAACCCAAAGCACGACTTCGGGAGATGTCGGGAAGTAGATGCACTTAGCAATGTGCACGGTGACCAGGAGTTCCGGTTCCACGCTACTCACGAGGGCTGCGGGTCTCAACTTTGCTGGGGACTCGGGTCGGCCTCTGAGATGTCTGGAAATCCTCTTCCTGGGCTGCAAGTACTTCGGAGTCCGGCGGGAGCTTCGGAGATGCAGACCGGCAAATGCTTTGTTGGTGCCTGCCAAGCAGGGGAGTCACTCCTTGACCCCAAGGGAGATTTCTTCAGTCCTCTAGTCTTTAGTAGAGCGTCAAAGTTCTGGGATTCAGCTTCAGAGTTTCTTCCAGGGATATCTAAAGTCCTGTTGCCAAGGGTTCCTTACTTATACCTAAGGAAGGGGTTGGACTAACTCTGGGATCCCTCCTAGGGGAGGGTTTGGAAAGAGGGGTGGCTACACCCATTTCCTTTGTCCAGTTTCACGCCAGAGCAGGAGCTGAGTGCCCCTGCAACCGGTTTGAACTGGACTATGCACAGGGACACCAAATGTGCCCCCAGTGCAGGACTTCAAAGCACTCTTGGAGTGCACCCACCCAGCCCTAATATACCTAGGCCTGTCTGGGAGGTGGTCACACCTCCCTGTGACAGGAAACCTATTGTCCAGGCCTCCCCTGCTGGAGTTTCGGTCAGCAGCAGGAGTCCAGACTCGTGTCTGTGGCGGCAGCATCCTTTTTGTGATGCCAGGGCTCTTCTAAGTTGGTACCGGGCATACCGGTGCTGCCATGTCTCTCGCTCTAGAAGGGTGGGATCATACTCCCACACCAGTTACTGGTGTGTGGCATATGATTCCAAGGTGTTTGACACCAAACACGACATGTTTCCGTGCAGTCATCCCAAAGTTAGCATTTACTGTTTAGATATAATGCACTTAAGAGTATATGGTCAGGCTGCACCACTGACAACCCCGGAGAATAGATTCCGAAGGCTGCAGAGGGGCTCTGCTCATGCAGGGGCACCCTCTCACATAAAACCAAGCACCCTGACTTCAGGATTAATAAGGCCTGCCATAGGGGTGACTGATAGGTTTATATGTGCAGTGCTAGGTGAGATATAGTGCATCTATACCTCTGTAAGGAGTGCATGCACCACCTTACCCAGGCTGCAGTAGCAGACCTGTGGTGTCATTTTGGATAGCTTCCCAGGGGTGGCACAATACATGCTGCAGCCCCTGGTAGGCCTCTGGGGTACCTATGCCCTGAGTACATAGTGTACCATATACTAGGGACTCATAAGGGTACTCCAGAATCCAATCTGTAGGGTACCTAAGGTACATGGAATCAATTTAGAGTGAAATTAGATAGGCTGGGGCCCTGAATAGCAGGGTCCCAGTTCAACTAAGTCGAAAACCAGCAAAACACCAGGAAAAAAAAGTGGTTGCAACCATGCAGTCAGATTCCACCTTCCTACATCTGTCCTACGATTCACTCCCTCCAAAATAGGGGAGTGAAGGTATATAACTATGCAGATGATATGCAGCTGATTTTCGCGCTTGATGAGACGGAGGAATCCAAGGAATTCCTCCAACAGACCATGCTCTACATTAAAGAATGGATGAGCTGTAACTATCTTAAATTAAACTCTTGACTTGATCAGTGGAAACCAGCACATTGGCCAGCTGTATTGGGCACTCCACCCATCCCTAAAAACTCGGTCAAAAGTCTAGGGATCAAAATCAATGCCAATCTATCCATGCAGGAACAGATCAACTTGGTTACTTCATCCTGTGTTTACCATTTGAGGACTTTTAAGAAAATCAGGACATTTTTCACTAGGGAGGCAAGCATGGTAATCATGCTGGCCTCGATTATGTCCAGGCTGGATTATGCCAACGCTATCTATCTAGGGCTCCCTGCCAATCAAACCCATAGGCTGCAGCTGATTCAAAATCAAGCGGCTAGGCTAGACTTCCAGCAACCGAGACACTGTCCTACCAAGCCACTAATGTAGCAGCTACACTGGCTTCCCGTAACTCAGCGGTCCATGTTCAAGACAGGTTGTATGATCTTTAACGCACATAGGGCCATATGTAGGTAATTTCTATTTACCGATTCCTAAATACCGAATTTTACCGATTCGGTATTTAAGAATCGGTAAATAGAATGTAGGTAAACATTCGGTAAATTTTACCGATTCGGTAATATTCGTTATTACCGATTCGTATTTACCGATTCGGAAATAAGGAATACCTTCCCATTCATTCCTATGGGCCAGGAGGCCCATAGGAATGAATGGGAAGCCATTCACTATTACCGATTCGGTAAATACCGAATCGGTAATAGGGGGAGCATATTCAAGGGTGGCAGGGTGTCAAATTGACACCCTGTTGCACCCCTGAATCGTGCATGTGTGCACATGTGGCGCACATACATGCCCTAAGGGCATGTATGTCTGCCACATGGCACTTTTAAAAAAGCACAAATTTGCTTTTTAAAAGGTATTCGGTATTTACCACCAACTTGTAGTTGGTGGTAAATAACGAATCCTTAAACCAAAAATGCACTCACTTGAGTGCTCCCTACATAGGATTTAAGGAATCGGTAATTTACCTATTCCTTAAAATAACGAATCGGTAAATTACCGACTCCTTAAATCCGGCCTCCTATATCGCAAAGGGCTAAATACCGGTCGGTAACGGGAAATTTACCGATTTTCGGCCGTTACCGACCGGTATTAGCCCACCTACATATGGCCCATAACGAGATGGGCCCCAAATTTATATCCGCAAAGATCTCACGGTATCTGCCCAATCGGAATCTCAGATCGGCCTCAATGAATATGCGGACTATCCCTAGATTTAAGCGTAAGAGAACGGGTGGCTCTCGTTTTTCTGTACTTGGCCCAACACTTTGGAATTCTTTGCCAATAGACATCAGACTAAGATCGTAATACATCAGCTTTAGAAAAAAACTGAAAACTTGGTTGTTCACCTTAGTATACTGTTAGAAGCTTCTCAGGTAGGCTCTCCCATCTCCGATAGCGCCAAGAGACCTTTGGTAAACGAGCGCTTAATAAATTCCCCAAACATAAACATACACATGTGACTATGGGAACAAATCTTAGCTTTTCCTTCTATCACATCAACTCATGAAACACTGCCTTTGAATTGGATGCAGTGGTGTGTGGTATTAAAATCATACCTTGACACCATTGATGGAAGCACTTTTAACACTAATAGAAAAAGGCCCATCCCTGCCAAGTGCCACGCATCGGGGGTTTGACTGGCATATGTTAAGTGTGGTGTAGGAAAGTGGGTTTCTGTTGCAGTAACCCCCCCACTTTTGGCAGATTTCTGACTCACTTTGGATTATTGTGCCCTGGGTCCCAGCCAATCAGGTTCCTAGGGCCTGTGTTCTTTCCCAAAACTGTACATTTGTACACACAATTGGCACCTCTCTGGCCACATGAAAGTCCTGTGTAAAAGGTGCCATGTGTAACATGGCAACTGTGACCAGGGAAGGCCTCTTAGGGCCGCAGCACATATTGTGCCACCCTCAGAGGTCTTGTACCTTAACACACACACACTGCCATTGAAGGCTGCATGTTTTAGTGTAGAGAAAAGTGAAGAGTCAACATGGCACACATACCAGTTTGCCATGCCTGCAACCCGCTGCCTATGGTATAAGTAAGTCCCCCCCATAGCTGGCTGCATTATACCACTGGTGAGGGTATAGTTGCATGAGCACTGTACCCTAAAGTATCCAAGTCCATTCTTAGACATTGTAAGTGCAGTTAAGACATAAAGAGTATATGGTCTGGGAGTTTGTCATTACGAACTCCACAGCACCATAATGGCTTTACTGAATTCTGGGAAGTTTGGTAGCAAACTTTTCATCATAGCAAACCCACACTGATGCCAGTGTGGGATTTATTATACAATGCACTTAGAGGGCATCATAGAGATGCCTTCTGAAAAACAACCCTCAGGTGGGTTCCCTGACTGGTAAACACCAGACTGCCACCAGACTGGACCCCTGGGGTAGGAGCCTTCACTCCCTGAGCCCAGAAACAAAGCCTTTCCTAGGGGGAGGTATTCATAACGCCCCCAGGTCAGGAGTAGCTATCATGGTAGGGGAGCTTAAAAAACCTTGCCGCCTTTGTAGCGCGACCCCAGGCCTCTCCTGCTATCGGGAGCAGGGCCTCTTCCTGTCTCACACCCTTTTAAGCAGGATGTCAGACGGCAAGAATTAGAACAGCCCAGAAGGTGTGCCCACCTCTGCCAACCCCACCCCTCAGGTGGGAGAGGTGAGGTAAAGCCCACTCTTCAGTGCCTGCCATCTTGCAGATGGCAGGCACTCTCCAATCAGGATTAGGGATTGGGTCCACTCCCCCAAGTAGGGTGAGCACTCCAAAGGTGTAGTCACCCTAAGGTCAGTAGCCCATTTTCAACTACCCCAAGACCCTCTAAAATGCCCACCAAATGCAGTATTTAGGGGGAAGCTCTGAACCCAGAAGGCAGATACCTGCAAACTATGAAGAAGAAGGACAGAAGAAGTTGCACAGCAGAGGAGACTACAGAGAAGAACTGACTTGGCCCCAGCCCTACCAGCCGTCTGCAGTTTCCAGAGATGCTGTGCCAAAAGTTGACTTATCCTCAACCAGCGACCTCTAAATCCCCTGGGAGGACTGACTGCCTTCAATAAAGACTGGATCTCCTGCGAACAGTAGCTCTATTCAAAAGAAACTCCAAACACTGGACAAAGAAACTCGATGCCTAGAACCACCACTGCACCTGTCGCCTATGGCCCAAGTCCAAGTGGCCCACCAGTCCCAGTGAGGTCCCACAGTGCTCCAGAGTCCAAGCCCACAATGGGTTGACCCCTCCAGGACTCCCCGATGTTGCCTGCAGTCTCTGCACGGAGACCCCCCCAACCGCAAGTGGCCCGGTAAGGTGAAATCCAACCTCAAAAGGCACCCCTGCATCCATCCGGTCACCCTGCATCCTGGAGAATAGTACCTGGGGTGCACCTATATCCCCAAGCCCACAAACTTACCTGCCCTGCTGTTGGTTCCTCCCAGGAGACTTCCTGGACCGATCCTGCAGCCACAATCCAAACCCAGCAACCCCCTTAGGACTGCATTGGGCTCCCGACCCCTCCTAGGCACCCTGCAACTGGCTGGTGGTGTGGATTTGGTGCTGACCGGAGACCCCCTTTGCCCTAACCTCAACCCTAGGAGCTTGGCTCCTGAGACCAAGTGGCCTGCCCACGAGCAGCCCCCAATGAGATACCCCTTAGCCCTATTGGCCAACATTGGCATCCTGTACCCTGCACCCGGCCACCCTAGTGCTGCTGGTGGTGCAACTTGAGTGCCTACCTGGACCTTGGGGAACCTTGGTCCTAACCCCCAAAACTCACACTTGTAAGACGTTTACTTACCTGTCAAACCGAAAACCATTTTTCTCCCAAAGGAACCCATGTTATGAGATTTTGGGCATAAAATGCTCTGTGTTGTGCTGATAATTGTATGGAGAAAAGAGAACTAAACTTCAAAGTCTAAAAAGTCGTACATACTGTGTATTGTAAGATTCCTAGATGTGGTATCTAGATATACCACCCCCAGCACTCAATTTAATCCAAAAGTATTTCAAAAGTATTCTGAAAGTAATTACTTTGTAATTCAAACTGCTTTTTAAGGTGATATAAACATGTCACAACTACAAATCCATCTTCAATTGTATTTCTGTGTAAAGGTTTACAATTGAAAGCATAGTTTACCTACCTGTACCAAGTTCTGCTTGGTTCTAGAAAATAAAATACAAGTATACCTTTTTTTTATACTTACCTAATTTGTCTGGATTCTGTCTTTGAGTGTGTGCACTTATTCTTGATTGAGTGAACACAATAAATGCTTAACACACCCTCTGGATAAGCCTAACTGCTCTCCCACACTACCACAAAGAAAGCTTGCCTAATTTAGCCTCTGCTATACCTCTGAGGACTCCCTGGACTCTGTGCACATTATACCTTATTTTGGTATAGTATATACAGAGCCAGCTTCCTACAAGGGGTTTATGCATCACCATACTAAAATGCTTAAGTCATGCATTTATAATGCCGCCCTGACCATCCCATGAGGTGCGCTGAATGAGTGCACTGTGCTGTCTGAGCCTGCTGTGTAGAAATACACTGTGGTTTTATTATTATTAACATGGAAAACTCACAATGAACTCTACACATTTATTATTTGAACCTTGCGGGCTATTGGTTTAATCCAGCTGAGCAGGGCAGATCAAGTGTACCACATTGTCTTTAATAAACAAACAATCCATTAGGACGCAACAGAGCCCTCATGTGGATCCAGGCAAGGTGCCTGACCCGTATCACGCATGTTACACCTCACTAATTTCTATGCCAAGCCCGCCACACTAGTGCCTCCTCTGGTCGAGGAAAGGAGCAGCAAAAAATATGAAGCATCTATAAGCTGGTAAAAGCCATCTATTGCAAGACCTTTCAGCATGGAGTGAGTGTAGAAAGAGGGGTTATTTGGCCTCCTTCATCCTTAATGTGGATTACGAATGGTCTGATTCATATGGCCATTAAGGGAAAGGTGACACAAGCTAAATGCTGATGCCAGGGATATCAGAGATAGCAAACTAGTGGGAACTGATTACTGAATCAAAGGCAGAACAGACGAGGCAAGCCTTCAAAATATGCCAGAACAACTGTAAGTTTGACTCCTGCAGGCTCCCACCCCAGCAACCCTGGTCCCCAGTCAGACATCACTACCACTCAGGTGGGTCCCGTGATGATAAACAACTCATCTGTCTCCACGTCTGTTGGGAGGGCAGCGGGGTCACAGGCTTGTATCTGGTGACAAATGTTGCACTGCCACTGTCTTAAAAAGCATGGCTGACAAGCGTAACAGACTCAGCTCACCGTTGACTGCAGCGGCACCCTCCGAGCTTTCCCCTGAGTCCAGCAAGAGGGGATCAGAGCACTGAAACCTATGCAAGGCCAGCAAGGCCAGCAAGTCCAGCACTGAGCAGCATTGAGGCAAATTCAATTTAGCAGAGCACAGCAGTCCACCACTGCTGGAGATCACCACAGCTGAGCTCCAGCATTTCCCAGCAATGAGTAAGTGGCCAGTCTAAAAGAGGCAAATACAAAAACAATTTCAAGCGAGAGGGTCCTAGGGAAATTTAAAGACCTGCAAAGGATTCAATCCCCAACCATTAACAGATAACGACACATACAAAATCCTTGGGTCTATCATGTGTAGAAAAAAATAGAAATGAAGAATATTTAAGCCATAGACTATTCCACACAGGGAAAAACTGTGGGAAATTCCCTTTCAAGGACGAAATCCCTCACTCACCAAAGGAGACATGCTTCATCATATGGGATTCTCCTCTCGAAGGGAAGACCTAGTTCCTTCGAGGGCTACAACCCCCTCTCTGAGAGGGAGGAGCTCAGGGATGTTTTTGGTATCTGATTTAAAGGATGTTCTAAATCCACGTAGATGAGCAAAATAATGTGAACGAGGACGCAGCGCAAAACAAATATGAAAATGGTGTAAAGGAAGTGAGAATAAAACTAGCTAGGGCGTCATGTGTAAGTTTTATTCAGAAGCACCCTCTGCCAGGATTAAAAACAATAGTGCATCGGCGACATAAATTTAAGTCGCATATGTAGTAGATTAATGGTCGACATGTTTCAGCCTAGAGTGCCCCCATGGTCGGGCAAGGCTTTCTTCAGGACCTATATAATGCTGCTGCTAGTGCTCAAATGAAAATTGTAAACAAAGGATACAACACTAAATGTGTTCAAAACTCCAACTGCTCCGGAAGGAAAAGTGACCCGCTACTGCTGGGTAAGGAACTTCACCTCAACCTGGCAACAGCTCAGGATAGAGGCACCGCTCTATCCGTCGGTATCTCGAGCCCGTGTTGAGCCTGCAACCGGAGTTGGAGTTTTGAACACATTTAGTGTTGTATCCTTTGTTTACATTTTTCATTTGAGCACTAGCAGCAGCATTATATAGGTCCTGAAGAAAGCCTTGCCCGACCATGGGGGCACTCTAGGCTGAAACATGTCGACCATTAATCTACTACATATGCGACTTAAATTTATGTCGCCGATGCACTATTGTTTTTAATCCTGGCAGAGGGTGCTTCTGAATAAAACTTACACATGACGCCCCCTAGCTAGTTTTATTCTCACTTCCTTTACACCATTTTCATATTTGTTTTGCGCTGCGTCCTCGTTCACATTATTTTGCTCATCTACGTGGATTTAGAACATCCTTTAAATCAGATACCAAAAACATCCCTGAGCTCCTCCCTCTCAGAGAGGGGGTTGTAGCCCTCGAAGGAACTAGGTCTTCCCTTCGAGAGGAGAATCCCATATGATGAAGCATGTCACCTTTGGTGAGTGAGGCATTTCGTCCTTGAAAGGGAATTTCCCACAGTTTTTCCCTGTGTGGAATAGTCTATGGCTTAAATATTCTTCATTTCTATTTTTTTCTACACATGATAGACCCAAGAATTTTGTATGTGTCGTTATCAGTCTAAAAGAGGCACACACTAGTTAGAGAGTGATGTCTCTTTGGAGAGGTATAATCTGGTATATACCTATGATAGAAAGAGTTTGCATTTAAGGATCAGACTTGTGGTAAAGTGAATGTTGCAAACACAAGGACATGATGGACGGAGCGCTGAAACTTTTCAGACACTCACCCCCAGTCGCAGATCTGGGATGAATCCATCATCGTTCTTTAGCTCACTATGCCACCCCAGTTCAGACACAGCTAAATGCAAATCAGTCTTGACCCTGTGCCTCATGGGAACAGTCCAGCCCGAAATGCAAAGCCATGTCTTCCCTGGAATGGAAACAAGCATCCTGGGACCGGTTTCGGGCTAACAGCCCTCATCAGCCAAGCTAGCTTGAATCCAGTGGCAAAGTGAGCAAGGGACCCACGTCTGGGCATTCCCTGCCAACTTAGGGTGAACAAAGCAAACACAAGGAGATGATGGACGGAGCGCTGAAACTTTTCAGACACTCAACCCCAGTCACAGATCTGGGTTGAATCCATCATAGTTCTTTAGCTCACTTTGCCACCCCAGTTCAGACACAGCTATATGCAAATCAGTCTTGACCCTGTGCCTCATGGGAACAGTCCAGCCCGAACTGCAAAGCCATGTCTTCCCTGGACCGGAAACAAGCATCCTGGGACCGGTTTCGGGCTAACAGCCCTCATCAGCCAAGCTAGCTTGAATCCAGTGGCAAAGTGAGCAAGGGACCCATGTCTGGGCATACCCTGCCAACTTAGGGCGAACAAAGCAAACACAAGTAGATGATGGACGGAGCGCTGAAACTTTTCAGACACTCACCCCCAGTCACAGATCTGGGTTGAATCCATCATCGTTCTTTAGCTCACTTTGCCACCCCAGTTCAGACACAGCTATATGCAAATCAGTCTTGACCCTGTGCCTCATGGGAACAGTCCAGCCAGAACTGCAAAGCCATGTCTACCCTGGACCGGAAACAATTCATCAAGTGAATGTTGCCAAATATAGTCTGGAAATTTTACACCGGGAACAGCAATTGGATTTGTCCATGGTTCTGCAAGGAGGTGCATTGGAGCAGGTGTAAAATGTAGGATGTGTGGAGATTGTGCAAACGTGAGAGTGTTTTAGAGAAGAGCGTTTTGGCTCATTTTCTCAAGGTGCAGTAGATTAGTTACATTCCATTCCAGGTGTTTTGCAACAGTTATACATCATTTTAAGCTTTGTGTTGCTCATAAGAGTCTTATTTCTGATATTTGTTCATTTCAAAGAACCAAAAACAATTTTTACTGTTGACGGTGCTGGCTGTCCTACAAGGAAACCTAGGGTACAAATTATATTATTATTTCTGCTGTCTCTGTATTGGGATCAGCTGGAAAAATAATTCAAACACTATCTTTATTATTTATTAGAAGCCCAAATCAATTGTGAAGTTAGATTATTAGATTATTAATAGCTATTTAGGAAAAGTAACCTCTAGAAAGTTACCTTTTCCCTGTCTGAAGGTCCTTTAGACTAATTTATAGCAAATGTCCAGACAGTTCTTGATCTTACTGAAGTATGAAAACTGCTCCCAGAGCAGGAGCAATGGCCTGGGTATTGTGAGGTGTTTTGTTTCCTCTTACAGGATGGCAGTTAAGTTAGGGATGAAGAGTTACCCTACTGTGGTTTTTGGGAGTTTGGTGTACTGTGGGAATGTTTACAGTAGGACAAACAGGTTAGTGGCTTTACTATTTTTGGTGGAGTTCCAGTCACCCCTTGTACTAATTCACTTGTGTTACAAAGATAATATAGCTAAAATATTCAATTACTCTTGGAATGCTTATATTCAACCTCTCATTGCAGGCATCATACGGCACTCATAAAATTCCACTCCACCAGTCTTTACAGGGAAGAGCAAAACAAGTAAAAATAATAATAAAAATCTAATCTTATATCATACATTTTTTTTGCTCATACATATGTATACAAAATCACAATAGCGTAGTTAAAAACAATTCAAATGATTATTACACACAATATTAAAAACCATTGAAGAGAGATACATTATACATCATTAATAACGGTTAATTTGAAGGAATCAATTAAAGTATTTCATTATCTAAATCCAACACATTGTTCCTCAAATTTAACCATAAGTAACAAGTGTCAACACGTTTTGGTGGCACTTAGAATGATGAAACCACCTTCCTCAGGACAACATAATATCTATCCCTTTTGAATAAATGACCTAGGAGATTTGCCTGTATAAAGACATAGAGCAGATGTCAACTTAAATACACTTAGTTACAATCACATCTCCTAAATTATACTGAACATGATATAAGTTTATCCTTTCCAAAACCTATGTTTATTAATTTTCAAACTTTTTTTTACAACTGAATTAAAGAATTTCCACCAACATGCACCCCCTATTTTTTTCTTAGATTACGGATGCTTTTGCCCCCAAAAACCCAATCAGGACTGGGATTTATCACAACACTCACACCTGCAATCATTCATATGTTCCAAGGTTTTTCTTGACTCACCTAATCTATAGAGGTGAAACCAAAATTCATAATATTTCTGGTTGTTCTCAAATTTTAGAAATCAGCAGTCGCTCCTAGTTAAAAAACTAACAAAATAAATAGCAATTAACCTAAACTCATAAGTGCTAAGCCAATCTCCAAATTGACTACTTGAAGACAAGCATACATGTAATTGACCTACATCTAGTGTATTCGAACAAGAGGTAAACCACTTTGTGTCCACCTAAGAAGGTGTGGAATGCGATTTTAACATCAATGCACACCGCTAATCAGAGTCTTCATATGCCAGTCCTATTAAAAATAAAATATGGACTCATTTTATATATAAAAGAACCTCAGACCGTGATCCTCATAAGGAGGAACAATATATATACATGCGCCTTATCCATACTACAGGTATATAAAAGAGGGGCACACTTCATTAACCCACCTCAGTATGTAGAGATTATACATTCATCACTATGGATGTGGACCACTGCCTGCTATTAAAAAATATTTTCTCATCAATTCACAAAGGGGAAGTGGTCCCCTTGCGAGGGGCTTACCACCTACTTCAAGTAGGTGGTAAACTGTAAGTGTTGCAGTTGCAAAACAATCCTACATACCATTGGGACTCGCTATTAGGATGGGACGCCCTTGTCACGCCCCTTCCTAATAGCGAGTCACAAACCCTATTTTACCGACTCTCAAAATTGGGCCGCTTTCCCATTTGTGAGTGCAAAAAATGGTCATCCATCTGGCCTGAAATTTATAAAGATTAGACAATTTAAATATTAATTAATCAATTAAAAATGTTAATTATTAATTACTTAATTATCTTTCAGAACTATACCCCCAAAACATAGCAGGCCATATATCTAAAAATATAACTAAAATAAAAAAATATAACACAATTAACATTTTTAATAGCCAAATAGCATAATTTAAAAAAAATCAATGTTTAATGGTTAACTAATTATTACTTAATTAACTTCCCACCATATACCTCTAAAATCCCAACAGCCCACACATCATATATAATTTAAAAAATATAATTATTACACACTTTACATAATTAATAATTATATTAATAATTAATTGGTAGTAAATTATTACTTTATTACCTGCTCATCCTATAACCCTACAAACCCGGCAGCACTCATCTATATATAAAACTGGAATAAATATAATTATTATACAATTTACATAATTAATATTTAATTAATACTAAATTAATTATTAATCAGTCATTACCTAGTTAACTTCCCACCCTATAACCCTACAAAACCAACTGCCCACACCTACTATATAATTAAAATATATAATTATTACACAATTTATATAATTAATAATAAATTAATCAATTAGTAATGCATTAAATAGTTAATTCTTAATTGATTATTTCTTAATTAATTCCCCACCCTATTTCCCTACAAACCCAGCAGCCCACAGAATATATGACTTAAAAAATGTTATTATTGCACAATGTACTTAATTAATAACCAATTAAATAATTGACATTAAATTAATAATTAATTGTTAATTCATTATACCTAAATAATTTCCCACCGTATACCTGCTCCAACATGATAAATTACTGTTAGAAATTAAATTAAAGATTATCTATCACTTAAAATTACAAACTATATTCAAAAATATTATTATAGTTATGCAAATAATAATATACATTTCATATATGAACTAAAACACGTAAATATAATTAAAAAAACAATACAATACTTTTTACAAATATATTATTGAAAACGATATTAACAACAATATTCTTCACAACCAAAACATTTAATTCTTGACAATGATAATACGGTATCACAATATTTTTGTATCACAATACTCTTTTCCGATATTTCTGTAACCTCAAATTTAAAACTCAATATTTTGTTCAAGTACCATCTAGAAATAGGTAGTTGGAGATAGAGATGAAATTGTGTCTTTGAGATCTGCTTCTGAATTTTTCTTATAGAGGTAAGATGCGACCAATTTTTAGGTACTCTGATGCTTCCCTCAGGGCTAGGGAGTTATTAATCAGGATGGTCCAGAGAAAGGAAAGAGATGTGTTAATACCTTTTATAGGGCTCAGGAGCGGGAAGAGGGTTTCAGCTTCACATCGGTATGCATGAATTCAGAATAGGGGATTTCTTTAAAAGATTGTCAGGTCACTCCTGATTTCAGAAGAGCGTGATATTATGATTGGTTAAACATCTGAAGACATTTTCAGAGCTGTTGATTGCTTTTTTCTGACACAGTTGGCCCTGACTTAGTTATGTTTTCCTTGATACTTGCAAATACTTTTTAGGATATTTTTCTACACAGTCATTTTCCCTCATAAATAATACAGCCTTGCATTCAAATATGTTTTGTTATTGTTCATTCTTACTCTATAATGCTTGAAGTTGAGCCTCTAAAGGGATTTAGATTATTTTGTTCAGATTGCTTGAGAACTGTTTTGTCTCTCTAGTTTAGAGGGTGTCAATTCTTTTATGATCTCTGGCATCATTTCTTGTATTGGCCATGTGGATGTTTATCTCAAGTTCAGTGGTGTCATACTGTGGTTGGAAAAGGCAGGAGAACGAAGGCTATGGATGGCTCTGACCCATCATTTTGTTCGTTTTGGTGGTCACCATTTTATAAAGGAGGAAGGAGAAAGGAATTAAATGGTGGTCTGCCCAATATACTGTGATCTGGGCCTAGGCTTTTAGGATGGCTTCTTTGAAGAATATCAGACCAAGCTATCATGGGAGTTGGTGAGGGGCACAGTTGAGTAGGAGTCGCATGAAGTTTCAATTGATGGTGAGGGGGAAGAGAGCTTCCACATCATGTGTGATGTGGAGGAAAGAAGCACTGATTGCTAATGTATCAGACAATGACCACATTTCACAAAACATGTTTTGTATTAACATTGCCATAGTTTTGGAATCTCTAAGAATTCCTATTCCTAAATGTACACAATGCTCTTGTTTGTCTAGCAAACAACTATTTTCAGAAAGCAAAACAGATGTCAGAATGTTTATGGTGGAAATGTAATGACATTTGTATTGCCTTATGGTTTATACACCAGAGATTGCTGCTGGGAAGTGTGGGATATAAAGTGAAGAGCACTGCCTGAGGGGGCGGCCATCTTGAAAACATCTATATTTTTTTATACAACTGGCTTGAATATCATCATCTTCACATTACAAAACATGTGTTAGTCAACAAATAAAAGTGTGTTAATCAAGTTGTATCTCTTTGCTTTCAGGGACACTTGGACTGAGAAGGAACACATGTTACAAAGAAAAGTAAAAAAATGTCTAAAACATGATGTCATGAGCAGTAACCCTCTGTCCCCCGTCATCCACCCCCAGGCTGACTGTCTGCTCCTAGCACACTGTTTGGAACACTTTGTCACAGACAAGAAGTCCTTCTGTGAAGCTCTGAAAAATGTCTCCTCGCTGTTAAAGACCGGAGGACATCTGATAATGAGTGCCTGCCTCGAAGCAACGTTTTACATGTGCGGCGACTTCAAGTTTCCTATTTTCTGCTTGGATGAGGGTTTTCTGAAGGATGCTCTCAAGGGGGCTGGTTATGTCATCCAGGAAGATTACATTTATCTTCGTGTAGCAGAGGGTTTATATGATATATTAGATCATAAATATGTTATCCATTTAAGAGCACGTAAAGAAAGAGAAATATAGTCTTTAAATAAAAAAGAGAAAACTGTCAGGAGGCAACCTGGTGTAAAAGTGAGATCAGATGAGCATCAAATTCCTCCTTTTCCAGTTTTCCATGATGTCTTAGGCTCTTTCATAAAATTACAGTCAAATGTTGGCAAAACATTTTTCCATCAAGCTGAGCATACAATGTTGAGTAGCAATAGCGAGTAGTTGTAGTAGTAATGAGTAGTTGATGCATACATGTGAGTAGTTGCAGTAGTAGTGAGCAGTTGATGCATACATGTAAGTAGTTGTAGTGGTAGAGAGTAGTTGATGCATAAAGGAGATTAGTTGTAGTAGTAGTGAGTAGTTGATGCACAAAACCAGTCTTTACACAGCAATGTCATCCTACCACCTGGTTATGACTTTCTCTATCTCCCATCATCCACCCCCAGGCTACCTGTCTGCTTTTGGCACACTGTTTGGAGCACTTTGTCACAGACAAGAAGTCCTACTGCGAAGCTCTGAAAAATGTCTCCTCGCTATTAAAGACCGGAGGACATCTGATAATGAGTGCAATGCTGGAAGCAACGTTTTACATGTGCGGCGACTTCAAGTTTCCTATTTTTTGCTTGAATGAGGGTTTTCGGAAGGATGCTCTCAAGGGGGCTGGTTATGTCATTGAGGAAGATTACATTTTTAATCGGAAAACAGAAAGTTTGTACAATATAGTAGATAATAAATATATTGTCATTTTAAAAGCATAGTAAAGAAAGAGAAATGTAGTCTTCAAATTAAAAAGGAGAAAACTGTCAGGAGGACATTGGTGGAAAAGCGAGATTGGAATAGCATCAAATTCCTTCTTTTCCAGTTTTTCCATGATGTCTTTGGTCCTTTCCTGAAATTATAATCAGATGTTGGCCAAAAAGAAATCCATCAAGCTGAGCATACAGCATTGAGTAGCAATAGTAAGTAGTTGATGCACAAATGTGAGTAGATGTAGTAGTAGTGAGTATTTGATGCATAAATGTGAGTAGATGTAGTACTAGTGAGTAGTTGATGCATAAATGTGAGTAGTTGTAGCAGTAGTGAGTAGTTTGTGCATACATACAGACAATAAAAAGTGATGTCATCCTACTTTCTGGTATTGACTTTCCTGACTTCAAATGTTTTGTTTTTAATTCTAAAGCCAACGATCTGGATCCTCATTCTGGCAACTGTAGCCATGACCCAGAGGCCTGAATTGACTAGTTCAATTTACAGAATACATGAGTCTGTAACCCATATCAACTCTATTTCATCTCTGAACATATAATTCCTTTGGACCAGGCTGAAAAGAGGAGGTTACTGTATCCTACTGTGGCAGGTCAGGAAATTAGCATTTTGTAAGCAACAAGCAAAGAAATGGAATATTTCTTGAAGCTGCTCTCGCCAGGGAAAATCCTGCAAAATCTAGCAGAAACCCAACCCTCTTCCAGATATGATGTCTTTTTATAATGTACTGGAAAATGAAAACACACAATTTCATAGCACTATATTACGTAAATTGGATGTGCTAAAATGATATTTCCATAGCAACCAATCAAACTATTAGTTCATGAAACACCTTAACTGCGCCTATATATATATATATATATATATATACTCACACAAATGCCACTTTTAGACTGCCGAACACTATTCACAATGGGTGCCTCCTTTCATGCAAGTGGCAGCACATCAATCAATCCATCAACAACGTCCCACAAGGAACAGGAGCACTTTCTGGTTTCTTAAAACAATTTATTTTTTCAACGGAAGAGGGGGCATATTTACAAGCTCCTATCGCCATGGGAATGTCACTTTTTACGACATTCCTGTGGCGATAGGGGCTTCAACTTATTTACAAGGCAGCTTTGAGTCACTTAACGTGGCTTAACACTGCCTTGTAAATAAGGCTATGCTTAGCGTGAAAGGGGAGGGCAATGGGTGTTGCAGTGGGTGTTCCACCGCAACACCCATTGCTTATGATGCTGCCCTCTATTTACAAGGGAGGAGTAAATGGGAGGCAGTGCCAGAAATAAGACCAGGGAAAACCTGGTCTTACACTGGTGCAAAGAGGTGAAATGTTTCATTTCTCCTAGTTTTTGTTGTTTTCATGTGTGCTGTTTTGTGCAGTACACATTGAAACAGCAAAAGGCCAATGATTGCAGGGGAAGATTGTTTATGTACAGGAAGGTCCCCCTTCCTGCACATAAACAATATATTTTTTTAAATGCAGTTTTGCAACATAGAAGTTACAAAACAGCATTTCAAAATTATTTATGTGCAGGAAGGGGGATCTTCCTGAACATGAACAATCTTCCCCTGCACACAGACACCCTTGCACTATGGTGCAAGGGTGTCTGCATTGGCGCTAGGCTGCTAAGTGTAGCACCAGGGCAGGGGGAAATGCAGGGCTGCACCATATTTTTGGAAATGTGGTGTAGCCCTGCTTTTCTGAAGTGGCGGAGTGAGGCGTTAAGCCAGGAAGTCTAACACCTCACTCTAAGCAGGCATTGCATAAGAGCTGTGCTTCTGACACATTGTGGCTTTATTATATAAATGATGCACTGACCAGGAAGGGGCAGGTAGGCATTCCAGCTGCAACCATCCTGGGACAAATGCTGTGTTTGACATGCAGCTCTGCTGGCGCTAACCTATCAGCTTCCTGAGAATATTGCCATCCACTATAGAAGCTGTGTCCTGATGCCATTTCCAGGTATGGTTCTAGGTCTAATCCCTTAGATCAGGCCAGGCATATGGGTACACCCGCTATGCTCTCAGTATTGTCTTAGGTAGGAATCTCTAGACCCTCCAGAAACTACTCACCTTGGCTGGGTTGTTCATTATCTTTACAATGTTAATAATGCTTCCAACTTTGCTCTGTTTCATTTGCCTAATTACCACAGCTCGCTCTCTCAATGCAAGATTGTGATTGTTTCAATAAATGTATTGGAAACCTATTTCGTATCTCTCCTTTGTTTTCATTTGGGCATGTATGAGTAATACAACAAAAGAGTGATATCTGTTTCCACAACTTCCTTGGGAGTCAGAGTGTCCTGTACAGGTTGCCACAATCACTGTTTACTCTGGTCAGGTTAGGGGTTCAGGTGAGGCACTGTGAGCTAGCCAGGAGTTGGGCCGGCAGTTTCTGATTGTGTGGATGGACTGAGTCTTCCACATTCTTAAGTTTTGTTGTCCTAATACACAGTCCTATCATTTTAGTAGGAACTGTATAATAATAGCATTTGAAAAGATATATGAAATCCTTCTGAAATCCAACACTTGCCCTGATTTTGCTTATGTTGGATTGTGAATAGTAAATTTGAACCCTCCAAAGTAGAGCACCTTCCCTATTGTTAGTTAAATAGGAATTGAACTAATAAATCTAACCTAGCCAAAGTTCAACACATGTCCTACTTATGCTTATGTTGAAGTGGAAATAGTGAATATAACCCCTCCAGAGCCCAACACTGTCCCTGATATTTCCTACATTGGAATGGCAAAATTAAGCTATCCCCCCCAAAGTCCAATACTTTTCCTGCTTTTGATATGTTGGAATTGGAATAGTAATTATAATTTATATGTGTGAGAGTGTGGTTGCATGCCAGAAACTACATATGTGTGAATGTGTGTGTCTCTGTGTGTATTTGTGCATGTTTGTCAGAGTGTGAGAGAGAGCATGTGTACATGTGTCATTGTATGTGTGTTTGTATGCCACAGTGTGTGTATGAGTTTTTAAAGTGTGTATGTTCAAAGTGACAAAATGTATATGTGTTTGTGGGCATGTGTGAGTGGGTATATGAGTGTGTGAATGGGTATGTGAGTGTGTGAATATGTGTGTGTATGATTGAGCAGTTCTGTGAGTGGGTGTGGTAGAGGTTTTGTGGGTCTGTGGGTTGCTATGAGTGTGTGCATGAGTGTGTAAGTGGGTGTGTGAGTGCATGAGTGGGTGTGTGAGTGACTGTGTGGGTATATGAGTGGGTGTGTGAGTGGTTTTGTGGTCAGTCTGAGTGTGTGAGTGGTTGTATGGGTGACAGTATGGGTGTGTGAGTGGTTATGTGGATGTGTGGGTGATTGTGTGAATATATGAATGGGTGTGCGAGTGGGTACATGAGTGTGTGAATGGATATGTGTATATGTGTGTGTCATTTTATGACTGTGTATATGAGTGTGGGGTTCTGTGGATGTGTGTGTGAGTATGTGAGGTTATGTGTGTATGATTGTGTGGCTGTGTCTATAGATGTCTATTTATGGGGTTGCTTGAGTGTGTCTGTGATAGTGTATGTGTATGGGGTTCTGTGGGTGTGTGTGAGTAGGGCTGAGTGTGTGTCTGTGTTTGGGGGTTGTATGATTGTATGTATTGCATTGTTTCTGTATGATTCTTTAAGTGCCTCTGTGAGTCTGAGGTTGCCTGAGTGCATGTGTGAGTTCTTTGGAATGAGTAGCATTATCTGTTTTTGTATGTGGGTGTATGTGTGCGAGTGTGCGCTTGTGTGTGTGGAGGGGTTATATGGGTATGTATGTGTGTGTATACAGTTATATGAGTATATGTTCATGCGTAGGATTCTGTGTCTGTTTGTCTTTTTAAAAACTGCCCTTTGGATTTGTGTAGCTATCACAAAACCTAAAAGGGTGCGCTGAGCACTGCAATGGCTCACCAAAACTGGTCAATGTCCAAAGAAACCTTTTTTTCCAATTGCAACTACAGAGGGAGTCCCTTTGCAACCCCCTTGACCTATCCAAGGGGTCATGGTACTGCTGCTTTGCACTCTTAGATCTTTTTTTTTTTTTTAGGACAAAGTGACCGAGTCCCTGAGGACCACGATGGGGGCCGTAACTTGCTGTTTAATGTTGTCGCCAACCAATCACAATGCGAGTTTGGCCTTGCAGTTTATGGATCCACAGCGACAGATCCACGATGGCTCTATGGTGTAAAATATACATTTTTGACTGTTAATTTATCTAAAACTACTAAATGGATTTATATCAAATCATGAAAAGCTTGCTTTCTAGCCCAAGATAAAGCTTTTTGCCAAATTTGGTGTAAATTCGTTCAGCTGTTTGGGCTGTACTTGTGTCTAAATTTTCTATGGAAAAATTAATGGGGAAAATGCTCTAGTGGAGCATTGTGAAATCCAGAAAAAAGACTAAGGGCCCCATTTAAAATTCAGTATTGCAATTGTGATGGCATAGTCTCATTTAGAGTCAGGCAAACCTTTAGTATGTCATTGATGGAGACTACTCAGTCTCTGCTGCCAGTATACACCACAGATGGCCCAACAGAATAATGGCCATCTGAGGTTTTGCCATTGTCCACCCACCCTGTTTTGAGTGGGTGGACAAATGGCAGGTTTTAATGTTTGTCACAGTTAAGGAGAAGTGAAAGTTGCAAAATGACCCCCACATCGTTGCAGAACACTCCCATGGACAGGGTTTCATATATTTTTTATTTTCTAAAACAAAATCCTGCTTTGGGATTTTGTTTTTGAAAATAAAGAAAAGTTTAACGCTTGCTGTAGGGCTCTATTATGTTGACGGAGATGTCCACAAGACTTTCAATTAATTGACAGGAACTGCAGGGACGGCAGCTCTGACAAAGGCAGGAGATGCCTGCTGAGTCAAATGACATCTCTAAATGTGTTGGAAGGAGTACCCTCACCATGACGACCGTATTTATTCCATCTACTAAACTATGAATCAGGCCCAAACCTGAATTAAGTAGTCTTGACCTGGCAAAGGTGTTGAAAGTATCCAACTAATGGGCAGACCCCATGCTTATGAAATTTGAGCTTTTCCCACTCTGAGCTATTCTTGCCAAAACCAATGACTTCAGGGGGACCTTGTCCAATGGCTAGCCTGCTTTACGATTTCTTCCTCTGATACAGTCTGCACCCCAGCGCTGCTGAAAGATTTTGACTTTCATTTCAGAGACTAGGGCCTTATTTAAATATTGGTAGAGAGGGTACTCTAGCACAACAACAACAGAGCTCCTTCCCCACCAATATGGTGATAAGCCACCAAATTGCGGGCAGACCTTATGTTTGGCAATGGTGGAGACTACTCTGTTGACACCTTGGCCAAACATCTTGGATGGCCCTGGGGCATAAGAAATGGCTACATGTATGCCTTTCTAATTTAAATGGGTGGACATGTAGTCATTTTTTTACTTGTTTCTTACCGCCAGGTGAAGAATGCTGGTGATAAGAAACAGTAAAATGCATATAATGCGCCCACAGCAATGGGAGAAGACTCCGATGTCAAGAGGAGCATTATATTTTTCTTTTACAAAAGGAAAATCCCATTTCTGGAATTTTCCCAAAGAACTCAACTTATCTCTCCAGCCAGTGGTTGCCTTCAGAAAGTCTCCGTGCCAGAGCCTGCTGCAACTTTGCCAAATCAAAGGTCCCCATTGAGAATCACAGAGCCCCGATGTCTCCTTGGCACCCTGCAACCGGTCACCCTGTTCCACTGATGGAACATCTTCTGTACTGATTGTTGGCCCCTGCAGTGCTGACCTTAACCCCAGGAGCTTTGCTCCCACACCCGAGTAGCCAGATTGTAAGCAGTCCCTAAACGAGAGCCCCCTTAGCCCAATTGGCTAACATTGAGCCCCTGCACTCTGCACCCGGCCACCCCAGTCCCACTGGTGGTGCAACTCGAGTGCCCATCTAGAGCTTGGGGAACCTTGGTCCAAACTGTAGGAAGGTGGAATCTGACTATATGGTTGCCCCCACTTTTTTTTATGGTGTTTTGCTGGTTTATGACTTAGTTGGACTGGGATCCTGCTATTCAGGGCCCCAGTCTATCTGCTTTCTCTGTAAAATGGTTTCCATGTGCCTTAGGCACATCTCTGATTGGAATCTGGAGTGCCCTTATAAGTCCCTAGTATATGGTATACTATGTACCAAGGGCATAGGTACCTCAGAGGCCTGCCAGGGGCTGCAGCATGTATTATGCCACCCCTGGAAGGCCATCCAAACTGACACCACAGGTCTGCTACTGCAGCCTGGGTAAGGTGGTGCATGCACCCTTTACTGTGATATAGGTTACCTATATCACGAAATACATACACACATATAAACCTATAAGTCACTCCTAAGGCAGGCCTTATCAATCCTAAAGGCAGAGTGCGTGGTTCCTATGTGAGAGGGTGCCCCTGCGTGAGCAGGGCCCCTCTGCAGCGTTCGGAGACCATCTCTGATGCTGTTTGTAGTGCAGCCTGACCATATACTCTTAAGCGCATTATATCCTCGCGGTAAAATGCTAACTTTGGAATGGCTGCACCTAAACATGTCGTGTTTGGTGTCAAACATCTTGGAATACTACCCCACCGCCAATCCTGGCGGCGGGGGTAGCATTCCACCCTTCTAGAGGGAAAGACATGTTAACTCTGGCTTACCCGGTAACTTCTTTCTGAAGCCCTGGCATCACAAAATGGATGCTGCTGCCACAGACACAAGTCTGGCCTCCTGCTGCTGGACGAAACTCCGGCAGGGGAGGCCTGGACAATAGGTTTCCTGTTGCAGGGAGGTGTGACCACCTCCCCAGACAGGATAATGTGTACTGGGGCTGGGTGGGTGCACTCTTAGAGTGCTTTGAAGTCCTGCACTGGGGGAGCAAAAGGCTCCTCTGTGCATATGCCAGTTCAAACCAGCTCAGGGGCTACCTGCCCCTGCTCTGGCGCGAAACTGGACAAAGGGAAGTGGGTGTAGCCACCCCCTCCCTTGACCCTCCCATAGGTGGGGTCATAGAGTTAGTCCCTCCCTGTTTTACTGGTTAAAATGGGGAACCCTTGCCACAGCAAGATTAGATATCCCTGGACTAAACTTTGAAACTGAATCCTGGACCTTCGACGCTCTACATCACGATTAGAGGACTGAAGAATCTCCCTTGGAGTCAAGGAGTGACTCCCCTGCTTGGCAGGCACCAAAAACGACAACGACGGTCGCAAACTACGCCGCTCCCGCCGGAGTCCGAAGTCCCTGCAGCCCAAGAAGTGGATTTCCTGACTTTTCCAAGGCCATCGTGAGTCCCCAGCGAAGCTGAGGCAAGTGGACCCTACAAGTGACGAGGAACCGTGACCCCTGGGTACCGTGCACTATTGTCGAGTGCAACCCCTTCTCAACGTTCTACGAACTTGTGCTTTGGATCACGTGTGGTCCCGGCCTCCAGCAGGAATCCCTCCGAAGATCAGAGGCCTACACCGTCCCGAGCGACCGTGGACCCCTGTTGAGTGATTCCGCCCAAGGTGTCTTCGCGATCCCTTGCCAGCCAGCTCGGGGGTCCCCAGAAGACTTTCTAAAGAAACCAAAGGGCTCCCCTGGTTGCTCCAGGCCTGCCCTGACTTACCCTCGCTGGGTGAGTTCCCCAGACCTTGCTGGTCTGCGCCATCGACTTTTCTTCACTTCCACGAGATTTGCTGTTGCCAAGGCGTGTTGGGTCCAATCCGGTCGCCGACACCTCAGCAAGCAGCAGACTTCGTGGTACAGTCAGAATCCTGCTCCTGGACGCCGACAACACCTCCTGGTCCTCGTGACTGTGGAGTCAAGACGACCGACGACGCACCTGAAGCACCCGACATCGGTGGGCATCTGCTCATCGCCTTCCTGGTCACTGGCTAGTGACCCAGACTCTGTCCCCTCTGCTTTCAGGTACTTCAGATCCTCGATCCACTCTTGGATCCACCCGGACACTTTCCTCCTGGTCGCCAGCAGCACTTTGCAGCAGATCTTCATAGGAATCGACAGCGAAACCCGACCCCGAACGGCACCTATGCACCCGGCTTCCCTGGGTGAGGTAACACGAGTACTCCGGTGCTCCCGTGGGTAGAGACTCTTCAAAGTCCTAGATCTCAAACGGTTTGTTCCTAGTCCTCCTCTAAGTGTCCCTTTCCTTTAATTTCCTGACCGTGACTTTCTCCATAGAAGTAAACGGCGTATCGCGGTTGTGTATTTACACTGCACGCGTCCCCCGTGGGTCCCCTGTGTCACTACCTTGGGTGGTTCCTTGTGGTCCAAGCACTTCTAGAGGCTCTAGGCCTAGTGTCTAGTTCAGTCGTGGTTCTTATACCACTTTATTGGTATATGGTTTGGTACGCCCCTAGGGCCCAAACGTGTATTTGTGCTATTACTGTGTTTAAATATCTTATAACTTATGTACTTCGAACTCTAGCCTCATAAAGAGACTAGAGGGGTGTGTTTAGTAATAAATACATATATTTTGAATATATACCTGGTGTGGTGCTCTTTCATTTGGTCACTCAAGAGATTATAGACTGGTAAAACAAGCTGCTTTACATTCCTTCAAGACTTAGCCTGAAGGCTGCTCTCCATAGCTACCACTAGGATAGCTTTCAATAAGGTTGTCTTTAACCTACCTACCATAAGAGTCGATTTGGACTGGTGCAAGGTGCCCACTATAATTAGTGGACAGCATATGCCAGGCCAACTTCTCACATTGGTGTGCAGCGTGTGGGATTCCAGCTTGCTATTGTTTTACCAGATAATCTCAATTGAATTGATCAACTGAAAACCACTAAAGGTACCTAAGGTACATATAATTTAAGCTTAGAATAACAGTAAGTTCTACTGAACTTAGAGTTGTGTGTTAAGGGATAGCACAACCCTTTCTACAACTCAAGAGAGTTTAGTAGGCCACACTAGAGTAGGTAGTGCATACACCACACCACACTAGTAATGTCTTTAAGGGGAGGATCCAAAGAATCCTTGCAGGAAGCCATTGAGCTTCCACCCTCCAAGTATGATACACTCCCATTCTTGGAATTGAGAGCTTTATGCAACTTGAGAAAAATAAGGACAGGCCAAAGCCCCACCACCCAACACCTCAAGGAGTTGTTGGTGGCTTATGACCTTAGTAAGCCTGTAGGGACTGAAGGGGTAGGAGCTGAGGGTGGGGCAGAAGAAGAGGAGGAGGCCAGGGGTACCAATACCCCCAGCCCCCCTCTGAGACTGGCCAGGAGGGTGACAATGACCCTGACCTGGATAACCCAATCCCTCCTGTGGAAGATGATGAGGATGATCAGAATGATGCCCTCTTTGTCCCCCCAGGAAGGATTAAGAGTGTGCCCAGAAGGTCTAGGTCTCCTTCTCAGGAGTCTAACCACTCTGGCACCTCTATAGGGAGCTCTGTCTCATCTCATAGGAGAGAATCCTCTCATGAGAGAAGAAAGAGGCTAGTCCAGTATGAGGAAACTCAGCTGGAACTCAGAAAAAGCAATTAGCTTTAGATAGAGAATCCCTAGATCTCCTCAGGGAGAGAAGAAAGTTGGGACTAGAGTCCCATGGTGGCAGCAATATCCCTAGAGATAGGGACAGGTCTTATGACCATAGAAACCTAAACAAGATTGTCCCTCCCTACCAGAGTGGGGATGACATCCACAAATGGATAACTGCACTGGAGAGGGCCTGTAAAGTTCAGAAGGTCCCCCAGAGGCAGTGGGCAGCAATCTTGTGGCTCTCCTTTGCAGACAAAGGTAGAGACAAGCTCCTCACTGTAAGAGAAGAGGATGCTGACAATTACACAGTCTTGAAGAGTGCTCTGATAGATGGGTTTGGCCTAACCACTGAACAGTATAGGTTGAAGTTCAGAGACACCCAAAAAGCTCAGACTCAAGACTGGGTTGATTTTGTAGATTGTGCTACAAAGGCTCTGGAAGGTTGGATACATGGCAACAAAGTGCAGGACTTTTTAGGATTGTACAATTTGATTATGAGGGAGCAGATCCTTAATAATTGTCGAAACCAGCTTTTGCACCAGTATCTGGTGGACTCTGATCTGACCTCTCCCCAAGAATTGGGAAAGAAGGCAGACAAGTGGGTCAGAACCAGAGTAAAAACTAGAAATCAGGGTGGTGACCAGAAGAAAGATTCTACTAAGTCCCAAGAGAAAGGTGGGGATAAATCTAAGGATAAGTCCCCTACAGGGCCCCAAAATTCCTCTTCTGGGGGTGGGTCCCAAACTCCTTCCTCTCCTGAAAAGAAACCCTATTGCCATGTCTGTAAAAAGCCTGGGCACTGGAAAACTGATCCCAGTTGCCCCAGGATTGGCAATAAAGAAAATGTTCCTCCCACAACTACTACCACCCCTCCTGGTACTACCAGTAGTAATCCTCCAGTTGGGAGTAGTGCACCAAAAAGTTAGGTGCTTTTGCAAGAGGAACAGAGGTGGGCCCTAGTTTAGACAGGGACCCCTCAACAGACTCCTCTGACTCTGATGGTGGTATAGGATTTGCCACCTTTACCATGGGTCCCATAGCATTGGGCAGGTACAGATTGGAGCCAATAATTAATGGTCAGAAAGCTGTGGCATTTAGGGACACAGGGGCTAGTATCACCATGGTGGCAGGGAAACTAGTCCCCCCTCACCAGCTTTTACCTGAGTTTAAATACCAGGTGACCAACATTGATGGTGTCAGAACAGATCACCCCATGGCCATAGTCAATCTCAGCTGGGAGGGGGTCACAGGCCCAAAAAGAGTGGCAGTGTCCCCAACCCTACCTGTAGATTGCCTGATGGGCAATGATCTGGAAATTTCAGCCTGGGCTGAAGTGGAACACCAAACCCATCTTAGGATGTTGGGCGTCCCTGTAAAGGTTAGTGGGGCTGTGATGGCCACAGCCCCAGCCCAAGAATTTGGAGAGATGGAGCCTGAAAGAATGGCCCACTCTCCCCCAAAAGAGAGCACAAGGGTTGAAGAAAAGTCTTCTTCCCCCAGACAGTAGGTAAGGGTCAGCCTCCTCAGGGAACTGACCCTACCCCTAGTGAAGGAACTGCCACAGAGGTAGTCAGGCCTGGCCTGGCCACACCCCTGATGGCAGAGGACCCTTCCAAGGTGGTACCCCGTCTGGAGCAGGTAACCTGCCCCTCTCTACCCTGCCTCAGTCAGCCCAGGGCTGCAGAGGTCAGGGAGGTCAGTGGACCCCCAGGGCCCCCTGTCCAGAGGAAGCCCCCCATCAGCAGATTAGGGGCACCCAGTCTAGTAGCCCTAGCCAGGTGAAAATTCCTCTACACACTGAGGGATCCCCCATACCTTTATGTAGGGACCTCCCCCAGAAGGACTCTGGTAGGCAAGGGCAAACCTGGGACCAGAAGGTTCCAAACCTGCCATGTCCCTCCAGTAGTCCATCCAAAGGGACCCAACCCACAGCTGTAGGCAGCCAAAGGTTGACCCTTAGAGCAAAGTGCAACTCAGTCATGGAAAGACAGGCATACATGGTGACCAGTGATCTGAGGAAGCTGAGGCCAACATTCCTAGGGCCTCACTTCCCTACTCAGACACCTCACCAGCCTTGTACTTTACCTAAGCACACCACAGGTAGTGATTCCCCATGGTGGAGACCCTCTTATACCCTTAGGGTGAGGAATTGCTTGGTGGACCATAAGACAGGGGGCAACCATGCTAGTGCAGGTGCTTCCTTATATGACCACTTAGTCAATGAAGGCTCAACTGGCCAAGGTTAGCCTTATCTCCTTTCGTTTGGGGGGGTTATGTAGGAAGGTGGAATCTGACTATATGGTTGCCCCCACTTTTTTTATGGTGTTTTGCTGGTTTATGACTTAGTTGGACTGGGATCCTGCTATTCAGGGCCCCAGTCTATCTGCTTTCTCTGTAAAATGGTTTCCATGTGCCTTAGGCACATCTCTGATTGGAATCTGGAGTGCCCTTATAAGTCCCTAGTATATGGTATACTATGTACCAAGGGCATAGGTACCTCAGAGGCCTGCCAGGGGCTGCAGCATGTATTATGCCACCCCTGGAAGGCCATCCAAACTGACACCACAGGTCTGCTACTGCAGCCTGGGTAAGGTGGTGCATGCACCCCTTACTGTGATATAGGTTACCTATATCACGAAATACATACACACATATAAACCTATAAGTCACTCCTAAGGCAGGCCTTATCAATCCTAAAGGCAGAGTGCATGGTTCCTATGTGAGAGGGTGCCCCTGCGTGAGCAGGGCCCCTCTGCAGCGTTCGGAGACCATCTCTGATGCTGTTTGTAGTGCAGCCTGACCATATACTCTTAAGCGCATTATATCCTCGCGGTAAAATGCTAACTTTGGAATGGCTGCACCTAAACATGTCGTGTTTGGTGTCAAACATCTTGGAATACTACCCCCGCCAATCCTGGCGGCGGGGGTAGCATTCCATCCTTCTAGAGGGAAAGACATGTTAACTCTGGCTTACCCGGTAACTTCTTTCTGAAGCCCTGGCATCACAAAATGGATGCTGCTGCCACAGACACAAGTCTGGCCTCCTGCTGCTGGACGAAACTCCGGCAGGGGAGGCCTGGACAATAGGTTTCCTGTTGCAGGGAGGTGTGACCACCTCCCCAGACAGGATAATGTGTACTGGGGCTGGGTGGGTGCACTCTTAGAGTGCTTTGAAGTCCTGCACTGGGGGAGCAAAAGGCTCCTCTGTGCATATGCCAGTTCAAACCAGCTCAGGGGCTACCTGCCCCTGCTCTGGCGCGAAACTGGACAAAGGGAAGTGGGTGTAGCCACCCCTCCCTTGACCCTCCCATAGGTGGGGTCATAGAGTTAGTCCCTCCCTGTTTTACTGGTTAAAATGGGGAACCCTTGCCACAGCAAGATTAGATATCCCTGGACTAAACTTTGAAACTGAATCCTGGACCTTCGACGCTCTACATCACGATTAGAGGACTGAAGAATCTCCCTTGGAGTCAAGGAGTGACTCCCCTGCTTGGCAGGCACCAAAAACGACAATGACGGTCGCAAACTACGCCGCTCCCGCCGGAGTCCGAAGTCCCTGCAGCCCAAGAAGTAGATTTCCTGACTTCTCCAAGGCCATCGTGAGTCCCCAGTGAAGCTGAGGCAAGTGGACCCCACGAGTGACGAGGAACCGCGACCCCTGGGTACCGTGCACTATTGTCAAGTGCAACCCCTTCTCAACGTTCTACGAACTTGTGCTTTGGAGTACGTGTGGTCCCGGCCTCCATCAGGAATCCCTCTGAAGATCAGAGGCCTACACTGTCCCGAGCGACCGTGGGCCCCTGTTGAGTGATTCCGTCCGAGGTGTCTTCGCGATCCCTTGCCAGCCGGCTCGGGGGTCCCCAGAAGACTTTCTAAAGAAACCAAAGGGCTCCCCTGGTTGCTCCAGGCCTGCCCTGACTTACCCTCGCTGGGTGAGTTCCCCAGACCTTGCTGGTCTGCGCCATAGACTTTTCTTCACTTCCACGAGATTTGCTGTTGCCAAGGCTTGTTGGGTCCAATCCGGTCGCCGACACCTCAGTAAGCAGCAGACGTCGTGGTACAGTCCGAATCCTGCTCCTGGACGCCGACAACGCCTCCTGGACCTCGTGACTGTGGAGTCAAGACGACCAACGACGCACCTGAAGCACCCGACATCGGTGGGCATCTGCTCATCGCCTTCCTGGTCACTGGCTAGTGACCCAGACTCTGTCCCCTCTGCTTTCAGGTACTTCAGATCCTCGATCCACTCTTGGATCCACCCGGACACTTTCCTCCTGGTCGCCAGCAGCACTTTGCAGCAGATCTTCATAGGAATCGACAGCGAAACCCGACCCCGAACGGCACCTATGCACCCGGCTTCCCTGGGTGAGGTAACACGAGTACTCCGGTGCTCCCGTGGGTAGAGACTCTTCAAAGTCCTAGATCTCAAAGGGTTTGTTCCTAGTCCTCCTCTAAGTGTCCCTTTCCTTTAATTTCCTGACCGCGACTTTCTCCATAGAAGTAAACGGCGTATCGCGGTTGTGTATTTACACTGCACGCGTCCCCCGTGGGTCCCCTGTGTCACTACCTTGGGTGGTTCCTTGTGGTCCAAGCACTTCTAGAGGCTCTAGGCCTAGTGTCTAGTTCAGTCGTGGTTCTTATACCACTTTATTGGTATATGGTTTGGTACGCCCCTAGGGCCCAAACGTGTATTTGTGCTATTACTGTGTTTAAATATCTTATAACTTATGTACTTCGAACTCTAGCCTCATAAAGAGACTAGAGGGGTGTGTTTAGCAATAAATACATATATTTTGAATATATACCTGGTGTGGTGCTCTTTCATTTGGTCACTCAAGAGATTATAGACTGGTAAAACAAGCTGCTTTACATTCCTTCAAGACTTAGCCTGAAGGCTGCTCTCCATAGCTACCACTAGGATAGCTTTCAATAAGGTTGTCTTTAACCTACCTACCATAAGAGTCGATTTGGACTGGTGCACGGTGCCCACTATAATTAGTGGACAGCATATGCCAGGCCAACTTCTCACACAAACCCCCAAAACTCCCACTCATAAGTTGTGTACTTACCTAAGAAATCACTAATAATTTTTCCCCAGAGGAACCCATGTTATGAGATGTTTCTATGAAAAAGAAGTAGCTCTGCTTTTACTTAAGAATGTTCATACTTACCTGTAAGTAACCAATCCTAATGTATGGTATTTTGGCATACCACCTCAAGTACTCAAAGTAACTAAAATGTAATACAAGAGTAATGAAAAGTAATTTCTATGTACTTTAAAAATGTTCTAAAGCATATACATACCTGTAACGAATGCAAATTCAACCACAACAAAGTCTTGCATTTTGAGAGTATATTTTACTTACCTGTGCCAAGTCCTGCTTGGTTTTAAAATAAAACATAAGTATACTTTTTTTTATACTTACCTAATTAGTCAGGATTCTGTCTCTGAGTGTGTGCCATCAGTCTTGATTGAGTGAATACAATAAACACTTAACACACCCTCTGGATAAGCCTAACTGCTCGCCCACACTACCACAAAGAGAGCTGCTAGTATTTACCTAATTTAGAATCTGCTATACCTCTGGGGACTCCCTGGACTCTGTGCACACTATCCCTTACATTGGTATAGCATATATACAGCCAGCGTCCTAATTTGACGGAACAGCGGTGGGATGTAAAGCCTTCCATTTATTGGGTTAACTTAGTGAACCTCTGATCACATGACAAGAATCCAAAAATTGTCTTTAGTACAACTAATTTTTGTGAATTGGTTTTTTTCCCAAATTTCTAAAAATCTTGTTAGAGCCTTGTATTAAGTCCCTGCAGCATCATTACGAAAGAGTAAAAGTCACTGAAGTTGTAGGGGAAGTATCTAGAACTGTAGTGTAGGTCTTCCAAAAAGAACCCCACTTAAAAAAAATATTGAGCAACACAGGGAATTTGGGTATGGAGCACACCCTCACTCCATACTCCAACCTAAGGGTTAGGGAGCTAAGGCTTCTCTGTAAAGCTAGAAAAATAAGAACAAGTACAACCCTACCAGAAGAGGACTCCTGGAGTTTCTGGCAGAGTATGAAAAGGACTACCCTTCTCCTGATGAGGAAGGGTAACAGGGATATGGGGAAGGTAGTAAGGGCGCTGAGGTATTTAACACTCCACCTCAGCTACTTAGGAAGGAAGGGAACTTTGAGTTCCCCACCTCCAAGGCAGGGAGTAGAGGGTCTAGAACCTACAGAGGAAGGCTTGACTCAGTACAACACAGTGAAGGCAACGTCACTGAAGAGGACAACCTTTTTGCAAGGTTGACCAAGAGACTAGAGCTAGAGACTAAGGGCCAGATGTACGACCCGTTTTTGCGGTTGCAGTGGGGTTTCAGAGCCCTTTGCGACCGCAAAAAACGAATTGGCCATGTACTATTCCTATTTTGCGAGTCGCAAATTATTTGCGACTCGCAAAATAGGAATAGCAAGTCGCTATTAGGAAGGGGCGTTCCACGGGCGTCCCTTCCTAATAGCGAGTCCTCCAGCTATGCATGACTCTTTTGCGACCGCAATTGCGGTCGCAAAACAGTCGCAGTTTACTACCCTTCTCAGAAGGGTGGTAAAGCACTCGCAAATGGGAAGGGGTCCCCAGGGGACCCCTTCCCCTTTGTGAATGCAGGGGAAAATATTTTTTAAGGGCAGGCAGTGGTCCCAGGGACCACTACCTGCCCTTAAAAAATGAAACAAAAACATTTCCTTTTTTAAATGCATCCCGTTTTCCTTTAAGGAAAACAGGCTGCATTTAAAAAAAAAAAACTGCTTTATTGAAAAGCAGTCACAGGCATGGTGGTCTGCTGACCCCAGCAGGCCACCATCCCTGTGAGGCTGGCCATTCCCAATGGGGTTACAAATTGCGAGTGGCTCATGAATATTGTTGAGCCTCGCATTTTGCGACCCCTTTGGGAATTGCTAACAGTGTCTCTGACACTGTTGTACATTGGATTTAGCACCTCACAATTTGCGACTCGCAATTTGTCGCAAATTGCGAGGTGCTAAATCTAATGGTCGTACAACTGGCCCTAGGCTCCTTGCTCTAGAGAAAGAGAGAGCAGATATGGGCCTAGGTCCCATCAATGGTAGACGTAATACTAAAAACCAAGTGAGAGAAGGATCCTATGATCCTAAAATCCCCAAAGAGATTGTCCCTAAAGTTGAGGATGGTGATGATATCACCAAGTGGTTCACAGCCTTTGAGAGGGCTTGTGAAGCCCGGAAAATGAGAACGTCTCACTGGGGGGAATTCCTTTGGGAACTGTTCTGTGGTGAGACAGACTTCTGACCCTTACTGGGGCAGAGGCAGAGTCCTATGAGCTCATGAAGGGAACCCTGATTGAGGGATTTGGACTCACTACTGAGGAGAGTAGAATTAAGTTCTGGGGGCTCAGAAATCCCAGAATCAGTCCTGGGTGGAATTTGTAGACTACTCAGTGAAAAAAACACTAGGTGACTGGTTGACTGGAAGTTAAGTGAATTATGAAGGATTTTATATTTTATTTATGAAGGAACATATTTTAAGTAGCTGCATCAATGAAAAGTTGCATCAGCATCTGGCAGAACTAGGCCCAAGTTCTCCCCAAGAATTGGGAAAGAAGGCGGACCACTGGGTCAAAACAAGGGTAACCAAGACAATCACTGAGGGTGACCAAAAGAAAGGGGGCACAAAGCCTCCCCAGGGGAAAGAGGGTGAGAAACCCAAAGACAAAACAGAAGAGTCTTCTAAAGGCCCCCAAAATCCTGGTCAGGGGTGGGCCCAAGAACTCTTCCCAGCCCACTAGTATGTACAAGGGAAAACATTTTGATCCTGCAGAGGCCTGGTATTTCCACTGCAACAAGAAGGGATATCAAACTGGAGATGCTGCCGGTCCCAACAAACCAGCTCTAGTCTCCCACCAGTTTCTACTGGTATTGCAAATCTCCATATGGGATCAATAGTGTACCCAGAGCAAGGGTTCACACTGAGACTATTTTAGACTCTGAAGGGGAGGGAGGGTTATCCACTTTTGCTGTCTGGCCACCTAATTTAAAGAAATACCTGCATTGCCCTTTAGTGAATTGGACTAAGGGGTCGATTACTATGCCGGACGGAAGTGCATCTGTAGTTTTGGAGGTGGCGGAAAACCATAGATCATTCTGCCCCTAATGCGGTGACTGCGACCGCCATATTAGGATGGGGTAACATAGGCCATTTCCAGACCGCCGCGGTGTTTCATGCTCCGCACGTTTTTTCCGTACGCAAGGGTGGCGGACAGAGCCAATAGACCAAGACCTGCGTGCAGAATCACGTTACGTCCACCAACCAGATTACGATGTAGCAAACAGCCAATCCCACCGCTGCGTAAATACCACCTCATCGCGGGTGGCGGAAGCACAACTACGGAGAGGAAAAGTCGAAGAACAACACCCGCGCACAACCAGAGCCGCCATGGATCCTGCTCTACAGGCCTTTCCGCTGCTTTACCTGATGCATCACCAGCAGATAAGACGCCGCCGAGCTCTGCAGCAGAGGTACGTCCAAAACATATCCACGCATGCAAACCCGGGACAACAACAACTCACAGAAAGCGTGCAAGCAGGGCCCGCACTGCGAGGTTTAGGGAAACATGCTAAATGCTATGCGTGAGGCACCCTCAATTTACATTAGTGACACCTACAGGGCCCCGAAGGCTGTCCTGTGCAGACTCGACCTGGCATGCTGCTCGTCTCTCCCCCACCCACAAGCACCACTCACACAGCTCCGACCGGGCTCATGGTGGCAGATTTGCTTGGGGACTGGGAGTGTATACAATGCATACTTCAAAGTGAGGACGATGCATGCCCAGGATGGGTAGCAGTGTCGCTGCAAACATCTACACACTTGTGCTATCACCCACTGCCACACAACCAAGGCAAACATCCATGCTGGAACAAGACAGAGGACTGCGCTGGGAATACATCTGTACTGTACATCAGCAACCATGACTGAAAGCAAGTAGGCCCAAATAGCACATATCACCTACTGAAACAGTGCTGAGGGCCACAATGCTGCTGGATACAAATCATTTGCACACAGTACAGTGTCACAACATGGAGTGGTGGGGAGGGTTAAACATGTGCATGGCATGCAGTGGTACATGGATTGATTAAAGTGGTGCATACACGAGAATAACACAGGTGAGGAGTGTACAGAGCAAAAAAAACATATTGGAGTATCTCACATTGTGTAGCCCACAATGGTATGACAGGGACTGCTAGGAATCAGACTAACACCTATTGGAGACCATAAATTTGAAAGTGAGAGCAATGCTTGCCAAAACACACATATCATGATTTTATCCCAGGGACATGCAGCACAGTGAGAACAAAGGTAAGCAGGAGCCAGGCCAGAACCCAAGATACACAGCACAGACATTTCAGTGACACACACTGCATATTCACAAATGATGTGCACAAGATGTAGGTGTACCCTAGGACTGTGAGGTTACAATGACACACTGCACACTGCTATGGCAACAACCCCAACATGTCCCCAAACACTTCAGAAGGTGTTTGATCATGGAATGACAGGAAACTCACACCATCTGATGAATCCAGTAAGCACATGTACATCCATACATTTGATCATGAAGGCATACTTATCAAAGATGACTACACACCCACACAGGTATGTACGCATCAAGATAGCCCACACTGATATGTTGTACCCTGTCCACCCCTCAAGTCAACATGTAAATTGGAATAGATTCACATGATGGAGAGCAAACAAATCTGACACGTGTGAATAAGTAGAGCTCATCTCACATAATGAACTGGACCAGAGTGGACCATCACAGACAAGCAGCTCGCCCCCATCAATCCTCAGAGTCAAAAGTGGACATAAGTTGCCGTAATCTCTGGGAACACATGCAAAATCAACTGAAGTACCTGCCAATGGGAAAGTGGAAATTCCAAGCATGGAACCGATGAACAGATACACATACATTGTGCAGCATCATTAGTAAGGCCAGCGACAACCCTCAGAACATAAATATATCTTTTATTACATAAAGACAGTACCAACATGTAAAGTGCAAAACATCACAATCAAATGCCATTCCATACACAAGTCTGCATTTGTGTGCTTTTAAATTACACACAGATGACTGAAACACAGTCCACAGCCATGGGAACATCATCAGGATAGGGCCAGCAAATGGGCAGGTCACGCACTGCTCCGGGAGGAATGGGGCGGGAAGGTGGACTCTGCTTCAAATATGTGGAGAACCGGAACTGGGTGGGGGATGACTGTCTGGGGTAGTCGGAGGACTGGACCTGGGAGAGGGAGAACTGGTTGACGTACAGGGATCTATGGATGTTGAAGCCTCAGGGCTGGCAGGACCTGGTGGAGTAGTTGCACAGGGAGGCGGTGAAATGCACTGGGGATGCTCAGTGTCTGATGTTGCATGTGCAGGGCTGGGCCTCACTTGCTTGGGGATACGATAGCCAACAAGTGTTTTGGGCCAAGGGATAGGTGAGGTGGCCACCACAGCTTCCTCCTTCCCAGGAAGTAGAGCAGGTGTCCGTGGATCCTTCCGGGAAAAACCTTCGGATCTGGTTGTACGCTTGGGGGTAGGTGGGCTCCTACCCTGCCTCCCCGGTTTTGGAGCTACCACTACCTCACTAATTCTCTGTCCATGCTTCCTAGGGGGTGGCTTGGTGGGAGTGGAAGTCCTGGGCACAACAGCCCTCGACGTGGGGTGGGTGCAGTTGTGGCATGCAACAGGCCCACGGCAGCCAGAGAAACTTCCTGTTCGGTCTCCGGATCAGCTGTAGACCTTGGAGGTCTCTTGGACAGCGAGGATTGTGAGGTCTGCAATATGGATGCATGTTTTTTGTGTTTCGGTTTCTCTGTGTCCTGTGATGACTTTGTGGTCAGGCTGGCATGTGTGCTCCTGGTGTGCCTTGGGGATGAGGTCTTGTGTCTCTGTCACTTGGACTCCTGTTGTCGTGTGCTGCGTTGGGAGGACTGGGCCTGAGTGCACTGGTGTGTGTGTTCCCTGGTCAGGTGGGGTCACAGGCAGGGTGGTTGCAGAAGTGACCTGACCCGCACTGTGAGCCTGTGACTGCAGAATGGCTGCCATCAGTGTGGAGGCCACAGACTGGACAGTCTTGTGCAGGCCTCTGATGTCAGAATGGATGCCCTCCATGAATGCAACAACCTGTGACAACTTGTTGCCATGATCCTGGAGGGCATTCAGGAGCAAAGTCTGCCCCACAGACACCTGCCGCAAGATGTCTATGGTCTCCACACTGAGGGCAGCAGGGGAGACGGGCTGGGGCAGCTGTGCCTGGGGGAAAAGATACCCTACCCTTCTTAGGGCAGAGGGCATGGGTAACATTTGGGGGAGCATCAGGGAGGGTGGACCAAGGACCCCGTCAACCAGGACCTCCAGCTCCTCTGTGGTAAAGGGACGGGACTTCAGGTGCTCAGTGCGAGCCTTGACCAGTCCAGAGATGAGGCACAGCAGCAGCACGTGGCGAGGAATGGCAGGCAGCAGTGTCTCTAGGCAAGTGACAGGTGTGGACATTTCACAGATATATAGGCCCCTAGGCTTGTTCCAGTGTTGCCCTGCTGATACCATTGGCCAGCCTCAGGCGCATCATTCAACTGGGGCCAATGCCGGGCCCGCAATGGCAGAGCATGCCTACCGCGAGTTTAAAAAATGTAAGCCGCTGGTGGTTTCCATTGGCTGGTGGCTATTCCACATAGGCGGTGATGCACCGCGGAGGTCAGGAAGCGGGCACCGCAGAGGTCAGGAAGCCGACACCGCTATCCTGCATCATTCAATTGGGGCCAATGCCGGGCCCCGCAATGGCGGAGCATGCCTACCGCGAGTTTCAAAAATGTAAGCCGCTTGTGGTTCCCATTGACTGGTGGCTATTCCTCATAGGCGGTGACGCACCGCGGAGGTCAGGAAGCGGACACCGCTATGCTGCATCATTCAATTGGGGCCAATGCGTGTTACCAAAGTGGATGCCAGCTACCGCGCCTGTCAACACATTTTTCATTTCCATTTTCGCTTTGCTGATTGCATCACTCATCTACACACATTCGCTAAAAGTGAGAGGTGCACCCTGTTAAGGTATCATTGAGTGTGACCTTTGAGTTTAAGTCTTCACACACATGGTATGTCCAAGAAGAGGAGAGGGAAATGACAATCTTCGTTATGTCTTGTGTCCAGCATGTTATGAAATGAGTCAAGGAGTGGAAAAGGAGGAAGGCCTTGCGCTCGGTACTAATGTTGTGTATTGAAACATGGAACTTGTGAACACTTTGTGCATATCACTTGACTGTCAGATTTTTGGCCATGGGTTGTCTCCTGAAGGCCCAGTTATGTTCACTGATATTCTGTGTTGTCCATTGACACACTTGTAAGCTCTACACTTTCTACACACGTACTGCTGTGGCATGCTGTGTGCCTACATGCCATTGCCTGCATATATTTTCACACTTGTCAGAGGAGAGCACATGTATTACAAACAAACATCGCTTTGTCCGACCAAATACCTCAGTTACAGCCATGTGTGCATGCATACACAATCCATGTGTATATGTTTCCCATTTTGTTGAACATGCCAATGTCTGTCACGCTAACTCCTCACACAGTCACGATGTACTGATCACATCATGTTCATACTTGTCGTACCACTGTGCTGCTCATTCAAGTATTGTTGCTACAGCTGACACTCAGTGATCTCATGTTTTAAAGTTGATGTGTATTGTGGAACTGAAGCCTGAGATCGTGAGATGGCAGCAGAGAATGCAACTCAACATTGATGCTGTTACCCACATGTGCCAACCCATACACCCACAGGGCTTCTCACACTTTGATGTATCACTGTACCACATGCCATACACTGTGAATACTTTTGATGTTGTAGTAGTTATTATGTCGAGTGAGTGTAGGAAATGAATGACTGTATGCAGGTGACTCGTGCATTTAACGTCTTCAAGAGTCATGTCAATGTTGTGTTTCTGTGAGTCTTTGTATAAGCTGTTTCACACATATCATATTTTTCTCATCTTTTGCATGTGTACCCTGCCAGAGTACGTAAAAGGGGACCACCCATCTTTCACCCTGTACCAGTCCTGGCAATGATGGAGGACACCAATATCATCCGGAAACTCCGTCTGGATCACCTCACACTGCAAGAGCTATGTGCTCAGTTGGAGCCACATTTGAAGCCCAACAGAACATATCCTGCTGCATCGTCTGCTACCGTCAAAGTGATGGCTGCACTGCATTATTTTGCCACTGGATCGTTCCAGTACAACGTGGCCAGTGCCGGTGGCATGTCACAGCCCATGTTCAGCATGGTGTTGCGTGATGGCCTGTCTGCAATGATGACCTGCATGGATAGCTATATACACTTCCCTAGGGGAAATGAATTGGCAGCTGTGAAGGGGGATTTTTATTCACTTGGACGCATCCCACATGTTGTTGGAGCCATTGACGGGACACACATTGGCCTAGTTCCACCACAGGCACGTGAACTGATCTATCTTAAGCGCAAGCATTACCACTCAATCAATGTGCAAGTGGTATGCTTAGCGGATCAGATAATTTCGCATGTATGTGCCAAGTATCCCGGCTCGGCGCATGATTCTTACATTATGCAGAACAGCAGCATACCACAATTGATGGGAAATCTGCACCCAGATCGTGCCTGGCTTGTAGGTGAGTGGGCTGTGTTAATGAGTGTGATGTATGTGTGACATGCTGCTCTTCTCACATATTACTGATACATTTTTGGTTTGTGTTTCTCACAACTAGGTGACTTAGGGTATCCCAATCGTCCGTGGTTGCTGACTCCCCTGTGGAATCCCACTACGCCTGGGGAAGTCCACTTCAATGATGCCCATGGGAGGACACTTTGTGTGGTGGAGTGCACTTTTAGACTGCTAAAGTCGAGCTTCAGGTCTCTGGATAAAAGTGGTGGGGCACTACTCTACTCTCCCCAAAAGGTGTGCCAGATAGAAGCCGCCTGCTGCATGCTCCAGAACCTGGCCTTGCGAAAGAGTATCCCCCTGATTCAGGACGATGACGAGCAGAAGCAGCCCCCCCAGCAAATCCACACATGCAGAGTGACAATGACAGTGGGGAGGAAGAAGGCCTTGACCTGCGTGCTCAGCTCATCGCCAACTACTTCCGTTGAGTGTAAGTTATCATTGATTAACTGTGACTGTGTCTGTGCACTATGCTGTTGTCTCCCAAAGTTTGTGGCTTATTGCAGGGATTCTGCACACATGCAGAAATATGCTCAGGATCATAGGACTTGGGCAGGCAGGGACTGAGTAATCTGACCACCTGTGTACCCATTAGCCCAGGACAAAATAGCTATTGTGCCTCAGCAGCTCTACAACTCATACAAGTGCTTATACAACCCATAACACAACACTGTCACATCCCTCTGGAATCGCAGAAACAAGACACACCCTGTCGCCCTCACTCTCATACTTCCCCACAATAATATCAGTGGAATCCAAGTTACGTATATATTTATTTATTTCAAAGAACATGTAGGAACATGCAGTATATGTGCCACAACAAGCAGATCAAGGCATCATTCAAAATCAGTCAGCATAGACATATTTCCAGATGTCATGAAGGGAGGAGTCATATCAATGAGCACTCATGCGGAAGACCTACGGGCATATCCCCCCTCCCCTTGCTAGAAGAAGTCATGTGATGTATCCCAATAGCCCTCTGGGCTTTGTCAGCAGAGCCCAATCCTCAGCCCATAGATGGCGAAATGTACTGTACTCCAGGACAGCGCAGAGAACAAGCTCTGCGGACAGTTCTCATGTGCAAGACATCAACGAAGCAACTTGCATAACAACAAAGGCATGTATTGATGTGCGCTATAGCTGCATGATGGTAGCCGGGGTCGTACTAGGCGACAATGTACGCAACGGCCATATCACAGACTACCCTTGCTTTGGTCTGTGTAACCAAGTGAATCAAGGCCACAACAGTAATCAGAGTCAAAGTGAATGCAGATAGGGCCAAAGTTATTGCAAAATGTGACTGTTTTTCAAAATGAGGCGCAAAAAGGTCAAAACATATTGAATTAGATCCAAAGCTTTGCGGTTGCTGGTAAGTGGTTACTAATCCAAGAAAGCATAAGCAGCTTCGTAGGCAATCAGTGCCAATAGTAGATCAGATTCAGCTTCAGCAAACAGGACCGCCATCCAATCCAGTAGTATGAAGGAACAGATGTGTTCCTTGCACCCCATGGACGAAAGGAGCATTTCAGGGCAACCTGGAAGATGTTCAATGTAGGCATGGCACAGGAGACGTTGCGCAAAAGCACAGGCAAAGCTGGCAGCCTGTCTGCCACGTTGAAATGCATCCCATAAACGGCTATCACAGGAACAGTCCTGATCGTGGGCCAACAAAGTAGTCACCCACAGGTCATGATCCAGCTCAGCAAGAGAAGTGTTTGAGAGGCAGACATCCATGGCCCACTGAAAGGGGCATTAGCGATAGTAGAACAGAGGTTGTACAAACTTGAAATAGCCATAGCGGAAGGTTAGCCTATAACTGATGCGAAGCACAGCTAATGGCAGACATCCAAAAATAAGCTGCATTCGTTTGAGGTACAGTTGCAACTGACCGGGGTTGGGCTGGACCACAGGACAGGCAGCCATTGCGTAAGAGCTGTGTAAGAACCTGCACTCTGCAGAACAGCCAAGAGAATGATGCTAAACCGCAAAATGCACTAGGAATATTGTATGAATGACCCACAGTGGTACTCCTCAAATAGTCTGAAACGAAGTAAGAAGGTCAGAGCCCACAAGTTATACATGATGTGTGCAAGGCCTCAGTATCAGAATTTTTTGATGTTTGGTGTATCAGTTGGCCAAGGTGGAGTGGGAGAGTCTTGTTTAGCACTGACTGGATCTCGCAAGACGTCCGAGCCAACTGCAATTTGAAGGACTCGCGTGTTTATGTGTGACCGCCTTTTTGTGGGAACAAAGGCGCTTTCAGCCTGCTACAGTCCTTGAAGTATGCTTTCACAGTGGGAATGCGAGGCCAAGACTAACTATCAACACTCACATATGAGGGATTGAACAGTACATTGCTACAGCAAGTGACAGGTTGTGAGACTGATACTGTATGAGGGAGGCCTGCCCGTAAATTGCAGATGTTTGTGTTATTAAGGGTTAGATGACTTCCGTGAAGAAGGGGATTTAGCGTGGAACTTTTGGCTGGGACTGGTGTCCATCTATGAAAAGTGGCTAAAAACAACAATGGTCACTTGCAAGCCCTATGTGACTGTACTTGACTTACTGGCCACAACAATGTCCCAAAGTGGCATTGAACAGATTGTGTTTGGATGCTGGCTCTTGTTGGCACACTGCTAAGAGTTATATTGTGCAGCGCTGTGTGCTTTTTTACCAGTAATGTCATGTCCATGTTGAGGGTAGTAGGGGGATAGTAGGACACTTCTTTACCTCCCTGCACAGTTCACCCCTTGACATCCGGGTAAATGCACAGAAGTTGAAATTGCTTACTTGACATGTAGCTGAAGTGTTTCACTAGAGTTGGACAGGGAGAGGTACTGATACCTGAGAGGAATGTGTCAGTTTTCTCAGCTGACTACGATTTTCAGTTCCTTATATCTACTAATGAAGGATGATATCCAGGAACACATGTGACTAGAGATTCTCAGCACTAATCTGCGACAACCTTGGTGAAACACTTCGCAGGAAAGTCAAGTAATCATATCAAATGAAGTGCATTTACCATGCTGCTAAGTGTTGAACTGTGCTGGGAGGTGAAGTACTGTGCTCCCATCCCCCTTCTGTCCATGGTGATGGTCTTGTCCTGTGGGATCTGGAATGCTTCTTCTGTAGTGTTGCCTAGTGCTGTGCCTTAGCTGTCATGCCATCATATGTCAACTCAATTTTCTTTTCTTTTGTCGTTCTAGATTACTCCACTCTCTTGATGGATCATCCCAATCAAACCTTGTGATACATTGCAATATGAGTTAACATGCAAATTACAATGATAAACATGGTACTGACACAAAGGCATAGTGGTGTGAATTGTGTTTATTTAGACATGAGTGACAGGTGAGGGATGAAGTTGTAAGTGCTGGTACATAGATACTCAGGGTAGCACAAAATGGTGGTATTCCACAGTCCAACAGAACACTCCCATCATTGTGGCAATGTGGGATCGGATCTACAATAAAGTCAATGATCACTGTGACACTGGTGACATCAACGGTGGCTCCTAGAACTGGTACGGCACGGTGCTTTGCCACGTGATCCTCCTGGTGTTTTCTTCGGACGTCCCCTATGCCGTTTGGGTGGGGGGGAACCTGCTGCATGCTCCGAGGGGTCTGAGGAATCGCTGTGTGGTGACTCACCCCTCCCTGTGTCCGCTGCCGGGGTGTTGTGACTGGCATCCTGCTGGCCCCGGGGGGGTGGGAAGCTATTTGAGCTGCATGCCTGTCCCTCTGAACATCCACAAGCTGGACTATGTACTCAGCAATTTGACCCAAGCGTGTGTCTATGGACCTCTGCAGCAGTTCTTCAAGGACCTGGCCCATCTGTCCCTGCGTTTTGTTGGTATGCACCAAGGACTGTGTTCACGGTGGCCATGGCCTCAGTCTCATTGTCCTCCTGTGACTGTCCCCAGTTGACCTCCCACATGCCCTGCAGACAGGGACCTGTGGCGTTGCCTGGTGCCGCCGCCGCACACTGGCCCCAGCGTCCCCAGGCTGCCTGGAGGTATTGGCAACAACTGGCAGAGGGTCAGTGTTGGCGGCAGCGGTGGTGATAGTAGTGGTGGCTGCCACACAGGTCGTTGTTGCAGGGATCTGCGTTGTAGGTGCAGCTGTTGTGGGAGTCGTGGTGGTCGGGACAGTGAGGGCCGGAGACTGAGCTTGCCTGGGCACGCCGGAGGGGCCAGGTCTGTCCTCCTCGTCCGAAAAAACCAGGGAATCTGCATCCGTGGTTTCACCTTCCTGGGGGGGAGACTGGCTTGGCTCACCCATGGCTCGGTCCCCTGCTGTTGCTAGCAAGTCACCTGTTGAACAGAGGTTATATTGTCAGCATGTTCAGTACACATTACAACTTTGCTGTTCATGTTATGCACATTTCATTTGAGATGACCTGACATTTGACCTTGGCATTACTGGGCATTCATAACAGTTTGTCAGCAGTAGAACATGATGTAGAGGTACATACATTGCTCGTTGGCGATGTGACATGGCGTAAGTAACAATTTCATATGTATAGATATTGCATTTACAAGGACATGTTCTCTGGTAGCAACTTGTTGCTCATCCACTTCAGTTTATGCTTGGATATTTGTGATTTTTCTATGAGTATCTGTCTAGTATGCTGTCACTTCATGATTTCTCTTGTTTTTCAAAATTTTTAACTGACTCTCGCGGTAGGCGTTCTCCGCCACTGCGTGGCCCAGCAATGGCCCCAATTGAATGATGCAGGGTAGCAGTGGCCACTTCCTGACCTCCGTGGTGCATCACCGCCTATGAGGAATAGCCAACAGCCAATGGGAAGCGCCAGCGGGTTACATTTTTGAATCTCGCGGTAGCCGTGCTCTGCCACCGTGGGGCCCGGCATTGTCCCCAATTGAATGATCATATTCTGCACTTTTCATTTGCAATGACCTGACTTCTGACCTTGGCATTACTTGGCATTTATAACAGTTTGTCAGCAGTCGGACATGATGGAGCGGTCCATACATTGCTCGTTAGCGATGTGACATGGCTTGAGCAACAATTTGGATTGTAAAGAAATTGTGTTTCCAAGGACATGTCCTCTGGTAGCAACTTGTTGCTCATCCACTTCAGTTTCTGCTTGGATATTGGTGACTTTTCTATTGGTGTCTATCTAGTATGCCTTAAATCATAGATTTCGGTTGTGCTTTTTGGACTGACCTCCTGTGTTTATGATGTGTGACTTGGTCTCCATGCATGTGCTGTGTTGATGTGAACATTTATGCTTTGAGTCAATGTGACTTGTACATTGTATTTTGGCCATTGCGATTCAGGTATTTGCTTTGCTGTTCCATGTGACTTCTTCAATGACACTGTGGTTAATGTGACCTTTCAATGTGATTGGCTGTGTGTGCACTGTCTAGGACTTATGGAGCTATACAGGGTTGGCTGACAAGTGCGGAACGTGGTGGTCATGTAGCTCCATGCTGTTTGGGAGGGAGGCCAGGGGGCATGGAGTGACTGACTACCTGTTGAGTGAAGCAGAGGAGGGTGATGGCTGCCACATGGCTGTGGGGTGGGGAGGGTACTCCATGCTGTTTCTGAGGGAGGGCAGAGGGCCTAGTGGGAGTGGTGGTCTTGCTGTCAGGTCTCGACAACCCCCTCCCCAGTAAGATGGCTACCCACCTGTTGGAGGCACTGTCGATGGTGATGGTTGCCACATGTCTGCGGGGTGGGGAGGGTGCTCTATGCTGTTTGGGAGAGAGTACAGAGTGCCTTGTGAGAGTTGTGGTCTTGCTGTCAGGTCTCAACAACCCCCTCCCCACTAAGATGGCTACCTACCTGTTAGGAAGCACTGTCGACGTTGATGGCTGACACATGGCTGTGGGGTGGGGTTGCTGCTCCATGCTGTTTGGGAGGGAGTACAGAGTGCTTAGTGGTAGTGGTGGTCTTGCTGTCAGGTCTCGACAACCCCCTCCCCAGTAAGATGTCTACCCACCTGTTGGAGGCACTGTCGACGGTGATGGCTGCCAAATGGCTGTGGGGTGGGGAGGGTGATCCATGCTGTTTGGGAGTAAGTACAGAGTGCCTTGTGGGAGTTGTGGTCTTGCTGTCAGGTCTCAACAACCCCCTCCCCAGTAAGATGGCTACCTACCTGTTAGGAAGCACTGTCGACATTGATGGCTGACACATGGCTGTGGGGTGGGGATGCTGCTCCATGCTGTTTGGGAGGGAGTACAGAGGGCCTAGTGGAAGTGGTGGTCTTGCTGTCAGGTCTCGACAACCCCCTCCCCAGTAAGATGGCTACCCACCTGTTGGAGGCACTTTCGACTGTGATGGCTGCCACATGGCTGAGGGGTGGGGAGGGTGCTCCATGCTGTTTGGGAGTGAGTACAGAGTGCCTTGTGGGAGTTGTGGTCTTGCTGTCAGGTCTCAACAACCCCCTCCCCAGTAAGATGGCTACCCACCTGTTGGAGGCACTGTCGACGGTGATGGCTGCCACATGGCTGCGGGGTGGGAAGGGTGATCCATGCTGTTTGGGCGTGAGGCCAGGGTGCATGAGCTGACTACCTACCTGTTAGGTGAGTCAGTGTGAGGAAATGCTAGCCTTTTGAGACATTCACCTTGAAAGCATACATTCTACATGAGTTTGATTTGTTCTGGCAATTGAGGCTCAGTTGTTGTGCACAACAATACATTACAGTAGGATGTGATCATTCTGTTTGTACTCACCAGCTTCAACTCCCCCCTCGATTCTGGTGAGACTCTCGGGATGCAGTATGGCAAGCACCTTCTCTTCCCATTCTGTGAATGTTAGTGGTGGAATGGGAGGGCCGCCACCGCCTTGTGGTTCCTCTGGGCCCGATGCTTGACCCGGGCCTTGAGGTCGGTCCACCGCCTTTTGATCTCGCGCAGTGTGCGTAGGGTGGTCCCTACTGCATTGACTTTGTTGTAGATCCGAGCCCACATCTGATTTTTGCGCAAAAGGGGTGTCTGTTGGACCAGGTTCCAAAACAAATATGGTTCTACCCTGATTATCTCATCTACCAGCACTTTCAACTCTGTGCCTGTGTATTTTGGCATTTTGGGATTGGGCATGGTGCAAATGTACGACAAGTGCAGGTTGCAAGGTGGTGATGAGGATATGTGAGGTGTGTCAGGTGTGTGGATGTGAAGTGGTGTTGTGTGGAGATAGGTAGGTATGCTGTTGTGCTGTGTGCTGTGTTATGTCTGTGGAAATGGTGTCCTGTCTCTCTCTGTCTCTGTCTGTCTGCGCCTGCTTTGCAAAGGTTGTTGGTCCAGGAAGGGGTTGGTTTTATACTGTGGTATGTGGGTGTGTCCACATGGGTGATGTTATGTTATGTTATTGCAATTTATTGAGCGCGACTATTACCCAAAAGTGTCCTGGTGCTGTATGAAGTCCTATAGAGGCCAAAAGACAGAAGAGCCTGTCAACAGAGATTTAAGTAGAGAATAGCCAAGTTTTTAATGCCTTCCTAAAAGTAAGTAAGTTTGTCATGCATCTAAGATGTAGTGGAAGGCCATTCCAGGCCTTTGCTGCGCAGTCCACAAAACTTCTGCCCCCCCCAGCTGGCTTTTCGTACCCTGGGTACCGATACCAGTTTTGCCTCTGCTGAGCGTAATGATCTTTTTGGTACATACCAATGAAATTGTTGTTTGAGAAACTCAGGGCCATCTCCTTGGAGGGCTTTAAAGACCATACACAGGGCTTTAAACTGAACCCGTTTCCTTATCGGCAACCAATGAAGCTTTCTAATCTCAGCCGAGATAGAGGCATATTTTGGTGTACCGGTGAGCAGTCTAGCCGCTGCATTCTGTAGGAGTTGCAGTTTGTTCATAAGCCCTTCCTGCAGGCTGATGTAGAGACTATTACAATAATCCAGCCTAGACATGGATAGGGCAGTGATAACTGTTCGTATGCTGTCTTTGGGCAGGTATGGCATGATTTTTTGCATGATCTAAGGATGTAAGAGGTAGAAGAAAACACCGCATTCACCTGATCTTTAAAGCTGAGTTTGTTATCTATCCATACCCCTAGGTTTTTTGCCTTCTTATTGGGGGAGGGAAGGTGACCAAGTGAGTCCGGCCACCAGGCCGGAGTCCAAAAGCTGGGATCATTGCCAAACAACACAACTTCCGTTTTTCCGGAGTTAAGTTTAAGGCAATTTTGAGCCATCCAACTTCCCACGGCCGACATACAGTCGTGGAGCCATGATCCTGTTCCCAGCACCAATCCTGGCATCAGTGATACCACAATTTGGGTTTCATCTGCGTAGGAAGTCAGACTAAAGCCAAACGATTCAATCAGGGGAGCCAGCGATGAAACATAGGTATTACAAAGTGTCTGGCTCAAGGAAGAACCCTGGGGGACTCCACAAGGCAGGGAGAATGGTTTGGAAGAGAATTCACCAAGTACGACCGTTTGAAATCTATAAGAGAGAAAGGATTCAAGAAGTTTCCAGGCTGTACCCTGGATACCAATCTCCCACTCAGTCGGTCCATCAACAAACCGTGATGGACCATATCAAAGGCCGCAGATAGATCTAACATGATCATCACAGGTGTAAATTCCATGCTGACCATGGCTTTCATTTCAGGTATGGATTTGTGGTGTGTCATTGGTGCGTGTCTGCTGTGATTGAAGGCAGCTGAGAGTACAGACACACTTTGGGCATTGTAGTGCAGATTGTTCCGTCTGCCATTCTTATTACCTGAGCGTGACCGCGGTGGTCGGAACTGCAATTTTCGTTACACCAGCTCCGCTTTCTCATCTTAATTAGACGTGCGGTCATTCCGCAGGTGGTGCAGCCTTTTTGGCCCATTGATCTGCTTTCACCGACCACAGCGGTCGGATTTTCTGCTTTTCAGAACATGGCGGACGGACTTTTGTGGATTCCATCCGCTGCAGACGGTCTTCGCGTGTTTTCCATCGTAATTTGACCGGCGGGAATGCCGCGGCACAAGCGGACGTTTTTTTCCTGCAGGCACTGCGGATGGAGTGATTTTCCATCCAGCATCGTGATCATCCCCTAAGATAGAAGCCCTGAGGGACACAGGTGCCAGTGTCACTATTATACACTGGTTTCCCCAGAGCAATACCTAACTGGAAAAACCTATCCAGTTAACAATGCTGACAATGTCACCACTAACAATGCCATAACAAAAATTCTCCAGGCACACAAAAGTAAAAGTGAGGGCGTGGTTTCAATAGTTCTTTTATTTTTCTTCACGTTATAAACGCCCCTTTGCCAACACGTGTTTCGTCTCAGACTGTTCTTGTTACAGCAGTCTCCATCAGGGCTTAGTATCTACAATAAAGTCATAGTCAAGGTAAGGAGAAGTTATTGACATTAAAAGAGTGTCCCATCAACTGGGTCAGGTGGCCCTAGACGTACCATGTGAGTTTTAGGGAGTAACAACTGTGGTGATACTGGTTAGTACATGACAACGATGTTTGTTGAAACACCACATGTCACATTGGAGAAATTCGACAGACAGTGTATTTTGTATTATGGCAGATCCTTTAATACCCAGTGTCCTAGTTGTCTATGAAAAATTATAGGCTCAATATAAGTGCGTTAATCACCTAGTCTTTAATACCTAATCCTGTGTGAGACAGGTTACTTATAATATGTGAATTCTGGATAAACACATAGGCTACACTTTATTGGTATTTAGTACTTGAGTTTACCAGTATATTCTGTATCGAAGCAGAAGGTCCTTTACCTCTTATCATTCCAACCATATGGTGGGTTCTATTTTGATGAGGTATCTAAAAACGAGAGCAGCATGCAAATAGTAGTACTTGTGTTGCTGTGTGACAACATTAATTAAAAGCTAGGTCTGGCACTCTAAACAATATCTCTATTGCAAGTCAGTAGCATGAGTATTGTGAAGAACTCACTATATTAGGAATAGTCCCAAATGCGACATAATAGGAAGATTCTAGATAGGCAAACACAAAATCTTGTTCAATACCAGTAGGTCATGCATGGGAGCAGGCGATCCCTTACCTTTTGACACTCCAATCCATCTGGTGGGCTCTATTTTTATTTAGATGGTGTATCTTGAATCGAGAGCGACATGCAAAAAGTTAAATTTATGTTGCTGTGTATTGGCATAGAGTAATTAGTCATCTGACATCAAACAAATATCTCTACTGATAGCCACAACGTTAATATTAGGATAAACTCATTAAATTAGTGTATCTCCATTGTTATATTCATAGGCTACAGGTTCATAAAGTTAGGGCACTGTCACGGCTGTCCTGTGTGGACTAACATAAGTCCCTATGTCTCAAGTGATGAGCAAATTTATACTAATTTATACTAATCAGAAATGGTCACATCCGTGCTTACGCATGAAAACCTGAAGACACGACAATTCCGACATATATGTCATTCGAGATAAGATACCCAGAATAAACAATTAAGTTATGCTTATCTATGTTGGAGCACTAAAGTCTATAAATTACAAATCTGTACTCACGTATTGGTATGTATTTACGAAGTGTGACTTTCCTCTTCTCCGTCGCTGCCTAGTGTCCTGGCGTGGTCTAGTGTATTGGCGTGGTAAACACACGCCATGTTGGACGTTCAAAGAACAACGTCAGAAGAAGTAAAACATACTTGCGGTCTGAGTGAGAGCTCAAACCACATAAAACGAGTGCGGCCATCTTGTCGCAGGCTTATACTCTTTACATGCCATACATTTCTATTAACGCGTTTTATAAATATTCTGGAATACATCCCGATTACCTATAGATTCTTTATGCTCTCCTTGAATAATAATTGCATGTTTTTCCAGTAATTACCACTCTTGTAGGAAGAACCGGTATAAGTAAAAGATAACGAAACAAGAAATGTGGTCTGAGTGCGAGCTCAAACCACGTAAAAAGGGTGAGGCCATCTTGTAGCAGGCATATACAGGCACATGCATCAAGCTAGGATTTTGCGAGTCCTTAATTGCGATTTTTAAGGAATCGCAAATAAGGACTCGCAAAAGCCTATGCATGTAGGAATCGCTATAAAATTAGCGATTCCTATACATTCCTTATTTGCGACTCGCAAATTGCGAATCGCAATTAAGGAATGGCTCCCCATTCATTCCTATGGGCCTACAGTCCCATAGAAATGAATGGAAGATTGAATGCGCAATTTGCGAGTACCAATAGGTACTCGCAAATTGCGAATGCAATTTCAAGGGTGCAAGGGTGTCAGAAGGACACCCTGTTGCACCCCTGAAATTGATCTGTGCACACATGTTGCGCACACACATGCCCCAAGGGCATGTGTGTGTTTAACCTACAACTTTGAAAAATGCACTTTAGTGCATTTTTCATAGTTTTTGCAAATTGCCATCAAGTGCAAATTGATGATAATTTGCGTCCCCTATTAGCAAAATCGCAATTTGCGATTCCATCATGCATTGTATTTAAGGAGTCGTGATTTGCGATTCCTTAAATGCAATCGCAATTTAAGAAATCTCAATAATTTGCGATTTCTTAAATTGCGAGAGGCAGACAGTTTGATGCATCGCAGAAGCCCTTTTTGCGGGCGCAAACGGCCGATTTTTGCGAATCGCACCGTTTGCGCTCGCAAAAATGGTTGATGCATGTGCCTGATACTCTTTACATGCCATATATTTCCATTGACATGTTTTTATAAATATTCTAAATTATATCCCGATTACCTATAGATGCTATATACTCTCCTTGAATAATAAATGCATGTTTGTCCAGTGATTGCCACTCTTGTAGGTAGAACCGGTATAAGTAAAAAGATAACAAAAAATAAATGCATAATACTAAGAAATGCAGCCCTCTTGTATGGGCATATTGTTCTGTATTTACATTATTAGGCCTTGCAAGCAGCAAGGAGTGTATCATAGTTAAGTTATGAGCCCATATACTAACTTTTCTTGTATCCTAAACCCTCAAGTGTTCTCATTAGAAAGAGGAGTATGAGTAAAGAGATAGTAGAAGTGAAGGAGAAGTGTGGTGGAGGGGGAGTTTTATCTAAAGTGAAAATAGTGGGAATTATTCACCCATACTTTTAAGTAGTCAGACAATTCATTACTGATGACAATTCTTAACTTTATTCTCTATATATAATGCATATAAGATTCATACATATTGAAAATATAGTATAGTACATTCTAGCCATGCCTATTTAACATCCTGTAAATCTCGTATAATAATCTAATAATCAAATTGACATTCATCAATGGGATTGACTTAGTTATCAGAGAAGTACATGTCCATTCCCACAGTTAATAGTCTTATCATTATGCATAATAGTTAGGTTTAGCCAAGCCTTGTCAAATGACTAGAAGGTATCAATACTCTGTTAATCACCCAGGTAATAATGTAGTTCTCGGTCAATATTCAGACCCATATCGACCGCTCAGAGACGCATTATCCAAATTGCCTCTTGTTGTCTCAATTGAAGTTAGCGATTCCCACTTCTCTCGTTTTGTTGTACCATCTGGGCCATGAAATTGGAATGTTCTATGATGGCCCTGTTTTGCACATGTTAGGGTATGCAGTGCAAAGGGGTACTTTGGGTCCCCTTGTTTTACGGTCCTGAAGTGTTCCATGACTCTTTCTTTGACCAATCGGTTCGTACTACCTACACATTTACATATTAGCACATAGACAACAAAACGTGTGGTGCAGGTGATGTTCTGTGAGATGTTGTATGTCTGGCTGTTATTGTACTCTAAAGTTAGTTCTATAGTCAGTCTACACATTGTGCAGTGCCCGCACTTGTGAAACCCCATGTTATGGCCACTCTGCACCCAACGCCCACGGCCCGAGTTTGAGTGGCCCAACACCACAAAGAGGTCTACCGACTGATCCTGACCTGGGATCTGGTGATCTCCAACCTCCCTCAAGCTTTGGGATGACGCCTGCAGCCTCAACCCAGGGGATGTATGACGATATCACGCATGCATTACATCGCATGCCATTAGATCGCGGTTTTAACAACGCAAGTCGTTACAACGACTTGCGTTGGAGGGCGCTGGACTTAGGAGTAGTTTAATTTACTATTCCAACTCCAGCCTACGTACAGTAGGGAAGGTGTTGGATAGTAAATTAAACTACTCCTTGTCCTATAGCGCCCTCCAGTGCAAGTCGTTGTAACGACTTGCGTTGTAAAAACCTCGATCTAATGGCATGCGATGTAATGCATGCGTTCTAAAGGTTGAAGTCCCCTGAAGGGTCACCCCGTCCACGACCGAAGCTCGTAAGAAAATATGACACCATAAGACACCCCTTCGCCCGATGTCCCAAGGCTTGGGTGGCCCAACCGACAGTGTCCATGCTTCCCGCACAAACCCCACTTACCTCTCCAGCAGGGGATCGCCTTCAGGAAATCTCCCTGCCAGAGCCTGCAGCAACTTTACCGAACTGAAGGTCTCCTTTGAGAGTCCCAGGGCTCCCAACGTCTCCTTGGGACCCTGCAACTGGCTGCCCCTGTTCCGCTGGTGGTGCAGCTTCTGTGCTGATTGTTGACCCCTGCAGTGCTGATCTTAACCTCAGCAGCTTTGCTCCCACACCTGAGTGGTCTGCTCATAAGCAGTCCCTAACGAGAGCCCCTTAGCCCCATTGCCTAACATTGGGCCTCTGCACTCTGCACCCGGCTGCCCCAATGCCGCTGGTGGTGCAACTTGAGTGCCCATCTAGAACTTGGGAAACCTTGGTTCTTACCCCCAAAACTCCCACTCGTAAGTTGTGTACATACCTGAGAAACCGCTAACACTTTTTCCCCACAGGAACCCATGTTATGAGATTTTGGGCCTAACATTTTTCAAAGTGTTGAACTGATGTTTGTATGAAAAAAAAGTAACTCCATTTTAACTTACGAATTGTCTTACTTACCTGTAAGTGGCCAATCCTAATGTATGGTATCTTGGCACACCACCTCAAGTACTCAAAGTAACTAAAAAGTAATGCAAGAGTAATGAAAAGTAATTTCTATGTACTTTAAACTGTTTCTAAAACAAATTCAAACCTGTAACAATTGAAAATTAAACCAGATCTGCATTTCCTTGAAAAGTATTGCATTTGAGAGTATATTTTACTTACCTGTGCCAAGTCCTGCTTGATTCTAAAATAAAACCTAATTGGTCTGGACTCTGTCTCTAAGTGTGGGCCATCAGTTTTGATTGAGTGAATACAATAAATGCTTAACACACCCTCTGGATAAGCCTAACTGCTCACCCACACTACCACAAAGAGCGCTGTTAGTACTTACCTAATTTAGCCTCTGTATACCTCTGGGGACTCCCTGGACTCTGCGCACAGTATACCTTACTTTGGTATAGTATATACAGAGTCAGCTTCCTACAATCGGGTCGGTGGATGGTTTCTTTAGCAGATGGATGATCTCAGCGGTTTTTCAGTCATCGGGGAAGGTGGTGGTTTTGATGGAGCAGTTGATGGTGCAGCAGAGATTGGGGGAGATGGTGGTGGCTGCTCTGTGGAAGATGTGGTGCGGACATTGGTCCGAGGGGGCTCCAGAGTAGATGCTCTTCATGTTTTTGAAAGTATTGTTACTGGTGAGTGGGGTCCAGTTGAGCAGGATCTCTTTGGGGTGGTGTGTTTGGGTGCAGTGGTGTCGGGCTTTGTGGGAGGATCTTTGGTGTCGAAGCTGTCATAAATCTGCCTGATCTTGTGGTGGAAGAAGGTGCTGAGTTTGTCGCAGAGGTCTTGGGAGGATGGGATGTCAGGTGACCTCCTTTACGATGGTGAAGGGTTCTTTATTGTTGTGTGCGTTTGCATTTATTCTGTCCTGAAGGGACGTTTAGTAGTTTTGAGGAGAAGGTGATATGCGGTGTTTGCGGCTTTGGAGGTTGTGTGGGTTTCCATGGTTTTGTTGTTCCTCCATATCTTCTCTAGTCATCTTCAGGTGCGTTTGGATTCATAAAGGGCAGGGGTGAACCAGCTGACTTTCTTGGAGTGTTGCTAGGTGGTCTGCAGATGAGGGTGCAGCAGAGGGTGGTGTTGGATTTGGTCTGGATCCAAAAGTGGATGTGTTCCATAGTTGTTGTTGGGTCGTCCGAGTGGGTAGTCAGACAGAGGGTGTTTTTGTGTATGATGGCGATGACCCCACCTGGTCGGATGGCGAGGTCCTTGCGGGTGATCTTGTAATCAACTGCCGTTTCAGTTCTCTCCTTACTCAGAAGTGCAGGACCTCTGACCTAAGGACTGTTTAAGAGTAAGGAAACCAGAGGTGCACAGAAGGTCTCTGCATTGCTTTTCCTGTGCTCATGGAGAGGTGCTGCTAGCGTCTCATGTAGTATAGTGCCAGTGAAATCTGATACCCCTGGCTGACCTCTAAACTGAGATTGCAGCATTTCCTGTGCGTTTTTTCACCCTCTAATTTAAAAGACACTAAACTACAGCCACATAACTACTGTATTCCTAGAATGGTCCCTGCTAACATTATAATGCTAACGCACATATAAATGTTTTTTAAAATGCACACATTAGATCCTTTGTATAGCCCAGAAATCTACTTAGAACTATTCACAGGGAACCACTGTCAGACATTAATTTTAAACATTCATTTTAAAGTTCATAATCCAATACATCTGATGCCACTTTGACATTAACTCTGGATGGTGTTTCAGTTTAATTATCCCAATTCAGGGTTAGCACCTGGCATAGAACTGTGTTATATGTACACACATTCGGGTCAAATGACCCCCTCTCCGTGTCAAATGAAGTCAAGTCCTCATTTTTTACTCATCTATGCATTCTGGGAATTGTAGTTTTGTTTTTACTTACTAGGAGTGGGAATGTGGGATTCGAAATCATTGTTTTCAGTGAGACGTTGAATAGATTGTGGGCTACACAAATGCCAAATAATAACACTAAAAATACTCAACTGGCTGGAGATGTCACACACAACATGAATAAAAATGTGCAGCTATGCACAGCAATCCTTCACTATTCCCCATGCTCCACGAGTCTTGCTAAGTATGGATGAAATGCTTGAAATAATCTCAGCCACTGATAATCACTCTGGCCGCATCCCAATCCTTCGTTATTTTGCACAGTAAGCCTTCTTAGTTTGGCCTAGCTATATGCAAATCAGTCTTGACCCTGTTCCAATATGTACAGTACAGCCCAAACTGCCAAACCAGATCCTCACAGAACCAGAACACAAGAAACCCAGGAACAGTTTGCCCTCATTATGAGTTCATCAGCTGGGTAGGAGCTTGGTTCCAGTGACACAGCGTGCACAGGACCCATGTATGGGCATACCAGTCTTGCTTAGGGCGACACAAAAAGTACACAAAATGGTGATGGATGGAATGCTTGAGGTCCGGGCCCCAGCCAAGCAATATATTGAACTATAATGCAAGCAGAAGATCTGGAAATGATACAATAACATAAGAATTTGGTGGGAGGATGGAAGAGTATCACCACCCAGCAATTTGTTTAGAATCTACTGCATGCCATCAGGGATATCCCCCCCAAAGACCCTGCCAATCAGACTCTACCACACGCACTGTGTACTTAGAAGGAGCTCATCATGAAAAGAGTGAAAAGGATGTAATAATCTTTAAGGGCCACAAACTACAACTTTTTCAATATCGCTCAGCCATCACCCTGAGGAAGAGGAGAGATTTTCAGCAAATAAATGACTTACTCACAGAACACCAAATCCCCTACCAATGGAGCTAGAACTCTGTATCCGGATCCTGTAGAAATGCCAATGAAAGGGGATATGGTTGCTTCTCAAAGCAAAGGAACTTTTAGACATTTAGGAGGTCTCTGAAGAAGAGCACGAGGCAGGTGTCTGCCCGTGAAGTGGTAACTAATAATGTCCCATAATGCAGACAGTTCACACTTCATTGGCCTGAGCGCCTGCTAGCACTAAATATACAATGAAACACACAAAAAGTGATGGAAAATGCCTGTAATAAGTCTAACCACTGGCAATCGTTAGGGGTATCATTCCAGGCCATTGTTCTTTTTCCCACCCGGCCACCTCATCTTAGACCCAGCCATATGCAAATCAGTCTCGACCCTGCTCCAATGAGAACAGTCGATCCCGAACTGCCAGGCCAGAAACACAAGCAACCCAAGACTCGTTTCACCCTAATTGTGGCCCTTCAGTTGATGTAGTTTGGTCCCAGTGGCACAGTGAGCACAGGAGATTGGGCACTTATGGCTGTACATGAAACACACAAAAGGTGAGGGAGGATGCTTGCAATATGTCCCACCGATGGCAATCATTCAGGGCAGCATTTTAGCCCACTGTTCTTTTGCCCACCATGCCACCTCACCAAATATATCATGACTAAAAGAAGAATTTGTCCAGTGCCTGATAAAATATTAGGGCTGTGAAAGATAACAAGAGCTCTACAGGTGATGGAAACAGAGACCAGCTGAATCCATCACCCGGAGACATTTATCTTTTGGATAATGTTTGGGCACAATTGGTCAGCTCTATTTTGGTTCTCATGAAACAAGAGTAGCAAGAAAAGGACTCAGCAGCCATGAGGATAAGGGGTTGGGCAGATCTAGGGAGTAGTGAGAGGAGTAGGCTTGGGGATGTCATGCAACCAAAGTTTCTCTTACTTAATTGATCACTCAAGTTACTGACAGTTAATGTAAAAGGCTTTAGCGCCAGGTATGTAGTTCCAAAGGTAGGCATGGCCGAGATGTTATCTTCATATTAGAAACCCACTTACTCTATTCTGACCAGTTTTCTATGCGTCAAAGTCTACCCTAACCGGTAATAGTCCTTTGGACCCACACAGACCACAGGGGTGGAGATTCTTTCCAAAGCACATATGGTAGGCAGAAACCTAAAAGTTAGAAGATGATGAAAAGAGCTGTATTAGACCTCAGCGTACCCGTCATAACATATTTATCAATCTCTTTACACTTAAGACAGTAAGATTTTCTGCAGAAGCTATAACATGGCTATTTGGCTATTTCAATGGGGGAATTGATAGATGGAGATGCCTTTAACTTAGGCTGGGACACCAACCTAGGCAGGGACACTGAAGAAAGATATGACAGATCTGGACTCGGTGGATGCCTGGAGATACTACCACATTGGTGAGAGAGACCACTCCTACTATTCACTTACTCACAACGCATAGAGTACCTAGTGACCTTACACTCCCTAGTCCAAGTCTTATCCAACAGTGTATCTCAGCCATCTCCATTTCCCACCATGTCCATGTAGGGATGACAAGAGAGGAATGGACAACACCAGTAGTAACACACTGGAAACTGAGGGGGAGGGATCCTAAGGGACCCTGTGCCCAGGACAGTGTTAACCAGGGCAATAAAAAACCACTTGGTAAAACATCAATACGAAACAAAACTAAACGTACAGAGGCAAGTCGAGCGAGGCAGAGGAAGTTAGTAGAAAAAACATCTCCGCTGAGCTTCAGCCAGAAGAACCTTCAGACAAACTGAATCTGACTAGGAAAGCCTGACATACCCAGCATAGGTTAGCTTAGCTCCCACAGAATTAAAAAGGCAGAGGCAGCCTTACTGAAGGTGGGACGGTACTTCTACATGAAAGGGTATAAATAAGAACATGGGTATTCACAAAGCTACAGTTCCACAGAGCAAAACATCTATGTTATGTTAAGAAGTTTATAAAGCACCTGGTTACTCCCAAGGAGTGTCCCCAAGCCAGAGAAACAGCACTAAGATCCAAGTGTCTGTCAGTCAAGTTCTGCTGCAAGGGCAAGTCAGTCCTTTGTTCCCCGAATAGCCAGGTCTTGAGATTTTTCCACCCTTAGTCTATCATTAAGGTTACATGTGTAGATGGGTCTTGGGCAGCTAGGAAGACAAATAAACAGGTGGCTTCTAAAGACATCTTTTAAAGCCTTTACACTAGAGGTTCAGAAAAGGGGAGGACACAGTAGTCAATCTGAGGGTATGTGGATAGACCTAGATATTGGAGGAGGTGAAACAATCCTTACAGAAGGCTACAGAACCCTATGATATGGAAAACCCTGAAAACCACAAACCAGGCCGACTCCCTGGAGGTGTTTAAGAGTTTTTAAATATAAAACATTCTTTTCTCAACTAAGCAAAGCAATGGAAGCTCTTTAAAACTTGCACAGAAGCCACAGGCATACCTCCTACCACGTGAAGGGAGGAGAACTCATTCAGAAGCAGAGAAAAGACTGAGTGAATATGCCACTTACAGGTCCCAACCTGTTGACATAATGATGTGAAGATCTTTGCAAACAGGCGTGAGAAGATCATGCTCCATTTAGCTTATGCTGATCAGGTGGGCTTCATCAAGCACAGACAGGATATGTCCATGAGCGGCGCCTCACCCACCTAGTAGGGTAGAAATGGGTTCAGATGGAAGTTCCTAGCCATTCTGAGAAAGGATTTAATCAGGTCGGTTGGAGCGCCCTACAGGCCAGCCTAAACATTCTAGGGTTTGGAGGCCCTCTCTCCACTTTATTTTGATCTTGCACAGCAGCAGCAGCAGCAATCAGGACTTCAAGGGAATGCAGAACAAAAGATGTTCCTCTTTGCTAACAGGTCGTACTGGCCATTTCTAACTCTAGGGACTCCCTCCCCTATTTGACCTCAGGCGCAATTGACCATCCCCATTTAGTGGGTAAGATCATCCAATTTGTTCCTATGATGACCCGAGACACTGACGTCCACTATGTATATTAATCATGTTTTCAATGTTCTCAAAATTAAGATATTTTTCAGATCTCTTTACCACTTTCAATCTCTCCCAATTAGCATTCATCCCAGTGAAATATAAGCCAAGCAGACCAGTTTGCTGAATTTTTAGGGAGTTTTTGGGGGTTGTGGGGAGACTACACACCATATCTGGCATGTTTGAAAATTCTTCATTTCTGCAGGGTGACGCACCTCCACTTCTTAGCAGAGTGGGCGGTTAAGGAGAACGAAAAGAAGTAGCTCTTTATGGAACAGGCAGTGGTTGGTGGCAGTAATCCCGGTGGGCCAACTTAACCTTTTATCCTTCTGAGGTCGATAAAATAAGTACCATTGGGTTGGGTAGCAATAAACATCTGTAATTCAGAACGAAGATACCCTTCTGGGGGAAGGTGCACTTTAAAAATACACATTAGGCTATGTTGGCCAGTCCTTATGGTACCTGGACTGGGTTGAAATGATTAGCTGATAACACATTGCATACCTGGCTACTTCAGTGTTGGACCAAGTGGCTTGACTTCCTTCTCACTTTCAAATACTCCTATTCAAAACAACCCTAAATATACCCCTGTCATGAAGGCAAGACCTTTGTGACACAGAGGAATGCAGAATCTTATCAGATCTATTTTACCACAGGCAGGATATTTCCTACACCCAATCCAAAGCAGACTGACACACCTGAATGAAGTAGGCTTCAGTCTTGCCAGTTAAAATACTGGGCCCTACACCCCCATCCCCTAAATGCAAGGGTGGCCGCGAGATCGCTAACACTCTTGAAAAAATGATTTAAACCTACTGCGACTCCTACAGCTTGATATCCAATACTTCCAAGGTTCTCCAGCTCAGCAAGAGTGACCAGAGATGGTCCTAACAGCAGAGATGGAGAAGGTAAGTGAACCTGAGGAGAAAATAATAAATAAATGAAATACCAGCATTTGTAAAGTGCACAGCTACCTCCAGAGAGGTTTCCCGGCACTGGGGGCCCTCAGAAAGATTAAGCAAGCTATTGCCCAAAGTCACATGGTGCTGGGCTAACCTGCCACCAGCACCGGGGATCGAACCGGGAATCCTGTGGTCCGGAGTCAGGGACCCTGGCCGCTGCGCCACACCTCTTCCACCTCTTCCAGGAGACAGAGGTGTGATGATACAAAAGCACTCCACAAAGGGAATCAGTTTATAAAATGATGTACCAATGGTACATGATGCCAGAGTGCCTGCACCACATCTACCTGTCTATTTCAGACTGATGGGAGAGATGTAGGGGAGAAGTGGCTCTGATAGTGGCCAGGCATGGTGGTCCAGTCTTGGGTGAGTTGGGCATAGTGCAGGAGCCCTGGGTGACCCCTTACTGGCTGAACCCACACTCACTAGCTTGGACTTACGATTGGGACACCTAGAGGGCAGTTTGTTGCACTGTTTTGGAAAAAGAGAGAACATCTGCCGGTCACCCTTTGGCTTGTCAAATTATAGCAAGTCCTAGCAATGGAGCTGTCAACTCTCAATGAAGCCCAATATAGAGAGGAAATTCCCATAGAGGTTGATGGCACTGGCACAATACCTCGAGACTGGAACACTTGCCCATCTCCCTCACCACACCCAATAGGATCTGCATCACCTACCTCAGAGAGCCGCCACTCACAATTGAATCCAACATGGACCTACTCATTCTGACACGCTGGAGCACAAAGCACCAGTGATATTCACTTCTTTGGACTGTGGGCTACACCCAGGCATCTACTGCACTCCTCATACCGTTCCCAAAAGCACTAGTGTCAAGGCACTCCGAAGCTTTGCCAACAGTTTCAAGTTGTTGCTACTGAGGAGACAGTGATGCCGGGCCCTCCTCCATGGTTGCTTCATGATGTAGGTTTGTGCACCAGTGGTCGCATGTGTAATGTATTGTCTTGAAAATGCAAAAGAATTACAAATAACAATTCTGTTCATTCTACTAACTATTTTCTTTTATAAATGTTAATAATACAATACTGGCAAAACGTTTCTTTCCAGGAGACTGATACTACTGATGCCTTTTAATGTACTGCCGGAGCATTCGGGTTCTAACCGTTTTGACCTACATGTAAGCTTGTGGGTCTTTTCCCTCACACAGATCCCACTCTCTTGCCTGCTGAGCTTTTAAGTCTATATTTACCTACATCAAGACATTTTATTGACACACGGTGGGGTAGGGATTTTTGTTCGAGATGACCTGGGTCTTGCTCCCATTGTTGTTGCCAGAGGTTGCAGATTACTGCTGCACCTGCTCTATGTCACTGATTGCAAAACTTGAATGATGCACGAGTTTCATGTGCACAGAGGAATAGGACATGTTACACATAAAACATTTACAATGCATGCCTTTACTACGCGGTTTTTACATCACAACATCCATTACAACGCATGATTTTACAATGCATGCCATCACAACGCATTTTTAGAAACTACATTTACAATGCATTCCATTACAAAGCATACCACTACAACGCATACCATTACAACGCATAATACTTTTATGGCAACAGTAGGGTAAGTGTTGGATAGTGAATGGGTAAAATTACGATTCCCACTCCAGTGAGTGCAACACTAGGGTAAGTGTTGGATAGTGTAGGGGTAAAAATTACTATTCCCTCTCCAGTGAGTGCAACAGTAGGGTAAGTGTTGGATAGTGTAGGGGTAAAAATTACTATTCCCTCTCCAGTGAGTGCAACAGTAGGGTAAGTGTTGGATAGTGTAGGGGTAAAATTACTATTCCCACTCCAGTGAGTGCAACAGTAGGGTAAGTGTTGGATAGTGTAGGGGTAAAAATTACTATTCCCTCTCCAGTGAGTGCAACAGTAGGGTAAGTGTTGGATAGTGTAGGGGTAATGCCTTGTAATGGTATGTGTTGTACTGACATGCGTTGTAATGGCATGCGTTGTAGTGACATGCGTTGTAATGGCTGCATTGTAACGGCATGCGATGTAAAGGCAGTTGCGTTGTGATGGCTGCGTTGTAAATGTAGTGCGTTGTAATGACTGCGTTGTAATGGTTGTTTCCCGCACAGAGGGATATACATCACGGGGCTCCCACTAGTTATCTCACTACATGTGGATTATACAACTGCAGACTGACCATCTATCCACAATCACAAAATAAATAGCTAAATGCGGCTCCTCGCCAGAGGAAATCTCAGCGTTGTGCTTAGCAGACCAGTAAATGGGTGGCATTAACATGCACATGATATGCAGGATTGCTGTTCTTACTGAAATATCCCACATTCTTCTTCCTACCTACAACTTTCTTTGATAAGCAGAATCTTCAGCTTTTATGGCGTTTTTGAGCTAATAGGCTGGGATTAGTTGGAAGTTTTTGATTCAACCACCAGAAGTGGGTGATTTGGCTGTGCTCGATGTCTGTCTCTACTATGTAGCTTTCAATGCACAGTTTGATACTTTTACCCCAATGCATCATGTAAACACATAAGCGACAGACTTGGTCACTATAAGTGAACTCAATGACTTCAGTAAAACAAACCTATACGAGAATTCTTTATCCTATCGTCAGCATATAAATACTCCAATTATGCTCAGTACACAAATCCAACCAGGAGACAAGCTCATCTGCAAAAAAATAACTTCTAGGGCAAGGTTATTCAATACCCCCATCTTTCATATGATAGGTTCTAGATCTAAGCAAGGGTAGATCGTGTTGCTTATGTATCGGAACAATAAAATTATTAGGACATGTTGTTTGCCTTCATCAATGTTTACTTGACAATTGGACAGAGTTGCTACGTCCAGTCTTCAGGGAGTCTGGGGGTAGATCAGTTCATGACGCCCCTGCATGTTGTCTCAGTGGTAATTCCAATAAAGTGGTTAGCCTCACTATTTATTTTTTCAAGTCAACATTAGCTCGAATTGACAAAGTTAAAAACAATGAATGTCTAAAAGGCATTAATGTAACTTTCTATGGCTGTTCCGAAGTTCAATATGATTTTTACCTTCTGTTATCGGCTGTGCCTAACAACATGTATTTGTATGTGTATCAGGCCAGCCAGTGTGGGTATTTATTGTTCATATTATAAATGACAACAAAATGTAGTTCCAACAAAAATAATAAATCACAATTGAGAGAAGATTACTTGAGGCTGCTGAACTTGGTAATAAACACCATCAAATCTGCATGTTGTGCTTCATGCAACCTAGGATAGCTGATCTATAAGTCATGTATCCTTAAGAAAGTGTGGGCAAGAAACACCCACAAAAAAAAGACAGACCCCCACATCAGCACCAGAGCTGCTGCTGTAGAGTGGAGAAAATCGTGGAGATTGGGGGAGTAGTCAGAACGCATATCTGATCAGAAGCTGGGATTACCAAATCAGGAGATGTCTATGAAACTGGAAATGCAACCCCTGTCGAGAACCCCAGAAGACCATATGAGCTACTGGAAGGACAGGGTTTGAACTATAAGATGCAAGCACATGCCACACGACAGAACTGGAACTTGGATGAACCACCCGTAGATAAAACAAATAATTCTCATGGTGACACAGATTTACAGAGCAATTACTAATAGCATGCCACCCTCTAAAGAACTTGCCAGACACAAATGGGACAGGCTCTTAAACATTTACTGAAGAGGAGTGGGACAGTGTAAGAAATTGGGTTATCAGGTGAGGGGATGGTAGCCCTACTCAGGCAACAACACAACACTAGTCAGGGTGAACCACAAAAGTGACAAAAATAACCTGTGCTTAATCCTCTGGTAGCTTGGCACAAATAAGTCAGGTTTTACTTAGAGGCAAAGTGTAAAGTGTGTAGGCAGCACTCAAACATTAACAAAGTAAAAACATGACACAATTAAAATCCCAAACCAATTTCACAAATTAGTGTAGATTTGAATAAATAAAACATGAAAAAAATGACAAAAATCAAATCAGTGGAACTGGAGAGATGCAATTCAAATTTTAGCTAAACATAGCACATAAAAATACAGGGAGCAATTTGCTGTCATCTGGTCCTTCTAGACCGAGGAAGAGACGTCACAAGTTCAGACTGACCATGATGCAGTGTGGGCTGGATAAAGAAACCAGGTAGCCTCCTGATGGAGGAGGAGGCTCCGAGCAGCAGATGAGTCAGTTTAAACTGCTCACCAGAGCTTGGCATTGGCGGCCGTCGCAGGTGGTAGATTCTTGGTGCGAAGGGTTCCATTTGAGGTCACGAAGACCCCAAACATCATGATTTCTTTGAAGGGGCTCAAACTGATCACAACCGAGAGTACAGGACCTGGTTTTAGGTACCTCCTAGGGATCAGGAACTTGCTCAATCAGAGGCAACAGGGCTCAGTCAGATCCAGTACAGCAGGTCAGCTAGGCAGTTACAGGGAGGCCTCTTGAGCCCGGTGCGTCCCTGTGTCTTAGACAGGAGGTCAGTCAGATGACCCTTCCAGTCACTCAGGTTAGATCTGGATGAAGGTAAGCAGGTCCAGTCTTCCTTCTCAGATAGCAAGGCAGTCCTCAAGCAGATAGACAGTCATCTGGCAGCGAGCATTGCTTCTCCTGTAATGTTCCCAGCTTTAGGAGTATTATAAATGTGATTCTGAATGTCCAATATTTTTACCTAGGGCCAGCCTTTGTGTGTGGGGGAACACCCTGTCCTACAACCACATCTGGTTCTGAAAAGTTCTTCCCTTGTCTAGGTTCCAAACTGCTTAAGGTGACAATAGGCTAGTTTCTGGTTCCTTTGTGTGGGCTAGAGGCAAGTCCTTTAAAGTGTAAGTGGGGCAGGGCACAGCTCCACCTTCAGTCATCCTGGCAGGATGGTCTATCCTGCCCACAGCGAGTTCCCATGGTATCATTGTCTGGGAGGAATGCACAAACCCCCAACAGCAGAGATGTTCACAGTCATGTGACCGAGGACAGTGGCAGAAGGCACAACCGGTTAGGACAAGAAAATGTCATTTTCAGAATTGTAACTTAAAATTCAAATTCACCATCAAAGAGGGTTTTATATTACAATTCATTTAAGACCAAACAGCATATTCCTGTCTGCTCCAAGTCTATAGATGTCACTTATTAAATGTAGTAAGGTAACTCAGTGTTATTCAATGGGGAAACAGGCTTTGCAACAGTGAAAAATGACTTTAGGAGTGTTTCACTGCTATGACATTTAAAGCTGAAACACACATGCCCTACAATTTATTGCAATGCATCCTGCCCTATGCAATCTTTGGACATACGTTAGGGTGACTTATAAGTATTAAAAAGGAAATATTAGGACTAAATCTTTATTTTGCCAGGTCAAAATGGCAATTTAAAACTGCACCACAGGTTGCAGTGGCAGGCCTGATACTTGTTTTAAAAGACTACTTCAGTGGGTGGCACAATGAGTGCTGCAGGCCAACTAAGAGCATTTAATTTACATTCCCTGGGTACAAGTAGTACCATTTAGTAGAGGCTTATAAGTCAATTAAATATGCTAATTAGGGGTAGGCCAGTTTTAACAACCTGGCCGAAGACTGGACGTACCGCCACGCTGCTATAGTATTGATGAAGGGCTAATATATCTGGAGCCCTAACGTGGAGCTGTTCCATATTGAAACTTACCAGCTCTGGTCTTGACATACGAAAGTATGGAGATTTAAACCAAGTTACACGTGCCTTGTTTTACCTTCGCTACTCAATTAGGACATCTGACCTGTTTATTACTTTAAAAGCCCTGATGAAGTTCAATGTCATTTGAATGAAACGCGTTGGCTGGGGTATGTGCGTTTATGCAAAAACTTTGATATTTGCTAAATAAAGGAGAAACCTAAAAGGAACACTTGTCCTTATTTTCTGTACTACTGTACTTTGGAAAAGAGGCTCAGTGGTGCACCATTCCAAATAGTTGGGATTCTTGATCTGCGTTGCAGTTGCATCCAACGACGGCAGGTGCAGTATTCATTGTGCACACTTGTACCGATCATCGAATATATTAACATACAAGGCACAAAACAGTGAGGTGTGGCTACCATAGTCCGCCGTCGCTTTGTCCGTTTGCAGTTTTAACATGATTGCAGTGGAAAAGTGCACAGAGTCCCAAAGCGAACCCAAAACAGGTTCATCACAGCAGGAAAACATCTGGGTGGGTGAGGGGGTAGGAGCTGACCCTGCAAAAAGGGCCAGGTCCAACAGAGAGGATGAAAAAATGTACCATGTTAAGAAATGCTAGGTTCAAATATACTCAATTTCACCACCTTCACCAAGCATATCTGAACCCTAAAATATTACATGACAGACACCCCTGAGATTCAGACATGTTCTAGAAGCAGAGAGTGGGAAGCCACATCCATTCACAAAGTATGGATGAGTGTCTCCATGTTATTGGCAGGCAAAATGGGAATTATCTGGCAACATGCCTCCTGGGAACCATGGCAAGGCTTGGAAGGGCTAACGTTACATGTTAATTTACAACCCTGGCACTGCTTTTAGTGAAATGTTGGCAATCAAGGAACTGGAGATTCTCTACAGCCCCCATGGTAACAAAATGGAAAACAAAAACAGAAATGTGGGTGGAGGCAGAGGTTAACACAATTAGAACCACAGACAGCATAGGCACAGGAAGAGCCGCTGATACAATTCCCAACAGATGAGCACCTACCACTGCACATTACAGGAATAGGGAACAAATCAAAAGACACTGCACACAAGAACAAGAAAGGGCACACATGAAACAAACACAGGGAACAAGATAAGAGGGGTAAGGACTAAAGCACCAGGAGGCAGCAAGAAGAGGGAACTGAGGATGATTTACAGTATTAACGACTGTCTTTCTGTGATGAGGACAAACATAAGATCAGAACATTAGGAGCTGGAGAGTGCATAACTCTCCAGACAAAACAAAATGTATCCGTAATGGAAGTGTAACTAATGCTATCAGCAGCTTTAAACTTAGATTACAAACTGGTACCAGATTATTAAATACTCTGAAAATGGGTGTGCTATGGGCTCTGTTCCAGAAGCGGTGGTCTCTATGAATGGAAGGTTTTAAAGACAATAATGGTGACACCTTCCGGGCAATATCCCTATACTTCAGAACCTCATTGGCTGCAGCATTATACCCCTCCTTTCCAGCTCTGCCACAAGAGTATAAGGCTGCCATCAAAACTGTTGTGATTCAGTTGCAGCAGTGTACAACTAACTTAAACACTGAGGGCCTGATTCACAAAGGTAAAATGACATGCATGTGTAAGTTTACACTTTTTGCGTATTCACAAACAAGAAGTTAATAGAAAGTTTACAACTGCAGACACCTCACAATCGAGGCAGAGAACTCCTTACATAAAAAAATAGAACAGGCCTATCTTTGTATGCTGGAGATCTCTGCCCAGACTGTGGAGTCTCCGCAGTTTTAAACTTACTATTAAATTACAATTTTGTTAATATCGAAAAAGAGTAAACTTACACAAACGTGGAAGCTTATCTTTGTGAATCAGGCCCACTGTGATCTGTTTACAATCACTGAATCTGAATACTGCCTTGTTCATACAACAAATACAGAACACAAGATTGTGATCTCCCTCTCTAATCATGCAAAGTCTCCAAACATTGTTTGCGGTTGCTACCCAATCGTGAATACTAGAAAAAATACAAATATGCACAATACAAGTGGGGGAACCTGTAAAGGAAGGGAACAGCAGTCCAAAAGCCCACAGCAGTAAAATCACACGTTTCAGATTCTTTGTCAGAGCGATGGAATTGCGAAGATATGCTTATCTTCCATTTTGGGGTTATTATCTGCCAGCTGTTTGAAAACTTTCTCTCTCTAGACCTGAGGTCTGTTTGACTCCTGGTTAACATCTGCCCAGTAATGAGGGGACAAGATCGTTGTTTGACCCACAAGAGTAGTCAGTGTGTACGTGAAATTGTCACAAGTGCCCACGCTAGAACCATAAAGCTCCTTTCCAGCTCTTTGAATTCAGTTAGTACATAATCCAGAAAGTTGCTAGTGCTCTGCAATGCAAAGCAGGGGATAACCAATTGTGGGTTGCGTATAGTTCTTCCAACCCAAGCCCTTTCAGAGAGGTTATGAACTCAAGCTCACCATTGCATTGTAGAGTCATTTGAAATCAATGGTAGCAACACTTGACCCCTGCAGTTTAGAGATGCACATTGGTTTCCTAACTTCAAACATATTTAGATTGCTTCCAATACCTTAGAGTAAGATATACAAAACAATAATTGTAGATAAAATTATTGGAAATGAAAGTATGGTGGAAAAAAATATTGAGTCAAGATTATAGAGGACAAAAATATTGTGAAGGTAAGTTCCTATAGGTAAGTAACGTTATTCTATATGTAACTCCACATATGTACCTTGACACTATATATATCTTCAAGTTACGTAGATGTGGAGTTCAGAATAGTAAATCTATACTTACCTATGTGCGCGTACCTTCTCAATATTTTTGTCTTCAATATTTTCAACACAATATTCTGTCCACACAATTTTTTGTTTTTGATATTCTGTCAGTGATCCCAAAACAAAGATCAGATGTCATAGAGGACTCCGATATGAAAAAATTATTGGGATACCTGAGAAATAAATTAATGAAGTGTAAAGAATAAAAAACAAGGCTATATATTATGCCTTTGTAAAGATAATAACACATAAGAGCCATGATTTAATCGCTACATTAGCCCTAACGCGACAAAGGATAATACAGAAGTGTTATTTTCCAATGCACAAAGCATTGAAAGCAAGTTGCTTAGCTGTATAGAGAGACTGCTTATATTGCATCCCTACCAAACATCTAAGGTGGCTCAAGTGCCCTGATTAAATAGACAAAACAAAGAGGCTGATCACTTGGGTTACAATGCACTACATTATGGGACTCCTTTTACCCATATCCAAGATTGCAACTATTCTACATGCTGTTCAGAACTAGAAGATTATTTTTGTTAGACAAGGCATAAACAGTACTATGCCAGTGAATGCTCACAACTCCTCAAAATAGACCAGGTACCACTACACAGCTGCTTTTGACACCAAAACAGATTTGTTACCCTGCTTTTCTAACCATACAATTATACCTTCTCCCTGCTTCATTGAAGATGTCTGATTTGGTAAACACCATACATATCTTCAGGGGCTTATTGTCAGTGGTCTTAAGGAAATCTTAGGGTACCTACACCAACCATGCTCTATGGTTAAAATAACAGCCTTAAATGCCCATGAGATCACATGCTTTTGGTGTTGTGTAAAAACATATGAAATGTTATTAAAATAATTGTAACTTGCATGATTGTTAGAAATGAGGGTCTCTAGTTGGCAGAGGTAGGTACCTTTGTCCAAGTAGGGACCATTCTTCCTAGTCAGGATAAGGGAGTTACACTCCTAAGATAACCCCTGCTCACCCCCTTGGTAGCTTGGCATGAGCCGTCAAGCTTATCTCAGAGGCAGTGTGTAAAGCATTTGCACATAACCAACAGTAATACAGTGAAAATACTACAAATGGACACCACACCAGTTTTAGAAGAAGTCAGTAGCTCCGTCTGGGGCTACCACGGCATTGTGAACAACAAATCCAAACAGTTGTGGGTGACCGCAGCGCTGCGGGCCAGCTACGGTGTCTGGAAGGCCTGCAAAACAGTACCTTTAGAAATGTAAGGCATCGGCGACCTCTCATTGAGCTCCGATGAGCCGGCGTCGGCAGGTGTCGGTTCCGAAAGTCGGTGCAGGAGTCGTTGGGCCCTTGGAGTCACACTCGTTGTAGATCGAACTCCTCACGGTTCAAGTCAGAAGCACCGGCGAAGGCAGGCGTCGGGTGCTGCGGTGTGAAGTGCAGCAGTGTGGCGTGCCATGCCCTCAGGTCGCAGTACAGGCAGCGGCTTGGTGACGGTCATACAGTGGTGTCGGTGAGACCAGGGCTATGGTGCGAAGTGATGCGGTGCTCGTAGGTCACGATGCAAGCAGCTTCGTCGTCGTTGCTGAAGCGCTGTCCTTGGCTGACAAACTGTAGTCCATGGCTTCGGTGTCGGAAAATCAAGGCTGTGGTGCAGGATGAGGATGGTGTGTGGTGTAACTTATGGGCGGTGCCCTTGATCCACGGTGCAAGCAGTGGCTTCGATGTCGGCATGTAGTGGCATCGTGAAGCGAGGCGGTGCAAACATCAGCTCAGTGGTGGCATCAGGTAGCATTGTCGGTGAGACAGGGTTGCGCTGCAGCATGCAGTGGTGCCCTCTTCGGTGCCTTTAGGACACGGAGTTGGTAGTCAATCAATCAATCAATCAATCATTTGTAAAGCGCACTACTCACCCGTGAGGGTCTCAAGGCGCTGGGGGGGTGGGATCGGTGCTGCTACTGCTCGAACAGCCAGGTCTTGAGAAGTCTCTTGAAGGTCAGCAGATCCTGGGTCTGCCGCAGGTGGATGGGGAGGATATTCCAAATCTTGGCGGCGAGGTGGGAGAACGATCTGCCACTGGTGGTCGCTCTTCGGATGTGGGGGATGGTGGCAAGGGCGAGGTCGGTGGAGCGGAGCTGGCGGTTCGGGGTGTAGAAGGTGAGTCGTCTGTTGAGGTATGTTGGTCCGGTGTTGTGGAGTGCCTTGTGAGCATGGGTGAGGAGCTTGAAGGTGATCCTCTTGTTGACGGGGAGCCAGTGCAAGTCTCTCAGGTGGGGTGTGATGTGGCTGTGGCGGGGGATGTTGAGGATGAGGCGTGCAGAGGCGTTCTGTATTCGTTGTAGTTGTTTCAGGAGTTTGGTCGATGCTCCTGCCGTAGTCCAACCTGCTGCTGAGGAGGGCCCGGGTGACCATCCTTCTGGTTTCGGTGGGGATCCATCTGTAGATTTTGCGGAGCATGCGGAGGGTGTTGAAGCAGGAGGATGAGACGGCGTTGACTTGCTTGGTCATGGGAAGCAATGCGTCAAAGATGAACCCCAGGTTGCGTGCGGGGTCGGTGGGCGTCGGTGCAGCTCCTAGTGTGGCCGGCAACCAGGAGTCGTTCCAGGTGGAGGGGGTGGAGCCGAGGATGAGGACCGCCATCTTGTCCGATTTCAGTTTCAGTGGCATCGTAGACACGTCGCGTTGCTTTTTCTTCTGTCCCTGCACAAAACACACAGTCCCCAGTGCTGATGGCAGAAGATTGATGTATTTGCTGTTCCTGAGACTTCTTGAACTGGGGGCAAGCTCTACTTCAAGCCCTTGAAGAAACTCATTTAAAAAGTTGCAGAACGTTCAGTCCAGTCCTTTCACTGTCCAAGACAGAAGCAGCCACTGCAGACCAACCCCTCAGCAAAGTGGTAGTTCCTCCTTACAGCTTCTTCAGCTCTTCTTTTTGGCAGTTTTTTTGGTCCAAAAGAGTTCTAAAGTTCTAGGGTCTGGGCCCCAGTATTAAAACCCAAAATTCCTTTGTTCTCTCAGGCAGAAAGTGTCTGTGCTTAGTCCAAACCAGTTCTGTCCTCTCTGGCGTAGCTTTCTGGCAGGAGGTGGAGACAGTATTGTGGAAGGCAGACCAGGCCCATTCAGGTGAAAGGAAATCTCCTCCCCCTACTCTAAATGCAGCCCAGGTCTATCAGCCCAGCCCTGACTCATCCAGACTTTCTTGAACCACTGCACATCCCCTGCCCCTGTCACCCCAAAGCCAGACCGTGAATAAACATCCTAGTAGAGGCACACTGGATGGCTAAGCAAGAAAATATCTACTTTCTAAAAGTGGTATTTTCAAACACAGGTTTGTAAAAATCACGCTCACTAAAAGATGCCTTTTAACATTCTGAGTTTAGGCATGCTAAACTTTAGGCTCCTACCTTGTTCCCAGGGGTAGTTATGTTTATAAGATGTTATAAGCACCATCCCCATTCTATCCTATTGGAACAGGTAACCTTGCAATAGTGAAAGACAAAATTGGCAGTATTTCACATACCAGGGCATGTCCTACCTTTCACATACACTGCACCCTGCCCACAGGGATACCTTGGGCCTACATTAGGGGTGCAAAATATGTATGAAAAGGGAAGGGTAGGGCCTGGCAAGTGGGTGCACTTGCCAAGTCGACATGGCAGTGCTAGACTACACACAGATACTGAAGTGGCAGATCTGAGTTACATTCACAGGCTGCTTATGTCGGTGGCACAATCATTGCTGCAAGCCCACTAGCAGCATTTGATTTACAGGCCCTGGGCACACAGAGTGCATGGTACTAGGGACTGACTAGTAAATCAAATATATCAATCATGGAAACACCAATGCATAATAACAATTTACACCAGGAGCACTTGCACTTTAACACTGAACAGCAGTGAGAAAGTGCGCAGAGGCACTAAACCAGCAAAAACAGAGTCAAAACCAGGAGGTCAGAAGGCAAAAAGTCAGGGGAAACACATCAAAAGATGCCAAGTCTAACAATGATGCTAAACTATATTTTGATTTGATAAATAACTGATTGAGATAATGTACTAAATGCAGTAGTGGCAGAAGTTAGCGTTCATCAATAAATCACCATTTTCAGTTCCAGTCATTTAACAAAGTACTGACCATAGCTAAATGTTATAATGAAAACTTTAAAATCAATCTGTACACCTGAGTTTGGAGCTCTGCTAGAAACATATTTGAAACTAACACGTCTTTACTTTTATAATACCACATTTCTTTATTGCCTCTGTAGTATCAGATGGTGCTTCCTTCAGACGAACCAAAACAATATGCCCCACTGTTTGTGATGATGGTATTCTCGTTTCATTGCTCCAGTTGTTGAAGATATTTGGCCTGTGCCTGGATTATACATTTCTTTCATTCCATCGTAAAACACACAGTGCTTATCATTATCCAGGCAGTGAAAGCAAACAAAATGTGCAGCAGCATGGCACCTGATAGCTACTGGTTTATACCTAGTTCAGGTAAAAAGAGGCTTGATATAAGTTTTTAGCAAATTTGTATTTAAATATGTATAGTTTTCAAGACAATGTATACTATGAAAGCTGTACCAAATATACAAATTTCTAAACAATGGACAACCAGAGGAATGGAATAAGGCAATAAACCAAATTTGATCCATGTTGTGCCTGGAACTCCAAGTTTGTACGTGTAAATGTTTTACAAGCAACAAAACATACCGTGATCTTTCAAGCCACTATATCAGTGACCAAATAAAAATAATTTTTCCTTGAAAGAAAAAAATTGAGCAATTAAGTTAGGGTGGCGTATTAAAAAAATAACATAGCCAACTAATGTAGAGAGCTGTAATCATGTGTTTTCAAAGAGGATGGAAAGGGAAATATTCACAATATCTAATCCCGTGGTGGTGTTTGTACAAAATAAATGATAACAAAATATTGTGATACAAAAATATCATGTCAAGAATATTGGGATGTCAAAAATATTGTCGACAGGAATACCATAGGTAAGAACCTCTTTTTATGTGATGAATTTAATATTGATGTAAAAAATATCGATTTAGAAAATATTGTTGTCTGTAATATTGTTTGTAAGTGCTATTCTGTATGTAAGTTATTGTAGTGTCATTGATAATAGTCGTTTAGTATTTATTTTATAGTATGCTTTTATCTATTATTTCTGAGTAATCTACTCCTTTGTTGTTTATGAAGAGTTTTACTTTCAATTAAAGCATGCGGTACATCATTTTCTGTTTGTTTTCTAAGTTTAGGTGTAATTTCGGTTACAGATTGCTCCATTTGTAGTTGTTGGTAGCTTTGCTCTTTTAGTAATGCTTCTATAAATGTATAGAGTATAGGTTGAGTTATGCCTAGTGTGGACTAGTATGGAATGCAAGGCAGTGTGTTGTTGCTTGAGTTCAAAATCCCTTAAATAACTGAAGACAAGAGGCACTTGGCAAAACAGGAAGTCTGTTTAATTAAACATTACGGCCGTGAGAAAAGTTGGAGGTACAAGGTCTGAGGACTGTCTTAATTTACAATCAGTATGTGTTCTTCTTTTATACAAAACATGATGGGTTGTAAAAGTTTCTGGCGTACCATATATGATGAGGAATATTGGTTGCTGCTTTTGGTGTCATAAATGAATTGTCTAATGGTTATCACCAGTGGATCTCCAACTCGCATGGACACAGTCTGGCCAGTGGATAACTTGTCCAGATGTCCGTCATAGGGAGAGCGTGATCACCGCGTGTTCTAGGTCCTGATTGTCTATGTGTTCCTAACTCATTTGGCTTCTGAGTTAGGAGTGTGCATTATTGGGGCAATCTCCCTTGACCCCTTGTAATGTCGCTGTGCCTATCTGCTGAAGTAATCAAGAGGTTCCTAGCATTTGCCTATCAGCTACGCACCCTTCTACCTGTGACCTATCAATCAGAAATCCCAGCCTTGGTCTCAGGACCTGCTTGACTACATATTTGCGAGTCTAGGTTGATTTGGAGTTCACAAGGGGTGATTCTGTTAACAAATTTAATTTTTATCGATGAATGCATCGAGTTCCATATTAACATTCCCTCTTCTAGTTGAGTCTTCAACTACACTACCTAACTCACTCCTTTTTGACAGTTACTTTATTTGGGGCATGTTGTTCCTTATGCTCGCTTTTGACAGCAACTACCTTCCTATTTACCTGCATTCTTCCCAGTTTGAGGACTGCATTTTTACTGCAGGTGATTTCCAATTGTATAACCACACATACCAATCAACATAATGATAACTGGCAATAGTGATTTACATAAACTGGATGTCCATTGTGGAAACCAGGAGAACTAATACAAAAAACCACTCCTGCTCAGGGGCATCTATCTCTCTGCTCATGTTTCTTTGTGCAGTGCTTGAATGGCAAGCGTCAGTGTCCCATTGTCCATGTCATTCCTTGGGATGAACAGACAGCAAGCTGCTCCGATCTTGGCACAGTCCGCTCCCTCCATTATGGTCATTAAGTTCAGTACATTTCGGTGCTGCATTTTGATTTTCTCCCAATGGGTTATTTGTACCCAGCTGGCATTAGCTTTTGTTTGCAGAGTGAAGAAGGCTATCAACCACCCTGCCCCAGCCGTGCTTCCATGAACAGCCTACATTTTTCTGGAATGTATGTGAATTGTGCCCAGCCAAAATAGTCCACAGCTCTTCTTTTCCGAGCTTGGTGCAGTAAGGTTGTCGTTTTCCTTAAAGGGTGCTGTTACATGTCCGATAGCTCTTCTCCAGGAATGACCCGGGCTGAGGTGTGCATGTTGACCAGGGAACACAGTCCCCTCCATCCTGGAACAAGTGGAGTGTAGGCGTACTCGACACACTGCCAGTAGTAGTCCATTAACGTGGAGGTGCCCCATTGCATATACGGAATGCATAATATCCCTCCACAGTTAGTATTCATGCCCATCAGAAGCATTCCTTTTCTTCTGAAACATAAGCAATACTGTGTTAGTTTCCATACAATCAGGGTTTGGCCTTTCACTTCTAACCAAGTGCATACACCCACCTCGATGTTCCATATTTCCTGACCAGGGGTTAGTCATACTTTCATTCAAACCTCCCCCATGCGACCCATTCCCCTTTTTATCTCTGAGCTGGACAGCCCTACGTAGGGATTCCATGACATTTGTTGTTTAAGAAGGCCACCACAGTTACACTAAGAGCCACTCTCATTCCACAAATGGGCGCTTGAGCAGATGTGTTTGTGCACTGAGTTGAGGGTTTTGCCACCTCCAGAAAATCTCGGGCCCGTGTGATATCTTCCCCTATTTGGCCCTTTCTATACATCCTGTCCAGCCCTGTTTGGATATCAGTGGGTTCACTTAGGATGTATAGAGCAGTTTGTGTGATATCAGGTTATATTTACAAATACCCTGTGTGGTTCTGTCTTGTTGGGTTGGATCTTGGCCCTTATTCTACATAGGTAGAGGTGCATAAGGCAATTTGCTTTCTCTGGGGCTACCTCTTGGGACAAGTAAAGCCTGTCTGCACCTACCTCATGTGGGATCAATGAACAGACATAACATGACCTGGCGGATGCTTGGGAGCCAACTGTGGTCATGTACTAGTACCATGTGTTATGCAAAAGGGTGCTGTGCGGTGCGTATGGGATGCTGGTGTTCTATTTGGTATAATTGTGGGTAACATATGAGAGATTCCTATGCCAGCGCTGTAAATGTAAAAATGTAAATGTAATCTTCTTTCGACTCTGCAGTTCCTCTGTAGTACTCAAGTGTGGGACTGTCCCTAGTAGGCAGATCATACATAACCATGTAAATATACATAACTTTTAATGCAATACAGCAGTTCTAGGTATGGGTCCCCTGGGAGTTGTCTGCGCTCCTCCGATGGTTGTGTTCCTTCTGACCAGTTCATGAAAGTTTACAGTTTTAGTTCCTGGAGGATACATCATGGAAGGGTTCAACCATATATTGGAGAGGCGGACCCACATACTTTTAACCTCCACCTTAAGGGCCATGGGGGTTGAAAAGACCACCCGGTAGGGCCCTTTGAACTTAGCCTACATCCATTTTCTCACAAAGTTCCAAATGATCACCTCTTATTCAGGCTGGGGTGTTGAATATAGCAGCTTGGCTTTGGTGCGGTTAGATGTGCTGTGGCTGACCTGTTTGGACAAGAACCTAGCAGGTTTTGTTATTTCTGGAAAATATCTATTCAGTTCATCTCCAAATGCTTTGGAGCTTGCCTTGGGATTTAACCTCATCCTAGTTGTTGAGATGGTCATCCTCATCAGTCTACCAGTTGCGATCTGGTGTGGTGTGAGATGGTGGTCACTGCTAGCCATGTTTCTCAGTGAAAACAAGGCTAGGGATAGAGGGTGACCCAAATTTTACTTTTATTTTTTAATAAACCGTTGAGCTTTTCCACAATGCCGTTTTCTTTGGGGATGGTAGCTGATGCTAATTTATGCATGATTCAAAGGCAGGGTACAGATGTTGTCGAATAGGGTATTGACAATGTGTTCCCCATTATCTGATATGATATCATCTGGCACCCCCACCAGGGTATTACCTTCCTCACCAGGAAGGTTGCTGCTACTTTGGCATCACAATGCATGCAAGGGCCAACTTCGATCCATCTAGAGTATGGACAAACAAATGTAAGCAAATAATACCTGTAGTTGGCATATCAATCAACCCTGTCAATGGAGTCAATGTGAAGTGCCTTAAAGGGTCCCATTGGTCTGGGGCTAGACAAAGCTATGGCCTTGAGTATGAGTTTAGGTGAGTACAATTGACAAACAGTGCACTCATTTAAGTACATCACTACCACTTCTGCAACATTGGGGATTAATCAGTCTATCTGAAGTTCTCCCAACAAATTATTTTTCTATTGCATGCTGGGAGGTGCATTTGGGGAAGCACTATGTTTACTTAGCTCTGAGGCATGACTGGTTTTACAATGGGTGTGTGTCGATATATGAAGTCATGTGCTTTCTGTTTGTAGCCCCTGGATTCCCATAACTCTTTCTGGTGTGATAACGTTGTGTCTTACAACTCGCTCAGATATAATTTTGCTGTCTTTGTGTATGGTCTGTCCTGAGTGATTGTCGTCTCTGCTATATGCTGTACAGGAAGTACATGTGTCTCCCCAACTGCTCTGTAAACTGGCTGCTTTGCCATATGGTCAGTTTTGGACCTGGCCTTTTTTGCAGGGTTATCCCCAAACCTTTTGCCTTCTTCCTCCTATTTTTATTTGACCTGTTTTTGTTGGATTTAGGACTCTGGGCCCTTTACCACTGCTAACCAGTGCTAAAGTTCATATGCTCTATGAGTAAATTATGATTGAGATTGGTTATCCATTATTGGCATATTTGATTTTCAAGTAAGTCCCTAGTAAAGTGCACCAGGTGTGCCCAGAACCTGCAATTCAAATGCTACTAGTGGACCTGCAGCACTGATTGTACCACCCACATGAGTGGCCGTTAAAACCTGTCTCAGACCTGCCACTGCATTGTCTGTGCATGCAGTTTTAAACTGTCATGTCGATCTGGCAAGTGCATCCACTTACCAGTGTTGTATGGCTGCTGGGGTCATTGTCGACATTGCTAAGTTAGTATGAGCTTCGCTGCCATGATGCTGCTTTTGCGCACGTTACTACACAGCTTTATTTTTGCAAGCCACTGTTTGTGCTTTTCACATGAGAACTGTCTGCTTTTCGCGTTCTTTGTTGAAGTTCCTGGTGCTTAGTCTGAACACAATGTACAAGGTCGAACAACAATGCCCCTTGTTATTCTGTTCTGATCAGTCCTTAGTACCTAGATATAACATGCTACACACAGCTGCACTGTTAGAGGCTCGTGCTTTCATATTATCAGGATGCATGTAGTTTCAACAGACACTTGGAGAGATTCTTTCCAGAGAGAAGAGCTACGCTGTTCCTATGATGTAAAACTTTGCATCTAGGCCTTAAGGTATCTGGTCTGCTGTCACAGCCCAGAGGTCTTCTATTTTATAAAATAAAACTTCCTACTAGCAGGGGAGAGTGGTTAGGTCTAATAGTCCTATTTCCACTGTCGTTATAAAATGACTTCCCCCTTTGTGCTTTATGGAATTGTAACCATGCTAACCGTTTTGAGTTTATGCATTCTGCTGCTGGTAGTGGCTCGTATACTGTATTACAGAGCACAATAGTTTAAATAAACATTTTTAAACTATTTCAGTGACTCTGTCAAATCTTATTGTGGACAAGTACGAGTGAGAGAGCGAAAGAGTATGTCTTTCTACCACGATTCCTGAGAGAGTCGGGAGTGTCGTGTTCTGGGTTGTCTAATCATTGGGATCCTTGTGATGTATGAGAGGTGACTAATGAGACCCTATAGCTAGTCGGTCTTGGGATTTTGGGTACTAAGGTGGTAGGTTGGTACACCCCTACGCACTGAGGTCCAGTCTTCCTGCGCATAGTTCTGTGTGGGTACAGAATCCCTACAACACCAGGCCCTAACGTTCCCTTTTACTACATGTAAGGCACCCCTAATGTAGGCCAAAGGTAGCCCCATGGGCTGGGTGCAGTGTATGTAAAAGGTAGGACATGTACTGGTGTGCTTTACATGTCCTGATAGTAAAACACTGCTAATTTCATTTTTCACTATTGCAAGGACTATCCCTCCAATAGGTTATCATTGGAGCTGCCTTGTAACTTTCAATTGGGAACATATAGAGATTTGGAGTTTGGGATCCCAGAACTCACAATTTAAAAAGCCATTGTTTAGTGAACTTCGTTTCTTAATTGCATGTTTGAACATGCCGCTTATAGGAAGTGGGTATTTTCTTGCTGTACCGTTCTGTGTCTCTGCCTGTGGAATCCAAATCTGAGGGAGGGTGACACTTGGACAGTTTCTGCATTCACTATAGATAATCATACAGAGGGAGCTGAGCTGTGCCCTGTATATTATGATGGCCCATCACCAGGCTGATGGGTCTTCCTGAGTTAAAGTGCCGGGAGGAGTTGTCACTGACACCTGAATAGGGTTGTGCCTGTCCTCACACAAAGCTGTCTCAACCCCTATTAGTGTGTCTAGAGTTAGGTCAGGGAAAGGCAGAGTCTTATGCACTACAAAGACTTTCCTTTGAAGTTTACCTACTTCAAAGACAGAAACTGGTATAAGTACTTTACCTGTGACACCATAACTACAGAAAGCTTCTGGACTAAACAAAACTCTGCTAAGAAAAAGAGCTAGAGAAGTTGTCAGGAGGGACTACCACTTTGATGTTGTGCTTTGCTGTGTTGGCCTGCTGCTTGCTGCTTCTGTCTTGAGCAGTAAAAGGACTGGACTTTGCTTTCTAAATCCTATGTCCAAGGTTCTCCAAAGGACTTTGTGTGCCTGCCTCCTGTTAAGAAGTCTCAGGGCCATCAAAGACTTCATCTGAAGTCCCTGAACTCCTCTGCTTTGTAGGTCCGACCTGCCAAGTGGTGTCAATTCCAGTTCTGGGCCTTTGGAAGTGGTTTGACTGCTGAAGAACCGAGAAAATTCACCATCGACTCTCAGTGCCTGTTTTCCCCAATGTAGCATCGCCATGCGGTTCAAAAACAGATGCATAACCGCAGTGCAGCTGAAGAATTGGCACAGAGCCTGCCCTGTGGCTGAAAGAACACTGCAGCTCGAGTCCGAGCACTGTGTCACCGAAATTCATGGCACCCGCTCCTACTTCGATGCATGCACTGCTGTGCAGCTGAAGAACTAACGCATCCCATGTTCGTGGCTGGGAGATTGACTCAGCACCTGCTCCACCACCACCACATTGGCACAGCATGTCTGGATTTTTGACGCATCGTACCTGGGCGCCAACCTCGCCATCAAAATTGCCTAGCAGTAAGGTATCAAGGCCGCATGTCCAGATAGCGACGCATCACCTCCCCTCGCAGTAAGGAATCAATGCATCACCCCCCTTGACAGTAAGGAATTGATGCATCACCTCCCCTGCACTGCAGTAAGGAACCAATGCATCACCTTCCCTGGAAGTACAAAATCAACGCATCACCTTCCCTGAGAGTAAGGAATTAACACATTGCTTTGCTATTCAGGTGTCTTACCTCCCATGCACCTGTTTTCATCTTTGATTTTGACGCATCCAAGGTACTTTGTGCTAAAAGTGATGCATCCATAGATTCCTATGAACTGAACTGTTTTGAAACTTTTAAAAGTGATATCTTGATTTGTGGATGTTGGATTTTTGTCATTTTGGTCTTGTTTCATTCAGATAAACTAGTGTTGACTCCTTTTCTTGTGTTTTCACTGTGTTAGGGGTATGTATGTATAAATGCTTTACACATTGCCTCTGAGATGAGCCTGTTTGCTTGTGCCAAGCTACAAAGAGGGTGAGCAGGAGTTATCTTAGCTGTGTGATCCCCTTACCCTGGCTAGAGTGACGGTCCCTACTTGGCAGGGTACTGTCCCTACTTGGACAGGGTGCAGATCTCTGACAACTAGATACTACAATTTCTAACATTTACTCCTGATATAAAGTCATTACCCTCAGTATGCACATCGCACTTTACTACTGCTATGCATTTAGGTGGTGTCAATGCATTAATTAGTAGTTCATGGAGGTTCTTGTGCATGACAGGTGTACCGTTCGATTTCAGGAACCCTCCCCTTTTCCACCTTCCTATGCTCGAATGTACTGTGGTGGTGCAGAGAGTAAATTGTTAGTGTCTTCCCTGTGCTTTGGGTGAGAGCTTCAATCATTGATATTAACTCTGCTGCCTGTGTGGAAGGAGGGTTCGTTGTGCCGTTACTTGTAGCGTTTCAGAAGGCGTGTGGCTACGAGCTGTCACTACTGATGCCCTGTGTGTCATACCTCTGTTTCATCATCCATCACAGAGTACCCATCACAAACAGTATCTCACTGTCTGGGATGGCATCCTCCTCTGCCTGGCTGATCCAATCGGATGTGTATGTTACACAGTCATGAATATCCTTTCCCTCCTGTACTTCATGGGCTATGAAGGTGGCTGGGTTCATCAATCAATCAATCAATCAATCAATCAAGGGTTTATTAAGCATGCTACTCACCCGTGAGGGTTTCAAGGCGCGGAGGTTTTTTTTTTGCAGATCAGATAGCCAAAGAGCCAGGTCTTGAGGGCCTTCCTGAAGGTGCTCTGGGAGGGGGCGAGTCTGATGTCTGCCTGGGGGGTCGTTCCAGGTTTTTTCCGCAATGTGAGAGAAGGATCTTCCACCTGCTCGGGCTCTGCGGATGCGCGGGGTCTTGGCCAGTGCGAGATTGGAAGATCGGAGGTTTCTTTTGGGTACGTGGAAGTGGATTCTGTCTTTGAGGTATTTGGGTCCAGTGTTGTGTAGGCAGTTGTAGGCGTGGGTGAGGATTTTGAAGGTGAATCTTTTCTCCACGGGGAGCCAGTGGAGCATTCAAAGGTGTTGGCTGATGGGTTCATGACGGGGGATGCCGAGGACGAGTAGGGCGGCGATATTCTGTATCGTCTGGAGTTTTCGGAGTAGGGACTTGTTTATGCCGGCGCATAGTGCGTTTCCATAGTCCAGTCTGCTGGTGATGAGTGCGTGGGTGACTGTCTTCCTTGTCTCCGGGGGGATCCATTTGAAGGTCTTGCGGAGGATGCGGAGGGTGTTGAAGCAGCTGGAGGTGACGGCGTTGATCTGTCGGTTCATGGTGAGGGATGAGTCGAGTATGATGCTGAGGTTTTTGGCATGGTTCGAGGGGGTCAGTGGGCTTCCGAGGGCCGTCGGCCGCCAGGTGTTGTCCCATGCTGAAGGGGTGGATCCGAGAATGAGGACTTCTGTCTTCACGGCATTGAGCTTGAGGCAGCTGTTGGTCATCCAGACAGCCACCTCCTGCATTCCTTTCTGGGTCGAGTAGGATGAGGGCTGCGGAGTGGCCTTGGTCCAGGAGGGTGTGGATGTCATCTGTGGCGGCGAGTAGGCTGGTCTCTGTGCTGTGGTTGCATCGGAATCCGGATTGGGACGGGTCGAGGATGGCATTGTCTTCGATGAATCGTGTCAGTTCACTGTTGACTGTTTTCTCTGCAACTTTGGCCGCGAAGGGGAGGAGCGAGATGGGCCGGTAGTTCTTGAGGTGGGTGGGGTCGGCTGTCGACCTCTTGAGCAGGGGCCTGACTTCTGTGCGTTTCCAGTCATCTGGGAAGGTGCCTGTTTCAAGGGTGGTGTTTATGGTGCGGTGTAGTTCTGGTGCGATGGCGGTGGCGGCTCTGTGGTAGATGTGTGGGGGGCAGGGGTCGGTGGGGGCCCCTGAGTGGATGCCTTTCATGGTTGAGGTGGTGTCTTGAGCTGTGATCAGCATTCAGGTAGAGATGGTGGGCTGGCTGGTGCGTCTGGGGGTCGGGCCAGCTGTGGCATCAGGTGGATGGTCGATGAAGTTGTCATAGAGGTTTTTGATCTTGAGGTTGAAGTAGGTTCCAAGCTTGTCACAGAGGTCTTGGGACCGGGTGATGTCTGTGGCTTCGCTGCAAAGGTTGGTGAATTCCTGGATGACAGTGAAGAGTTCCTTGGAGTTGGTGGAGTTGGCAAGGATTTTGGTGTGGATGAAGGTCCTCTTGGTGGTTCTGATTTGGTTGTGGTACTCCGTCATGGCATCCTTGTAGGTGGCGTGGTTTTCGGGTGTCTTGGTGTTTCTCCAGTTCTTCTCCAGGCATTATCAGGTGACATAGCACTATTTTGAGTGATGGTATAGAGAGCATCAGTTCGTAACCCGTTGTGTAGTCAGCATGCTCTTACCCTATTGTATGACCTCAAACACTGAATGTTCTGAATATAGTGTCAGCGGTGCCCCATTACAATGAAAGTGCTTTTAACGATGGCTAAAGCTGCTGTTGCCAGAGCTTGTTCACATGGGAAGTGATCTTGCATGACCAAGTCTAGGTGCCTGCTGTAGTACTCAAAAGGGTTTGTGCCTCAATGGATATTTCTACGTCAAGACTACTAACATGACTCGCCCGTCACTGTGTTTAAATAAGAAGAATTCCTTATTATAGACAGGTATCCCTATCACAGGTGAGCGCATTATCTCGGTTTTGAGTTTACAGAATGTATTGTGCATTTTCGGTGTCCACGTTAGTTTCTCGCTGCCCGTTTTGCCCTTTTTAAAGGCTCAAGTAAGAGGGTTATGAACATGTTGTAAGCAAAGATTCACTGCAGAAAGTAATTGCAAAGGCCAAAGTATGTTTGCATGCTCTTTTTAGTTTGTGGTGGTGGCATCGCCACATGGAGTTTGCACGTTCTGGGGTAACCCGTCGACTGGCCCCGGAATTCATTTGACCTTGATAGCTAACCTCCTGCTGTACATTTTGCATTTTCCCCTTCAACACCTTTTATCCCTTGTCGCCAAGTGCAATAGGGAGAGATATCATTTCCTAATGACATAATGCTTCAGCAGAGCTACACATTATGATGCCATCTGCATATTATATCAGGGTGCTATTGGAATGGACGTTAGCAAGATCCTTTCTCAGTATTCAATTAAAGATAATTGGGGACTCAAAGTACTCTTGTGGCAATCTCCAGAATGACACAAAAAAGAGTTTCCTGAACAATAAATAAACAGGCAGAAGAATCAGGGAAGAAAATGCATGAAGCGAAAAAACAAACAAACTGCCTGTAGGGATTTTATTCGGCGGAATATTTTATCATACTTCAAAAGATACTTACCAAATCATTGCTGCATCATAGTGTGTATGTATGTATTTATCACAATAAAGTTAAATCAGACAGATAAAGAGTCAACAATATCTTCATGCAGAATTATTATCAAAAGTTTAAATTATTTATTATAGTTATAATCATATAAAAATATATATATCTATACATATCACAATGCAATACATTCCCGAAATCCCTAAATAACAAAGAAATAATGTACCAAACATTTGGGCATCATAGAGCTAACCTCACTAATAACCAAATTCAACGCCCATACAGCTCTCAGCACATTTATCCAACAGGAATCCTCAAACATGTCAACAACATACAAACAAACAAGACAGCTATAAAACAAGAACCAATACTAACAAAATACACTGGTGAAAAAACAAATATGACAAAAAGAAAAATTTAAATTTCAGAATTCAATTATTCTGCATGCACATAATGAATGAATTTATTTATTTGTGCAGTTAATCAAAACCATTACAAAATGCAACATATTAAAAAGGAAAAGGAGCAGCATTTGGAAGTATAAAACAATAAATATTTGTTCAAAGTTTTTCTTAAATCTCCCTTTGTTTTTGTTTATAAAATAAGACAGCGGCTATAAAAACCTTAATGGGTGAAGCGAGTCGAAAGTTCAATGGTTCTAAATTGGCCAAGCGTCCACAGCACTGGCCCACCCTTTTAGAGAACTCCGAAGGGTGCGCCTCACTCGGCGTGTGGAGAGTTGCCCTTCATTAGTATGCGTGTATGGTAAACAAATTTCCCAAAGCTGGCCATGTGCTTTACAATGTCCAAAGTGTAAAGTTGGTGGATTGCCTCTTTTACTGTACGGGTGCCCAATTGGAGGAGGACCGGTCTAAGTTAGATTCTTCGAGCTGACTGAAGGGCTGGACAGCAGAGTAGGATATGGGCCAACGATTCTCGTTTGTAATTGCAAAGGCGGCACTCCCGTATACCCGACCTTATATTCACAGTTGGATATAGTTCTATTAAAGGGAGAGGGTGTAGTCTGGCAGCTAGAATCCTAAGTAGGGCTTGCCTACCCACGGCCTGCGTGAGATGAGGTTTCTGACTGGTCCGTGTGTGTGGGAGACTTTGAATCTCATGAAAGCCTCTGGCTGCCAGGGATTCCTTGTCCAAAGTGCGGGAGCGTAGACGCAATTGCTTTTTTATTGTTGCTTTAATGATGACGTAATTGGTTATGTTAGGGTCCCAGTTCTCTATAGCGAGCTGCAGAAGATCTTTAGCTAAAGCCAGACAGGCAGACCATGGGTTGCTGGATTGTAGAAAAATCGATTTTAAAACAGCCTTCATAGAGTTTGTGGGGGCCGCCGGGGTTAAAAAGAAGTATTTCGCGAGAGTCGCCAGTTCTTCTAACTTTTGTTGATTGAGGTCAAATTCCAAACAAATTAAAGTGTTCCTGGTGCATGCTGGTAAACGGAATAGCTTTTTGTAGGCAGTGCAGTGTATTTGTTCCAGGTCCTGCGCAAATTTCCCTGGGAATGCCTGTTGCGCATAGTTAAGGGACGGTAGAAGTTTGGCCCTCAAGACTCTTTGTATAGCAGTTGTTGTTGGGCTGTCCAAAGTCGCGTATAGTTTGCAAAGTGCATAGGTGACCATTTTCGATCCGATTCGCTGATCCAAACCTCAAGATAATTATAGGATTGGACACAGTCCAGGGTCAACGAGCCCAACCGCCACTTTGCCACTTTTTTTTACGGATGATGGCCGAAGATCACTAACTTAGACTTAGTTGGGTTGGCGACCAGCTTGTTCTGAGCATTATATACCGAAAGGGCCGTAAGCGCTTTTTGGAGGCCTATTTTGGTGTGGTCGAGGAGGACCAAGTCGTCGGCGTACTGCAGCAGCTGTATCTTTGTGAGGCAAATCCTGGACGTGGCCAAGGTGGCTACATGCAGAGCCCGGCCCATGTCCGCAGTGTACAGATTAAAGAGCATCGGGGCCAGAACACATCCCCGCTTTAGTCCCCGATCCGATTTTCTCTGTGGCGGACTGACTGGTAAGTTTGACCCTCTCCCAAGTTCGCGAATATAATGATTTGATGGCTTGTAATAAGGGTGGGCTGATGTTCCATTGTACCAATTTCTGCCAAAGGATTGAACGGTCTACCCCGTTGAAGGTTGCTGAGTAGTCGATGAAACAGGCAAAAAGTGGCGGGGTGCAGTGGGACGCCACTTGATGTGCTAGATATGACAGGGCGACGATGTTATCCACGGTGGAGCCCCCTGGTCTAAACACGGTCTGCTAGACGGGTAGAAGACCTTCCGTCTTGACCCAGTCCACTAGTTCCGCCAAAAGAGAACTTGCATAGGCCTGCCCTTGATGTCCAGCAGGGCGATCATTCGGTAGTTCCTAGGGTCAGTATTTGGACCTTTGTTATATATTGGTTGCAACAGTGAACCCCTCCAAGAGTCTGGAACATCCCCCAGGAGCCTACATTCTGCATATAGCTGTGCCAAGGTATCAGACCAGAAATCTGTGTCCTCCCTAAAAAGGGAGCCTGGTAGACCGTTAGGGCCGGGGGCTCCATTCTCTCAAATCTTTTTTAGAATTAAGCAGAGCTCGCCTTTGCCTGGGAGAATTGAGCCGGCTGGAGGGACTACCGGCTCTGCTGGGATGTTTCCGAGTCCCTCCTCGGGTGTTGTAGCATTATTCTGCGGGATGCCATTCGGGTCGTCGGTGTACAGTCTGTTGACATGGGCTACCCAGGGGGCTGCGTCAAGAGAGTTAGTTCTGTTGGAGGTCCCGTGAAATAGTTGGTTTAGATATTGACAAAATTATTGTGATTTGCGCTGCACCAACAGGTCTTCACCCATTTTGCCTCTATGAGTTCATGTTTTGCCTTACATACCTGTTGTGAGTGATTTTTTGCTGCTAGTCTAAGTTCCTTTTTGGTGGTCTCTGATCTGTTTTTTCGATAGGCCCTTTGTTTGGCCTTTAGATGTTTTGCGCCTTGTTTTACTGCTGGAACTTTACCCAGAGCATGTGTTGGGTTTAAGGGGGTGCTGTATGTGGTGTTCCCCCGCAGCAGTGTGGCTAGTCCGAATGCAAGTTTATCCCATTCCCCTATACAACCCCAATTATTAGGGCTGGTCTGCCATCCGATCCATGTTGTTTTCCATGAGGCAAATTTGTTAATTGACTTTGCCCCCCAATTAATCCTTCTAAGGAGCCTGTGCTGTTCCTCCCCCAGGGATGCTCCAATGTAGTGGGGGGAGTAGCGGATGTCTGCTGTGATGGTTAAATGCAAAATTAACGCGGCGTGATCACTTTCACTCCGTGGAAGCACTTTGAAGTTTAGCATGTGTTTTTGTAGCCAGCCTCTCACATAATAGAATATAATCTATAGTGGTCTGATTATTGTAGGTAGGTGCGTGAGATACCCATGGCTTGGACTTTGTAGATAGGGAATGCGTGGTGGCCAGACTGTATGCCCGCATGAAGGTGTTAAATCTCCCAGCGCACCCCGTGGAATGGCTTTCCGATTCGTCCTCTCGTATTTTGTGCATGTTAAAATCCCCAAGAATGATAGGTTCCATAGAAGCAAACTGTGTGAACAATAACTCAATCTGAGCAATCAGCCGAATAAGCTTGTCCCTAGGGGCCGGCCCGTGAGGGTTGTAGTATACGTTGATAACAAGTAGGGATTGTGGGCCCTCGCCCGTGTTAAGGCCTTTGAGGGTCCCGGCCAAGAACATGTCTGAGGCGTTCTTTATCTCAGTAAAATGGACTTTCAAGGCGTGTTTGATGTATATGGAAATGCCCCCCGCGGGTCTTCCAAAAATGGTACCTTTGATAGCAGGCTTAAAGTATTCCGCATAACCTCTTATTGGAGTGGACGTGGTTGACCACGTTTCTTAAACGCAAATTAGATCTGCTCCTGCGAGGAGAGCGGTCGCCGAAGTTCTTTGCAGAACCTTGGTCATCCCTGCGACGTTCCAGGTCATAATGCTTAGTGATTGGGTGTTGACGCATACACATATGTAACAAATAATTTCTTTAGGCATCATTCCTTGAAATTTCATACATTCTAATAATCAAGTTTTGTTATCTTGAATGCGCAGACGTGCGTTTCAGCGAAGACCTGCAATCTTGGTCACACCTTCTTCAGGGCGCAAACACAATCAGTAATAGGGCGGCAAGGGGTGCATCCTATGCGGTATCTAAAAAGACAGGATAGAATCATAAATATATGTGTATATATGCACCTAGACTTCAAAACACACTAGCTAGCAGTCGATTCAAAGATTGGTATAAGTATATATGTGGAGGACAGAAGGAAATATAAAGACTTTACCTTGTAACCCTTGATTGAGCACAGGATCCAAGAAGGAAAGAGGAAAAGAAAAATAGAGAAAGGAAAAAATGTCATGTTATACCTGAGGGTTTGTCCATGTGGATAATAGAGGTCTCTAAATATCACCCAACCGAATCCCAGCACAATGTGAAATATATCGCCTGTGTACTGTATATCCCACTGTTGGTGTTTTATAAGATAACCTATAGATTTAATAATAGCTGAACCCCTCGGAATGTAAATACGGTCAGGTGCTGACTGTCAGGGAGTAGCAGGATGCTAAAGAATGTATTTTTTATATTGATTATGGAAAAGTCATTTGTAACCACCAGTATGTTGATTAAGATGATGGAGGGGTCTAGAATGATGGGGAACTCTGGGACCACAATGCGGTTGAAGGTGCAGGTCTTGTACCAAGCGCCACATTCACCCTTTGCTGTTTTTACTGGAAAAATCAGAGTATTACAAGGGGATACTTCCACGTAGAGGACCCCTTGATCAATTAGAAGTCTGGATTGTGGACATTATGCCCTTGTCGGCTTCCCTAGAGAGTGGGTGTTGCTACACTCTGGGTAGGGTGACTCCTTCTTTCAGCATTATTTTCACAGGTTCAACGGTATTGATGAGACCCACATCAAATTACCCTTTTGCCCACAGTTGTGGTGGTGCTTTTCACAATTCCTGCTCCTGGAAGGTTGGCAGTACTGCAATTGGTTCCAGGGTGTTATTTCAATACACTGAGGCCAGGTGTTACAAAGATGATACACACCCACATCACGTCTACTTGGTCAGTGGCCAGCAAGACCCCATAAGCAGGCCATATTCACACTGACTCTAAGCAGAGCAACAATTCCTCTAAGGGTTCTCAGTCAGGGTGACCCTCCCGGTGGAATACAAATTGGTTGGGCAGTTGCAACTTCTATCCCAACAATCCCGGCTTGTTTGCTACAATCATTAAGACTGCCTTAGTGACTGCAGTCTGATCAGCAGGTGATGTTCTCATTGGTTCACCTGAGCTGTGGGGATGTTTTAATGACAGGAGTCTCAGGGGTGAAACCCCAGAGGCGGAGAAAGTCATAGTCCCATCATCAGAGAAGTGAATGGTCATGTTTAGCTTGCCCATTAAATCTCATCCCAATACATAAGTTGGGGACGAGGGATGATATAACTGCTGCCTCTTCACGCAACTAACTCCTATTTCCAATTTTAGGGATTTGGTGAATGGGGCCTTCATCCCTGTACCTGAAAACACCAGAGTGTCCATAGTGTTTCTTATTAAAGAGACTATCCCCTCCCTTGTCATGACATTGTGGCCCTGTATCTATCAGGAAGCTGTAAGGAATGTTGTTTATGAGTACTGTTACTGTATGTTGTTCTCAGATTGGTGCACCCGATAATACATGGTCTGTGTGGTTGTGTGTGTACTCCCCATGTACCGGACTCTGAGTTGACCAATGTTGTTCCTGTGCCCTATTTTCTCCTGGGAGCTGAGGAGGAACTGTGACCATGTCTTACCACTGGGAGTTCTGTGATGCCATTTCTCTCTCTGACTACTGTGTAATACTTCCTCAGGTCCCTCTACTACTAAGTTTGTCTTTTCTAACCTTCTGTGCAACTGTGGTTATACCTTCTCTTCCCAGGGCCATCCATTTCCAGTTGCCTTGCAGTGATTCCGCGGTGGTATCCTTTCTCCGCCCCGGCTTCCTTATGTCTTTTTTCTCTCTCTCTCTTTCTGATCTTGCTTTTTTTTGTTTTATTGGAGTATATGAGCTTGTATTTCATGCCAGGGTTTGGTATCTAAACCAACTACGCTGTCTAGCCCGCTCTGTATCTCGGTGGGTAACCCTTTCCTAAAAATATAGAGAAATGGCACCTGTGGGCCCGTGTTGGCCCACGGATGTCCAGTTTCCTGTCCCTATCTTTCCCTTATTCAATTTAGGAAATAGTTTTTGCTTTCCTCTGGCTTTATGATCTGAGCCTTTAGCCCTCCTACATTTGGGCAGTCAGGGGATATTTATTTTAGGGTGGTCCATATAAGGTGCCTGTTTCCATTTAATGCTGTCCGTCATGCTGGGTAATTGTTAGCGTGATTGCTGGAATGTGAGCTTAGGTGAACAGCGTGTTTCTCTGCTCCCCAATTAGGCTGCTTAGCAGGCTCTTAATGTCACCTATCGCTAGGTTTATACCTACGTTGTTTTCTTCAAAGCATGTAATCCATTTCTCTGCCCCATCCAGCAATGATAGCAATTTTATTCTCAACCCCTCTTTGTCCGTCTGGGACCATGGCATGTATATAATCCCAACTGTGCCCTTCTGCAGTAAAAAGTACATTCTCATTCTAGGTGGCTCCATGGTTTTCTCCTCAACATAGCACTCCCATCTTGTGATGTAATGTAGAGGAAGTTAAAACTGGGGTTTCCTTCTTTTTGCCTGATGCAATCCTCCCCTACTGATATGTCCTCTGGCTCAAATGATCCGTCCCTCGGCCAAGACCTGTCTTATTGGTCCCCCTCCTCAGTCCAATCTGCTAATAGGTTGCAAAAGGGGTACATATACATCTTGCCTTCCTTTTTGGCTATTATCTCCCTCTGGGATAGTTTATCTTTGTTGTGCACCTGTGTGGAGAATTGTGCATCCTCATCAATGCTTCCCTCGTGTGTACACACAGGTGCCATTTCAACAGTGCCATCCCTCCACTGCATTGTTTTTTTGGCTTTCTGTGCTAAGGTGCTGTCATAGACATTCCTCCATGATATCTGGAATTTGGCTTGGTGTCTGTGTCCAGAGTGTCTTTGAAATAATCCGTTAGGAGGCTTAGTGTGTCTCTGTTTTGCTGGTAGAAGTATTTTTATTAGTAAATTGTAGTGCTTAGCTATATATGTGACAGGGATACAGCCTAGTGCTATCATTGCTTTTATTTCAAAGGCAATTTTCCTTCTTATGGAATATTCTACACTTAGGGCCTGAGTACGAGTTTGGTGGTCCCAAGACCACTGTATCCGTAGTGGCGGTCTGACTGCCGCAACCTTGGTGGTCCGACTTCTGTATTGCAAGATTGTCAGATTGCTGTTTGAAAGGCCACTGCTGCTTGTGTAACTCAATCTGCTGCTGGAAGCTGCACTGTGTACCTCTCTTGCCGTCTCTGCCGTTTCTGCCGGGTGGCTCACAGCTCCAGGAGGCACCCAGGAGAAGACCAGCGGTACATCGCTGCTCCGTTCCCCTGCTGTCCTGCAGCTCTCACCCCACGCCTCTCAGGAGGAATCCAGTGGCACATCATTGCCCCTTGTGTCGCTTGCCTCTCGTTTCCTCGTTGAACCTTGGCTCGCCCTATGCGTATTTTTGGCGTCCGGGGGTCCCTGGTGCCTTCCACTGCTTCACTGTTGCACTGCCGGAAGGGACGTGGATGTGGACGCTGCAGCACCGGCTGTATCTCTCTCCTCCGGGGGGCCGTGAGCCGAAGGACGCATGGAAGGAACAGAGGGAGGAAGGACCAAAGCGATCAGGGTACACGAGGCAAACGAGGAGGATATAAAAAAACGGAGGGTGCTGCCTCAGGCACAGCTAAGCAGGTGAGCGCTCCACAGGAGGAGGAGGAGAGGGTTGGAGGGCTGACTCAAAGGAACTTTCTTTGGGATACGATTCACTGGTGCACCCCGGAAGACGCCCTATACTAGTCAGTCAGAGTGTTCACCAGTCGGGCCGGTATCTACAGATCTACTGCGGAACGCCCCCTATACTTTTCTCAGGACCACTCCAAGAAATGCAAGTGTAGGACCTGTACTTAGCTCCTTCAGAGAGTGAGACCCAGGTGAGTGCAGAAGCGGCCTGACTAGGTCCAGGTGCGGCTTGCGCTCTGCCTAGGATCTCCCACACGCTTGGCCACGTAACCACAGAGTCATAGAATACAAGAGCAGCCCGAAAAAAGATTACTGTATCAAAACCATTACCTGAAGTGAAAATTTAAGTACTATTCCGAAGAAGCAGAAAACAAAAATTCCTCATTATTACTATCTCCTTTTTGATATCCACGGAGTAACTATGGAAGGTCCTAAGCTTCTCTACACAATAGCATAAGCTTAAGGAAGTTTGTGTTGTGGCTGGGAATCTGATCTGTTCTCCGTTGTTTTACACATGCCCCTAAAGGAGATCAATATAGATTCTACCAATATTTAAAACAACATGGTTTATAAACGGCTGGGGTCCCGCACAGTACACTTCAAAAAAGTCGGCACGCCACAAGCTCCTATTAACTACAAAATCATCTGCAAAATGTCTCAATTTGGAGCGACAACAGAGAAATCATTAATAACAAATTTCTTTACAACTATTCCTAAAACAGGGGAGTTATTAGCACCAACTCCCGAGGAAGGTCAGCAGGAGCTAACTGCTATCACAGCTATAGACACAGATGAAGCAGGAGCAAGAATGGAGAACCCTGAGCCTAATTTTTATCTAATCCAGGAAGTAGCTTAGGAAAATAACCAGACATCAGACCTTACAAAAGCCACAGAGCCTATGCCACCTTTAGAGCTCGCGGAACTGCTGTCAGGGAGAGAGCTTTCCGGTCATAACCTCATTACAGAACATCTGGAGGGTCCTACTCAAGTTCCAGCTACTGACTTTACTCTTCCGGATATAAACTATACACCGCCTCTCCAATCTATCTCCAAAGAAACCTCAAAGCAGCCAGTACATCTTCAATCGTCGTTCATCATGCCGCAATCTGTAAACAGGCAAGACACCATCTCAAGTACTATTCTATCACTGCAGAGAATTATAGACTCCGTACTATCACTTTTGGAAAAGAACATGGAAAATACAGAACAGATACTGGAGACTCAAACTGGAATTTTACAATACCCCTTACGGGCTGACAATGGCAGAGAAGATATGTGTTGCCTTAACCCCTCAGTTTCTAGCAATCCCTCCTCGCAAAAAAAGCAGAAGGCGACTCAGACAGGGGGTTTTCAAGCTAAACAGAAACAGAAATTCAACGGTTCCATTGGCGACAAAATCTATTCTCTCAGAAACCTTTTAAAGACCCTCTCTCAGAGAGTTCCCCAAGGAAAACCACCCAAATCGCCATACATTTATTCCCAATTTTTTCTCAAAAAGAGCGACAAGGAGATCCTCTCCCCCTCAAATAAACGTTGAACAAGCGTCTGGGGAAGTTTCCATCTCAAAACAGATAACTCAAAAAGAGTCCTCGACATCGCCAACAAAAAAAAGGGAAACACATCCAAGGGCTATCTAACAAAAAGAAAAGAACTAAGAGAAGAATAACGAGAAGATCCTCAAAAAAAGCTAAGTTCGCTCAAATATGCATCTCAGAGCAGGCCGATGAAGAAATTAGCTACGCTATGAAAGTTTGCGACGGAACTCAAAATATTCCACAACAGTCTGCTCCATTGGTACCTCAAGTAGACACAAAAGTATTAAATCCTTTCGCACCAAACTTCACTAATAAACTTTCAAACCAGAATGCCTGTGACTCAGTTAATCAACATGTCAATCTGGACTTCCAGGGCAGAGAGGAACACCAAGCATCAAGTGTCCTGGAATTAACAGATTTATTGCCCAGCGGTAATGTTCCACTAAACAGCAGGAGAATAGCCGACCTTTTACATAATATTTGGCCTCTCCATTCACTTACCACAGAAGAAATAAAACTAGTTTCTTTTCCAAATACATTATTCTGCTCAGTGGCAATTGTTGAGTTCTGGTCCAATGTAGTTCCAGCCATAATAATTAAAGAACAAGACATTCTCCACAAAAACGGATTTGACATCTCCATAGTCAAACAAACAAATTCTGCCACTATAATAAGAAGTGTTTAAGTGGTGAGAGAACTGTATGGGTAGTGCATCGGGGATTGTAGCAGTGATCAGTTAGTGCCTGGATCATTGCATGAGTACATAGCTACTGACTGAAACATTAGAATACTGCAAGGAGAGTGCCTGAGTGAATTTATAAGTGCTTGGGTATTGGCAGAGTGTTTGGATTAGTACATAGTAGTGGCTGAGTGACTGGAGGAGTGCACAGGGAGTGACAGGGTGATTGCTGGACTGCATGGGTACTACCAGGGGAATTGAAGGAGCAAATGAGAAGTGTGTAGGTGGTTAGAGGACTGCATGGGTAGTACACAGGGATTGTAGCAGTGCATGTGTTAGTGCCTGGATCATTGCATGACGACATGGGTAGTGACTGGATGATTAGAGTACTACAAGGAGAGTGCATGGTGAATTTATAAGTGCTTGGGTTTTGGCGCAGTGATTGGATAAGGACATAGGACTGGCTGGGTGATTGAAGGACTGCATAGGTAGTACCAGATAGATTACTGGACTGTATAGGTAGTCCTCAAGGGATTGCACCAGTGCATGTGTTAGTGACTGGATCATTGCATGAGTACATGGGTAGTGACTGGATGATTAGAGTGCTGCAAGGACAGTTCTTGGTGATTTTATAACTGCTTGTGTTTTGGCGGACTGATTGGATAAGTACATTGTGCTGGCTGGGTGAGTGGAGGAGTGCATAGGCAGTGACAGGCAGATTACTGGACTGCATAGGTAGTCCTCAGGGGATTGTAGCACTACATCTGTTAGTGCCTGGGTCATTGCATAAACACATGGTTAGTGACTGGATGATTAGAGTGCTGCAAAGATACTACATGGTGAATTTATAAGTGCTTGGGTATTGGCACAGTGATTGGATAAGTATACGGTGCTGACAGGGTGATTAGAAGAGTGCTCACGGAGTGACAAGGGGAATGCTGGAGTGCATAGGTACTGCTCTGGGGATTGTAGCAGTGAATGTATTAGTGCCTAGGCCATTGGATGAAGAGTGGACAGGGAGTGACAGGGGGATTGCTGGACTGCATGGGTAGTGTGTAGGAGAGTAGGATCTGCTTCACATGGGTACCCCCACTTTTTGCTGATGCTTCACTGTTTGTCGACTTTAGTCTGGCTGGGGCCCTGCTAATCAGAACCCCAGCCTAGCTGCTTCCTCTCTAAAATGGTTTCCATGTGCCTTAGGCACATCTCTGATTGGAATCTGGAGTGCCCTTATAAGTCCCTAGTATATGGTATACTATGTACCCAGGGCATAGGTACTTCAGAGGCCTACCAGGGGCTGCAGCATGTATTGTGCCACCCCTGGAAGGCCATCCAAAATGACACCACAGGTCTGCTACTGCAGCCTGGGTAAGGTGGTGCATGCACCCCTTACAGTGGTATGGGCTACCTATATCACTACCAGTGCTTGGTTTTATGTGAGAGGGTGCCCCTGCATGAGCAGAGCCCCTCTGCAGCGTTCGGAGTCCCTCCTCTGATGCTGTTTGTGGTACAGCCTGACCATATACTCTTAAGTGCATTATATCCTTGCAATGCTAACTTTGGACTGGCTGCACCAAAACATGTCGTGTTTGGTGTCAAACATCTTGGAATACTACCCCCCCCGCCAATACTGGTGGTGGGGGTAGCATTCCACCCTTCTAGAGGGAGAGACATGTACACACCGGGCTACCCAGTAACTTCTTTCCAGAGCCCTGGCATCATAAAATGGATGCCGCTGCCACAGACACTGGTCTGGCCTCCTGCTGCTGACTGAAACTCCGGCAGGGGAGGCCTGGACAATAGGTTTCCTGTCACAGGGAGGTGTAACCACCTCCCCAGACAGGATAGTGTGTATTGGGGCTGGGCGGGAGCACCCTCTGGTGCTTTGAAGTCCTGCACTGGGGCACATTTGGTGTCCCTGTGCATATGCCAGTTCAAACCGGTTGCAGGGGCTACCTGCCCCTGCTCTGGCGTGAAACTGGACAAAGGGAATGGGTGTAACCACCCCTCTTCCCTGACCCTCCCATAGGTGGGTCCCCAGAGTATGTCCAACCCGCTAACTTTGTATAAGTATGGGACCCCAGTCCTTAGGACTTTAGATTACCCTGGACGAAACTCTGAAGCCAAATCCTGGACCTTCGAAGCTCTACTTTACTATTAGAGGACTGAAGAATCTCCCTTGGGGTCAAGGAGTGACTCCCCTGCTTGGCAGGCACCTAAGAAGCAATTGTCCGGTCTGCATCGCTGAAGCTCCCGCCGGACGCTGAAGTCTTTGTATCACCAGAGGTGGATTTCCAGACTTCCCCGAGGTTTCCCTGAGTCCCCAGCAAAGCTGAGGCCCGTAGCTGTCGTGGGTAACGTGGGACCGTGACCCCTGGACACCGAGTACTTTTGCAAGTGCATCCTCTTACTGGTCTCCCACGAAGTTGTGCTTTGGGCTCCAAGTATCCCCCACCTCCAGCACCAACTGCACCGAAGATCACTGGCCTCCACTCCACAAGTGTCCTGTGAGCCAGCTCCAAGTGCATCCACTTGAGGCTCCTTCGCGGTCGCTAGTCCGTTGGCTAGTGGGCCCTTCCGAAGGCAACTCTTCTTCTGCTTGGGCTTTCCTGGTTGCTCCAGAGGTGCCCTGACTTACCCTTGCTGGGTGAGTCCCCCAGACCTTGCTGGTCTGCAACATCGTCCTTTCTTTGTTTCTATGAGACTTGCCGTTACCAAGGCTTGTTGGGTCCAATCTGGTCGCCGACACAGCAGCAATCGACAGACGTCATGGGACAGCACAAATTCAGCTCCTGGTTGTCGTCGACGCTACCTGGACCTCATGGCTGAAGAGTCAAGGCGACCATCAACCTACCTGAAGCACCCGACATCGGTGGGCATCTGCTCATTGCCTTCCTGGTCACTGGCTAGTGACCCAGACTCTGTCCCCTCTGCTTTCAGGTTCTTCAGATCTCCGATCCACCCTTGGATCCACCCGGACACTTTCGACTTGGCCGCCAGCAGCACTTTGCAGCAGATCGCCATTGAAAACGACGACGAAACCCGACCCCGAAAGACACCTATGCACCCGGCTTCCCTGGGTGAGGTAACTCGAGTACTCCGGTGCTCCCGTGGGTATCGACTCTAGAACAGCCTAGTTCTAAAGGGGTTTGGTCCAAGTCCTCCTCTAAGTGTCCTTTTTCTTTAAAACTCCAACCTCGACATTCCCCATAGAAGTCAACGGCGGCTCGCGGCTGTGTTCTCACACTGCATGCGTCCCCCGTGGGTCCCCTGTGTCACTACCTTGGGTGGTTCCTTGAGGGCCAAGCACTTCTACAGGCTCTAGGCCTTGTGTCTAGCTCAGTCGTGGTTCTTATACCACTTTATTGGTATATGGTTTGGTACGCCCCTAGGGCTCAAACGTGTATTTGTGCTATTACTGTTGATATTCGACTTGTAACTTATGTATTTCGAACTCTAGCCTCATAAAGAGACTAGAGGGGTGTGTTTAAGACTAAATACATATATTTTAAATATATATCTGGTGTGGTCCTCTTTCATTTGGTCACTCAAGAGATTATAGACTGGTAAAACAAGCTGCTTTACATTCCTTCAAGACTTAGCCTGAAGGCTGCTCTCCATAGCTACCACTAGGATAGCTTTCAATAAAGGTTGTCTTTAACCTATCTCCAATAAGGGGTTGTTTGGACTGAGTGCAAGGTGCCCACTATAATTAGTGGACACCATATACCAGGCCAACTTCTCACATTGGTGTGCAGCGTGTGGGATTCCAGCTTGCTATTGTTTTACCAGATAATCTCAATTGAATTGATCAACTGAAAACCACTAAGGGTACCTTAGGTACATATAAATCAAGCTTAGGATACAGTAAGTTCTACTGAACTTAGAGTTGTGTGTTAAGGGATAGCACACCCTTTCTACAACTCAAGAGAGTTTAGTAGGTCACACTAGAGTAGGTAGTGCATACACCACACCACACTAGTAATGTCTTCACTGCCAGGAACCAGTGAGCTCCTGCCATCCAGATATGACAACCTCACATTCTTGGAATTGAGAGAGTTGTGCAAAGTTAGGAAGTTGAAGACAGGCAAAAGTGCCAACACCCAACGTCTCCTGGAGATGCTTCTGCTAGATGACATTAGAAGACCCCTAAGGTCTGAAAGGGTAGGCAGAGAGGGTGGGGCAGAAGATGAGGGAGGGGCCAGGGATGAAAATGCCCAGGACCTGACCTCTGAAACTGGCCAGGGGGATGACAATGATCCTGACCTGGAAAGTGCAGCTACTCCTGAGGATGAGGAGGAGTCCCAGAATGACCTCCCTTTTGTCCCCCCAGGAAGAGTTGTGAGTGTGCCCAGAAGGGCTAGATCTCCTTCTCAGGAGTCTAACCACTCTGACACCTCAGTAGGGACCTCTGTCTCCTCTCATGGGAGGGAATCCTCTCATGAGAGGAGAAAGAGACTGCTTCAGTATGAACAAGCCCAGCTTGAGCTCAGAAAACAGCAGTTGGCTATAGACAGGGAGTCCCTAGATCTCTATAGACAGAGAAAAAAGATGGGACTAGAGTCCCATGGTGGCAGCAATTTCCCCAGAGATAGGGAAAGGTCTTATGACCATAGAAACCTGAGCAAGATTGTCCCTCCCTACCAGAGTGGGGATGACATCCACAAATGGATAACTGCACAGGAGAGGGCCTGTAAAGTACAGAGGGTCCCTCAGGAGCAGTGGGCAGCAATCTTGTGGCTCTCCTTTGCAGACAAAGGTAGAGATAAGCTCCTCAGTGTTAGAGAAGAGGATGCTGACAATTACAAAGTCTTGAAGAGTGCTCTGATTGATGGGTTTGGCCTAACAACTGAACAATACAGGTTGAAGTTCAGAGATACCCAAAAATCACAGGCTCAAGACTGGGTGGACTATGTGGATTGTTCTGCTAAGGCTCTGGAAGGTTGGTTGATGGGCAGTAAGGTATGTGACTTCACAGGATTGTACAATCTTATCATGAGGGAGCAGATTCTTAATAACTGTCAAAATCAGCTGTTGCATCAGTACCTGGTGGACTCTGATCTGACCACTCCCCAAGAATTGGGAAAGAAGGCAGACAAATGAGTCAGAACCAGGGTGAGGCAGAAGGTACAGAACCAAGGTGGTGACCCTAAGAAGCAAGATTCTAAAAACTCCGATAAGGGTGGGGAGAAGGGTAAAGACCAGAAGTCTTCACAAGGCCCCCAAAAATCTTCTTCAGGTGGGGATTCACAGTCTAACAAGGGAAAAGGCCAAAAGAAACCATGGTGCAAAGTCTGTAAGCAAAAGACACACTGGACCAGTGATTGTACCAAGTCCAAAGACTCTATTCCAGCCCCCACCAATGCCCCTAAGGCACCTGTTCCCCCTAGTGAAGTTACAATTGGTGGTGGGAGTACACAGGCCAAGGGTTTAGTAGGGTTGACCCTCGGTAATGAGATGAGCTCTGGCCTAGTCAGAGAACTCACTCAGGCTGTCCTAGTCTGTGATGGAGGCATGGATGTGACCTCCTCCGTGAGTCCCAGTAATCTGGGCAAGTACAGGCAACAGCCATTAATCAATGGAAAAGAGGCTTTGGCATTTAGGGACACATGGGCAAGTGTCACCATGGTGACACAAGACCTTGTGGATCCTGGGCAGATTATACTTGGTGAAATGTACCAAGTGACCAATGCTAGCAATGTCAGAACAGACCATACTCTGGCAGTTGTTAACTTCTCCTGGGGAGAGGTAACTGGCCTTAAGAAGGTTGTGGTGAGTGCAAACCTACCAGTTGAATGCTTGCTTGGCAATGATCTTGAAACTTCAGCTTGGGCAGAAGTGGAGCTCAGGACCCATGCAGAAATGATGGGGATCCCTGCAGATGTGTTTGCTGTGACCAGGTCACAGAGCAAAAATGTCTAACACTGAACAGGCCTTGGATCCTGGAACCATGGACCAAGTGCCATCCAAGAGGAGGAGTAGAAGGGTTAAGGCAGTGCCTTCCCCCTTGGCTCAGAAGGAAGATCAGTCTCTTGAGGGGGATGATCAGTCCTGAGGAAGGAACTGTCCCAGAGGAGCTTGAACCTGACCAGGTTGAGTTCTTAGGGACAGGGGGCCCTTCCAGGGCAGATCTGAGCCAGGAGCAGCAGAGCTGCCCCTCTCTTGAACCCCTCAGACAGCAAGCTGCTGCTGAGGCTGCTGGGAATGCTAGTGGTCCCCATAAAGTGTATTGGGATGATGGACTCTTGTACTCAGAGTGTAGAGACCCCAAGCCTGGTGCCACCAGGAGGTTGGTTATACCTCTGAAGTTCAGGGGCTTCCTATTGACCCTAGCCCATGACATTCCTCTAGCAGGTCACCTGGGCCAGAACAAGACTTGGGACAGACTTGTCCCTCACTTTCACTGGCCCCACATGTCTGAAGACACCAAGGAGTTTTGTCGCTCCTGTGTAACCTGCCAAGCCAGTGGGAAGGCAGGTGGCACCACAAAGGCCCCCCTGAGAGAGTGGGGATTGATATTGTTGGTCCCATGGATCCCCAAACAGCATCTGGGCACAGGTTTATCCTGGTGGTGGTGGACCATGCCACTTGGTACCCAGAGGCTATTCCCCTTAGGACCACTACAGCACCTGTGGTGGCAAGAGCCCTCCTGGGAATTTTCTCAAGAGTGGGCTTCCCTAAGGAGGTTGTATCAGACAGGGGTGCAAACTTTATGTCTGGATACGTGAAGGCAATGTGGAAGGAGAGTGGAGTGACTTACAAGTTCACCACACCCTATCACCCACAATGCAATGGTTTAGTTGAGCGATTCAACAAAACCTTAAAGGGCATGATTAAAGGGCTCCCAGAAAAGCTTAGGCGAAGATGGGACATACTCTTGCCCTGCCTTTTGTTTGCATACAGGGAGGTGCCTCAAAAGGGGGTTGGCTACAGCCCTTTTGAACTTTTGTTTGGTCACCCTGTCAGGGGTCCATTGTGCTTGGTGAAGGAAGGATGGGAGTTACCTCTCAAGCCCCCAAAGCAAGCATATACCAGGCCAACTTCTCACATAGTGCTCTTGAGATTGTAGCACTGCATGAGTTAGTGCCTGGGCCATTGCATGAGTACATGGGTAGTAACTGGATGATTAGAGTGCTGCAAGGAGAGTGCATGGCGAATTTGTAAGTACACATGTACTCATGCAATGTCCCAGGCACTAATACATTCACTGCTACAATTGCCAGATCAGTACCTATGCACTCCAGCATTCCCCCTGTCACTCCGTGAGCACTCTTCCAATCACCTTGTCAGCACCGTGTACTTATCCAATCACTGTGGCAAAACCCAAGCACTTATAAATTCACCATGTACTCTCTTTGCAGTACTCTAATCATCCAGTCACTAACCATGTACTTATGGAATGACCCAGGCACTAACAGATGTAGTGCTACAATCCTCTGAGGACTACCAATGCACTATAGCAATCCCCCTGTCAGTCTGTGACCACTGTAGGTAATATAGTTGTTTGGATTAGTACATGGTAGTGGCTGGGTGACTGGAGCAGTGCACGGGGAGTGACAGTGTGATTGCGGGACTGCATGGGTACTACCTGGGCAATTGAAGGAGCAAATAAGAAGTGTGTAAGTGGTTAGAGGACTGTATGGGTAGTGCATAGGGGATTGTAGCAGTGATCAGTTAGTGCCTGGATCATTGCGTGAGTACATAGCTACTGACTGAAATATTAGAATACTGCAAGGAGAGTGCCTGAGTGAATTTATAAGTGCTTGGGTATTGGCAGAGTGTTTGGATTAGTACATAGTAGTGGCTGAGTGACTGGAGGAGTGCACGGGGAGTGACAGGGTGATTGCTGGACTGCATGGATACTACCAGGGGAATTGAAGGAGCGAATGAGAAGTGTGTAGGTGGTTAGAGGACTGCATGGGTAGTATGCAGGGATTGTAGCAGTGCATGTGTTAGTGCCTGGATCATTGCATGACTACATGGGTAGTGACTGGATGATTAGAGTACTGCGAGGAGAGTGCATGGTAAATTTATAAGTGCTTGGGTTTTGGCGCAGTGATTGGATAAGGAAAGAGGACTGGCTGGGTGATTGGAGGACTGCATAGGTAGTACCAGGGAGATTACTGAACTGCATAGGTAGTCCTCAAGGGATTGCAGCAGTGCATGTGTTAGTGACTGGGTCATTGCATGAGTACATGGGTAGGGACTGGATTATTAGAGTGCTGCAAGGACAGTGCATGGTGATTTTATAATTGCTTGGGTTTTGGCGGAGTGATTGGATAAGTACATAGTGCTGGCTGGGTGATTGGAGGAGTGCATGGGTAGTGACAGAGGGATTTCTGGAGTGCATGGATACTACCTGGGTAATTGGAGGAGTGAATCAGTAGTGTGTAGGTGGTTAGAGGTCTGCATGGGAAGTGCTCAGTGGATTGTAGCAGTGCATGTGTTAGTGCCTGGGTCATTGCATGACTACATGGGTAGTAACTGGATGATTAGAGTACTGCAAGGAGAGTGCATGATGAATTTATAAGTGCTTGGGTTTTGGCGGAGTGATTGGATAAGGTCATGGTGCTGGCAGGGTTATTGGAAGAGTGCTCAGGGAGTGACGGGGATTGCTGGACTGCATGGGTAGAGCTCTGGAGATTTTAGCGCACTGCATGAGTTAGTGCCTTGGTCATTGCATGAGTACATGCATGGTGACTGGATGATTAGAGTGCTGCAAGGAGACTGCATGGTGAATTTATCAGTGCTGGGGTTTTGGCAGAGCGATTAGATAAGTATATGGTGCTGGCAGAGTGATTGGAAGAGTGTTCAGGGGTGACAGAGGATATGCTGGACTGCATGGGTAGTGCTCTGGGGATTGCAGCAGTGCATGTGTTAGTGCCTGGGCCATTGCATCAGTACATGGGTAGTGACTGGATGATTACAGTACTGTAAGGAGAGTACATGGTCATTTTATAAGTGCTTGGGTTTTGGCAGACTGATTGGATAAGTACATTGTGCTGGCTGGTTGATTGGAGGAGTGCATAGGTAGTGACAGGCAGATTACTGGACTGCATAGGTAGTCCTCAGGGGATTGTAGCACTACATCTGTTAGTGCCTGGGTCATTGCATAAACACATGGTTAGTGACTGGATGATAAGAGTGCTGCAAAGATACCACATGGTGAATTTATAAGTGCTTGGGTATTGGCAAAGTGATTGGATAAGTATACGGTGCTGACAGGGTGATTAGAAGAGTGTTCATGGAATGACAAGGGTAATGCTGGAGTGCATAGGTACTGCTCTGGGGATTGTAGCAGTGAATGTATTAGTGCCTAGGCCATTGCATGAAGAGTGCACAGGGAGTCACAGGGGGATTGCTGGACTGCATGGGTAGTGCTCTTGGGATTGTAGCACTGCGTGAGTTAGTGCCTGGACCATTGCATGAGTACATGGGTAGTAACTGGATGATTAGAGTGCTGCAAGGAGAGTGCATGGTGAATTTGTAAGTACACATGTACTCATGAAATGTCCCAGGCACTAATACATTCACTGCTACAATTGCCAGAGCAGTACCTATGCACTCCAGCATTCCCCCTGTCACTCCGTGAGCACTCTTCCAATCACCTTGTCAGCACCGTGTACTTATCCAATCACTGCGCCAAAACCCAAGCACTTATAAATTCACGATGTACTCTCTTTGCAGTACTCTAATCATCCAGTCACTAACCATGTACGTATGGAATGACCCAGGCACTAACAGATGTAGTGCTACAATCCCCTGAGGACTACCTATGCACTATAGCAATCCCCCTGTCAGTCTTTGACCACTATAGGTGTTATAGTTGTTTGGATTAGTACATGGTAGTGGTTGGGTGACTGGAGGAGTGCACGGGGAGTGACACTGTGATTGCGGGACTGCATGGGTACTACCTGGGGAATTGAAGGAGCAAATAAGAAGTGTGTAAGTGGTTAGAGGACTGTATGGGTAGTGCATAGGGGATTGTAGCAGTGATCAGTTAGTGCCTGGATCCTTGCATGAGTACATAGCTACTGACTGAAACATTAGAATACTGCAAGGAGAGTGCCTGAGTGAATTTATAAGTGAATGGGTTTTGGCAGAGTGTTTGGATTAGTACATAGTAGTGGCTGAGTGACTGGAGGAGTGCACAGTGAGTGACAGGGTGATTGCTGGACTGCATGGGGACTACCAGGAGAATTGAAGGAGCGAATGAGAAGTGTGTAGGTGGTTAGAGGACTGCATGAGTAGTACACAGGGATTGTAGCAGTGCATGTGTTAGTGCCTGGATCATTGCATGACGACATAGGTAGTGACTGGATGATTAGAGTACTGCGAGGAGAGTGCATGGTGAATGTATAAGTGCTTGGGTTTTGGCGCAGTGATTGGATAAGGACATAGGACTGGCTGGGTGATTGGAGGACTGCATAGGTAGTACTAGGGAGATTATTGGACTGCATAGGTAGTCCTCAAGGGATTGCAGCAGTGCATGTGTTAGTGACTGTGCAATTGCATGAGTACATGGATAGTGACTGTCTGATTAGAGTGCTGCATGGACAGTACATGGTGAATTTATGACTGCTTGGGTTTTGGCGGAGTGATTGGATAAGTACATTGTGCTGGCTGGGTGATTGGAGGAGTGCATAGGTAGTGACAGGCAGATTACTGGACTGTATAGGTAGTCCTCAGGGGATTGTAGCACTACATCTGTTAGTGCCTGGGTCGTTGCATAAACACATGGTTAGTGACTGGATGATTAGAGTTCTGCAAAGATACTACATGGTGAATTCATAAGTGCTTGGGTATTGGCACAGTGATTGGATAAGTATACGGTACTGACAGGGTGATTAGAAGAGTGCTCACGGAGTGACAAGGGGAATGCTGGAGTGCATAGGTACTGCTCTGGGGTTTGTAGCAGTGAATGTATTAGTGCCTAGGCCGTTGCATGAAGAGTGGACAGGAAGTGACAGGGGGATTGCTGGACTGCATGGGTAGTGCTCTTGGGATTGTAGCACTGCATGAGTTAGTGCCTGGACCATTGCATGAGTACATGGATAGTAACTGGATGATTAGAGTGCTGCAAGGAGAGTGCATGGTGAATTTGTAAGTACACATGTACTCATGCAATGTCCAGGGCACTAATACATTCACTACTTCAATCGCCAGAGCAGTACCTATGCACTCCAGCATTCCACGGTCACTCCGTGAGCACTCTACAATCACCTTGTCAGCACCGTGTACTTATCCAATCACTGCTCCAATACCATAGCACTTATAAATTCACCATGTACTCTCTTTGCAGTACTCTAATCATCCAGTCACTAACCATGTACTTATGGAATGACCCAGGCACTAACAGATGTAGTGCTACAATCCCCTGAGGACTACCTATGCACTCCAGCAATCCCCCTGTCAGTCTTTGACCACTATAAGTGTTATAGTTGTTTGGATTAGTACATGGTAGTGGCTGGGTGACTGGAGGAGTGCACAGGGAGTGACAGTGTGATTGCGGGACTGCATGGGTACTACCTGGGGAATTGAAGGAGCAAATCAGAAGAGTGTAAGTGGTTAGAGGACTGTATGGGTAGTGCATAATGGATTGTAGCAGTGATCAGTTAGTGCCTGGATCATTGCATGAGTACATAGCTACTGACTGAAACATTAGAATACTGTAAGGAGAGTGCCTGAGTGAATTTATAAGTGCTTGGGTATTGGCAGAGTGTTTGGATTAGTACATAGTAGTGGCTGAGTGACTGAAGGAGTGCACGGGGAGTGACAGGGTGATGGCTGGACTGCATGGGTACTACCAGGGGAATTGAAGGAGCGAATGAGAAGTGTGTAGGTGGTTAGAGGATTGCATAGGTAGTACACAGGGATTGTAGCAGTGCATGAGTTAGTGCCTGGATCATTGCTTGACGACATGGGTAGTGACTGGATGATTAGAGTACAGCGAGGAGAGTGCATGGTGAATTTATAAGTGCTTGGGTTTTGGTGCAGTGATTGGATAAGGACATAGGGCTGGCTGGGTGATTGGAGGACTGCATAGGTAGTTCCAGGGAGATTACTGGACTGCATAGGTAATCCTCAAGGGATTTCAGCAGTGGAAGTGTTAGTGACTGGGTCATTGCATGAGTACATAGGTAGCGACTGGATGATTAGAGTGCTGCAAGGACAGTGCATGGTGATTTTATAACTGCTTGGGTTTTGGCGGAGTGTTTGGATAAGTACATAGTGCTGGCTGGGTGATTGGAGGAGTGCATGGGTAGTGACAGAGGGATTTCTGGAGTATATGGGTACTACCTGGGTAATTGGATGAGTGAATCAGTAGTGTGTAGGTGGTTAGAGGTCTGCATGGGAAGTGCTCAGGGGATTGTAGCAGTGCATGTGTTAGTGCCTGGGCCATTCCATGAGTACATGGGTACTGACTGGAAGATTAGAGTACTACAAGGAGAGTGCATGGTTAATTTATACATGCTTGGGTTTTGGTGGAGTGATTGGATAAGTACATGGTGCTGGCTGGGTGATTGGAGGAGTGCATGGGTACTGACAGGGCGATGGCTGGACTGCATCAGTAGTGCTCAGGGGATTGTAGCCGTGCATGTGTTAGTGCCTGGGCCATTGCATAAGTATATGGGTACTGACTGGATGATTAGAGTAATGCAAGGAGAGTGCATGGTGAATTTATAAGTGCTTGGGTTTTGGCGGATTGATTGGATAAGTACATGGTGCTCGCAGGGTGATTGGAGGAGTGCATGGGTAGTGACAGGGCGATGGCTGGACTGCATAGGTAGTGCTCAGGGTATTGTAGCAGTGCATGAGTTAGTGCATGGGTCATTGCATGGGTGCATGGGTAGTGACTGGATGATTAGAGTGCTGCAAGAGAGTGCATAGTGAATTTATAAGTGTTTGGGTTTTGGCGGAGTGATTGGATAAGTACATGGAACGGGCTGGGTGATTGGAGGAGTGCATGGGTATTGACAAGGGGATGGCTGGACTGCATCAGTAGTGCTCCGGGGATTGTAGCAGTGCATGTGTTAGTGCCTGGGTCATTGCATAAGTATATGGGTACTGACTGGATCATTAGAGTAATGCAAGGAGAGTGCATGGTGAATTTATAAGTGCTTGTGTTTTGGCTGAGTGATTGGATAAGTACATGGTGCTCGCGGGGTGATTGGAAGAGTGCATGGGTAGTGACAGGGCGATGGCTGGACTGCATGGGTAGTGCTCAGGGTATTGTAGCAGTGCAGGAGATAGTGCTTGGGTCATTGCATGAGTACATGGGTAGTGACTGGATGATTAGAGTACTGCAAGGAGAGTGCATGGTGAATTTATAAGTGCTTGTGTTTTGGCGCAGGGATTAGATAAGGACATGGAACTGGCTGCGTGATTGGAGGAGTGCATGGGTAGTGACATGGAGATGGCTGGACTGCATCAGTAGTGCTCAGGGGAGGGGATTGTAGCAGTGCATGTGCTTGTGCCTGGGTCATTGCATAAGTACACGGGTACTGACTGGATGATTAGAGTACTGCAGGGAGAGTGCATGTTGAATTTATAAGTGTTTGGGTTTTGGCGGAGTGATTGGATAAGTACATGGTGCTCTCTGGGTGATTGGAGGAGTGCATTGGTAGTGACAGGGCGATGGCTGGACTGCATCAGTATTGCTCAGGGGATTGTAGCAGTGCATGTGTTCGTGCCTGGGTCATTGCATAAGTACATGGGTACTGACTGGATGATTAGAGTACTGCAAGGAGAGTGCATGGTGAATTTATAAGTGCTTGTGTTTTGGCTGAGTGATTGGATAAGTACATGGTGCTGGCTGGGTGATTGGAGGAGTGCATGGGTAGTGACAAGGAGTTGGTTGGACAGCATCAGTAGTGCTCAGGGGATTGTAGCAGTGCATGTGTTAGTGCCTGGATCATTGCATGAGGACATGGGTACTGACTGGATGATTAGAGTACTGCAAGGAGAGTGCATGGTGAATTTATAAGTGCTTGTGTTTTGGCTGAGTGATTGGATAAGTACATGGTGCTCGCTGGGTGATTGGAGGAGTGCATGGGTAGTGACAAGTAGATGGCTGGACTGCTTCAGTAGTGCTCAGGGGATTGTAGAAGTGCATGTGTTAGTGCCTGGGTCATTGCATAAGTACATGGGTACTGCCTGGATGATTAGAGTACTGTAAGGAGAGTGCATGGTGAATTATAAGTGCTTGGGTTTTGGAGGAGTGATTGGATAAGTACATGGAACTGGCTGGGTGATTGGAGAAGTGCATGGGTAGTGACAAGGAGATGGCTGGACTGTATCAGTAGTGTTCAGGGGATTGTAGCAGTGCATGTGTTAGTGCCTGGGCCATTGCATGAGTACATGGGTAGTGACTGGATGATTAGAGTACTGCAGGGAGAGTGCATGGTGAATTTATAAGTGCTAGGGTTTTGACGGACTGATTGGATAAGTAATTGGTGAAGGCTGGGTGATTGGAGGAGTGCATGGGTAGTGACAAGGAGATGGCTGGACTGCATCAGTTGGTCTCGGGGGATTGTAGCAGTGCATGTGTTAGTGCCTGGGTCATTGCATAAGTACATGGGTACTGACTGGATGATTAGAGTACTGCAGGGAGAGTGCATGGTGAATTTATTAGTGGTTGGGTTTTGGCGGAGTGATTGGATAAGTACATGTTGCTCGCTGGGTGATTGGAGGAGTGCATGGGTAGTGACAAGGAGATGGCTGGACTGCATCAGTAGTGCTCAGGGGATGTAGCAGGTCATGTGCTAGTGCCTGGGTCATTGCATAAGTACATCAGTACTGACTGGATGATTAGAGTACTGCAAGGAGAGTGCATGGTGAATTATAAGTGCTTGGGTTTTGGCGGAGTATTGGATAAGTACATGGAACTGGCTGGGTGATTGGAGGAGTGCATGGGTAGTGACAAGGAGATGGCTGGACTGTATCAGTAGTGTTCAGGGGATTGTAGCAGTGCATGTGTTAGTGCCTGGGCCATTGCATGAGTACATGGGTAGTGACTGGATGATTAGAGTACTGCAGGGAGAGTGCATGGTGAATTTATAAGTGCTTGGGGTTTGGTTGAGTGGTTGGATAAGTATTTATTTATTTTTAAAGTTTTATATAGCGCAAACTTGACCCTAGTGGGTATCAGAGCGCTTTACATTTAGGATCGTTGCGTTAAAAGTTACATCAGTTACAAGAGCATAGTAAAGTACAGTAAACAAAAACAATGTTGCGAGAATTCGTAGGAGGGAGGGGAGGAAGGAGCCATAGCAGGGAGACGAGGAAGAACTGTGCCCAATGTCCGGCTGGGTAGGTGACGGTCGAGGGTGTAACCAGGGCAATCTCCTCTATAGCTGTCTAGCAGCTCCACCGGGCATCATCCAAGTTGCTCAGGTCTCAGCGTTCAGGAAAAAACAGTTTTGATTTTATTTGATTTGAAAAGTTTTAAATAGCACTGGCTAGACCCGGAGATATCAGAGCGCTTTACCAGAGGATCGTTGCGATTACAAGTTACATCAGTTACAATAGCATAGTAAGGTACAGTAAACAAAAATTATGTTGCGAGAATTCGTAGCAAGGAGGGGAGGAAGGAGCCATAGCAGGGAGACGAGGAAGAACTGTGCCCAATGTCCGGCTGGGTAGGTGACAGTTGAGGGGGAAACCAGGGCCAATCTCCTCTATAGCTGCCTAGCAGCTCCACCGGGCATCAGCCGAGTTGCTCAGGTCTCAGTGTTCAGGAAAAACAGTTTTGATTTGATTTGAAAAGTTTTAAATAGCGCTGGCTAGACCCGGAGGTATCAGAGCGCTTTACCAGAGGATCATTGCGATTACAAGTTACATCAGTTACAGTAGCATAGTAAGGTACAGTAAGCAAAACAATGTTGCGAGAATTCGTAGGAGGGACGGGAGGAAGGAGTCATAGCAGGGAGATGAGGAAGAACTGTGTCTAATGTCCGGCTGGGTAGGTGACGGTCGAGGGGGAAACCAGGGCCAATCTCCTCTATAGCTGTCTAGCAGCTCCACCGGGCATCAGCCATGTTGCTCAGGTATCAGCGTTCAGGAAAAACAGTTTTGAATAGATACATAGGCTACAGTTGCATAGTCAAGTAGTGGAAGAGCATGTCCCCACTAGAGGATAGAGGTAAAAGAAGAGGGGGGGGGAGTATAAAACAAACCAGAGCAGGAGCTGGGGCTGCCATTTAGACTGCTGAAGAAACGAAGGCAGAGGCTGGCGCCATTTTAAGGTCTGGCACTTCATGTCCAGGCCTCTGTAGGTCCCTGTGTAGGCGTTGATGCGGTAATTGGTCTCGGCCATGTTGAAGCCCTGCTCGTGGGAGGCAGCAGACAGCTCGGATCTCCTGGACGCCATTTAGCAGCCAAGACATGTGAGGTAAAAGCGGTGGGACTTCCACTTTCTCTGGAAGACAAGGTCAAAGAACAGAGGGACTGCAGGAAGGTGAACAACGATTCCCCATGTCCTCCACTGAGTAGTCCTTTGCCAGGAATAGAGAAACTAAGCTGAGTATAGCATGTATGCTATGGGTTGTATTAGACCCCAGAGGCCGAGCACCTAAACCAGGGAATCCACTGTGGTGTAATAATAGAGCTTTTCAACACAAGGTGGGGGAGCAGAGTCCTTCTTTCCAAGCACCTTTCCTGCTATTCCGACATGCTAATTTCACCGGGAGGCCTGCACTGCCAAGATTCTCGACGTTTCAGCAGAGTGCCGGCCGCCATTTTGAAGTCAGGCACAGTCAGGCTTGGGTTCACAACGGTGCTATTTTCATAATGTTGCTTGGCTGGTCGGTGCCCCTTTTACATCCGCGATACAAAAGGGGATGATGGACGGAACGTTTGAGCCAATCAAACACTCACCCCCAGTCAACTGATCTGGGTTTAATCCATCATCATTCTTTAGCTCACTCCACCACCCCAGTTCAGACATGGCCATATGCAAATCAGTCTGACCCTGTGCCTCATGGGAACAGTCCAGCCCGAACTGCCAAGCCATGTCTTCCCTGGACCGGAAACAAGCATCCTAGGACCGGTTTCTGGCATTCCAGCCGTCATCAGCCAGGCTTGCTTGAATCCAGTGGCAAAGTGAGCAAGGGACCCACGTCTGGGCATACCCCGCCAACTTAGGGCGAACAAAGCGATACAAAGGGGATGATGGACGGAACGTTTGAGCCAATCAAACACTCACCCCCAGTCAACTGATCTGGGTTTAATCCATCATCATTCTTTAGCTCACTCCACCACCCCAGTTCAGACATGGCCATATGCAAATCAGTCTGACCCTGTGCCTCATGGGAACAGTCCAGCCCGAACTGCCAAGCCATGTCTTCCTGGACCGAAACAAGCATCCTAGGACCGGTTTCTGGCATTCCAGCCGTCATCAGCCAGGCTTGCTTGAATCCAGTGGCAAAGTGAGCAAGGGACCCACGTCTGGGCATACCCCGCCAACTTAGGGCGAACAATGCGATACAAAAGGGGATGATGGACGGAACGTTTGAGCCAATCAAACACTCACTCCCAGTCAACTGATCTGGGTTTAATCCATCATCATTCTTTAGCTCACTCCACCACCCCAGTTCAGACATGGCCATATGCAAATCAGTCTGACCCTGTGCCTCATGGGAACAGTCCAGCTCGAACTGCCAAGCCATGTCTTCCCTGGACCGGAAACAAGCATCCTAGGACCGGTTTCTGGCATTCCAGCCGTCATCAGCCATGCTTGCTTGAATCCAGTGGCAAAGTGAGCAAGGGACCCACGTCTGGGCATACCCCGCCAACTTAGGGCGAACAAGCTGACACAAAAGGGGATGATGGACGGAACGTTTGAGCCAATCAAACACTCACCCCCAGTCAACTGATCTGGGTTTAATCCATCATCATTCTTTAGCTCACTCCACCACCCCAGTTCAGACATGGCCATATGCAAATCAGTCTGACCCTGTGCCTCATGGGAACAGTCCAGCCCGAACTGCCAAGCCATGTCTTCCCTGGACCGGAAACAAGCATCCTAGGACCGGTTTCTGGCATTCCAGCCGTCATCAGCCAGGCTTGCTTGAATCCAGTGGCAAAGTGAGCAAGGGACCCACGTCTGGGCATACCCCGCCAACTTAGGGCGAACAAAGCGATACAAAAGGGGATGATGGACGGAACGTTTGAGCCAATCAAACACTCACCCCCAGTCAACTGATCTGGGTTTAATCCATCATCATTCTTTAGCTCACTCCACCACCCCAGTTCAGACATGGCCATATGCAAATCAGTCTGACCCGGTCCTAGGATGCTTGTTTCTGGCCCAGGGAAGACATGGCTTGGCAGTTCGGGCTGGACTGTTCCCATGAGGCACAGGGTCAGACTGATTTGCATATGGCCATGTCTGAACTGGGGTGGTGGAGTGAGCTAAAGAATGATGATGGATTAAACCCAGATCAGTTGACTGGGAGTGAGTGTTTGATTGGCTCAAACGTTCCGTCCATCATCCCCCTTTGTATCGCTTTGTTCGCCCTAAGTTGGCGGGGTATGCCCAGACGTGGGTCCCTTGCTCACTTTGCCACTGGATTCAAGCAAGCCTGGCTGATGACGGCTGGAATGCCAGAAACCGGTCCTAGGATGCTTGTTTCCGGTCCAGGGAAGACATGGCTTGGCAGTTCGGCTGGACTGTTCCCATGAGGCACAGGGTCAGACTGATTTGCATATGGCCATGTCTGAACTGGGGTGGTGGAGTGAGCTAAAGAATGATGATGGATTAAACCCAGATCAGTTGACTGGGGGTGAGTGTTTGATTGGCTCAAACGTTCCGTCCATCATCCCCTTTGTATTGCTTTGTTTGCCCTAAGTTGGCGGGGTATGCCCAGACGTGGGTCCCTTGCTCACTTTGCCACTGGATTCAAGCAAGCCTGGCTGATGACGGCTGGAATGCCAGAAACCGGTCCTAGGATGCTTGTTTCCGGTCCAGGGAAGACATGGCTTGGCAGTTCGGGCTGGACTGTTCCCATGAGGCACAGGGTCAGACTGATTTGCATATGGCCATGTCTGAACTGGGGTGGTGGAGTGAGCTAAAGAATGATGATGGATTAAACCCAGATCAGTTGACTGGGGGTGCGTGTTTGATTGGCTCAAACGTTCCGTCCATCTTCCCCTTTGTATCGCTTGTTCGCCCTAAGTTGGCGGGGTATGCCCAGACGTGGGTCCCTTGCTCACTTTGCCACTGGATTCAAGCAAGCCTGGCTGATGACGGCTGGAATGCCAGAAACCGGTCCTAGGATGCTTGTTTCCGGTCCAGGGAAGACATGGCTTGGCAGTTCGGGCTGGACTGTTCCCATGAGGCACAGGGTCAGACTGATTTGCATATGGCCATGTCTGAACTGGGGTGGTGGAGTGAGCTAAAGAATGATGATGGATTAAACCCAGATCAGTTGACTGGGGGTGAGTGTTTGATTGGCTCAAACGTTCCGTCCATCATCCCCCTTTTGTATCGCTTTGTTCGCCCTAAGCTGGCGGGGGTATGCCCAGACGTGGGTCCCTTGCTCACTTTGCCACTGGATTCAAGCAAGCCTGGCTGATGACGGCTGGAATGCCAGAAACCAGTCCTAGGATGCTTGTTTCCGGTCCAGGGAAGACATGGCTTGGCAGTTCGGGCTGGACTGTTCCCATGAGGCACAGGGTCAGACTGATTTGCATATGGCCATGTCTGAACTGGGGTGGTGGAGTGAGCTAAAGAATGATGATGGATTAAACCCAGATCAGTTGACTGGGGTGAGTGTTTGATTGGCTCAAACGTTCCGTCCATCATCCCCCTTTGTATCGCTTTGTTCGCCCTAAGTTGGCGGGGTATGCCCAGACGTGGGTCCCTTGCTCACTTTGCCACTGGATTCAAGCAAGCCTGGCTGATGACGGCTGGAATGCCAGAAACCGGTCCTAGGATGCTTGTTTCCGGTCCAGGGAAGACATGGCTTGGCAGTTTGGGCTGGACTGTTCCCATGAGGCACAGGGTCAGACTGATTTGCATATGGCCATGTCTGAACTGGGGTGGTGGAGTGAGCTAAAGAATGATGATGGATTAAACCCAGATCAGTTGACATTGGGGGTGAGTGTTTGATTGGCTCAAACGTTCCGTCCATCATCCCCCTTTGTATCGCTTTGTTCGCCCTAAGTTGGCGGGGGTATGCCCAGACGTGGGTCCCTTGCTCACTTTGCCACTGGATTCAAGCAAGCCTGGCTGATGACGGCTGGAATGCCAGAAACCGGTCCTAGGATGCTTGTTTCCGGTCCAGGGAAGACATGGCTTGGCAGTTCGGGCTGGACTGTTCCCATGAGGCACAGGGACAGACTGATTTGCATATGGCCATGTCTGAACTGGGGTGGTGGAGTGAGCTAAAGAATGATGATGGATTAAACCCAGATCAGTTGACTGGGGGTGAGTGTTTGATTGGCTCAAACGTTCCGTCCATCATCCCCCTTTTGTATCGCTTTGTTCGCCCTAAGTTGGCGGGGGTATGCCCAGACGTGGGTCCCTTGCTCACTTTGCCACTGGATTCAAGCAAGCCTGGCTGATGACGGCTGGAATGCCAGAAACCGGTCCTAGGATGCTTGTTTCCGGTCCAAGGAAGACATGGCTTGGCAGTTCGGGCTGGACTGTTCCCATGAGGCACAGGGTCAGACTGATTTGCATATGGCCATGTCTGAACTGGGGTGGTGGAGTGAGCTAAAGAATGATGATGGATTAAACCCAGATCAGTTGACTGGGGGTGAGTGTTTGATTGGCTCAAACGTTCCGTCCATCATCCCCCTTTTGTATCGCTTTGTTCGCCCTAAGTTGGCGGGGGTATGCCCAGACGTGGGTCCCTTGCTCACTTTGCCACTGGATTCAAGCAAGCCTGGCTGATGACGGCTGGAATGCCAGAAACCGGTCCTAGGATGCTTGTTTCCGGTCCAGGGAAGACATGGCTTGGCAGTTCGGGCTGGACTGTTCCCATGAGGCACAGGGTCAGACTGATTTGCATATGGCCATGTCTGAACTGGGGTGGTGGAGTGAGCTAAAGAATGATCATGGATTAAACCCAGATCAGTTGACTGGGGGTGAGTGTTTGATTGGCTCAAACGTTCCGTCCATCATCCCCCTTTTGTATCGCTTTGTTCGCCCTAAGTTGGCGGGGGTATGCCCAGACGTGGGTCCCTTGCTCACTTTGCCACTGGATTCAAGCAAGCCTGGCTGATGACGGCTGGAATGCCAGAAACCGGTCCTAGGATGCTTGTTTCCGGTCCAGGGAAGACATGGCTTGGCAGTTCGGGCTGGACTGTTCCCATGAGGCACAGGGTCAGACTGATTTGCATATGGCCATGTCTGAACTGGGGTGGTGGAGTGAGCTAAAGAATGATGATGGATTAAACCCAGATCAGTTGACTGGGGGTGAGTGTTTGATTGGCTCAAACGTTCCGTCCATGATCCCCCTTTTGTATCGCTTTGTTCGCCCTAAGTTGGCGGGGGTATGCCCAGACGTGGGTCCCTTGCTCACTTTGCCACTGGATTCAAGCAAGCCTGGCTGATGACGGCTGGAATGCCAGAAACCGGTCCTAGGATGCTTGTTTCCGGTCCAGGGAAGACATGGCTTGGCAGTTCGGGCTGGACTGTTCCCATGAGGCACAGGGTCAGACTGATTTGCATATGGCCATGTCTGAACTGGGGTGGTGGAGTGAGCTAAAGAATGATGATGGATTAAACCCAGATCAGTTGACTGGGGGTGAGTGTTTGATTGGCTCAAACGTTCCGTCCATCATCCCCTTTTGTATCGCTTTGTTCGCCCTAAGTTGGCGGGGGTATGCCCAGACGTGGGTCCCTTGCTCACTTTGCCACTGGATTCAAGCAAGCCTGGCTGATGACGGCTGGAATGCCAGAAACCGGTCCTAGGATGCTTGTTTCCGGTCCAGGGAAGACATGGCTTGGCAGTTCGGGCTGGACTGTTCCCATGAGGCACAGGGTCAGACTGATTTGCATATGGCCATGTCTGAACTGGGGTGGTGGAGTGAGCTAAAGAATGATGATGGATTAAACCCAGATCAGTTGACTGGGGGTGAGTGTTTGATTGGCTCAAACGTTCCGTCCATCATCCCCTTTTGTATCGCTTTGTTCGCCCTAAGTTGGCGGGGGTATGCCCAGACGTGGGTCCCTTGCTCACTTTGCCACTGGATTCAAGCAAGCCTGGCTGATGATGGCTGGAATGCCAGAAACCGGTCCTAGGATGCTTGTTTCCGGTCCAGGGAAGACATGGCTTGGCAGTTCGGGCTGGACTGTTCCCATGAGGCACAGGGTCAGACTGATTTGCATATGGCCATGTCTGAACTGGGGTGGTGGAGTGAGCTAAAGAATGATGATGGATTAAACCCAGATCAGTTGACTGGGGGTGAGTGTTTGATTGGCTCAAACGTTCCGTTCATCATCCCCCTTTTGTATCGCTTTGTTCGCCCTAAGTTGGCGGGGGTATGCCCAGACGTGGGTCCCTTGCTCACTTTGCCACTGGATTCAAGCAAGCCTGGCTGATGACGGCTGGAATGCCAGAAACCGGTCCTAGGATGCTTGTTTCCGGTCCAGGGAAGACATGGCTTGGCAGTTCGGGCTGGACTGTTCCCATGAGGCACAGGGTCAGACTGATTTGCATATGGCCATGTCTGAACTGGGGTGGTGGAGTGAGCTAAAGAATGATGATGGATTAAACCCAGATCAGTTGACTGGGGGTGAGTGTTTGATTGGCTCAAACGTTCCGTCCATCATCCCCCTTTTGTATCGCTTTGTTCGCCCTAAGTTGGCGGGGGTATGCCCAGACGTGGGTCCCTTGCTCACTTTGCCACTGGATTCAAGCAAGCCTGGCTGATGACGGCTGGAATGCCAGAAACCGGTCCTAGGATGCTTGTTTCCGGTCCAGGGAAGACATGGCTTGGCAGTTCGGGCTGGACTGTTCCCATGAGGCACAGGGTCAGACTGATTTGCATATGGCCATGTCTGAACTGGGGTGGTGGAGTGAGCTAAAGAATGATGATGGATTAAACCCAGATCAGTTGACTGGGGGTGAGTGTTTGATTGGCTCAAACGTTCCGTCCATCATCCCCCTTTTGTATCCCTTTTACATCCGCGGCACAGAGGTCCTGCCTCTACACTATTGCTTGTACTTCTGTAGCCTCTCAGATATGGTCTAGAGTGTGATTTTTGTTGCCCTCCTGTCTTCAAAAACATGCCAGGTGTTCAGTTTTATTCATTCATTCAACTTCTGTGACTTGGTCCACAGATATGTCTGACTGTTCTTCTATCTCCACAGTAGCAAAATATATAGCATACCGTCACAGCATTCACGATGTCTTCGCCTCTTTTTCAGCCAAATGGATCAGCAGCAATCAAACACTTAGCTGCCTGGGGGGGTGGGGGGAAGGACTATGAGTCCACGTTTCAGGCACTCGAATTCACTCGCCACCGCTTACCGTGTCCGAGCATTCGCGAGTGCTCAGGTCCGAGTCGGCAGCTCGTCAGTTGAGAAGCCCCATAGTTATCGCACAGAGCGCTGCGCTGGTGATCCAGGTTTCGGCAGGACACTGGCATGCTGGAGTCGAACAGATCATGGCTTCCTTGTGGGACGCGTTGCAGTAGAGGTGCTGTGCGATCTGCTCTACCTTCGCATAGCATCTGGTCCTCCTTCTTCACGCCGCCATCTTGGGTGCAGGGCGGTCAGTATCGATTCAGTCAGACTCTGCACAGTGTATCGCAATTATGCAGTATTCAGTGATGCCTACAGGGCTGCACTCACCAGCCCGTTTTCAATGGGTACAATTTCAGGCATGCAGGGCTTTTCTCAGAGTCCGCTCATCTCCTCCTAGATCTGCTCCGTTGTTCGCCGCCATTTTCACGTCCGCTTGCACGGGATGGACTTTCCACGTTTATTTCTTGGCAGTGTGAGCATATTAGCAGTTCCTATTGGTAGCGATCTGTTCCGCCATACTTCCGATCGTTGAATCTTCGGTCGGGGCGGTTCGATATAGGGTATTTCTGCCGATATATTGGCAAAACGACGCTCCGGCCAGCAGAGCAGCACTGGGTGATTGGAGGAGTGCATGGGTAGTGACAAGGAGATGGTTGGACAGCATCAGTAGTGCTCAGGGGATTGTAGCAGTGCATGTGTTAGTGCCTGGGTCATTGCATGAGGACATGGGTACTGACTGGATGATTAGAGTACTGCAAGGAGAGTGCATGGTGAATTTATAAGTGCTTGTGTTTTGGCTGAGTGATTGGATAAGTACATGGTGCTCGCTGGGTGATTGGAGGAGTGCATGGGTAGTGACAAGTAGATGGCTGGACTGCTTCAGTAGTGCTCAGGGGATTGTAGAAGTGCATGTGTTAGTGCCTGGGTCATTGCATAAGTACATGGGTACTGCCTGGATGATTAGAGTACTGTAAGGAGAGTGCATGGTGAATTATAAGTGCTTGGGTTTTGGAGGAGTGATTGGATAAGTACATGGAACTGGCTGGGTGATTGGAGAAGTGCATGGGTAGTGACAAGGAGATGGCTGGACTGCATCAGTAGTGCTCAGGGGATTGTAGCAGTGCATGTGTTAGTGCCTGGCCCATTGTATAAGTACATGGGTACTGACTGGATGATTAGAGTACTGCAAGGAAAGTGCATGGTGAATTTATAAGTGCTAGGGTTTTGACGGACTGATTGGATAAGTAATTGGTGAAGGCTGGGTGATTGGAGGAGTGCATGGGTAGTGACAAGGAGATGGCTGGACTGCATCAGTTGGTCTCAGGGGATTGTAGCAATGCATGTGTTAGTGCCTGGGTCATTGTATAAGTACATGGGTACTGACTGGATGATTAGAGTACTGCAGGGAGAGTGCATGGTGAATTTATTAGTGGTTGGGTTTTGGCGGAGTGATTGGATAAGTACATGTTGCTCGCTGGGTGATTGGAGGAGTGCATGGGTAGTGACAAGGAAATGGCTGGACTGCATCAGTAGTGCTCAGGGGATGTAGCAGGTCATGTGCTAGTGCCTGGGTCATTGCATAAGTACATCAGTACTGACTGGATGATTAGAGTACTGCAAGGAGAGTGCATGGTGAATTATAAGTGCTTGGGTTTTGGCGGAGTATTGGATAAGTACATGGAACTGGCTGGGTTATTGGAGGAGTGCATGGGTAGTGACAAGGAGATGGCTGGACTGCATCAGTAGTGTTCAGGGGATTGTAGCAGTGCATGTGTTAGTGCCTGGGCCATTGCATGAGTACATGGGTAGTGACTGGATGATTAGAGTACTGCAGGGAGAGTGCATGGTGAATTTATAAGTGCTTGGGTTTTAGTTGAGTGGTTGGATAAGTATTTATTTATTTATAAAGTTTTATATAGCGCAAACTTGACCCTAGTGGGTATCAGAGCGCTTTACATTTAGGATCGTTGCGTTAAAAGTTACATCAGTTACAAGAGCATAGTAAAGTACAGTAAACAAAAACAATGTTGCGAGAATTCGTAGGAGGGAGGGGAGGAAGGAGCCATAGCAGGGAGACGAGGAAGAACTGTGCCCAATGTCCGGCTGGGTAGGTGACGGTCGAGGGTGTAACCAGGGCAATCTCCTCTATAGCTGTCTAGCAGCTCCACCGGGCATCAGCCAAGTTGCTCAGGTCTCAGCGTTCAGGAAAAAACAGTTTTGATTTTATTTGATTTGAAAAGTTTTAAATAGCACTGGCTAGACCCGGAGATATCAGAGAGCTTTACCAGAGAATCGTTGCGATTACAAGTTACATCAGTTACAATAGCATAGTAAGGTACAGTAAACAAAAATTATGTTGCGAGAATTCATAGTAAGGAGGGGAGGAAGGAGCCATAGCAGGGAGACGAGGAAGAACTGTGCCCAATGTCCGGCTGGGTAGGTGACAGTCGAGGGGGAAACCAGAGCCAATCTCCTCTATAGCTGCCTAGCAGCTCCACCGGGCATCAGCCAAGTTGCTCAGGTCTCAGTGTTCAGGAAAAACAGTTTTGATTTGATTTGAAATGTTTTAAATAGCGCTGGATAGACCGGAGGTATCAGAGCGCTTTACCAGAGGATCGTTGCGATTACAAGTTACATCAGTTACAGTAGCATAGTAAGGTACAATAAGCAAAACAATGTTGCGAGAATTCGTAGGAGGGACGGGAGGAAGGAGTCATAGCAGGGAGACGAGGAAGAAGTGTGTCTAATGTCCGGCTGGGTAGGTGACGGTCGAGGGGGAAACCAGGGCCAATCTCCTCTATAGCTGTCTAGCAGCTCCACCGGGCATCAGCCATGTTGCTCAGGTATCAGCGTTCAGGAAAAACAGTTTTGAATAGATACATAGGCTACAGTTGCATAGTCAAGTAGTGGAAGAGCATGTCCCCACTAGAGGATAGAGGTAAAAGAAGAGGGGGGGGAGTATAAAACAAATCAGAGCAGGAGCTGGGGCTACCATTTAGACTGCTGAAGAAACGAAGGCAGAGGCTGGCGCCATTTTAAGGTCTGGCACTTCATGTCCAGGCCTCTGTAGGTCCCTGTGTAGGCGTTGATGCGGTAGTTGGTCTCGGCCATGTTGAAGCCCTGCTCGTGGGAGGCAGCAGACAGCTCGGATCCCCTGGACGCTATTTAGCAGCCAAGACATATGCGGTAAAAGCGGTGGGACTTCCACTTTCTCTGGAAGACAAGGTCAAATAACATAGGGACTGCAGGAAGGTGAACAACGATTCCCCATGTCCTCCACTGAGTAGTCCTTTGCCAGGAATAGAGAAACTAAGCTGAGTATAGCATGTATGCTATGGGTTGTATTAGACCCCAGAGGCTGAGCACCTAAACCAGGGAATCCACTGTGGTGTGATAATAGAGCTTTTCAACACAAGGTGGGGGAGCAGAGTCCTTCTTTCCAAGCACCTTTCCTGCTATTCCGACATGCTAATTTCACCGGGAGGCCTGCACTGCCAAGATTCTCGACGTTTCAGCAGAGTGCCGGCCGCCATTTTGAAGTCAGGCACAGTCAGGCTTGGGTTCACAACGGTGCTATTTTCATAATGTTGCTTGGCTGGTCGGTGCCCCTTTTACATCCGCGGCCCAGAGGTCCCGCCTCTACACTATTGCTTGTACTTCTGTAGCCTCTCAGATATGGTCTAGAGTGTGATTTTTGTTGCCCTCCTGTCTTCAAAAACATGCCAGGTGTTCTGTTTTATTCATTCATTCAAATTCTGTGACTTGGTCCCCAGCTATGTCTGACTGTTCTTCTATCTCCACAGTAGCAAAATATATAGCATACCATCACAGCATTCACGATGTCTTCGCCTCTTTTTCAGCCAAATGGATCAGCAGCAATCAAACACTTAGCTGGCTGGGGGGGTGGGGGGAAGGACTATGAGTCCACGTTTTGGGCACTCGAATTCACTCGCCACCGCTTACCGTGTCCGTGCATTCGCGAGTGCTCAGGTCCGAGTCGGCAGCTCGTCAGTTGAGAAGCCCCATAGTTATCGCACAGAGCGCTGCGCTGGTGATCCAGGTTTCGGCAAGACACTGGTATGCTGGAGCCGAACAGATCATGGCTTCCTTGTGGGACGCGTTGCAGTAGAGGTGCTGTGCGATCTGCTCTCCCCTCGCATAGGATCTGGTCCTCCTTCTTCACACCGCCATCTTAGGTGCAGGGCGGTCAGTATCGATTCAGTCTGACTCTGCATAGTGTATCGCAATTATGCAGTATTCAGTGATGCATACAGGGCTGCACTCACCAGCCCGTTTTCAATGGGTACAATTTCAGGCATGCAGGGCTTTTCTCAGAGTCCGCTCATCTCCTCCCAGATCTGCTCCATTGTTCGCCGCCATTTTCACGTACACTTGCACGGGATGGACTTTCCACGTTTATTTCTTGGCAGTGTGAGCATATTAGCAGTTCCTATTGGTAGCGATCTGTTCCACCATACTTCCGATTGTTGAATCTTCGATCTGGGCAGTTCGATATAGGGTATTTCCGCCGATATATTGGCAAAACGACGCTCCGGCCAGCAGAGCAGCGCTGGGTGATTGGATGAGTGCATGGGTAGTGACAAGTAGATGGCTGGACTGCTTCAGTAGTGCTCAGGGGATTGTAGAAGTGCATGTGTTAGTGCCTGGGTCATTGCATACGTACATGGGTACTGCTTGGATGATTAGAGTACTGTAAGGAGAGTGCATGGTGAATTATAAGTGCTTGGGTTTTGGAGGAGTGATTGGATAAGTACATGGAACTGGCTGGGTGATTGGAGAAGTGCATGGGTAGTGACAAGGAGATGGCTGGACTGCATCAGTAGTGCTCAGGGGATTGTAGCAGTGCATGTGTTAGTGCCTGGTCCATTGTATAAGTACATGGGTACTGACTGGATGATTAGAGTACTGCAAGGAAAGTGCATGGTGAATTTATAAGTGCTAGGGTTTTGACGGACTGATTGGATAAGTAATTGGTGAAGGCTGGGTGATTGGAGGAGTGCATGGGTAGTGACAAGGAGATGGCTGGACTGCATCAGTAGTGCTCAGGGGATTGTAGCAGTGCATGTGTTAGTGCCTGGTTCATTGCATGAGTACATGGGTAGTGACTGGATGATTAGAGTACTGCAAGGAGAGTGCATGGTGAATTTATAAGTGCTTGTGTTTTGGTGCAGTGATTAAATAAGGACATGGAACTGGCTGGGTGATTGAAGGAGTGCATGGGTAGTGACAAAGAGATGGCTGGACTGCATCAGAAGTGCTCAGGGGATTGTAGCAGTGCATGTGTTAGTGCTTGGGTCATTGCATAAGTACATGGGTACTGACTGGATGATAAGAGTACTGCAAGGAGAGTGCAGGGTGAATTTATAAGTGCTGGGGTTTTGGCGGAGTGATTTGATAAGTACATTCTGCTCGCTGGGTGATTGGAGGAGTGCATGGGTAGTGACAAGGAGATGGCTGGAATGCATCAGTAGTGCTCAGGGGATTGTAGCAGTGCATGTGTTAGTGCTTGGGTCATTGCATAAGTACATGGGTACTGACTGGATGATTAGAGTAATGCAAGGAGAGTGCATGGTGAATTTATAAGTGCTTGTGTTTTGGCTAAGTGATTGGATAAGTACATGGTGCTCGCTGGGTGATTGGAGGAGTGCATGGGTAGTGACTAGGAGAAGGCTGGACTGCATCAGTAGTGCTCAGGGGATTGTAGCAGTGCATGTGTTAGTGCCTGGGACATTGCATAAGTACATGGGTACTGATTGGAGGATTAGAGTACTGCAAGGAGAGTGCATGGTGAATTTATAAGTGCTTGGGTTTTGGCGGAGTGATTGGATAAGTACATGGAACTGGCTGGGTGATTGGAGGAGTGCATGGGTAGTGACAAGGACATGGCTGGACTGCATCAGTAGGTCTCAGGGGATTGTAGCAGTGCATGTGTTAGTGCCTGGGTCATTGCATAAGTACATGTGTACTAACTGGATGATTAGAGTACTGCAGGGGGGGCCAGACAATTAATAGTCATGGTAATGGTAATACAGTAATTCGTAACACGCGGGAGGGAAGTGGCAGGGACATGAATGGGAAGGGTAGCAGGGTATTTGAGGGTGGTATAGATGGGGTAGTAGCCTGCTCGAGGGATATCAGTGATAAAGGATTACCGTCAAGCCAACACCCATTGAGTAGAGTAGCTCTGCCTCAGAGAGACGATTTGCCAATAATTAATCTTCCTCCAGCCTGCTGTCCCTACACGGTTGTCCTTGTAGGTGTACCTGCCCAAACAATCACGCATGAGGAGTCCACTATACAATTAATTAATAAGGCAGCACACTGGTTCTCTAAATTTGTGAGATTCGACATTCGTGATCATCGGCACATTTTGATGGCTAGAAGGGTGACCTGGATAGGCAGTACAAGGAAATCCTTTTCTGGAGACTGTGTGATTGTTATTTTTAGATACTCATGGTTGGCACACTCAATCCTTTCCCACGCAGAAAATTTATTTGAATTGAAGACTGGTATAAAACCCTTGTCTCTGGGCTTTTTTTATAGACCAGGGACAAGAGGTATGGTTAATCAGGCTGGGGAGAACCAGGGCCAATATAACTCCAGTGGGGTAGGGGCAGACCAGTTCATCTAAGTAATGTTTTTGCCCCGCTGGGTGATTTGAACAAAATTGATTGACTGACGGAATGTAGGAGCGGGGCGGGGGGACCGTGAGTTCGTTGGAGACCGTGGTCGCTCAGAAAAGGAAGCTTGTGCAGGCCGGCGGGGTGGTGACAGTCCCATCATTGGAGTGTAGGGAATTAACTATCAGTGATGAGAGAAGGGAGACCAGAGAGGGCAGTTTAGTTGACTCTGGGGATACTAGCGGGGTGCCTAACACTGATAGGAGCAAGAATGAAGGCTCTTTAAAAATTATATCCTGGAACATAGCTGGTGTAGCAAGTAAACTGGAGGACGAGCATTGGCTCTCCTTGGTAATGCAATATAATATAATCTGTCTCCAAGAAACTTGGGCGACGGAGAATACGTGTTTTATAGAGGGATATAAAACCTTCTTTTGCCCGGCAATTAAATTCCGAGCCGGAAGAGCAAAGGGGGGCCTGATTGTGTTTGTGGATCTGAACCTCCAGGGAAGGTGGAAGGATTTGGCCTGTGATTCACATAATGTACAAGGGGTAAGACTCATAGCTAAGGGATGCAGGGTAACCATCTTGAATTTTTATAACGCCATACAATGCACGCCACAAGGCTCAAATAGTTTATATGAATTGGATGCTTGGCTGGATAGTCTCACTAGGAGTGGGCAGGGTGCAATGCACACGATTGTAGCAGGCGATTTTAATTGTCATCTATGTTCGGACCTAAGGGTGATTCATGGCGATTGGTCTTCTTGTGCATTAAGTGATGGAATGCACATGGAACACACTCGGATGGGAAGGGAGTTGACGTGTCTCTTACATACACATGGGTTATCACATACGCTGGATATGGCTGATACTACGGAAGGCTCCCTGTTGGCCCCTACTTTCAAGGGAAGAGGCTGCCACTCAGTTATTGATTATATTCTGATTTCACAGGCAATGAAAAGATCCGTCAGCAAATTTAATATTTTACATAGTGCATTTAGTGACCACAACCCGCTAATTTTAGTAGTTGATGTATACATCCAGGGGGTGGTCAGACAGGCAAAGGATCAACTATTATCCACGGTTGACCAAGGCAGGCGATTAAGATGGGCCCAGATAGATGAAGCAGGGTTCAATGTGGCTTTATTTGGTTAAGGCGCTAAAGATATTATGAATTGCCTGGATCTAGAGGTTGAAGGGGCTGATCTTATTGAGGCTTTTACAAATATTGCCGCTATTGTCAGCAAGTTGCTGAAAACACAGTCACGAGGGCACAGGGGGGATTCCCCAAGATGGTTTAATAACCAATGTTCGCTCTCCCTTAGGAAATTGAAGGATGCTCTTAAGCAGTCTCCCAGGGATAGAGAGAGGGTGGTGGCATGTCGCGCAAGCTATAAGTTAGTGTTAAAACAACGTAGAGGTCAACTACAGCGGATAGCTTGGGAGGAGCTCCTTGAAGCAGCGGAGCAGAAGGATTCAGAACGGTTTTGGAGGGTTATAAATAGTCCCTGCTTCTCGGACCCAAACAAACCTGGGCTAAGCGGTAATATACTCCCTGAACAATGGCAGCAGTATTTTCAGGGTCTATATAATCACTCGTCCAGCCAGGCAGATGCACAGTTGTTACCTATATCGAGAAGATCTACTGCTGTTATTTTCTCGTTGGAGGAAGTTACTATCGGTATTGAAGGGTTGACGAGAAATAAGGCCCCAGGCCCAGATGGGATCCCGCCCGACCTCTTTAGATCCAACCTACAGGTCTGGGCCCCCTTATTAACAAGGGTCCTAAATGCAGCAATAACTGTCTCAATGCCTATTTCTTGGTCCTCTGCAATTATAGTACCGATCTTCAAGAAGGGTAACAGGGATAGCCCGCACTGTTACCGACCAATTTCTCTGATAGATGTTTCAGCCAAGGTTCTGGGGCGGGTAATTTTGAATAGACTAATGGAGTGGGCTGAGTCTGTTAACATAATTACTGATGTTCAATACGGATTCCGCCCAGGGAAATCAACTGTGGACCAGTGTCTTAATCTCTATCTTATTTCCGCCAAATACACGCTGGTAAAAGAGGGCCCTTTTTATTTGGCTTTTATGGACCTATCGGCGGCCTTTGATCGTGTGAACCGGAACAAGCTGTGGCTAGTAATGGCAAACCAGGGGGTGGACCCAGAATTAATAAATATACTTCAATTATTGCATAATTATACCACGGCTGCAGTAAGGTATACTCAGGAGGGAAAAGTCACAGATCATTTTAGATGTTCAAGCGGTGTCAGGCAGGGATGCATCCTGGCACCTTTTTTATTCACTTTATATATTAATGGCCTGGATGCGGCACTGCGGGACATTAGGACAGACTTACCACGAATAGGAGACAGAACTGTTCCGGTTTTATTATACGCAGATGATGCGGTGCTTTTGGCCCGCACCCCTCATGCCCTACAACTTTTAATTAACGGTTTTGTAGAGTTCATGGAAAAACTCGAGATGTCCCCCAATCTCACCAAATCATATGTGATGGAGTTGGGGAAAAAGCCTGTTAAATCATACAAATATACTATAGGATCGCATGTTTTAGGTAAAGTCCCAGCTTTTGCTTATTTAGGCATATTATTTGATGGGAAGCTTAATTTTAAACACTTATTAGAAGAGAAATCACTGTCTTTAATTAGATCCACAGGTTCAATTGCGAATTTTGCAAGCAGACTTGGGTTGTGGACTCCGGATGTGATCTTAAAATTGTACAACTCAATCTGCTGTGCCAAGGTGCTGTATGGTAGTGAGGTCTGGGGTTTTGTGAAAACTAACAACCTACAAAAAGAAGAAAACAAATATATGAGGCGTCTGTTAAGGGTCCCCCACAGCACCCCGGCATTTATTGCCCATGAAGAACTGGGAGTTAGTTATATTTCAGATTCAGTGGCCGTCAGACCTATAATTCACTGGTTGAAGGTCTGGTTAAACGAAGAGATAGGCCTGACAAGGCTTGTTGTTCAGGATTGCTTGTCTTTAGCCAACGCAATGAAGATCCCATGGTTAAAATATGTGCGGGATTGCCTACAAAAAATGGGACGGCGGGCACTGTTCGATGAGCCAGATAATATAAGACAGAGGGATAAGGCAGCTGTTAAAGAGTTGTTTTTTCAGTTTAGTATAGCGCAACGTGAGGGCAATGACTTGGTGAAACCGACAGTGAGAGAATATGTTTTAATTAAAACTTCTCCGAGGATAGAACCATATTTAACCATTATGACAAGTGCCCATGATAGATTTTTAATAACACGTTTTACAATTAATTTTATTCATCATATTTTGGCGGTCCCCACAGGTTTTAGCGTAAAGCTAGGAGAAAGAGGGCCCTGCGGCTGCGACAATGTGTCTCCGCAGGATACCCTCCACTTCCTTTTTAATTGTTCCTTTTACGCCTTTCCTAGAAAAAGGTTTTTGAAGTCTTTACTACAGACTACTGGGATTAGACAGGCACGTGTGGCACTGCTCTTTTTAAAACTTTCTGCTGATGTTTTAACCCTGTCTTGTGTGGTACATTTTTTAAAAATGGCCCTAAAATCAAGATCCACGAGAGTGGCTAATGATATTTAGAAATGATCTGTTAATAATTTTAGATTCTATATGAAATAATTGATGGTGTTGGAGCAATTACTTCCTTTTTTTTAATGAAATATTGGGGTGGGATAATCTTGGGATGTATTTTAATGTAAATGCTTATATGATTTGTGTTTCAAATCGAATAAAGTAAATATTGAATTGAATTGAATTGAGTACTGCAGGGAGAGTGCATGGTGAATTTATAAGTGCTTGGATTTTGGCGGAGTGATTGGATAAGTACATGTTCCTCGCTAAGTGATTGGAGGAGTGCCTGGGTAGTGACAAGGAGATGGCTGGACTGCATCAGTAGTGCTCAGGGGATTGTAGCAGTGCATGTGTTAGTGCCTGTGTCATTGCATAAGTACATGGGTACTGACTGGATGATTAGAGGACTCCAAAGAGAGTGCATTGTGAATTATAAGTGCTTGGGTTTTGGCGGAGTGATTGGATAAGTACATGGAACTGGCTGGGTGATTGGAGGAGTGCATGGGTAGTGACAAGGAGATGGCTGGACTGCATCAGTAGTGCTCAGGGGATTGTAGCAGTGCATGTGTTATTGCCTGGGTCATTGCATGAGTACGTGGGTAGTGACTGGATGTTTAGAGTACTGCAAGGAGAGTGCATGGTGAATTTATAAGTGCTTAGGTTTTGGCGGAGTGATTGGATAAGTACATGGAACTGGCTGGGTGATCGGAGGATTGCATGAGTAGTGACAAGGAGATGGCTGGACTGCATCAGTAGTTCTCAGGGGATTGTAGCAGTGCATGTGTTAGTGCCTGGTGTGAGAAGTTGGCCTGGTATATGCTGTCCACTAATTATAGTGGGCACCTTGCACCAGTCCAAACAACCCCTTATTGGAGATAGGTTAAAGACAACCTTTATTGAAAGCTATCCTAGTGGTAGCTATGGAGAGCAGCCTTCAGGCTAAGTCTTGAAGGAATGTAAAGCAGCTTGTTTTACCAGTCTATAATCTCTTGAGTGACCAAATGAAAGAGGACCACACCAGGTATATATTTAAAATATATGTATTTAGTCTTAAACACACCCCTCTAGTCTCTTTATGAGGCTAGAGTTCGAAGTACATAAGTTACAAGTCGAATATCAACAGTAATAGCACAAATACACGTTTGAGCCCTAGGGGCGTACCAAACTATATACCAATAAAGTGGTATAAGAACCACGACTGAGCTAGACACAAGGCCTAGAGCCTGTAGAAGTGCTTGGCCCTCAAGGAACCACCCAAGGTAGTGACACAGGGGACCCACAGGGGACGCGTGCAGTGTGAGAACACAGCCGCGAGCCGCCGTTGACTTCTATGGGGAATGTCGCGGTTGGAGTTTTAAAGAAAAAGGACACTTAGAGGAGGACTTGGAGCAAACCCCTTTAGAACTAGGTTGTTCTAGAGTCAATACCCACGGGAGCACCGGAGTACTCGTGTTACCTCACCCAGGGAAGCCGGGTGCATAGGTGCCTTTCGGGGTCGGGTTTCGTCGTCGTTTTCAATGGCGATCTGCTGCAAAGTGCTGCTGGCGACCAAGTCGAAAGTGTTCGGGTGGATACAAAGGTGGATCAAAGATCTGAAGAACCTGAAATCAGAGGGGACAGAGTCTGGGTCACTAGCCAGTGACCAGGAAGGCGATGAGCAGAAGCCCACCGATGTCGGGTGCTTCAGGTAGGTTGTCGGTCGTCTTGACTCTTCAGCCACGAGGTCCAGGAGGCGTCGACGACAACCAGGAGCTGGATTTGAGCTGTCCTATGACGTCTGTTGATTGCTGGGGTGTCGGCGACCGCATTGGACCCAACAAGCCTTGGCAACGGCAAGTCACGTGGAAATAGAAGAAGGATGGTGGTACAGACCAGCAAGGTCTGAGGGACTCACCCAGCAAGGGTAAGTCAGGGCACGTCTTGAGCAACCAGAGAAGCCCAAGCAGAAGAAGAGTAGCCTTCAGGAGGGCCCACTAGCCAACAGACTAGCGACCGTAAAGGAGCCTCAAGTTGATACACTTGGAGCTGGCTCACAGGACACTCGTGGAGTGGAGGCCAGTGATCTTCAGTGCAGTCTGTGCTAGGGGCAGTGGCTACTGGAAGCCCAAAGCACAACTTCTTCGGAGACCAGGAAGAGGATGCACTTGCAAATGTGCTTGGTGTTCAGGGGTCACGGTTCCACGTTACCCACGACAGCTATGGGCCTCAGCTTTGCTGGGGACTCAGGGCAGCCTCAGGGAAGTCTGGAAATCTACCTCTGGTAATGCAAAGACTTCGGTGTCCGGCGGGAGCTTCGGCGATGCAGACCGGATAATTGCTTCTTTGGTGCCTGCCAAGCAGGGGAGTCACTCCTTGACCCCAAGGGAGATTCTTCAGTCCTCTAGTCTTGAGTAGAGCATCGAAGTTCCAGGATTCAGTTACAGAGTTTCGTCCAGGGATATCTAAAGTCCTAAGGACTGGGGTCTGATACTTATACAAAGTTAGGGGGTTGGACATACTCTGGGGACCTACCTATGGGAGGGTCAGGGAAGAGGGGTGGTTACACCCATTTCCCTTTGTCCAGTTTCACGCCAGAGCAGGGGCAGGTAGCCCCTGCAACCGGTTTGAACTGGCATATGCACAGGGACACCAAATGTGCCCCCAGTGCAGGACTTCAAAGCACCAGAGGGTGCTCCCGCCCAGCCCCAATACACACTATCCTGTCTGGGGAGGTGGTTACACCTCCCTTTGACAGGAAACCTATTGTCCAGGCCTCCCCTGCCGGAGTTTCAGTCAGCAGCAGGAGGCCAGACCCGTGTCTGTGGCAGCGGCATCCATTTTGTGATGCCAGGGCTCTGGAAAGAAGTTACCAGCTAGCCCGGTGTGTACATGTCTCTCCCTCTAGATGGGTGGAATGCTACCCCCACCGCCAGGATTGGAAGGGGGGTAGTATTCCAAGATGTTTGACACCAAACACAACATGTTTTGGTGCAGCCAGTCCAAAGTTTGCATTGTACCGCGAGGATATAATGCACTTAAGAGTATATGGTCAGGCTGTACCACAAACAGCATCAGAGGAGGGACTCCGAACACTGCAGAGGGGCTCTGCTCATGCAGGGGCACCCTCTCACACAAAAACCAAGCACTCTGCCTTCAGGATTGTTAAGGTCTGCCATAGGAGTGACTTATAGGTTTATATGTGTGTGCAATTGTAGTGATATAGGTAGCCTATATCACAGTAAGGGGTGCATGCACCACCTTACCCAGGCTGCAGTAGCAGACCTGTGGTGTCATTTTGGCTGGCCTTCCAGGGGTGGCATAATACATGCTTCAGCCCCTGGCAGGACTCTGGGGTACCTATGCCCTGGGTACATAGTATACCATATACTAGGGACTTATAAGGGCACTCCAGATTCCAATCAAAGATGTACCTGAGGTACATGGAAACCATTTTAGAGAGGAAGCAGCTAGGCTGGGGTTCTGATTAGCAGGGCCCCAGCCAGACTAAAGTCGAAAAACAGTGAAGCATCAGCAAAAAGTGGGGGTACCCATGTGAAGCAGATCCTACTCTCCTACACCTGGGTCATTGCATGAGTACATGGGTAGTGACTGGATGATTAGAGTACTGCAAGGAGAGTGCATGGTGAATTCATAAGTGCTTGGGTTTTGGCGGAGTGATTGGATAAATACATGGAACTGGCTGGGTGATTGGAGGAGTGCATGGGTAGTGACAAGGACATGGCTGGACTGCATCAGTAGTGCTCAGGGGATTGTAGCAGTGCATATGTTAGTGCCTAGGTCATTGCATGACTACATGGGTAGTGACTGGATGATTAGAGTACTGCAGGGAGAGTGCATGGTGAATTTATAAGTGCTTGGGTTTTGGCGGAGTGATTGGATAAGTACATGGTGCTCACTGAGTGATTGGAAGAGTGCATGGGTAGTGACAAGGAGATGGCTGGACTGCATCAGTAGTGCTCAGGGGATTGTAGCAGTGCATGTGTTAGTGCCTGGGTCATTGCATAAGTACATGGGTACTGACTGGATGATTAGAGAACTGCAAGGAGAGTGCATGGTGAATTTATAAATGCTTGTGTTTTGGCTGAGTGATTGGATAAGTACATGGTGCTCGCTGGGTGATTGGAGGAGTGCATGGGTAGTGACAAGGAGATGGCTGGACTGCATCAGTAGTGCTCAGGGGATTGTAGCAGTGCATGTGTTAGTGCCTGGTTCATTGCATGAGTACATGGGTAGTGACTGGATAATTAGAGTACTGCAAGGAGAGTGCATGGGGAATTTATAAATGCTTGTGTTTTGGTGCAGTGATTAGATAAGGACATGGAACTGGCTGGGTGATTGGAGGAGTGCATGGGTAGTGACAAAGAGATGGCTGGACTGCATCAGTAGTGCTCAGGGGGTTGTAGCAGTGCATGTGTTAGTGCTTGGGTCATTGCATAAGTACATGGGTACTGACTGGATGATTAGAGTACTGCAAGGAGAGTGCAGGGTGAATTTATAAGTGCTTGGGTTTTGGCGGAGTGATTTGATAAGTACATGGTGCTCGCTGGGTGATTGGAGGAGTGCATGGGTAGTGACAAGAAGATGGCTGGAATGCATCAGTAGTGCTCAGGGGATTGTAGCAGTGCATGTGTTAGTGTCTGGGTCATTGCATAAGTACATGGGTACTGACTGTATGAAAAGAGTAATGCAAGGAGAGTGCATGGTGAATTTATATGTGCTTTTGTTTTGGCTGAGTGATTGGATAAGTACATGGTGCTCGCTGGGTGATTGGAGGAGTGCATGGGTAGTGACAAGGAGAAGGCTGGACTGCATCAGTAGGTCTTAGGGGATTATAGCAGTGCATGTGTTAGTGCCTGGGTCATTGCATAACTACATGGGTACTAACTGGATGTTTAGAGTACTGCAGGGAGAGTGCATGGTGAATTTATAAGTGCTTGGGTTTTGGCGGAGTGACTGGATAAGTACATGTTGCTCACTGGGTGATTGGAGGAGTGCCTGGGTAGTGACAAGGAGATGGCTGGACTGCATCAGTAGTGCTCAGGGGATTGTAGCAGTGCATGTGTTAGTGCCTGGATCATTGCATAAGTACATGGGTACTGACTGGATGATTAGAGGACTGCAAGGAGAGTGCATGGTGATTTATAAGTGCTTGGGTTTTGGCGGAGGGATTGGATAAGTACATGGAACTGGCTGGGTGATTGAAGGAGTGCATGGGTAGTGACAAGGAGATGGATGGACTGCATCAGTAGTGCTCAGGGGATTGTAGCAGTGCATGTATTATTGCCTGGGTCATTGCATGAGTACATGGGTAGTGACTGTATGATTAGAGTACTGCAAGGAGAGTGCATGGTGAATTTATAAGTGCTTAGGTTTTGGCGGAGTGATTGGATAAGTACATGGAACTGGCTGGGTAATCGGAGGATTGCATGAGTAGTGACAAGGAGATGGCTGGACTGCATCAGTAGTTCTCAGGGGATTGTAGCAGTGCATGTGTTAGTCCCTGGGTCATTGCATGAGTACATGGGTAGTGACTGGTTGATTAGAGTACTGCAAGGAGAGTGCATGGTGAATTTATAAGTGCTTGGGTTTTGGTGGAGTGATTGGATAAGTACATGGTGCTCACTGAGTGATTGGAAGAGTGCATGGGTAGTGACAAGGAGATGGCTGGACTGCATCAGTAGTGCTCAGGGGATTGTAGCAGTGCATGTGTTAGTGCCTGGGTCATTGCATAAGTACATGGGTACTGACTGGATGATTAGAGTACTGCAAGGAGAGTGCATGGTGAATTTATAAGTGCTTGGGTTTTGGTGGAGTGATTGGCTAAGTACGTGGAACTGGCTGGGTAATCGGAGGATTGCATGAGTAGTGACAAGGAGATGGCTGGACTGCATCAGTAGTTCTCAGGGGATTGTAGCAGTGCATGTGTTAGTGCCTGGGTCATTGCATGAGTACATGGGTAGTGACTGGATGATTAGAGTACTGCAAGGAGAGTGCATGGTGAATTTATAAGTGCTTGGGTTTTGGTGGAGTGATTGGATAAGTACATGGAACTGGCTGGGTGATTGGAGGAGTGCATGGGTAGTGACAAGGACATGGCTGGACTGCATCAGTAGTGCTCAGGGGATTGTAGCAGTGCATTTGTTAGTGCCTAGGTCATTGCATGACTACATGGGTAGTGACTGGATGATTAGAGTACTGCAGGGAGAGTGCATGGTGAATTTATAAGTGCTTGGGTTTTGGCGGAGTGATTGGATAAGTACATGGTGCTCACTGAGTGATTGGAAGAGTGCATGGGTAGTGACAAGGAGATGGCTGGACTGCATCAGTAGTGCTCAGGGGATTGTAGCAGTGCATGTGTTAGTGCCTGGGTCATTGCATAAGTACATGGGTACTGACTGGATGATTAGAGTACTGCAAGGAGAGTGCATGGTGAATTTATAAATGCTTGTGTTTTGGCTGAGTGATTGGATAAGTACATGGTGCTCGCTGGGTGATTGGAGGAGTGCATGGGTAGTGACAAGGACATGGCTGGACTGCATCAGTAGTGCCCAGGGGATTGTAGCAGTGCATGTGTTAGTGCCTGGGTCATTGCATGAGTACATGGGTAGTGACTGGATGATTACAGTACTGCAAGTAGAGTGCATGGTGAATTTATAAGTGCTTGTGTTTTGGCGCAGTGGTTAGATAAGGACATGGAACTGGCTGGGTGATTGGAGAAGTGCATGGGTAGTGACAAGGAGATGGCTGGACTGCATCAGTAGTGCTCAGGGGATTGTAGCAGTGCATGTGTTAGTGCCTGGGTCATTGCATGAGTACATGGGTAGTGACTGGATGATTAGACTACTGCAAGGAGAGTGCATGGTGAATTTATAAGTGCCTGTGTTTTGGCACAGTGATTAGATAAGGACATGGAACTGGCTGGGTGATTGGAGGAGTGCATGGGTAGTGACAAGGAGATGGCTGGACTGCATGGGTAGTGCTCAGGGTATTGTAGCCGTGCATGAGTTTGTGCATGGGTCATTGCATGAGTGCATGGGTAGTGACTGGATGATTAGAGTGCTGCAAGGAGAGTGCATGGTTAATTTATAAGTAGTTGGGTATTGGCGGAGTGATTGGATAAGTACACACATGTCACATCAGGCCCCGCCCCCTTCCTTCCCCACTGTGCAAACGCATCCCTTGGCGGGTTTTAAGTTGGGGGATTAATACCCCTTGAATCCTGAGAGTCCCTGGGGGCCAACTAGCCCACTAGGTACCTCCAGTAAGTGCCACAGAGCTGAGTTGCAGAGATGTGGTCCAAGGCCACACCCCTTTTTACACCTCTCTACAATGCAACTCTGTGGCGCTTACTGGACGTACCTGGTGGGCTAGTTGGCTCTCAGGGACCCTCAGGATTCAGGGGACTTAATCCCCAACTTAAAACACGCCACAGGGCACGTTTGCACACTTGTCACATCAGGCCACGCCCCTCCCTGCACCACTGTGCAAACGCGCCCCGTGGCACGTTTTAAGTTGGGGGATTAAGTCCCCTTGAATCCTGAGGGTCCCTGGGATCCACCTAGCCCACCAAGTACCTCCAGTAAGCGCCACAGAGCTGCGTTGCAGAGAGGTGTAAAAAGGGGCATGGCCTCGCACCACCTCTCTTTCTCAGCAACTACTGAACGGATTTACACCATTTAACAAAAAGGGCTCTTTCTGAACCAAGGGCTACCTTTTTGCCAAATTCGATGTAATTCCGTTCAGCAGTTCAGGCTGTAGTTTTGTCTAAAGTTCCTATGGAAATTAACATGGGGAAAACGCGTTTTTTGGACCCCCCTTTTTTCTCGGCCCCATCTTGACGAATCACCCCAAAACTTTGAAGACCAAAGCTGACCTGAGCGAACCATTAGTTTGGAAAATTTCGCAAAGATATTGGCAAAAGAAAAAACGCTTTTTGAATAGAAACAAGGTCCTAACTATAACTACCTACTGGCGCCCGCCAGTAGGTAATATATATATATATATTCACAGAAAAAACCACAGGTTTCAGGGACGTTATATATATATATTCCAAAGATGTAGCTTTCCTTCTTATATGAGGCTCCAGTATATTAAAACATATGAGGCTTGGGGTGAGGCAAAGAAAGGAGGAGGTTTTGCTGCTAATACAGTTCTCCAACTGAATGTTTCTTATCCCAATTCTTGCAACCATTGACCACGTACTTCAGCTTCTTGGGATTGTCACAGAGTGTGGTTGGGGTGAGCAAACCCTTTATGGCCCCCCCCCCCAAAAAGGTGGGAAGGTAAGATTTGTTTTTTGGAGGTAAAGGGTTGCCTGTCTTGTGAGATGAGGAATAATGTTTGTCAAAATATCGGTGACAAAAATATCGTCTGACCTAAATATTGTGCCCTAAATCTCTTTTACAAATTTATCATCCCACTGAACGTAGTTTTTATATTATTAACTCCAATGGAGCAATATTTTTGTAAACAATGATTAGTACACAATATTATTGTCACATGATATTCTGGTACCACATTATGTGCCCTGGAACAAAGAAAACCAGTGGCTGTTACTGGATTACTCTACAGCAATCCTAGCATACTGTGTAACTCTGCAGACTCAAATCAGGGTGCAAATGTTTGAGAGGGTAGCAGTGGCGGCTGTTTACGTTTTTTAGTTGTAGGGCAGCAAGGGGTACTTGAAACACAGTCACAACCCATATACATGCATACTCACACAAGCTCACACCAACCCATTTACAAACAAACACACCCACCCATTTACAAACAAAAACGTGTGCTTACTTGTGCAGGCTAACACCTACCCATCCACAAACAGAAACACAAATACTCACGCATTCACAAGAGTACACATTTACATATTCACACACACCCATTCACAAGCAAACATCCTTGCACACTCACACCTGTCCACTCGTAAGCACACTCACTTACGGAAATACTCACACACACATTCATACATACACACATGGACCCAAATATTCAATGCTTAACTGGTGGGCCAAACCATTGATAAGGGCTCCCCATAGAAGGCAGCACTAGTGTGGGGAGGTAGGCAGAAGCTTGATGGACCAGGAAGGAACTGGAACCTTTAAACAGGCAGCAGGAAACAGAAGATCCCACCGACTCCTCTCATTGTCTAACATTGTCAAGCGCGAGCCACTGATTGAGTTACCTTTTCTAACTACTCACAGGATGCATGGATGTCAGTGAGACATGCTGATCCGGCCCCACTCTGTGACAAGTTCAGAAAAGGTTATGTGAGGCTTACCCGATGGACAGTCAGCCCTGAGTGCTTCAAGTCTTAAACCTGAAGCATCCAGTGCTTGGTGTGTGTTGTGTGTCTATTATGGCTATCGTGTTGCACACCTCCGTTGACATGATTTAAAAAGGCGGTAAACAAACTGAGTGGAATCATTTTGTTGAATATGCATATAATGTTATCACTTCAGACATTAGTAGGTGCCTATTAGACATACCAGAGAATGAGCCAGTGCCCTCTGCTTCCTGGAAGCTGACATGTAGCTGATCCACTGCATCCGCTGTCAACCAATGGTAGAGTTCCCTGGGAAAACCGTCTTTGCCTGGGGCCTTATTGTACGGTAAGTTGGAGATAGCTTTTGTCACAGCATCTTTAGTGATTTCCCCCTCTAAAAGGGCTTTGCCCTCGTCAGTGAGACTGGGTAGATCGATTGTGGATAAAAAGTTAACTGTCTGGTCCGTGCCATCACAAAGTTCAGAGCTGTAAAGTGCAGCGTAGAAGGAGCCAATATGTCAGCTATGCCTTACAGATCACGTACTAGGGCTGCCCGAGGGGGTCCTACTAGGAAGGATAATCATTGCGGTTTCACGTTGTTGAAGCTGAGCTGCTAGAATTTTACCTGCCTTCTCCCCCGTTCGTAGTGGCGGGCTTTTCATTTATACAGTGCATATTCTGCCTTGGAAGTGTATAGGGAGTTACAGTCCATCTTGGCCCTTTCCAACAAATGTCCGACAGCTACGGTTGGCATCGCTGTGTATTCTCAGGTATCCCTTACAATATCACGTTTTAGCAAAAGCTGCTGTTGTGCCCTTTCCTTGCTGGCCAATGCCACATCTCTCATAAGCTGACTACGTGAGGTGGCTTTTGCCGCAGCCCATAAAGTTTAGGCAGATAAGTATTTATTCATGTGGGGAGAGGAGTTGGCCTAACAGCTAGGGCGGTCGACCTCGAATCTGGGGAACTGGGTTCGAGTCTCGGCAATGACGCTGAACATCCTGTGATTCTGGGCAAATCACTTAATCTCCCCGCGCCTAACAAAAATGAATGTGTGTCCTCATGTAATGTTACTGGTGCTATGTGAAGCACTCTGATACCCGATTCGGTCAAGTTTGCGCTATATAAAACTCTGCAAAAAAAAAAAATGTGCGATTGTAGTAGCTTCTTTTCCAGGGTTACCTATAAGGTGTAACATTAATGCACCATGATTAGCTGCGGGGACTCGTAGGTTTAAGTCTAGGTCCAAACGGACTGGGGCGTAGTCCGAAAGGAAGTTCTCCTAAATAGGGCAGTCTAGAGCCATTGGGGAGATCGCGCGCACACAAGGTAGTAGTCGAGGTGGGATTAAGTGTCTTGGACTGCAGAAAAGAATGAATAGTCTTTGTCCGTAGGATGGAGAATACACCACATGTCAGGTGATATGGGCATAGATGGAACCCACCTGAGTAGGGTAGTGCCCACTCAAGGCTTTGCAAAAATGTACCAACCTTCATAATTCATCCACGTCTGGTGGAGAGTACTGGGAAAGGCCTTGTGGATAAGAATAGCCATGCCGCAGTTCCAGGTAGTCGGGGTCAAGGAGTGTGACCCAGTGTAAGTAGGATCGGAGGGGAATTTTAGCTATATATGACCTTTCCCACCCAGTCCCTTTGAAGTTTATCTGCCTCTGTGGTGGAGAGATGGGACTCTTGTAGAAGGGCGATATCAACTTTGCGGGAGGCAAGATAGGACAGAATCTTTTTGCGTTTCATGTACTTAGTCAGCCCATTTATGTTAAGTGAAATAATGGAGAGAGGGTGGATCGCTGTGGTGGCAGAGCAGGCTTAGCAACAACAGGGGATGGGGTTGGCAAGGATAGATGCTGTTAAGACCACCTACGGGAGGAACAGGGGATCAGGAGGGTGGTGTGGGAGGCGTGTGGGTCCACTGACTGAGTGGAGATGGGAGGGGTGTAATGTGAAGAGAAAGGTTCAGAGCACAGGGGATACGAGGTCAGATAGAGTATATACAGTGTGTGCTGCTGTCGTAAATTATTAGCAGTGTGTCTAAACCTTCTCGAGAGTCATAATCTGCCACGGGGGAACAGACATCGTCCATCTGGAAGAAAGAAGAAACAGGCTCTGTAAATGGTAAAGACCAGGTAAAATTAAAAATGTTTGTCGTGGGAACGGCCCATGAGGGATGAGGTAAGCGTGCAAAGGAATCCCAATCCTTAAAGTGTGGGATACATTGGCCGCACACAGTCACTGGGACGTCATGGCATGGACAGGAGGGGCTGGTCCGTGCATGTGCAAGAGCAAGTTGGGGCGGGGGAAGTCCAGGAGTAAAGGAAGGCAATGTCCCAGGAACAACTCATTGGGGCCAAGGGGATATCTCCTCATGAGATGTTGAGGGTTTGAGAAGTGACCTGGATTTATCACGGTTGTCTTAGTGAGTCAGTTCCTCCACAGTTTTCAGCAATTTCTCCCCCTCTTGTTTCCATCGGGGTCAGTCAAGGAGACGTCTGTGTTGCATGCCATGGCTATTCGTGCCTGTGAACAGTGGGAGATACGTATCCATGGAGTGATTCGGTCAAAGAGTCAAGGAAGCACACTAATTCGGTGGGATCATGAAGGTCTCCAGAACGACCATCCATAGTAATCCACATCACAGCTGGTTCCAGGCTTGATGGCTCACCTCCTCTGTTGGGGCCAGAGGGTGAGGAAAGCCTGTTGTTTATCAATAGTCTCTGGTGAAAAATCCACAGTGATGGGGAGCTGGCCCCCCTCACTGTCATATGGCTCGTACTTACGTACCTCTGTAAGAATCTGCCTGGTGTGGTCATGGTGTAGGAAACATGCTATTGTAGGATGGGGTCTGGCTCCCCTATTTGATGGCAGGCATTGTGCCCTAATCCAGTACATTCATTGAATTTCAAGGCAGGGCTTGAAAGAGAGCCCAGTCACTTTAGGGAGGAACTTAAGCAGGAACGTGCATGTGTCAGGGCCCTCCATTTTCTCAGGGATTCTATAAAATTTGAGGTTGTCACGGCGGGAGCGGTCTTCCAGGTCAGTGAGCTTCCATTGTAGGCAAAAAATGTCCTGGCGAGAGGTGACAAGCCCACCACTTTCTCCTTCATCGTCTAAGGTGGTTACAGTCGTGTGGAAGAGGCCTATATCTGTTTTTATGGTCTGCACATCCTAGACAAGGTTCATGAGTTTTGCGTCCATGGCAGTGAGGTGGAAGCCAATGGAGGCAAGTTCTTTGAGAATGGATTCCAGACCCATCTCCAGTGGAGAGGGTGAGGCCTGGTGAGCCGGCACAGCAGTAGATATTCCGCCCCCTACTAACTCAGTGAAAAGCATTTGTCAGGAAAGTTTGCCAGATGCCATGTACGTATGGGGCACGGACCCCTGATATCGCATTTGACGATGGTGTAAAAGCAGGGGAATGGAAGTGGAGGTACTGCCATACTGGACGAAACAGCTGGCCCTTCAAGAGCAGTCAGCAAGGACTAAAGTGCCATATGGAAGCGTAATCCAGGTTCTGCCAGGGGGGTCATTGCGGGCCAGGTCAGGGAAGAAAACCGATAGGGCAGTCCACCAGAGTGGCAGCTTCAAGTAGCCACAGGGGAAGCTACACTGTCCCAGTGCCTACTGCAGCAAAACCATGTGGAAACAATGCCAGCCAGTTGGTTCCGTCTGTGGGTAGGCGAAAGGGCATAGATCACAGGAGTAGGTAGAGGTCACCATGGAGTGCCGGAAGTAGGCCAGGTAGTCAATCCACCAGGGAGGGAGGCATCAAAGACAGGTTGCTACAAGCAAGTCCCATGCATCAGTGGCTCAGTGGAGGGGGAGAAGGGCAACCCTGCAAAGGCCTCACATGGTGCAATCCGCCCTGGGGGCCAGCAGGCTTCGTGGCTGTCAAGATGAGTCCAGGTGGCAGGTAGGGCCTTTGCAGGGACTAGTAGGATTGGGCTCCCTCCAGCGTGCTGCTACAGAGATAGTGACCAGTGGGGCGTGGTGATTGGCGTGGGGCCAGCTACCTCTTGGAAAGCCCCTGGTGGTGAAGGATGGCCGCAGTGCAGGGGCTGACATGAGAGGCAGCATCCAAGGCAACTGGGGCACTCCAGTGAAGCCCCACAGGTCAGCAGAGCAGTGGAGGAGGGCTAGGGGGCAGCACAGCAGAGCCCTTACCCAGCACAATCTCCCCCAGTGGCCATCAGGGTCAGTGGCTGCCAGAAACGCATCCTCCATTTGGTGGTGTGGGCCTTGGTAGGGTCTAGTCGGTTGGGCTCCCCATGGCCCGTAACGTGAAAAAGACACCTGTGGGATGCGGGGTGGGGGCGGGCGGTGCCGTGGGATACCTGCTTCCTCCTGGAGGGCCTCATGGCAGAGAGCATTAGTAGTGAGGCCGCAACTTCCTTTGGTATGGCGCAGGGCGGTCGATAGGACTCCAGCTGGGTAGTGTCAGACACCCCTGAGGACAGGCAGGAGTTACCCATTGTGTCTCGGGGCCAAGGTGGCCAGGAAGAGGATGAAGGCCACTTCCGCTCCCCGGCAGCAGCGGAGCTCAGGGGAAGCAGCCATCTTGGTAAGACTCCACACATAATACCCTACTTTGACTACATTAGAGGTTACCTTTTGTCCTGACGGATGAGACCCGATGATGATCCATGCCAATAATAGATTGGGTGAGTGCCTTTAAAAACAACCAAAATAATTTATAGGTGGGTTCCACTCTTCTATGTTTATGCTTTGGATTCTAGGACACCTTCTGTGGATAGATAGATGAACAAGGGAGGAAGTATCCTCGGCTCTGTAGGCAATCCTCTTTTTCCCTTTCATGTTGCTCATTTTATATGACACAGTTGAGCCTATAGTGAGATGCACTGTGCCTTATTCCAGTGATGTACATTCAGGGAAAGAATTTAGCTTCAAACTATTAAAATCATCAGAAAAATATGTTGTTGTTTTGCTGTATCAGGGTCGGTAATGCTAGCACTCCTGGACTATCAATTTGTTTCCTTTGATTTACAAAGCGATTATCCCTTTCACCAGAGACACGTTTTTAGTATGTTTTTGAGGACTGTCAACAATCATGGAAAATAATAGCAACTGGATATAGAAGATTTGTAAGTTAATCACTCACATATTTATTTAAGATTCAGCAAGGAGTTGGCTTGCTAGTAATAACCCAAGGACCGCATTTAGCTTTCCCACAGCTTTGGATGTTTAAATATATTCATGAAATACTCATCCCTTGCCGCAAGTTCTTACTATTCTACCTTAATGTCTTTTATACATAGAAATATTCCCTCCAAATTAATAACGTTTCACAGGATTTTACTATGACACACACATTACAGTAACTGTGAGTACTCGCAACGAACGCTAGAGTGCGCTATTGCATCACTGAAATTGAGTCCTTGCCCGAATGTTCTTTGCTGCCTAATAACGGAGGAAAGTATACATCACGAATGCAGCTTGGCTACTTAGCTACTCTTTTTTGTCGGATGAGTTGCACAAGGGCAATATTTAACAGTTAATATGTAATTTTTTATAACCATCAATGTGACGTCTGCAACCGAGTATATTTTAATTCTTAGCTAAGTTGTGCTCCTGTGTTTTTCCTGCACATGTTCGGTGTTCAGCCCTGGGGAGGTGGCGGTCCCAAGGTCTGCGGGGCCCCCCGCGGGCCCCTGGATATCATTTTTTCATTGCCCCCAGGACCTGGCCCACCTGGGGGCTCAAAGAAACGAAGCACAGGTGCCCGCCCTACATTTAAAAAAAAAATTATTTGCCGGATTCAAGCACCCAGGGTGAATTAGGCCGATTTTCTTTTTTTTTTAAAAGGATTTTTTGGCCCTGGGGGTCCCTATGGGACCTCCTGAGCATACCTAGAGGGTCAGGGTGTTTCTACCCTGCCCCCTTTTCTTGTTTTTTAGGTCTCGGCTAGGCAGCACATGCGCTGTCTCATCGCGAGATGCTGTATACACTATAGTGGGGGAAGCTCCACCCACTTTCCGCCCATCTTTTTGATTGGCTTTAATCATAAATGCTGCTTTGTGATTGGTGTTTGGCTTGTAAGTCCCTCCTCCTGATGCCTATGTTGTCATTTTGCTCCTTCTGAGGCTATCAGCCCCTTTACTTTAAAAAGTAATTTGTTCCCGTGGCTCACCCCCTCCACTTTCGCAGTACCTAACTTCTTGGGCAACCACCACCCCCCCTCGCATTCTCGTTTGTGACTTTATGCCCGCCTGCACTCCCATTTGAAATGCAATAGAATTCGCGTAAATGCGAGTTCTATTGCATTGCAAATGCTTGTTTTTAAAGTAGTGCGCGATCCTTTACATTGTACGCATGCGTGCCAAAAAGTGTTCATGTGGCGCGCATGCGTAGGATGTAAGGCATCGCGCGCATGTTTCCAATTATATCCAGCTGTCTTTATTTTCATATTACACGAGAACGTTATGCATAATTGTCTGTCTTACTTATTTTGCCGCATGAACCATTTTCTAGAAATCACAGCGGCTCTGCCCCACAAAGCGAGGCTGAGGAGGGCTTTCCGGTCCCCGACAGGCTCGCGTTTGCTCGGCAGTGATGTCGCTCATTTTTAGGTCTCGCCTACGCAGCGCGCATGCGCTGCTTAGGAAAGAGACCTCTTGAAATCGATTCAGCTTTGCAGGCAAAAACGTGCACGCGTTGCATTGCTTTCAATGCAACGCGTGCACGTTTGGCGATTACCTTGCGGGAGCGAGCGGCGCCATATGTTAGCAATTATTGTGCTCGCTCCCGCAAGGGAAACGCTGCCTGCTCTCGGCCGCACTCCCCCCCCCCTCACCCCCTACTTGCGCGAGGCGCGCGCGCTTGTTTAATAAGGTCTCTGACATCCGGCAGTGACAGACGGTGTGGGTGGATGTGTTGGGCTCGACATTAAATGTACAGTCATCGACTCCCTTATCGGGCGCTTTGGACCAGCCTCAAATCGCCGCATAGAGATGGAAAGTGCATCCATCACAAGAATTCCCCCAGTGTTATGTTGCTGAAGCCTAAAATGAAATCCAAGGGCTGCTTTGGGCGGGAGGCAGTCTGCAATCCACCCTTTTGTATGGCTAATACATTGACAGGTATTTTCGAGGCAGTACACGCTCCAGCTTGGCTAAAGCTGAATTCGTCAAATTGGTCACGCATATTCATGAATCTCTGTCTCCCACCAGGCGGTAGCTACATTTTTTTTTTTGTTGGATCAGCAGTCTGTATTCATTCTGCTGTCAGATGCACACCTCCCCTGCTTTTCCTGTCTTTGTGTCAGTAAAAGCCAAAAGCAGAGAATGCAACACTGTTCTCCCCTATGCTTGCTTGCAACAGAGTGATAAGAGGTTGAAGTGTATGAATGTTGCTTACCAGAAGTTACAACAATATGGATTTCCCATGCTCCGAAAATATCTAAAACGGTTTCTTGCTTGTTAGAATCAGTCAGATCATCTGTACGCCAGATTGGTGATCTAAACAGTTCTGTTTTTTTAATGTTTACACAAAAGTCAGCTAACTGTTCTGCAATGAGATGAAATCCGTGCATACAACAGATTAATTGAAAATACACTTCTTGCCACAGCCTAAATGTCGCTACTAAATAAGTTTGTGGAATATGCACTTTGTAATTGCTATTCTCAAATTATACATGCATCTGACACCGCTGGGCACTTTGTCATTCCTTATTATTTTAACAAGAATGCTAAAGTACTAAAACAGTAGTTTGGACATGTTTTTAGGTGGTGCGCACAAAATCATGTTTGAATGCGTGTTGCATGCATATTCCATTGCTCAGCAAGTACTTGAGAGCAGCTGTCAGGCTGCAGGTTTGAATCTAAAATGTGCTGCGTTCTGGCTGTGACCCCATTGTGTTTTGATTCTGCAAAGCCCCGGCATGACTGCACGTTTCTATTGGTGGAAACGTTTGGAAGGTCATAGCCCAGCCTACCATTGTAAACTAAAGGCAGATTGTGCGCTAACCTAGAGCTGTTTAACAATATAATCTATTTCTCATTCCGTTATGTGTAAAATGTGCTCATGTGGGGCAGGGGGATGAAGGCGAGGCAAGAGGGGGTAATATGCGTGTGTACTACAGCTTGCATTTGGGTACTATGATGGTGATCTTGTAATCTCTAGTGACCCACACACCCTATTGACAAGGCAAAGTACAAAGCACTTGGGGGGTCACTGTCCCCTCCTTCCCAACTCGGGTACTAATCTCTGCTCCTCTACATCTGGTTGCAACGCTGAGAGATGGCCTTTGGGATTTGAGCTTTATTCCATCTGTTTAATAAGTAGTTAGCCTTTGTGAATGATAAATGCCACTAAACATAAGTTTGACTGTGTGCAAGGTAACTTTTAAAATAAACTTTTACCCTGTCTGTAGGGGGCATGTCACATTTATGACCATTCTTCTTGCATTCACCATTTAACACATACAGGAATTTGTCAGAACATCCGTCATTGTGATTGGAGTTTAACATCTGTAATGCCTGCAGCATGTGTGTGTATGTGTGTGTATGTATGTGTATATATATATATATATATATATACACAGGTATATTGGAGCACACTTTTTTCTAAACTCGACTGTCTTCTTGACAGTGTATTGATTTAGTGTAAATTGGTGGTACAAGTGACAAATAAACTGTTCCCTTTTCTCTGTGGCACTAGGTCCTTATGAGTCAGGTGAATTAAACTCTCACACCCTGCACAATATTAGGAATTCCTTTTAGCTGGTGGTCGTTTACTCCCGAGGGCTTTCCAACAGGTTACTCCGAATTCCTTCCAGTTGCTTAACATTTCTCAGTTTGTGAGGAAAGCCTAACAAAAGATAACTGAGAGATTTAAATCGCATGCCTTATAAAATTTACAACTGTTTTTTTTCCTTAAAACGTGCCATAAAATGCGGAAATTAATCTTTAGTGAAAGGGATCGTTATGATTTGAGCATTGCACCAGTTTGCTTTAACAAGGACAGAATTTCATCAAAGATTTTGTCTAAATTCCTAACATTTTTCCAGCATGCTGAGCATGGGTGGAAGGTGAATGATGAGGAAGATCATATTTTTCTGTTTGTAAGAAAAATCAACTTTTGCTTCCGATGGATTTATTTTCAGCAAAACAATGATCATTCACTTTTTTCTTTGCCAAAGGCGGTCAGTGCTGCATGCTTCAGAAGAGATTTTGTAGATTTGCATGTTGCAGACCATCCTGTTAGTGACTTACATAATAAACATAATGTATGAATCCTGAGGGTTGGTGCACTGACCAGCCTCCGCGTGAGGTCACATTAACTTCATATTTCAGCCCTGAGTGAACTCTTTCCATTGCGCGTGACCTGGGGTCCATGTTTTCTCTCAGAATCTCATGGTGCCTTGTGTCACATGGTACTGAGTGTTAATAAAGCAGAGCAGTCTGTGTAGTGCAAATGAGATGAAATCCGAAGAGCATGTGATCCAAAATTCTTGTTTCTGTAACAGGCAAAACACCTGCTCTTGCAATGGCCATTGTTTGAAGATTAGTAATTAGTAGGTAGCTAATAAAATCACGCGTTTAACGTGTTTTTTGTTTTTTTAATACACCTGTAAATTGTGAAAGTTTTTACTTTTTTTCCAAACAGTCTGCTTCCCAGTTTTGAGAGAATGGTTAAAACTGTTGCTTCCAATTGTTAACAATATGAGACACACCTTCAAAAGTGTGAAAAGAGTAATGGAAAAATGGAAATGTTTAAAAACAAACGTTACTTATGCAAATCTGGAAAGAGCAGCAAAGCCACCTGTCTTCCCTGAACGGTTTACCATGCTCTCCCTATCAATCAATCAATCAATCACAAAATTTGTAGAGCGCACTACTTACCCGCGAGGGTCTCAAGGCGCTGGGGAGAGGGAAGGGGGGGGGTGCTGCTACTGGTCGAACAGCCAGGTCTTGAGTAGCCTCCTGAAGGTCAGCAGGTCTTGGGTCTGCCGTAGGCTTAGTGGAAGGGTGTTCCAGGTCTTGGCGGCGAGGTGTGAGAAGGATCTGCCGCCGGTGGTTGTTCTTCGAATGTGAGGGACGCTGGCGAGGGAGAGGTCGGCGGAGCAGAGCTGGCGGTTGGGGACGTAGAAGAAGAGTCGTCTGTTGAGGTAGGCTGGGCCAGTTTTGTGGAGTGCCTTGTGTGCGTGGATGAGGAGTTTGAAGGTGATCCTCCTGTCGACGGGGAGCCAGTGCAGGTTCCTCAAGTGGGGGGTGATGTGGCTGTGGCGTGGTACATCGAGGATCAGGCGTGCGGAGGCGTTTGTATGCGTTGCAGTCGCTTGATGAGCTTGGCCGGGGCTCCCGCGTGAGGGCGTTCCCATAGTCAAGTCCCTAGAATTCAAATGTTCTGCAGCACCCTGCACTTCTAGGGAGAGCCCAGCTCTTTCTAAACCCGGTTTTAGAAATGCACTAACCCTCCAAAATTATGCGTGTCCCCAAAAAGCAGATTCTTTTTCCCCAATAGCCGGAAAGGAATTCTCCTTATGAAATTGACAGTAAGTCTCTGTCTCGGGTATAACCATGCCTCAGGAGATTACTACTTACTCATCCCTTTTCACTTGGAGGAATTGCCTTTTTTTTTTTCTTTTTTTTTTTAAACTGAAGGTGTAATTTTGACACTTATATGGCAGGCACTGGAGGAAAATCGGAATGCACATGTTTTTTTTTCATTCAATTTAGCCTACCCTCATTAAAATGCACCTATGTTTCCTCCTACTGTTTTCCAATTAACATCTTCAGACCCTGTAGCCAAGCACTGATTGGGCTGGTTTTGTTGGATACTGTTTAGTCTTGTTTTCTGTAGTACTCTGTAATCCTTCCATGTAAAGTTCTTGGGTTTGTACTCTACTTAATTGGCTCTACTTCTTTTCCTGATAATCCAGTAGTCCACAGTGGGCCACACTTGCGCTCATTGTGTGAACTATCCCGTGATATTCCTGGTTAGCTGTCAGCTTTGTTCCAGGATTTAGGCTCTTACTGTGACTCAGTTAATTACGTACGATTTATTATATTTCCACTAGCGTACCTGGGACAGTCCAATTTACTGGAAATATCAATTTATCTAGAAGTCACTCCTATGATGGGATACGTTTAATCTACAGTTTATTAAAAGGTTTAGTCTTTGAGGCAGCACAAACCTTCCTCTGGCCTTTTCTATGGCATAAATCCTTTTTTTGTGTGTAAAAAATGACACTTTTTAATATGGAAACATTGCTGTTGTTATGTAAAGGTTAACTCCTCTTTTGTTATTTTACCATGTCTAAAGCAATGTAATACAGTTTCGCTCTGTTAGCTTTTCCACGCTCTTAAACCCTTTTTGTATTCCATTATGCCTCCTAGTAGCATTCCAGATTTTTTTCTTCCATTAGTTGGTATATTGATAGTAGACGTGTAATTTTAGCTGAAGGCCTCTGGCATTTTTTTCTTTCAAAGTTTTGTCCCAGATTTGAGCTCCTCCCTTAATAAAGCATTTAAAAGCGGTATTTGGGATGCCTTTATTGTGTCACAGAAGTTATTGGGTGAAGCTTCACTGGTTCTGTGACTCGGGATCTACCGCACCCAAAAGGAAGCAAGACAACAAAGCTGAGAACTGTCTGAACTGTTCAGATAAAAAGTATCTCTTAAATATTACATGTCACTATTTCAGCCTCCCTGGTATTTCTGAAGGGTTCTGGGCTACATTATTTTTGAAGGGTTTGGGGTTACAGTGAAACATCGTTTTGTGTCCTTCCCTTTAGATATTTTTGTTGACAACTGCTGATAATGTCAATTGGAAGCGAAGTGAATGGGTTGTAAAATACAATTTAAATAATTGCACATGAAATGGGCTACATCATTTTAATGACCTTGTCTGTACAAATAGAGTTTTATTAAACTAGAACGGTGACAAAGTCTGGCAGCCAGTAGTAGATGCAGAGTATAGGCTAAATATTCTCTCAGGTCCTGCGTCTCGAAGCATTTTTAAATCTCCCACTTTCTTTTAGGGAACAGCAGGTTCTCTCCCTTTCCTGTTTGTGAGTGAATGTCCATTTAAAGTGCATACCTGTCACACTGTGCTGTCTCCTGCCCCTTGCACCTAGAAGCAAAGCTGCGTATCCCAACAGTAACTGTACGACAATATTTGTATATACTGGAAAAAACACAAAGGTTAGAGTATAGTTAGGTGTTTTTAATGAGAAAGGAACTTGCGTTTAAAAAAACAACAACAAGCATTGGCATAGCCAATACATCTCTCCTTTGGGACCTTATAAGTGTTTAGTTATCCAGCACAATATCCTTGGTGCAACAACATCAACTGTTGCATGGCTAAACACTTATAAGGTCCCAAAGGCGAGACCTATTGGCTATGCCAATGCTTGTTTATGATGTTTGACAGTAACTATAGTCTCGTAAGTCATATTTCACTCGTGTCATTTCTCCCTTGTCAAAGCTGCACAGTTGCAGTGTTAATGGTACGTGGAACAAGGGGTACCGGCTCTCCTGGACGCGCATATTTAAAGATCAACTTGTATTTTTTGAAAATGTAGTGGTTCGCTCTTCGAAATGCTCCAAGGTTGGAAAGATATTTGAACAGCACTCCGGGTTACAGCGTTTTTCTTAGAACCAGTGCTTTAAATGGGCCGGTACTCACCGGTACTGAGTACCGGCACTTCCGAATTTTCTTGCCGTCAGTACCGGCACTTTTCTTTATCCAGGGAGAGTACCGGTACCCTGTTCGGCGGCACAGCAGGCTCCGGGCAGTGCTTCCGAAGAGCGTGTAAGTCATTGAGCCCCTCAGTGGCCTTGCAGAGTCCCTGCTGAAGATTCCAGCAGCGCCCACTTGAATGTCCCCAGACTGCAGGGGGTTGAGAGGGCTTACATCACGCTGTGATTAACAGGACAGGGTCTGTCCTGTTAATCACAGCGTGATGTAAGCCCTCTCAACCCCTGCAGTCTGGGGACAATTAGACTCTAGACACACCCTGCACTGTCGATCGGATACGCAAAGCCCATTCAGCTGAAAGTGATTTCGCCCCTCCCCCTCTCCATTAGGTGAGTGAAATGGGCTGGGACTGCCTGTTTTTGAGTGAGAGAACGAGGGAGAGTATCAGGACATATATTAAAGGGAATGTGTGGAATGCTTTTGCGTACAGGTCTGCTTGTTTCTGTCGGTTTGTGCGCTTGAGAATATATAGTATTATGCCAAACAACCATAAATAACAGTAGGGCATTAAGAAACAGCAAATATCACAAAACAAGAAAATGTTACCATATAATCCTGTTTGGCTTTCAATTGTGTAATGCGGTGGTTCCCAAACTGTGCGCCGCGGCTCCCTGGTGCGCCGTTAGGAGTAGCCAGGGGCGCCGCGCACGATGTGGGAAACAGCTTGTGCCGAGAAGCTTGTAATCATGTGAGAATGTAAGCAATTAAAAAATGATGCGTCTTTTGACGCCCTACCGTCAGCCTGAAGGCAGCAAGCAAAGCTTATTTAAATTACACACAGGGTGTTACAAATGCCACCTGTATGATCATGAATCATGGTTTGACCCAAGAGCGCACGTAGCCTCTGCCTATATTCGGAGCAATGAATGTTGAGCGTTATTGCTGCCCGTGTTCAGTCGTGCCTCTGGGGTCCCTCTTCTCAAGAGACAAGTAGGTTGGTTTCACACTAATACTCCTTGCTTTAAGTTACTTGTTACTTTAATGTACAGAAGGGGAACATGTCAAACTCATGACCCCCAAGCAGCCCTATTTAACTGCTGTTAAGTGCTGTTCCTGCACTTTGTTCGTGTGAGTAAACACTGTGCCGGATTTTACAAGTCAGAAATTTCAGTGGGCAAACTCGCTGTGGAAATAGGCCGCATTGCAGACAGGATTAGTTTCCCGGCCCCAGTCTGACCCTCAGCAAGGCCCGGCAGGAAGCATGTAATAACCCCGTCACATGTAATAACCCCGTCACTGTAATAACCTTTCCTTCTCAGCCTCCGTGAAAGTTTCTCATTCTTCCCTCCGTATGTTTCTCCATGCTAGTGACAAGAAGAGTAAGGCCTCTCAAATTAAATGAGTAAGTATTATAAAACCTTTAATAAGGTCTCGAATTGTATTGTAATTACATGGATAAAGCGCTTACTACCTCGGACGAAACATCGCAGCTCAGACTGCAGCAACCTGGGCATCGGAGAGGCTGTTAAATCACCCCAGACTGCGTTTTATTTCTGGGATGAGAGAAATACAGGAAACTAAAAGTGACACCAAGACTTTCAGTCTGAGAAAATAAGGGCAAGCAGCAGGTGGAAGAAGGAATACACGGGGGTAGAACAAAGTGTGAAAGAATCAAAGGGGAAGAGAAGGAAAGCAGGACATAAAGGCAGAGAAAGGGGAGAAAAAGAATGTCTGAAGAGGAAAGGCAGCAACAAGAGGTTGAGAAACGAAAAGGCTGAGGGAATAGAAGATGCTTTTTCATAATTGAAAGTTTCTCAAAGCGTCATTAACTGACCATAAACAGATACAGCTGGGGTTGCAACAATGCAAGCTTCCTTTAATGCACAGAACAGGCAAGCCTACGGCTGCTCTTTGGCTCTTTTTAGCGTTTAAGACAGTGCATTCTGGGGCTTGTAGTTTGTCTTTTTACATTATCATGAGTATTATCTCACAACTCATTGTAAGCTTTGTATCATTTCTCACTTAACCAATTATAGTTTTTATTAAACAACTGTTATATTTAAATTTTGTTCCAAATATGATAATACCTTCATCAGCTTCATCCCAATTAATTTAATGGAGAAAACTGGAAGTACTCCCAAGGTCAGGCTTACATCCCCCGACCGGTAAAAAAAAGTGACATGATGGGGAGCCACGGCCAACTGCCAATTAGGTCAAGGGAGCCACAGATCGAAAAAGTTTGGGAACCACTGGTGTAATGAGTTAACCTGTTTTCTTTACATAAACGCATTTCATGTGTTTTGATATGTGCTGCAACTTGTACAGAAGCCATTATGTACCATCATATCTTGCCCGTAGCCCCGCCCCTAGCTCCGCCCACTTGCCACACCTCTAGCTTATTTTAATGAGTACCTGCACTTATTTTTTCCCATTTAAAGCACTGCTTAGAACGCATATGCATATGGATTGTCACTTGCGCCAGAGAGCGTCCATTATCGATCACTGATACTGTTTTTGATGCGGTAAAAATATGCTCGAACGAATTTCAAACACGTATCCACAACAAGCCAAAACAAACTTAAAACGCGCAGTCCCCTGAGTCCCTCAAGCATATTGCAAGTTAAGCGGCTGGTACGTGAGTCACAACAGAAGGGCCCAAAACAAGGAGAGTGGAACCGGAAGTTGTAACCTTGCTTGTCATTTTAAAGCAGCAGCAGGTACGTGATAGACTTTTGTGCTTGTTAAGACTTATTGGAGATGGCAGAAGAGGTTCTTGTACACAGTGCAGGGCTGTCATCTAAAAGCTTCGAGAGTGAACAAGATGTCTTCCAGTTCCTGGTTTAAATGTTTATGCTAATTGCTGTTTATTGGCCCAGATGCAAATGATGGGCTTCGCCAAAGTGACATTTTATGAGGAGCAAACTCCCCCCTTTTGTGCAAATTGAAAAAGTGAAACAAGAAGAGGGTGAAATGAGCCGCGGGGGGTCTTAATGGCTGCCTTTTAATGGCAAATATGAAATTAAGACTGATTTACGCAGCAGACTCCCCTGTTTTCTCTGATCAGCTCATTTGGCAGCAAAAATGGAGAAGTAATTGTTCCCCTTTCAGTGCGGGGGCTGCAAGCGTTATTTATTGGCGGAAATGAATCGCTGTTTATTCTTGCTTCGTGGTGGAAAGCGCTCAATCGGCATTCTGGGCCCCGGTAAACTTGAACCTGTCCCTGGCAAGTGCGCCCAGAGGCGGCGGAAGCACTAATGAGGCGCAGGGGCGTAACACAGGCCCCCGCAGCCCCTGCGGTGCGGGGGGGGGGGCCCCAAGCTCCAGTGATGAGGCGGGCCTTCATTTTCTGGGCCGTGGGAGTTAATGAAGACTCCCATCCAAGGTGGACATATTTGTATGTCCACAACATTTATAATACCGTCCAAATCCACTCTTCCTTTCTGCTACCGTAGGTTCAATTTAACAAGAATAAATAGACGCCTCAGCCTATCATTAGATCAAGAAGAAGCAAGCAGTGTTTGTTTCCCATCCCAAGAAAAGGGAAATACATTACCATGGATCATACAAAGCAAGTAGCCCCAGAGAAGCACTGAGGAGTGTCACTAGCCCCAGAGAAGCACTGAAGAGTGTCACCAGCCCCAGAGAAGCACTGAAGAGTGTCACCAGCCCCAGAGAAGCACTGAAGAGTGTCACCAGCCCCAGAGAAGCACTGAAGAGTGTCACTAGCCCCAGAGAAGCACTGAAGAGTGTCACTAGCCCCAGAGAAGCACTGAAGAGTGTCACTAGCCCCAGAGAAGCACTGAAGAGTGTCACTAGCCCCAGAGAAGCACTGAAGAGTGTCACTAGCCCCAGAGAAGCACTGAAGAGTGTCACTAGCCCCAGAGAAGCACTGAAGAGTGTCACTAGCCCCAGAGAAGCACTGAAGAGTGTCACCAGCCCCAGAGAAGCACTGAGGAGTGTCACCAGCCCCAGAGAAGCACTGAGGAGTGTCACTAGCCCCAGAGAAGCACTGAGGAGTGTCACTAGCCCCAGAGAAGCACTGAAGAGTGTCACCAGCCCCAGAGAAGCACTGAAGAGTGTCACTAGCCCCAGAGAAGCACTGAAGAGTGTCACCAGCCCCAGAGAAGCACTGAAGAGTGTCACTAGCCCCAGAGAAGCACTGAAGAGTGTCACCAGCCCCAGAGAAGCACTGAAGAGTGTCACCAGCCCCAGGGAAGCACTGAAGAGTGTCACTAGCCCCAGAGAAGCACTGAAGAGTGTCACTAGCCCCAGAGAAGCACTGAAGAGTGTCACTAGCCCCAGAGAAGCACTGAAGAGTGTCACCAGCCCCAGAGAAGCACTGAAGAGTGTCACCAGCCCCAGAGAAGCACTGAGGAGTGTCACTAGCCCCAGAGAAGCACTGAGGAGTGTCACTAGCCCCAGAGAAGCACTGAGGAGTGTCACTAGCCCCAGAGAAGCACTGAAGAGTGTCACCAGCCCCAGAGAAGCACTGAAGAGTGTCACTAGCCCCAGAGAAGCACTGAGGAGTGTCACTAGCCCCAGAGAAGCACTGAGGAGTGTCACTAGCCCCAGAGAAGCACTGAGGAGTGTCACTAGCCCCAGAGAAGCACTGAAGAGTGTCACCAGCCCCAGAGAAGCACTGAAGAGTGTCACCAGCCCCAGAGAAGCACTGAAGAGTGTCACCAGCCCCAGAGAAGCACTGAGGAGTGTCACCAGCCCCAGAGAAGCACTGAAGAGTGTCACCAGCCCCAGAGAAGCACTGAAGAGTGTCACCAGCCCCAGAGAAGCACTGAAGAGTGTCACTAGCCCCAGAGAAGCACTGAAGAGTGTCACTAGCCCCAGAGAAGCACTGAAGAGTGTCACTAGCCCCAGAGAAGCACTGAAGAGTGTCACTAGCCCCAGAGAAGCACTGAAGAGTGTCACTAGCCCCAGAGAAGCACTTAAGAGTGTCACTAGCCCCAGAGAAGCACTGAAGAGTGTCACCAGCCCCAGAGAAGCACTGAAGAGTGTCACCAGCCCCAGAGAAGCACTGAGGAGTGTCACTAGCCCCAGAGAAGCACTGAAGAGTGTCACCAGCCCCAGAGAAGCACTGAGGAGTGTCACTAGCCCCAGAGAAGCACTGAGGAGTGTCACCAGCCCCAGAGAAGCACTGAAGAGTGTCACTAGCCCCAGAGAAGCACTGAAGAGTGTCACCAGCCCCAGAGAAGCACCGAGGAGTGTCACTAGCCCCAGAGAAGCACTGAGGAGTGTCACTAGCCCCAGAGAAGCACTGAAGAGTGTCACTAGCCCCAGAGAAGCACTGAAGAGTGTCACTAGCCCCAGGGAAGCACTGAAGAGTGTCACTAGCCCCAGAGAAGCACTGAAGAGTGTCACTAGCCCCAGAGAAGCACTGAAGAGTGTCACTAGCCCCAGAGAAGCACTGAAGAGTGTCACTAGCCCCAGAGAAGCACTGAAGAGTGTCACCAGCCCCAGAGAAGCACTGAAGAGTGTCACTAGCCCCAGAGAAGCACTGAAGAGTGTCACCAGCCCCAGAGAAGCACTGAAGAGTGTCACTAGCCCCAGAGAAGCACTGAGGAGTGTCACCAGCCCCAGAGAAGCACTGAAGAGTGTCACCAGCCCCAGAGAAGCACTGAAGAGTGTCACCAGCCCCAGAGAAGCACTGAAGAGTGTCACCAGCCCCAGAGAAGCACTGAGGAGTGTCACCAGCCCCAGAGAAGCACTGAAGAGTGTCACCAGCCCCAGAGAAGCACTGAAGAGTGTCACCAGCCCCAGAGAAGCACTGAAGAGTGTCACTAGCCCCAGAGAAGCACTGAAGAGTGTCACCAGCCCCAGAGAAGCACTGAAGAGTGTCACCAGCCCCAGGGAAGCACTGAAGAGTGTCACTAGCCCCAGAGAAGCACTGAAGAGTGTCACTAGCCCCAGAGAAGCACTGAAGAGTGTCACTAGCCCCAGAGAAGCACTGAAGAGTGTCACCAGCCCCAGAGAAGCACTGAAGAGTGTCACCAGCCCCAGAGAAGCACTGAGGAGTGTCACTAGCCCCAGAGAAGCACTGAGGAGTGTCACTAGCCCCAGAGAAGCACTGAGGAGTGTCACTAGCCCCAGAGAAGCACTGAAGAGTGTCACCAGCCCCAGAGAAGCACTGAAGAGTGTCACTAGCCCCAGAGAAGCACTGAGGAGTGTCACTAGCCCCAGAGAAGCACTGAGGAGTGTCACTAGCCCCAGAGAAGCACTGAGGAGTGTCACTAGCCCCAGAGAAGCACTGAAGAGTGTCACCAGCCCCAGAGAAGCACTGAAGAGTGTCACCAGCCCCAGAGAAGCACTGAAGAGTGTCACCAGCCCCAGAGAAGCACTGAGGAGTGTCACCAGCCCCAGAGAAGCACTGAAGAGTGTCACCAGCCCCAGAGAAGCACTGAAGAGTGTCACCAGCCCCAGAGAAGCACTGAAGAGTGTCACTAGCCCCAGAGAAGCACTGAAGAGTGTCACTAGCCCCAGAGAAGCACTGAAGAGTGTCACTAGCCCCAGAGAAGCACTGAAGAGTGTCACTAGCCCCAGAGAAGCACTGAAGAGTGTCACTAGCCCCAGAGAAGCACTTAAGAGTGTCACTAGCCCCAGAGAAGCACTGAAGAGTGTCACCAGCCCCAGAGAAGCACTGAAGAGTGTCACCAGCCCCAGAGAAGCACTGAGGAGTGTCACTAGCCCCGGAGAAGCACTGAAGAGTGTCACCAGCCCCAGAGAAGCACTGAGGAGTGTCACTAGCCCCAGAGAAGCACTGAGGAGTGTCACCAGCCCCAGAGAAGCACTGAAGAGTGTCACTAGCCCCAGAGAAGCACTGAAGAGTGTCACCAGCCCCAGAGAAGCACCGAGGAGTGTCACTAGCCCCAGAGAAGCACTGAGGAGTGTCACTAGCCCCAGAGAAGCACTGAAGAGTGTCACTAGCCCCAGAGAAGCACTGAAGAGTGTCACTAGCCCCAGGGAAGCACTGAAGAGTGTCACTAGCCCCAGAGAAGCACTGAAGAGTGTCACTAGCCCCAGAGAAGCACTGAAGAGTGTCACTAGCCCCAGAGAAGCACTGAAGAGTGTCACTAGCCCCAGAGAAGCACTGAAGAGTGTCACCAGCCCCAGAGAAGCACTGAAGAGTGTCACTAGCCCCAGAGAAGCACTGAAGAGTGTCACCAGCCCCAGAGAAGCACTGAAGAGTGTCACTAGCCCCAGAGAAGCACTGAGGAGTGTCACCAGCCCCAGAGAAGCACTGAAGAGTGTCACCAGCCCCAGAGATGCACTGAAGAGTGTCACCAGCCCCAGAGAAGCACTGAAGAGTGTCACCAGCCCCAGAGAAGCACTGAGGAGTGTCACCAGCCCCAGAGAAGCACTGAAGAGTGTCACCAGCCCCAGAGAAGCACTGAAGAGTGTCACCAGCCCCAGAGAAGCACTGAAGAGTGTCACTAGCCCCAGAGAAGCACTGAAGAGTGTCACTAGCCCCAGAGAAGCACTGAAGAGTGTCACCAGCCCCAGAGAAGCACTGAAGAGTGTCACCAGCCCCAGAGAAGCACTGAAGAGTGTCACCAGCCCCAGAGAAGCACTGAGGAGTGTCACCAGCCCCAGAGAAGCACTGAAGAGTGTCACCAGCCCCAGAGAAGCACTGAAGAGTGTCACTAGCCCCAGAGAAGCACTGAGGAGTGTCACTAGCCCCAGAGAAGCACTGAAGAGTGTCACCAGCCCCAGAGAAGCACTGAAGAGTGTCACCAGCCCCAGAGAAGCACTGAAGAGTGTCACCAGCCCCAGAGAAGCACTGAGGAGTGTCACCAGCCCCAGAGAAGCACTGAAGAGTGTCACCAGCCCCAGAGAAGCACTGAAGAGTGTCACCAGCCCCAGAGAAGCACTGAAGAGTGTCACCAGCCCCAGAGAAGCACTGAAGAGTGTCACCAGCCCCAGAGAAGCACTGGAGAGTGTCACCAGCCCCAGAGAAGCACTGGAGAGTGTCACCAGCCCCAGAGAAGCACTGAAGAGTGTCACCAGCCCCAGTGAAGCACTGAAGAGTTTCACCAGCCCCAGAGAAGCACTGAAGAGTGTCACCAGCCCCAGAGAAGCACTGAAGAGTGTCACCAGCCCCAGAGAAGCACTGAAGAGTGTCACCAGCCCCAGAGAAGCACTGAAGAGTGTCACTAGCCCCAGAGAAGCACTGAGGAGTGTCACTAGCCCCAGAGAAGCACTGAAGAGTGTCACTAGCCCCAGAGAAGCACTGAAGAGTGTCACTAGCACCAGAGAAGCACTGAAGAGTGTCACCAGCCCCAGAGAAGCACTGAACAGTGTCACCAGCCCCAGAGAAGCACTGAAGAGTGTCACCAGCCCCAGAGAAGCACTGAAGAGTGTCACCAGCCCCAGAGAAGCACTGAAGAGTGTCACTAGCCCCAGAGAAGCACTGAAGAGTGTCACTAGCCCCAGAGAAGCACTGAAGAGTGTCACCAGCCCCAGAGAAGCACTGAAGAGTGTCACCAGCCCCAGAGAAGCACTGAAGAGTGTCACTAGCCCCAGAGAAGCACTGAAGAGTGTCACTAGCCCCAGAGAAGCACTGAAGAGTGTCACTAGCCCCAGAGAAGCACTGAGGAGTGTCACTAGCCCCAGAGAAGCACTGAGGAGTGTCACTAGCCCCAGAGAAGCACTGAAGAGTGTCACTAGCCCCAGAGAAGCACTGAAGAGTGTCACTAGCCCCAGAGAAGCACTGAAGAGTGTCACTAGCCCCAGAGAAGCACTGAAGAGTGTCACTAGCCCCAGAGCTGAAGGTGTTTCAATGTCACGAGATGAAGGGATCGGCCTACTGCGGAGCGGTTTTCAGAGAGGTGTCTCCATGATCTTGGTTCAGGGTAGCTCAGTGTCTCTAAATGTTGTCCCTTGTACGATTTGTCTGAAAACAGTCACGAAGCAGGAGGTCAGTAGAAAATGTGCATGGACATGGGGCAACATTATGTCATGCTCCTCACATACACAGATCTCTTTCATGCATGTACTATAGCCAGGGCCACTGGACACAATGCCCAGACAGTGTTGCCAAGTTTAACAAGCATTTGCAATGCAATAGGTCTCGCATTTGTGAGAGTTTAAGCTATTGGCATTGGAAATGACAATGCCTTTTATTTATATGTTTTGATAATTAACACATAAAAGGCATTGTCATGTACAATGCCAATAGCTCAAACTCTTGCAAATGCGAGACCTATTCAAAGAAGCGGCCGCCATTTTCCCGGGCTGCTTAGAAAGTGAAAGCACACATAGTGCGCTGAATGTTGCAGGAAAGCATGTAGTAACTACAGTAGGAGAAACGCATTTAAGAAAATAGTGCTTACATACTAAAAAAGACTCACTGTGTAACAATCGAAGTAAAAGGGCCAGTCCTCATGGGAGGTTACGAATGAAGACAAGGTGGTAGTGAGGAGGGACTAACAAGGCTATTAACTAATTAGAAGCCAGCATTTACGAAGTAGAATGACACAGGCCAATGACAAATATGGGGGGAGAGTGGGCGGGGCTTCAAGTCCATACTCCAATACAGCATGGCTCGCAGCCGCATGTGCTGCCCAGGCTCGACCTAATAAAGCTCCTGAAAAAACAATATCAAGCCAATAAGCGATGAATGTAAATTAGCACATGTAACTTATCATAGAAATACTGCACAGGCTAGATGGTCTTTTAAAGGTGAAGGTACTAGGCACTGGAGTTACCTTTCTTTAGCACAAAGTACAAAGCAACTTTTACTGAAATTCAGAAACATTCAACTTTCAGCCCCAAACCATCTCTCAGTGTAGTAGATACGCTAATATTTTACTGTAACATGCATGAGCGAATTTCTTTTTTGTGACATCAACAAATACCACAACCAGAGTTGATGCGAAACGAATACAGAGACGGAAAAAATCCCTCATTTGAAAGTCCAGCTCAGAACAACACTGTCAACAATTCATTGATTTAGGCCCAATGTTGCTAGCTTTGCCCATCCATCCATCATTACAGCTCCTGTAGCAGTGCCTGCTGCCACTGAGGCCCTGCTGTAAACAGGCCAGCAATGATCTCTTCATGAAGGTAGAAGATGGCATCCAATGGATGGGAAGGAGGACTGGAAATACAGAAATGTCGGGGTTCTTATGCAGTGACCTCCAAAACCCCCACATTAAGGGAACTAGAAGCATCTGTTTTCAGGTGGGGTTAAGAGTTTGAGAATAAGCTCAGTGAGCAGAAGATACTTGTATAGGAGAGGATAGCATAAGAAGGTGGAATCCTGTTACTTATGTGCAGCTAATATAGCTATTGCACACATCCCCCACCTATGTAAAACCTGGCTCTGCCAAGCCAGACACCCTTTGAGCCGCATGCCATATATCTGGAAATGTAGCTAATTTACTCTCTGTGTACACTTACGTAGGAAATAAAAATACAATAACAGGGAGAAGCATCTCAGAATAATCGAAAACAGATCATAAAAGTAATGCCAGAGGGCTATAATTACTTGGTGATCCTCGCATAAGAGCAGTGAGATGAGGTTCTGTGGCTGGAAAAGAAGCTTTTGAAGCAGGCCCACTGGACCTCAAGCCAAACCCCACCAGACCGATCAAAGTAGATAGACGCTGCTCAAAGTTCAGTCATTTATTGTTAATTAATTAAACTATTTCCATAAAATATGTAAACCATCACAAGCAAAATATTCTAAATGCATAAAGACACACATTGTCATAAAATCAACTATTAGTATTTAAATGTACTATATTATAGTCTGAACATATTAACATCAGATTAGATGATGAAAGCAATTAAGTAAAATCAGAAAAGTGAATTGATAATTTGTCAATCCAAGCTTCAATAATTAATCATGTTCTGTACATTAAACTAGTCTACAGTCTGCCTGTATATAGTACACCACGCATAAGGCATACAATCAACTGAAACCGCCCCTAAAAATACCAGGCATGACAACCCCTAGGAAATATCGATATGCAATGAGCAAAGCGCTTAGTGCAACTATTCAGTCCAAAAGAATTCCACAAATCTGTGCTACTGAAGGAGACAACCTATAAAGCAGGGTATTTTACAGGACTGGTGAGCCTTCGCTGTGCCTTTCTGCCCAAAAACTTCAATGTCCCCAAGAAATACTCTACTATTTAAAGGGGCGATGCAAGCAGTACGAAAGAAGCCAAAACAGAAGGTAAAATTAACATTGTTTTAATCAATGGCAAAGTTCCATGGTTCAGTCCAAGGGAAACCCAAACACTGAATTAGTGGGTTGGCAGCAAGTAACTAGGGATTTCTCATATTAACGATTGCATTTTCCCTGTCTTGGGAACGTTAATTAGTAACAGGGGGTCCTTATATTCACACTAGACTGCGGTGAGGAAGACAGACGAGGAGGTAATAAACCTTCCCCTGCTAGAAGGGTCTGCCTCCTTTGGAGAAACAGAACAGGAAGCGGGGAACTCATGTTCCCTCTTTTGATTTTGTTTTCATCCCTCCTCAATGCTTTGCCTCCTGCCAGCACCTTAGCCATGACTTCAACCACTAAGTGCTGTAAATCTGCCTCTTTCCACATACCTGGGGAAGGGTAACTGGTGCAGAGGAGGATGAATGTCTAGATCTGCTCATTTTCCTCTCCTTCCTCTACCTATCACCGCCTGAAGAGATGCCAGCCGCAGGGTTTCTCTTGCTAGTTCCCTCGACTTCATATGTGTACCCAGGAGAACCCGTGATTGGTTGACCCTTTATCAGCTAACAATGGGCTGCAGATGCACCAGGGCCTGTCTTTAGCTCTGAATGGTCTTCACGTTTTTTTTTTTTTAAATTTCAACAACTTTATTGGTTTTCCAGACAAAGGACAAACAGAAAGGTTGCATGTTGCAGTAGTACATAACGCATGTAGGATAGGCAGGTAGAATGTACTATACATTTGTATTGTTATACACGGCACAATATGAAACGAAATGAAGAGCAGAACGAACAAAACATGGTCATGAGGTACATCAGGTCAAGAATGACGAGCAAACAGCAAAATATGATATACCAAATCAGGCAACTAATATGAAATTATGAGAGATAACATAAGGCATGACAGTTCTGGAGATAGGGTCACGTTTTAACCTGGTAATGAGCTTATGAGACTAATGTTTCAAACCCTTGTAAGCCCGTACAGCACACAACACTCGTTTTACAGGGAGTTTTGGCCATAAGCTGTGTAAACCTTACCCCAGAGTGCGACGTGCCCTCTGCTTTCACGCCTCACAGACAGACCATAGCAGCGGGGGTCGAACCCTTCCCTAAGGCCGCTGCCCCTTTGCTGACTGCTCTTCGGTATGCCAGGCTCCTCATGGCTAATCTGCCCTGCGGCGCCCACTCTGTGTGCCCTGAACATGAATAATCTCCCAGCCATAAGCACAGTGATCCACATTTTTTAAACTGAGTTTGGGAAAGAAATAATGACTGTTTTTTTTTAATTTTGTTTATTTTGGTATGCAGTAGAGTGATGATATATGCATAGCCCTATTCCTATTTGTATGATCTCGCTGCGCTGGAGAACTAGAAAATTGGAAATAAGTTATGAGGAAGGGGACACAAGAGTAATATATGCTGACTGTTAACAAAAGTAACAACATCCTGGGAAAAATCAAACACGTATATGGAAATGTAGGATTAAGTAAAGCATGTGAAATGTAAGCAGGCCCAACACGGTTACCTTAATGGTTTTACACATACTGAGAAATCAATGAGTTGTTATTGGCTGAAAAGTTAAGGACATGACTATCGGAGAGATGATGCGATCGGTGTGAGTGGACCGTACGTTACATGCTTTGTAAATATCTGGTGGCACCACTAGCAGCACTATTAAAAGCAGCTTCCTACTCATCATCGTGAGCGCTGTGTCATTCTTAGAAATTAGGACATGCATGCTCGAGAAAGAGCAATAAACGAGACAAGTCCGCAAATAATTACAGGATACACTAGCTGTGTCTATGTCGGGGTGTGGTTTTTTAGTCTGTTAATAATTGTGTGTGCGAGAAAGTCTGTTTTTTGAGAGTGTGAGCTTCTGGGGACTAAGAATGTGCGTATGACTGTCATGTGCCGTGGGGCAAAACTTAGTTTATGTTTGGCGAAGGTTAAAAAACGGGCAGTGAGAGGAGTGGGTACAATGCAGAAACTTACCTACGGGTAGCTTCAGATGTTTAAGAAGCGACAGTGAAACACCAGTAGTACGACGAACCCGATGTGAAAGGCAGCAGCAAGGATGGTAAAAGGGAGCAGCGACAAGATGAAAGGAAGCAAGCAACTAGGAGGTGAAAGGTTACAGCCAAGAGGCGAATGGCAAGGAAAAAGCTCCATTTCACTGCCAAGTACTTTATATTGGCAAGTTCCATCTTTATGAAAGTAAAATGTGCAGGTATTTTCCACAATGTGAGCTGCTATGCTTCTAATTGGAGGAACGGTAGTGCTGACGCGAAATGATTGGCTACTCTGATTGACGAAATCGACAGGCGGAAAGCAAAAATTAAACAAAAAGGTACTGTTACTCTAACGCGACAGTCCAGAAGAATAGAGACATTTCGAAAACATGTAAAAACACACACGTGCAAGAAATTATTAATAAAACAAACATGCACTGTTCATCTAACGCCATAGCCCGGAAGCAACATCCTGGAAGGAGGAAGTAAAGCCACATTTTGTAAACATGCACAAACACGTAACGTGCCGGAAACCAAAAAAACAAGCGCGCGCGCCTCGCAAGTAGGGGGTGGGGGTAGGGAGTGCGGCCGAGAGCAGGCAGTGTTTCCCTTGCGGGAGCGAGCGCTAACATATGGCGCCGCTCGCTCCCGCAAGGGAATCGCCAAACGTGCACGCGTTGCATTGAAAGCAATGGAACGCGTGCACGTTTTTGCCTGCAAAGCTGAATCGATTTCAAGAGGTCTCTTTCCTAAGCAGCGCATGCGTGCTGCGAGACCTAAAAATGATGAAATGAAGAAGTAATACTATTACAAAATGTGCCGCATAATTTGCCTTTCCTTGCTGCATAATTTACTCAACCCTGCCACATAATTGGCCCTCTCCTGTTGCATAATTCCAGTTGCCCTGAGTATAGCTTTCTCGATAAAATATAGATTGCCAAAGTCTGTTGCCTATTTCAATAAACGTTTGGACTTTGGAGGTGACTGGCAAGATATGTGATCATTTGTTTTAAACCAGATGGGAAAGCCATACACTGGTCACCAGTGGCCTCAACTTGAAAACTTAATTTCGACATAATGCTGTTGCCACATGAGTTGCTCTGCTCTCATTTATTTATTTAGGTGTTTTTGACAGTTGCCGTAAGGCTACTTGCATAGCGTTCAGAGGAAGGAGGCCAAATCCATAGGTTTGCAGCCAAGATGTGCAGGCAGAGTTCACTCGGGTGAGCCGGAGTCACCCCACTTGACATTCCGTTTCAGCGGGTACGCATGGGGGAAATTAAATTAATTAAATTGCTGGTCAGAATCACACAGCGTGTGCATCGGGGTAACAAGGGTATACTGGACCCATTCAGTTCTACCGAAAAACATCTACACAGAAACGCTTTCGAATTTAACGTACTTATCGAAACTCGCAGCAGAAACAAGAAACTGGAAAGAAAGTATTTTCTTCGAACGCCCAGATAATTTTAATATTAATAGGGACACCCTACACAAAGCACCCGCAGAATGTATCCTGGTGGCACATAGAGCGCACAAAGTGAACAGGTTTCGCGATGGAGTGCAACAAGGGTTTCTCGGCACTTGAATACTTATTACTTAATTTTATTTTTGGTATTTAAAAACGAGGAATTATCCCGCTTAGCAACTTTCCCAGCTCATTTGTGACATCACAAATGAGCCTTTGAAATATTGTTTTTAAATATGCTATTAAAAGCATAAATGCCACGATGTCCTATGCCAATAACTGTCATGTGTGACGCCTTCATTCAGTCCGGTCGTTTTAGTCAATGTCTTGTAGAATTCTGGGACATGTAGTTTCGATTTTAACATTGCAAGTAAGCACAAAAACAGGTCCAGTTCGCAATGTGCTTGTGAGAAAATACAAGACTGACTCATTTGGACAAAAATAACATAGGGACCCTTAGCAACTACTTCAAAACATACTTCTAAAAGTCTGTGTCATAAATCTTGCACCTATTACTTAAGTGAAAATGTACCCTTCCTTCACCTGGTTTTCTCCTGTACTTCTAAAGACGAGTCATTAAAAAAAACACTATATCACGTGCAAAAAAAGTAATTGCTAAAAAAAAAAACACAACTGGGAGATAGCGAAGATTAATAGTCCAGGCCAGAGCACCAGGCGCCACGTGCTCCGGCTCACAGCACTGGTTCGTTTTAAATAAACACACCTGTGCACTAATACACAATGAGGTTTGTGAAACGGACTAAGGGGTGGAACGCTTCCATGCACAGCACAAGCATAGGGCGTGCACTGTGCAGGGATGGAAATAAAACCCCTCGCCTATATGACCACCCTCCTCTCTCTTCTCACATTACCCCCTTACCTGTGAACATTTCCCCTGTCCCCAATCAGATCCTCATTGACGTCAAACCGAGTGACGCTCAGAAAGCAGCGTTTACGCTGAGATCTGCCTGGGAAACTGTAATTCAATGGCCCTGTTCTGAAAAATTGCTTGAGGGAAAGGCATCTCGTTTGTGAACAACATCTCCCAGAAGGCCTGTACTACCAATCGTGCTAGAAGCTATTAGGTGGGCATGCCGGGAGTTGTAGTGCGGTAGTTCTACCGTCTACCTGTTAAAGGTGGAGTTGGGCTACATCTTGTCCAATCAGTTGGGCCTTCTGTGTTTTAACGTGGAAAGGGAGGGAAGGCACTAGAGAATCAAATGGGAGGGAGACGTGAGACGGGCTGTAACTGGTGAATGGAGACGAGGGGAACTGGGAACAGAACTTTGCAAGAGGGAACAACCCGGGACACATCGTGCTTTTGGGAGAGAGGGTGCAATAGTATCTGGTATAGAGAGAGAAAGCCCAAGGCGGGGGCTGAGAGCCTAAAGAAAGAGGGAACGAGACAGCTAGGCTTGGAAGGTAGAGCCAACAGGAACAGCAGTCATGAAAAAGAACGACAGACACACAGGTTGAGGCAAGAGGGAAGGGTACATTTCTTGGGTGGGAGAGAGAGACGGGGAACAAGAGTAGGGAAGAATTTGATCCATGGAAGTCTTTAGGGGTCGCAGCTGTGATCCCTGATTTGCCCCTTGCGACCCGTGGCACTGCCTGTGGGACCCATGGCCTCAGAGGTGGCAAAACCAGTGCCGGGAACACGAGGGCAGATCCGCATTCATTATTATTGTCTGCCAGTTTTTTCATTATACTAATACTGAATAATATTCTATTCTTTGACGCGAGGCAATGCAGAAACACAGGTGCCGCACTGCCTTGCGTCAAATGGAGAGAAAAAATGCACCATATCTAATAAGATATGGCCGATATTTTCCTTTCAGTGTGCTGGCGCACTGTTGGCAGCCATGTGTCAAATCACACACCCTTGGGTCACACTGCAAGGGTGTGTGTGTCCTCTTAAGCATATGTTTTATATTGGAAGGGGACCCTTCCAGTAAAAATAAGCATTGGCATAGCCAATAGGTCTCGCCTTTGGGACCTTATAAGTGTTTAGCCATGAAACAGTTGATGTTGTTGCACCAAGGATATTGTGCTGCATAACTAAATACTTATAAGGTCCCAAAGGCGAGACCTATTGGCTATGCCAATGCTTGTTAATCTTTTTTTCTACTGTCTTTTGACTCGGTATTACCGAGTCACAAGATGGGCGCCAACACTTCCTGGTTTGGAGTGTTGGCAGCCAATCAGAATGAAGCTCGTGCTCGGGAGGATTCGCAAATCCTCCTCGGTGCTCAGATATCGATTCTTTTGTTTCTCAGGAAATATTGAACGGATTTACACCATTAAAAAAAAGCACACTTTCTGGACCAAGACCTACCTTTTTTGCCAAGTTTGGTGTAATTCCTTTCAGCAGTTCGGGTTGTAGCTTTGTATAAAGTTTCCTAAGGAAATTAACAAAGGAAAAATGCATTTTGGGACCCCCCTTTTTTCTCAGCCCCCGCTTGACAAATCACCCCCAAACTTTTAAGACAGGAGCTGACCTGAGCTGGTCATTAGTTTGGGAAATTTCGCAAAGATTCGTCAAACGGCACCAAAGATATTGGCAAAAGAAAAAATGCTTTTTGAATAGAAACAGGGTCCTAACTATAACTACCTACTGGCGACATATATATACATACATACATACATACATATATATATATTCACTGAAAAAACCATAGGTTTCAGACACGTTATAGTTAGAAATTAGCATTTAAAAAACCTTTGAAATTCACTGAAAAACCATAGGTTTTAGGGACAGTTATAGTTAGTTGGACATTTCACTCGTACAAAACCCGTGAAATTCCCCTGTTATAGTTAGTTCAGCTAACTATAACTCGCGCCCCGCAATGCACTGCTGATGACGTCACATATTACATCACTCATGACATGGTCAGTGACATCACTGATGACATCACTGATGACATCTCAAATGACATCACTGATGACATCATCCAGTGACTGTGTGTTTCTGTAAAGTTTAAATATTTTTAATATATATAGGAAAAGACGTATTGAAGAATGAGTGGGTGTGTAAGTGTCTGTATGGATGATTTAGTAGGTGCGTGACTGACTCTATAAGTGAGTGATTTAACGTATCTTACTGAATGCATGGGTTAGTGACTAAACTGGGTGAATGTCTGTATCCGTCTGTCTGTTGCTGTGTAAGTGGCTGCATGTGTTTGTGAATAGCTACATGAGTGTCTATATGAGTTATTGAATGGTTGTCTGAGTATCTGTATGGATGCCTGAGTGTTTGTGTGGGAGGGGTGTGTGCGACTCTGTGCATAGATGTGTGAGTGGGTGATTCACTGGGTGGATGGTTTCAAGAGTGCATCTGTGATAGACTGTATGGGTGGGTAAGTGTGTGTAAGAGTGTGTTAGTGAGTGAATGTATGTCCCAGTGGTACATGTGTGAGTAACTACATATGTGAAAGGCAGTATATATGTGTGTTGGAGTATATAAATAGCTATAAGCGAGAGTGAGTGATTGTGATAGTGGCTGTATGGATGAGTGTGTGCTTGTATCAGTGATTGTATAAGAGCGTAACAATGTGGTAGTATTTGTATGATTAAGTGAGCTGGTGTGTGTATAACTGTATAGGTGAGTAAATGGCAGTGTGTTTAATTATTTGCATGACTGACTAGGTGTGTGAGTACCTCTATGGATGAGTGGCGGTGTTTGAGTGTCTATATTGGAGTAAGAGTGCATATGATAGTCCTGTACTGAGTGACCGTAAGTATGAGTGACTGTACGGGTGAGTGAGTGGATGTGTGTGTGTAGACCTAAGAATCAGTGAGTGGGTATGTAGTTATTGGTGTTGGAGTGTCTATGGTTTTGCGAATGGCAGTCTGTAATTTAGATTGGGTGTATCAAAGGTTATATTAGGGTGTGAGGAGGTGCATCAGATTATCACGTGGATGATGTCATCAGTGATGTCATTTGAGATGTCATCAGTGATGTCATCAGTGATGTCACTGACCATGTCATGAGTGATGTAATATGTGACATCATCAGCAGTGCATTGCGGGGCGCGAGTTATAGTTAGCTGAACTAACTATAACAGGGGAATTTCACGGGTTTTGTACGAGTGAAATGTCCAACTAACTATAACTGTCCCTAAACCCTATGGTTTTTTCAGTGAATTTCAAAGGTTTTTTAAATGCTAATTTCTAACTATAACATATCTGAAACCTATGGTTTTTCAGTGAATTTCAAAGGTTTTTTAAATGCTAATTTCTAACTATAACGTACCTGAAACCTATGGTTTTTTCAGTGAATTTCAAAGGTTTTTAAATGCTAATTTCTAACTATAACGCCCCTAAAACCTATGGTTTTTTCAGTGAATTTCAAAGGTTTTGTAAATGACAATTTTTAAATGTATTAATTGTTATATATTTTTTTTTTTATACTGATTTACTACATTTTTAAACTATTTATTTTTAGATATTTTATTTATTAAATTACATTGTAATTACATTATACATTACATTACAAAATATACTTTCTCAGAATGAATTACTTTAGTTTAAATAGTTTGCAAATAGGCAATAGAGTTTTAAGTACAGTAGTTACAGTTGTTGCAATGGGCAACACAATTTCAAACACAATGCAACATTCAGCTCAATGTGAATTTCTAGTTAAATGCAATTAGTTACTTTATGGATTACTTTTCTAACCACAGGACTGGATCCTAGATTCAGTCCTGGGACATCTCCTGTAAACAGTTGAGTAAAAGCGTTTTGGTTACAGTAGTGATTTTTAAGGAATATTATTGTATTTTAAAAGTTGACACTTAGAAACTTTTTCACATAGAATCACCAATGTTATCCTATGGGAGGAAATTCACTTAGCAGGTAAGTAGTGTTATCGTTACTTTTTCTTACTCAGTGTTGGATCCTGGATCCAGCACTGGTGCATCTCCTGTAAACAGTTGAAAGAATGCGTTTAAGTCATACAGGCGATTTTTAAGGAATATTTGTAATTTGTGAAAATCGACACTTTGAAACTTTTCTGCTGAAAACCAGACAATGGATTCCTATGGAAGGAAATATAAGTTACTGGTAACTACGGTTAGAATTACTTTTCAGGGTCAGTGCTGGGCTAAAAGATGCAGCACTGGGTTCTCTCCTGATAACAGGTGAGTAAATCGGAATTCGTAGTTCGGTTGATTTTAGAGGAATATTATAAAGTTCCAAAACTGCACACTTAGAAGAATTTCCAAGTGAAACCAGTCAATGTTAGCCTATGGAAGGAAATTCAAGTTATTGGTAAGTACAGTTAGAATTACTTTTCAGGATCTGTACTGGGCTGAAAGATGCAGCACTGAGGTCTCTCCTGATAACAGGTGAGTAAATTGGAATTCGTAGTTCAGCTGATTTTAGAGGACTTGCTGTTGCCAAGGCTTGTTGGGTCCAATCCGGTCGCCGACACCGTAGCAATCAACAGACCTCATGGGACAGCTCGAATCCAGCTCCTGGTTGTCGTCGCCGCCTCCTGGACCTCGTGGCTGAAGAGTCAAGACGACCGTCAACCTACCTGAAGCACCCGACATCGGTGGGCATCTGCTCATCGCCTTCCTGGTCACTGGCTAGTGACCCAGACTCTGTCCCCTCTGCTTTCAGCTTCTTCAGATCTCTGATCCACCCTTGGATCCACCCTGACACTTTCGACTTGGCAGCCAGCAGCACTCTGTGGCAGATCGCCATTGAAAACGACGACAAAACACGACCCGAAAGACACCTATGCACCCGGCTTCCCTGGGTGAGGTAACTCGAGTACTCCAGTGCTCCCGTGGGTATTGACTCTAGAACAGCCTAGTTCTAAAGGGGTTTGCTCCAAGTCCTCCTCTAAGTGTCCTTTTCTTTAAAACTCCAACCGCGACATTTCCCATAGAAGTCAACGGCGGCTCGCGGCTGTGTTCTCACACTGCACGCGTCCCCGTGGGTCCCCTGTGTCACTACCTTGGGTGGTTCCTTGAGGGCCAAGCACTTCTACAGGCTCTAGGCCTTGTGTCTAGCTCAGTCATGGTTCTTATACCACTTTATTGGTATATGGTTTGAGTACGCCCCTAGGGCTCAACCGTGTATTTGTGCTATTACTGTTGATATTCGACTTGTAACTTATGTACTTCGAACTCTAGCCTCATAAAGAGACTAGAGGGGTGTGTTTAAGACTAAATACATATATTTTAAATATATACCTCGTGTGGTCCTCTTTCATTTGGTCACTCAAGAGATTATAGACTGGTAAAACAAGCTGCTTTACATTCCTTCAAGACTTAGCCTGAAGGCTGCTCTCCATAGCTACCACTAGGATAGCTTTCAATAAAGGTTGTCTTTAACCTATCTCCAATAAGGGGTTGTTTGGACTGGTGCAAGGTGCCCACTATAATTAGTGGGCAGCATATACCAGGCCAACTTCTCACAATCATATCCAGAATATTCAACAATTTCGGTAACCTTCTGATAACCCAAGCATCAAGGGAACTTTGTCCTTTTTCATAGAATATTTCTATTGACATTTTTAATAATAGAAACATACAAGAGGAAAGAAAGATGCAACATAAAACATGGCTTTGAAGAAACACATCCCCACAACACACATGACAGACTATGCTCCTTAACACCACACCAAAGCATCATAGCAACTGTTGTAGGCTTAAATCCATGACCACATGTCAAGGGGGTATAGCCTCATTCTCATAGAACTTTTGCCATTTTCTCCAGGTGTGGCCATGTTTGTGTGGGCAAACATTTTGTTCATACACATTTTGTCGAATTCTACGTTGAGCTCCATTTTCTGTTTTGCATAGTTTGATATCTCCTTTGCTATCCACAATTATGCTGATTTATTTTTGTTAATTATTAGTCCAAGGCAAATTGTGATTTTTTTAAATTTGTGTCTACCTCATCTAGAACATTTGATTTCACAGTTTGCGGTGTAAGAATCAGATTACATGGTGCAACTTTTCACAGGATGCCAACCACGTTATCGCAGCATCCTTAGAGTGTCGATAGTCCCTCCCCCTCTCTTCATTCCATCTAAGGCAGGTGAGAGAGGATTCTGCCTCCATGCGCCAGATGTCTTCTCTGGGATAATATATGCGGTGTAAGTATTTAAATCCCATCAATCTGTACTCTGCTAAGAATGCTATTTACTTGGGCGTGAGCTATCTGCCCTACGTCATACTCCATCGCACCTGTAGCTGCTTCCCAATCCCTTGTACTAAGCTGTGGGACTGCTTCAGGGGCATAGATAATTACAAGTGACCTTGCCCAGTGCTGACTTTTGGCAGACATGTTCCAGGCCAAAGCAAGGTTTGTTGTGTCAGTTCCTTGTGCCAGCCCATTCTTCCGAGAGTCTCCCACCACATTCTGAGACAGCCCTGCCAAGTAACATGCATAGGGGGTTAGGCTAATGCATTTTATTGCTGGTATTTGCATCATTAGTCATGCATTGTAGGGCCCCTCAATCACACCCACGAGGAGGGCTCTTCAAGTTGATGAATGTAAGCAGCAGGCTTGCTGGTGGTGAGTGTGCCGTACTGGCCAGACAAGAATATGCTCTGACTCAAAATACACTGGTGACTCGCTCCTGTTTACTTTATTAAGTCTTCACACATCATCAATGTTGAACAAACTCTGTAGGTGCCGGGGCAGGCCCTCAATGTTTAATTATCACACACATCAAGCCAAGCCCGCCTCTTTGAGTGAGTGTACCTTAAGGTCTTTTAAACGTTCCGGGCCCAGCAGACAGTTTGGCTCGGGCCGGCACCTTTATTTGTCTGGCCTTGTGTTAACTTCCTGCTGTGCAGTGTTGCCCCACTATGTCTTGAGCAGTTTTATAAATAGCGCTAACTGGACCCAAAGGTATTCGAGTGCTGCTTTGTGATGAGGCAAGGCACCTGTAATGTGTGCTCACTGACGGTTCCATTGCATCTCATTTCAGTGTTTGAGCTGCATTGCCGGATGCCGGATGCCGGATGCCGGATGCCGGATGCCGGACTGATAACAAAGAAGATGCTCATCTTCCCCAGCATCATATGGGAAGCAGGACAGGGGCGGCTCTTCCACTAGGGCGGAGGAGCGTCGCCCCACTGCTTTCTCGCAGTGCGAGAAGCAGAAACATAAAATGGTAAAACTACCATTTTATGTTTCTGCTTCTCGCACTGCGAGAAAGCAGAAGTGCTTGGTTGGAGGCAGGCGGGTGGGCGGGGCAGCTCTAGGGCAGGGGAGGAGTGCTGAGGGCGCTGACTGTTTGGTCGGCCCCAGTCATGCGCACTTTGCCTTTTCTCCATGTAGGCTCATGCAGCCTACATGGAGAAAATGGCCTCCCCATAGGCGCCTGGCTGGTCGGTGGTCAATCACAACGCTGTCATTGCAGCATTGTGATTGGCTTAGGGGAGGGGAGGGGAGGGAGGCTGCCTGCTTCCTGTTAGAGCAGGAGAGGAGCAAAGACGACGAAGGTAAGTTAACTTTTTTTCTAATTTTAAATTAAACCCCCCCACGCGACCCCGTCACTACGCGACCTCCCACCGCCCCCACCCATGAGTCATCGAGTCATGCCGGCCGTGACTGGAGCAGGAGTCATAGTAGCTTTCTTCATGCTGGGGAGTCTGTGGTCAGACCGCCGCTCTCCGAGAGAAGGGTGGTTTTGAGGAATGTGCGCTGCGTGGTCTCCGTCACCCTGCTCTCCATTCTGTGCCCTCAAAGCCAGTAAACAGTTTGGTAGATAATTACTGTGATGAGTGGTGAATATTTTGCTCGCTCGCCCTCTTCAAAAACAGGATTTGCTAGATGGAACAACAGATCTTCGACTGAACAATAAGCACTTCAAAATGAGCCAAATGGAGGGTGATCGCACTGATTTACAAAATGACAATTAGAATAATGATAGCATTTGTAAGGACCGTAAGTCTGCCTGTTTTATCAAAGGTGTTTTCATTGATTGGCGAGTTGGTGCATGTGAGTGTCTTTGGGGAAATGTGAGAATCTATTAATGCGTCTGCATGACATGTATACATGAGCACGCCATTAATGGATGGTTGAAAGTATTGTTGAATGTTTGCAGGAGTAGATGAGGTATGAGTGTGTGTGAGAGCAGGAATGAATGAAAGGATGGCTGTGTGCATGGATAAGTGATTGAATATAAATGAGTGATACTTAGATAGATTAGTGGATAACTAGAAGAATGCATGGATCATGGAACTGGTGAATTCACGAATAGATCACTGGGTGAATATATAATGAGAGTGCATGGATGACCAAATGAGTGAGCAAGTAGATGAGAGAATGGATACTTATATATAACTTAGTGAGTGCATGGGGAGATAAGGAAGTGTATTTAAGTCACTCCCATATGCAATCATAAAACCACTGGTATACTTTTAGCAGCAACCTCACTCACACCTCACTGCCACACACCAGTACCCTTCCTCGCACCTGCAATGGAAGTAGCACAGCAATCTCATTTGCACCTCACCCATGCAACTGGAACTGTCACCAGTAAGCTCACTCTCACTTCGCTCACACCTTCACTATCACTTGTACCAGCACCTGTACTTTCACTTCAGCACTCACACTTGGTCTGGCATTATTAATCTCTCTCACAGTAGCACTGACATCTGCCCTGGCACTAGCAGTCACCCCTGGACACTTACTTGCACTCACAGCTATTCTGACATTTGCACCAATAACATCTGGTCACTACTAGATGATTTGAATTGGTGACGACGTCACGCACCGACTCAGTATCTCGCAGCCGCACTCACTGCGATGGATGGAGGACGGTGATTCCTCATCCTCAAAGAGCAGAAATATCTCTGGGGAGAATCCTGGTAGCGGATGGTGAATTTTTATACTGGTGGATTATAAATTGGTGAGCAAAAGCAGTTGTTTTATTCTGATTGCGAAGTGTATGCATAAAAGAGAATAGAACAATGTGGTAAGATGTGTGCATTTGTGTGTGTGTCTGTGTGGCTTGCAGTTGGGAACATGCGACAAAGCATGAGCACAGTGGACTCTTTGATCCCAACGACAACCATTGTCTTGCAATTTAATTTCAGAATTGCAAGGTTTGAGTAAAACCATCCCTGTCAAGTACAACCCATCACGTTATACAGTGGCTGAGCTGAGCTCTGCATTGCAGTCACTGTGTGCAGTCTGCACAAAATGTAGTTCAGCGTTAGTGAGGCTCCGGGGCCTCTCTTACATCCTAATGCTCTTCCATTTCTGGTGCTTTGCAGCAGTTTTAAGATCTTCTTAGAGTTTCTCGTTGCTCAAATAGGTGTCATTTCTGATATTTATATGTTTCCCTCGTCTTCATTGCTTGATTTTGTTTACGAGAAATTGTTACTCATAGTCATTGAATGTTACTCATAATTGCACTGAAATAATGAAAATGTCACACATGGCAGCTATGATGTCACACATAAGCAATATGGAACCTTGGCAGCTATGATTCTGATGCCTATTTTAGTGGTTGCAGAGACACTAGCTTGCAAACATCCCCCCCACCATGGCCCATTTCTGTTGGGTCTGGTGAGGCTTCTAACAAGTTGTGTGTAAGTGCTACCTGGGCTGTGTGCAATGCTTAATTTCTGCCCATGTTTGCCTGGACTTGGCATCTGCCTTTATTTCCTAAACATCAACAGCTTCTACAATTCATTATACAGTGAAACAAGTGACACCAGAGCGCCAGTATCTTCTGGTTACCTGGAGTAGACTACATTGTCCCCTGTGCCTGAGTCGGGTGGTGTTGCTACTGGCATTTCGCAGCTCTGCCATGGGCAATGGATGGCATCAGCTGATATGGGCTCCTGAAAAATATATTGGGCCCTGCCAGTTATTTCTTTAAAAAATTAAGCACTGACTGCAATGTAGCATGCAAAAAAGTCTGCCATGTCCAACCCCCATCAAATGATGATTCACAGCACTTGGTCACATGTTGAGTTTTATTTCACCAGGTTAAGCTGAAGCCAGGCTCACACTACACAAAGAAGATTTTGAATATTTCTGTGCAGGATATTCTGGGGAATGCAACTCTTCCAACTAGGGATATTGACAGGGAAATTTACCCATCAGCATTCAAAGACAGGCCATAAACAGTGCCTACACCTAACAAGCCTATAAGCGTGCACCTGAACTGCCTATCACCACCCTGTTCTCCACTGGCCGTCCCATTTTTAAGGCTACAAACAAATGCCCCGATTTACTAATGCTTTGCCTTGGGTTTGTGTCTGTTTTATGAAGCACACCCGGCACAAAGTGTTGGGAGGGATTTACTATCCAACACAAACCAGGACTTTCACTGCAAAGTATCTGAAAGTAACGCAAAGATGCGCTATCCGCTACTTTCCACTGCTGCAAGACAAGGGGGTGTCCCATGGGTGGCCTATGAGCATTCCCATGCAACCCCCGAATGTACAGCACACATAGAGAGTGGGAAAAGTCTTAAAGCATAGTCTTTGTACTGGAAGGATGGCCTACAAACCTATACTTTAGAAAACACACCCACCCTTCTACAATGGCACAAGGATGTGTGTGCAGGTGCATGGTGACCAAAAGTGTACCTGCGCTGGGTGAGAGAATAAATGGAGCACAAGTTAATAGATATGGCATATATTGTTTGCTCTTCCTGTGATTCAAGGAAGTGCAGCAACTTTGGTTAAAATATTAGTAAATCTGGGTCAAAGTGTGCAACCCTGGTGTCCAAACACCGGTCCAAATTTATGGGGGAAAACACAATGCAGACCTGAGATAAACTTGTGTGTGAGCAGCTGTGCTGCCTGTGTGCACAGTGCCTGTGTTCATATCTGTGATGCAGAGAAACTTAAGTGTAAAGTTGGCCATTTTTACCAGGGGCGTAGCAAAGGCACCACAGGCCCTAATTCAAGCTAAGAATTTGGGGTCCAGTGACCTAATTTGGGAGTTAAAAACAGCCTCTATAAATAGGCCCCTCACAAAGGCAGAGAGAGAGATAATGAGAGAGAGAGAGAGAGAGAGGGGGGAGAGGAAGAGAGAGAGAGAGACGGGGGAGAGAGAGAGAGAGAGAGGAGAGGAAGAGAGAGAGAGACGGGGGAGAGAGAGAGAGAGAGAGTCAGACTAATGCCATCATAGGTCCACTTATTCGAGTAGGCCGGTAGGGTCCGAGAGGTCACATTTCTGCATGTGGACGTGCGAGGTTATCCGCGGATATTGTTCTTGCATCGGCAGCATGGTGCCCAGGCGGCATCCTTTCATGATGGGGCCATCGTGGACATCTGGCTTTACGTTGAAGATCTTGAAACAGAATCCTGGAAAGATAAACAAAAGAGATGAAGAGTAAATAAAATAAAATTCAGGTCATTGGTAAAACTGAACCCCTGATGGAGCCCAGAGGATGGGCTGTTTCAGGCACTCTTCAGTACTGTCTCAGATCTACTCAAAAGTCATGGACAAATGTGTGGCCTACTTCATGCTGGGTGTGTACCAGCCAAGGTTCAGACATACCACCAACTAGGCAACCTTTATGGTTATTGATGAATTCTAAAAACCTTTGATAATGGCCAACCTAATCTGCTTACCCTATTGTACTTAACAATAATGTTCAACACTGCTGATAACACTATGGCCTTGATTAAAAGAACCCCAGTGTGAGATGTGATATTTATTGCTAACGATAAAATTCAACACTTAAGTGTTTGTAATATATTGGGTGCAATAAATAGCACCTATTCTGAATTTTTCTCAAACATGGTGTGCAACGTAGGTTTTGTTGCTAACTGCACCATAATCAGCATGTCGTGGCTTTAACCAGGCATTTATCTCCAATACATCTCAGGAGGTTTGACCTGCCGAATTTATGATTTCTTGCATAGTTTGCACAACTAGTAATTGGGATCCTTGCATGAACCCTGTAAAAATCCAGAGCCGCGAGGACAAACAAGAACAGGCATTGACATCACAGTGCTAAGGTTTAATTCATACTAATCCGATCTAAATCAACTGGTAAAAAATGGCAGCTCATACTCAAAAACATTAAATTGCCTTGCTGAGTCCCTCAGGGATCCCCCCTGAATTTGTATGAGGAACCCATACGAACTCAATGATCTTGGCATCCTATTGCACCAGTATCTTATACTGGATACATCTAAAGCAATTGGGAAACAGCCATTACAACATGGCCATTACCATGAAATACATTTACGATGCGGCACTTACAATGTGACTACCGTTACCATGAGTATGCCTTACCACGCAAGCCTTTACAATGAATTTCGTTGTAAAGGTATGAATGGTAAAAGTATATGCGTGGTAAATGTTATCAGAGCCATCATTCAGTGTCTGCAAGTCAGTGCTCCAGACTCGGCCATTGGGATGTAAAAAAAAAAGACCTGCACTTCAGAACCGCCTTTGGAGCGAATAAGCGGGGTGGGAGGTGTTTGAGGTAAAAGTCGTTCCAGTGATGGGATCGGGACACAGCTTGGTGAGGTAGTGCCAGGTCAATGTTATCCAATTGGCCCGTTTTGGATGTTATGGTAAAAGAAGATTTGGGGGTTGTTCCTGTTTTGGTCTGGGTGGAGGAAAAGGCAGAATTTGGCCATGTTTTCAGAATGCACTTTTCCTGCCATAAGCTAACATGCGGTCGACTGCGGTGATGGCGGATGATCACCATACAAAGGTGTTTTAGGGCTCAGAGACAGGATTGGGACTGGCAGTAATTTGTAGAGGTCAGGTGTGGGATTGGTATTGGGGAGTGGAAGGTATGAGTTTTATGGCTCAGGGTTGGGGTCTGGGTTGTTTTCAGGGCTGGGGGCTGGATTTTAGGGCTCAGGGCTATGGCGGGATGGTTTTCAGGGCTGGGAGAGAGGGAAGAAGTGGTGTATATGGCTTAGGAGTAAGGAAGAGGCTTTGGATCTGGACGCTGGAGAGGGGCAGCAGTGGATGCCGGTCTTGGGGTTGAAGGCTGGATTTGGGGTGTTTTTAGGGTTCAGGGCGTGGGAGGGGCCGTGGCAGGTGCCGGTTTTAGGGCTCAGGGCTGGGTAAGTGTTTGAGGATAGGGGTTGGGGGTTGGGAAGAGTGTGTGGAATTGGGGTCTTTGGGTTGAAAAGTAATGCATGGTAAAGGTACCCGTGCTGTAATCGACAAGTTGTAACCTTAACCACACATTTGCCTTTACCATTCATGACTTTACAATTAAATTTGTTGTAAAGGCATGCGTGGTAAAGGAATATTTGTTGTAACATCCTGCGTGGTAAAGGTATTGTGTGATGACCGTACCCGCGTTGTAACCGCCGCATTTTACAGGCATGCGCGGTAATCGCATGATTGGTTCCATCATACAACCGAAGCAGTTAAGAATGTGCTGTCCAGTTGAGTCATATTCAAGAATGGATGGAACAAAGGCTTCTCAAATTCAACTCCCTCAAGAGTTGATCACTCTGACACCAACCAAAAGACGGCCAGTGAAGTAGTCTAGGTTCTAGAGCTTGGTGATGCTGACATCACCCAGGGAAAAGCCTGCTCACCTGGATCACTTGCTGTGCTCTCCTTTCTGATATCCCTATGAAGCATCTGACCCCACTTAAAGAAGTGCTATCCACAGCAGCCCATTTTCAAATCAGCATCATGCTGAAACGTGCCTCATCAGTCACCTATGGAAGACCGGCTTGCTGAAAACAGCATGACATGCATAATAGACTCCCCCTACTAGACATTCCCAAATACCTACTGCAGAAACAGAAATTTTCAGGACGTTGCAGAAGCAATAACAAACCCATGCTCAAGGCTCCTCTGTGTTAAATAGAGCGCAGTGGACAGATCTTTCTCAGGTAATGCATCTAGGGTCCAGAATGCTCTACCTATGCACATCAAGAAAGCAGGAACATTCAACATCCTGCAGACGCATCCACAGAGAGTATCCATATAGAAGAATCTGAATAAATACAAGGACCTTTGCAGTCTGTCTATGCCACTTCAGAGTGAGAGACTGAAGAAGACAGGGGTGCGAAGGTGAGAATTGTAGTGATGCGTACACTCCAAAGGTCACTACCGCTTCCACAGACCTAGTAATATTCAATTCACAGACTAATACTCTCAAATATGGAACATTTTCAATTTATCCATAACAAAATCATTGTTATTACTCATGGATCCGTTACTGCTAACAAGCATTGGCGATGCCAATAGGTCTGGCTTGTTTGAGGAATATGGTCATTGTTCTGTGATATGTCTGGGCGCAGAAAAAAACCTAAATTTAGATACACTCAAATACTAGTAAATGCTTTGATATATGCTTGAGAAAGTGTCACATGAAATGTTACTCATTTGACAGTAGAAGGTCACTCTTACACCACTTTAAACCATACAGTTGCTCCATGTAAGCAACCTGAAAACATGGCAGCTGTGTAGAAGGCTCTCTGTGTTACTGTACCAGTGATGATAACAGCTCTGCCACATTTAACATATGCAACATATGTAATGTGTACAGATATTAGTGACAAAGTCTGTCTTCTGACAAGTTCCACCTTGTGCACTCCTTCAAACTCTGACACAAAACTCTTTACTATGTAATGGTTGCTCATTTTCTTCTAATCATTGTTGTAAACACTCATATCAATATTAAGTAAATATCCTTATGGTATTATGAGCTGCTGCCCTGTGTCTGGTTTCACCATGACTAAGTTACATAACATATCTATAAACAAATAAAATAAAAAATAGTGATTGACAGTCAATGGGCTTGTGCTTCTTGTGACCCTAACTTCGGACAATTGGGGTTGGTGGCAGTGCATGCTCGCAATACAAGGCCCCAGGAGAATGGATGTAAGTGCAGTGCACCAGTGGTGATCAATAATTTAACATGAGAGGTTGTCAAATCTTGATTTATGTCAAATCTGTGCATATCTGTTGTGCTTGAACACAGGAAGAAAGGCAGGTATGGATGCTTGCTTGGGACTACTGGACACCACATGTCCATGAATAGACTGATGTACATTTTCGTCCATCGCTCTGTGTCCATTTTTTTAGAACATTTCTTAATGCTCTGAATTTAGAAATCTATCAAAGACTTTAAGGAAGGCCTGGACAGAGCTGCACTGGTAGCCCTATAGGTCACATGAGTGTCTGGTTTTAACATGGGTCGCACCATTTGCAGAATTACTCACACCACCATAGAAATCATAAATGCAATGACCTGAATTAACACACAGTACGGTGTGCTTCGTTTGCATTCACCTGAGGCCGGAGCACGGAGTGCTAAAGTATACAAAAAGAGATGGATGGAATGCTTGAATTAGTCTCAGTCACTTGTAACTACTCGGGCCGCAGCCCAGTCCTTCAATATTTTTCACACAATGCCACCTCAGTTTGGTGCCAGCTATATGCAAATCAGTCTTGACCCTGCTTCAAGGGGAACAGTCCAGCCTGAACTGCCAAGTCAGGTGCTCACTGAACAGGACCTAAACAACCCATGAGCAATTTCACCCTTGTTTGAGCTGGGTCCAGGAAATGGTGCTGCATTTCAAAAAATATATTTTTTTTACAACATTTGCTCAAGAGTTGACAGTGGTCCCTTGCACCACTATCTATTGCCAAACAAACCTTTTTTTATGTTCACAAAGTGAAAGGGGTCTGAAGTGGACACGTTCACCTTTGTGAATGGGTTACCACTTCCTTTGAGGAATCGGTAACCTATCAATGGTTTGTGACTGAAATTCTGCTCTCAAACCACTAAGACATAGCATTCCAAATAACAGTTTAGAAGGGATGTCCTAAACACACTCCTTCCAAATTGTGATTTAGTATTGTATGTAAACAGGCTTTTCACAGGTTTCCCCCCATTTTTAGCCCCCATTTGGACTACTAGTTGCTGGTTTTTCGACTCTGAGAGTGCACTGAGGCCGGCTAACTAGACCTCAGTGCCAGAGTTGTGACCCATTGCAAAGGATATGTTAAAATGGCTATCAACAATTGGCAAGTACTAACTCACTTATAAGCCAATATAGGCCTAGGTAGCTGCACGACCTTTTACCTATATTTGTCCTACCTTGCTCTACATAACAGCTCTTGCGCTGACCTTTTACCTAGTTATGTGCCGAATAAATGTTTTATGGTTTTCTTTGAAAACTCGCCTCATTTATTAAGCATGAGGATTCTTAGTATCATATCTTAATCCCCTGCCTAATACATACACAGCAGGATTACCATCTTCTGTATAATAACTCTGTACAAAAGTCACTGCTATCGTCATCCTTGGAAGCTGGTTCATTAAATACTTATTGAAAACGTCCTCGCCGTTTAATCTGTGTATCTCTCTGCTTGAGGGAAAAATGCTGTACTGTTTCCACGATCCCTGAAGGATTAAGGGTTGTCATGTTCGATAGTTGCCAGAAACTATTTGCTCCTTGCTAAGGTTAGGGGGCTTATAATGGCGCTGTGAGCTAGCCGGTCTAAAGGCTAACATACCCTTCGGGGTGTCTGGAATCCCTTAGTTTATGTTGTCTAAACGTGCAGATCCTATATAGATTTGTAGGAACTGCACAATAGTATATGGTACCCAGGGCATGTAAGGCAGAGAGTCCACCCAGGGCTGCCAGAGTCCACCCACTGATTGTGCCACCCTGTGAGTGATAATGTGCAAAATGGCTCCCAGCCTGCCTCTGCGGACTGGAAGTGCAGTGTTACACCACCAGTTCGAACAAGGCCTGTTCTATGTATAGTGTGAAATGCTTGTCGTGTTTCAAGCTATTGGCATTTCAGTTAAAAGAGAAGAGTAATAAAACATGTGTAACAAGCATAAGAGATGGGATGGGTCATATAATTACTGGCTGCTTGTATAAGGATCACAGCCAGGCAACCCCGGGTTCGATAGATCAATATCTCCAGGCCTTTGAACTTAATGAACTCACAAATGCGCAGCGGGACAACCTGGATGTTCCAATAACTGCTAAGGAGGTAGTAGCAGCTGTCTCCCAGTTAGCTACAGGTAGAGCGGCTGGACCGGACCCCATCCCGGTTGACTTCTATAGACAGTTTTGAAATAACTCTTCTTGGAATTGGTCAACTCCTCGGCCTTTCTTGAGTCTGTACCACCATCGTGGGGCAAGACTTATATTGCTATTTTTGCTAAAAAAACAAAACAAGAACCCTTTAAACTGTGTTTTGCATCACCCTATTTAACTAAAGGGCGCTGCATGTTATTCAGTGGGGCTTGTATGCTTATATATCTCCTTGCAGCAAAACCCCTCAAATTATCGTTTTGCTGTGGATAAGTTAGTACCCTTATTGGCTAATGCAGGATTACAGGCTGACACCCCAGCTTGGCTAACTTCTGAATGGGACTACCTATCTGGGTACTGTAAGGTTTCAAATTAATAGTGGCATTAAACCCGACTTGATACCCAGGTTGAAATTAAACTCACCATTAATGTAAAGCAACTTTTAGAAAGTTGACAATCTGTGATGCAGCTGGGCCCAGTAGCCCCACCTGGGCACTGGCCCACAGACAGAGTTCTGCCTGCCTGGGGAGTTGTGTGAACTACTCCCAGGCTCTAAAACAATAGAAGCCCCCTACAGAGAGAGCCCAAAAGTTGAGCTTTGAAGCCTCTTTTGGTGGGCAAATGGAAATAACACACCTGAAGACCAGTGCCTAAACTAGTTTCCCCATATGCATGTAGCCCACATGTAGTCACACCTTTAGAGAAAGAGTGCTGACATCTTGGGAGTTTACAGAATAGTGAAATCTGGAATTGTTAGATGCCACACATTGCCAGACAGTAATCAACAGAAGCGAAGGAACCTGGTAGCCCATTGGCTAGTGACGGCGTGCCCCCCCCCCCTCAGGGCACTTTCATGGGATTATTATGGCACCCCTGTTACCCTGAACCTCAGATCATGTCGGATTCGGAACAAGGACCGAAGAAGGATTGCTCTGCTGCCCCGGGACTGCACAAAGAGATGCTGCAATGTCTGCTGGACTGCACCTGCTACACTTTTGGGCTAACGAAGCTAGGACTGTGTAAAAAAGTGGTTCCCCAGACTGAAGCTGTGACTCCAAGGGTCAGTTGGCTAGCCCCCTTGAACATCAAGCTGAAGAAGCCCAAACTCAAAGAAATAACCTCTAACTGTTGCTAGGAGTGCCAAAAGACTGATTCTCAACAGCCAAAAGTTACACCCGAGTCAGTAGGACCTGGGAGTGATGTCAGAGTCCAGATTGGTCACCCAAGAGGGACACAATCCCCCACTAAAGTATTTTCCAAGGACTGTAGTGTACGGAGACTGATAGCCCAGCCGGCCTTCAATGAATTCAAAGAGGACTTTGAGGAACCCTGACTTCTGTGGCCAAAGACGCCCCACACAAACTGAGGATTCACCAAAAAGACACCCCCATTAACTGCACTATAACTGGAGCATCTTTGAGCATCTTTTCATCCTGTATACCCAGCATCAGGACCACACCATTAAAGTCAATGGCGGTTGTGCTGTAAAGTTTGGAGCTGAACTGGAAAAAATTCTGGTGGCCAGGCAACTGTCCAAATCTACTCCATTGGACCCTCAGACCTTCATCCTGTTGGAAATGGTTGTCCAAACTAGGCTGGAGTTGCCAAACTAAATTTTACAAACTTTAAAATAGTGTACAAACGTTTGTTGACTGATGCTTGTTTAGAGTTAAATTAAGAAGTGATAAAGCCTTTAAAAATCTGTATCTCCGGAATCCTCCAATGGATTTTGCTCATATAGGACTCAAAAATTCATAAAAATATAATCTATTTAAAAAATTGGTGTAATTTTTATTTCATATTGTGTGGATAACTTATTTTGTGGTTTGGTAGTGTTAAATGCTTTACACTAAGGGGCACATGCATCAAGCTATTTTGCGATCGCAAACAGTGCGAATTGCAAAAACGGCAATTTGCGATCGCAAAATGGCCTTTTCTAATGCATGAAAGTTTTTTTTTCATTTGCAATTTAGGTAATCGCTATTTTTAGCGATTCCCTAAATTGCGAATGCGAATAGGGAATCGCATTTTGCAATTCCCTAATGGACATGCAAGAAACATTTCCTAAATACGAACTGTGCATTTAGGAAATGCTAATTGCCATCAACTTCAAGTTGATGGTAAACAATTGCATTCTTTAAAAAATGCACAAAACAGCATTTTTTAAAGTGTCATGTGGCGCACACATGCCCTTAGGGCATGTGTGTGCCTTACATGTTTATCTTTTTTTGTTAGGGGGGCCTTAGGCCCCCTGGCACCCTTGCCTTTGCATTACTTAATTTGCGATTACCAATTAGGTAATCGCAATTTAGGTAATGCAAGACCAAGAATGGAGTTGCAATTTCAAATAGCGATTCCCTAATTGCGTTTGCGATTCTTAAGGAATAGCAATTAGAGAATCGCTATTTGCTGCATGTGTTGTTGCATTGTATTTTGCGCTTACTAAATAGCGATTTCTTAAAAATCGCTATTTGGTAATTGCAAAATGCAACTTTCATGCATGTGCTCCTGAGTTCCTTTGTTCGAGCCTTGCTGCTCGAAAAAGCCATAGCTACCCAGGGTTGTGCTTAAGGTTGTTCAAATGAGCCTGACTGGACCAAGACAGTTTTTGAGAGTGTTTTCCACGGTAAGGCTACATAGCTATACCATACAATACACCCAAATACTCTCAGGTATGTATTTCTAAACCTATTTTACGATTCTGTAAGAACATATAAAAACACAAAATTGGTTTAGTATATATTAAAAAAAACATTTAGGGGTCGATTACGATGCCGTTCGGAAAGGCTCAAATTGGATTTGTGTCTTCCGAAATCGATTCGGAACCCGTCTTTCCGGGTCAGCTGTCGGAGTCTGACTTTGTGGGCCCGTAGCAGGCCCCTCTTCACTGGGGGGCCTTCCGAATGGGGCCCTTGCGGGTATGCACAGTGTGACAAGCACCAAGGGGTGCCCACCACAGGGTGCACGATTTTCCCCAGCCACCCCTTTCTTCAATGGGAGCCTGTGTATTTGGTCGGAACACAGGCTCCCATTGAAGTCAATGGGAGTCTGACCGAATAGTATATGGAAGCATTGTAATCAGTCGGTTGAACTCCCTGGATCCGAGTCGGTCGGAAACCATTCCGAGACCATTTCGGTCGAAATGCTTTCCGACCGGCATCGTAATCGACCCCTTAATGTTCACAAACCAAGTGATTTGGTAAATTGCAGGGTTTGCAATGGATAAATAGTTTTGTGTGTGTAGCAGTAGGTTCAGTTGCTCGTCTATGTTTGTAAAAACTATGTTATTTTTAATATAGAATTTTTTATGTTGTGATTAATTAAAATCATAAAAAGGCACTGCACCCTGGCTTCAAGAACATAAAGTAAAAAGGTGTTAGTCACCGGAATGAATAAACACACAATAAGTCGCCAAATATTACAAAATAAAAAACTTTATTTCATATGTGGTAAAATACTTGCCAATGCTTTCACAATATGTAATAGTTAATTTACACAAAAAGCAACATTGTCAAACTCTGTATAATGTAATACTTTCAAGCAAGCACTGGCTATGCCAATAGGTCAGGCTTATGAATGAATGTGTCACCGATAGGTATAGACACTCAGGTCCTGATTTAGATCTTGGGGATGGGTTACTCCGTCACAGCGGTGACAGATATCCCATCCACCGAAATATAAATCCTATTATATCCTGTGGGATTTATATTTCGACGGAGGGGGTATCAGTCACCATTGTGAAGGAGTAACCCGTCTGCCGAGATCTAAATCAGGCCCTCAGTAAGTTGTCATACATTTACTCATGCATCCACTTATCAATCCACTGACTCATCCTTCCATTCACCCTCTAACACAAGCACAAAAAAACACAGAAACTCAACAGCATCTGCAAGATCCAGTAAAAGAATACAAGTGGAAAGAAGAAAACATACTGCATTCTAAACACGACGGGCATAGGCTTGAAACTAAGCATAGCAATGGTTGTCCGTTTTGACAAGGTATTGTTAATAGTCGATTATTGTTTTAAAGTTCAATCACTGCCGCTACCTCAAGACCTGGCTCTTCGAATGAACCGCAGATCCCCTCCCCCCCAGCGCCTTGAGACCCTAACGGGTGAGTAGTCGCGCTATACAAGAAACCTGATTGAATGATTGATTGATACTAGCATGAATACCACAAGAGGCTTTACCTCACCAACATTCATCAACTGATAACTGTGCACCTACTTCAAGCCATTCACCTCTACACTGAGCGTGGCAGAGCAAGAACCTCTGCCTGGACTCACTTACCTGAGCCGATGAACGTAAAGCCTTCACTCCCAGGGCTGTCCCCATCATCACCATAGCACATGCCATGGTTGCTTATAGTGCCAGTGAAAGGGGCGTACACCGTGGAACCATCTCTGCATACAACATCAACTCCTTTAAGGTATTTGCGGCCTCTAGAAATCAGAGATCAGTGTCAGCAATGCATGCATTGTGGCTCATAGACGCATTAATATCTGTCACTGATGCAGATGTTAGGAATCTCGAAGGAATGTAGTTTTGTGGTTTGTAGGACTTAATATAAGTGTTCATTGCAGATACTTTAGATCATGCTGGCATATGTATGTCACAATGGTCGCAATGTAAATGTAACTAATGGACTTTATTATATGTCAGCAATGCAGGTGTGACTTATATATCAGCAATCCAGGTGTGGCTTATAGGCATCAATATATGTCAACAATGCAGGTGTGATTTGTAGGCATTAATATAGGTCAGCAATACAAGTATTAGTAATATACATTAACATATGTTAGCAAGGCAGGCCTTACTTGTAGGTATTTACATTGGTCAACAATCAACTCTGATTAATATGCATTCATATCTGTCAACAGTGCAGGTGGGACTCATAGACATTAATATATATCAACAATCGAGGTGTGACTTGTAGGCATTAATAAATGCCATTAATGAAGGTGTTGTGACATTCTTTGACATTATTGTATGTCTGCAATGCAGGTTTTGTGACTTTTAGAACAGAATGTTACTCAGCAATGCAGGCCTTGTGACTTGTAGGAATAAATGTAAGTCAGCATCACAGGCCTTGTGGCTCATGTTGGCATATATATCTATATTACACAGTGGGAGTCGCTACTGTGTAGTAATAGTTAGGTCAGGACTTTCCATAGTAAGATCATTTTTTTTCGCTATTACTTTCGTGTTTGATGAAACGTTACAAAACGTATTTTTTTTAAAGTTCATCGTCTCCTTCCTGGAAAGTTTTGGGGTGATCTGTCAAGCGGGGCCAACAAAAAGAGGGGTTTGAAAACCTTCCCAAGTGAATTACCAAATAAAATTTTGGGAAGCGATAAAAAATACAGCTCAATCGAATAACACCAAACTTGGAAAAAAGTTTGAACTTTACTCAGAAAAGCAAGCTTATTTGTGATTTTGTGTATTTCTGTTCAGCTGCTTTTGAGAAATTTGCAGTTAAATAGGTGCACAGGGTGCTCTTGAAGGGTTAAAGAAATAAGAATATCTGAACTGTTGGTTCCACTGCACTCCAGTATAACGCAGATTAAATAAATACTGTGGTACTCCCACTGTACCCTGTGCGGCCCTTCTGTAAGGTACAATGGGACCCCAGTGAGAGCCGCTGCACCTCCTTTGAGGTACCATGGGAGTGCTGTAGGTACCGCCGCACAAGCAGCACCCTCATGAAACTGCAGAAACATACAAGCTTCAATACATGAAGGATGTATGGTCCTGATGTACCATGTATGTGAAGTTTGTGCAGCATTACCGAAGAAGTACGAACAGTACAGAGAAATAATAAATAAATAAATACATGTTAAACATGCGGGGTGTGGGTTTGAGTAGGGTTGGTTGCCTGTGGGAGGGTTTGGTGCAGCACATGTCACTGAAACAAAACAAAGCTTAAAGTGACATCATAGTTAGGAAAGGCACAAGATTTTAGCTTATGTTAAAAAAACTAGAAATTCATTTTTAAAAAAACAAAGGTTAATGTGGTGTTATACTTTGGTATTCAAATGATACAAAAACGAACATTTAAAAAAACAAACACTGAAATTGACCTGTTACAGTTTACTGAGCTAACTATCACTTGTGTCCCTGCGGTGCACTGCTTACGATCTCACAAATTACATCACTCATGACATCTTAAATGTCATCAAAGATGGTGTCTCAAAATACTTCTTGGATGACATCACTGGTGGTATCATCCAACGGATATGACAGTTTGATGTAAGCTTTTCATACCGGAGGATGTTCAGTAAGGTCCACGTAGACCAACTTTCCATAACTCCTGTAGTACTAAAGCCTGTGACTTTTTGCAATAAACAGAACAAGTAGAAGGTGAAGCACATCTGTGAAATGACCCACATTAAGCACATATTATGCTCTGTTTTTCACTTGTATTGAGGTGTGTAAGAAATGGAATGGCTTTATAGACATTAATGAGCTCAGAAACTAATTAAACTTTGAATACAATTAAAAAACAGTATTTGGTAATTAATTACCTTAATGAGATGTGTCTGTTAAATACCTCAGCAAACAGAATTTTAGGAGAGCGGCTTCATTTCCATATGTTAGCCAATGATAAGTCATGCACATTCAGGCCCTATGGACAACCCTCTGTAGTATGTAAAAATCCTCGTCTAGTTGAGCCTCCAGTTACCTTTCATGCACTAAAAGTTTTCTAGATCTCTACATTTAATGCATAGTGTCTTCAAAACAAGTCACCTTCCTCATGCTCCTCTGTATAGATCCTTTTCTGTATGTATCGTTCCAGCCGCTGCTCTACTATCTGTTGTCTTCCTCCCTCAGTCTGTTTCTTCTGCTCCGCCTCATGTCTTTGTCACCTTCTCCATCCTACCCTTTACCTAGCTCCTTTTTGAACCAGCACCTGGCACCGGACCCCTCTAGATTCTGCTCCTTACCTCTGGGCCAACCGGATCTTGCCCTCTGCCCCTTGTTCATCCCAATCTACCAAGCTCCAGGCCTCCTTGATGGAAACCTGATGCTATCGGATTCTTTTTCCAGCTCCTGGTGATGCTCCTGCAGCATCTAGAAAACCTCTTTGGACTTCTGTAACAACCTTGATGACAGGAGGGAGTTAACATTGATGATCTGAGAGGAATGGCCTGCCGGATGCACCTGAGCTGTGTGACTGTCTTAAAGCAGGGTAAGTGATGTCATCAGTGGATGGGGTTGTTTGCTCTGCACCTTCCTCAAGAGACATTGATGATGACCTACCTTCATCCAAGACCTTCATCAGTAGAGTATGTTACTAAAAGGATACCAGAGGGTCACTAGAAAGATTCTGAATGTATTTCTTCTCCATGAACATCGGTTGGTGTCATTAACTTCTTCCAGTGACTTTGAAAAGGGCATTGATGCACATTGGTGCTTTGACATCGACTGATTTTGAGTCTTTCCTGTTGAGGAGCACTATGTTGCTTTGAGATCACTTACATTTTTACTGATGATGAAACTGGTGGTGTGACAAAGACAGAATTCATTTGAATTATTTTTTCTCCTATAGCAATTCTATCCTGATACGTTACCAGTCACATTTCAGGTTTGTCTCTCTTTTTCTCACATACTTCGTAGACCCTGGTATTCATTAGTCACCCTTTCATATGGCCACACCCTTCCGATGGGAATCCCTGTTCGAAGCAATGGGTATGCCGCATGGCCTTCCTGCATGTATGTGGGTTCAGCCCCGGCGGGCTGCTGAGATGGTGAGCTGGACGGTGTGGGTTCCATTCTGTGTCATGACACTATGATGAACTTTGATCCTGTAAACTCTTGCATTTGTTTGTCACCAGTTCTGTCTTGAGGTCCACACATACTATATGTGCCTTGGAAGAATCCTTGAAAAGACTATTGCTTGCAATCTACTCAACAGTTCCTAATGCTTTTTGTGGTTTTTATTTGTCTAATGCCCACACAGTCTTTCAGCTGCCTAATGGAGGGTGCAGAAGAAAGGGGGAGAAGAAAGTGCAGTAAAAAATGGAAACAAGCACCAGTGGTGGAAGATGCCGGGTGCCAGCGCTGTCAGGTACTCCCCAAATTCCACCTCCGTTCGAAGAGTCAGTGGGAGAGAGTTCCACAGGGATGAACTAGTAGGGTGAAACCTCCTGCCTCCATCTGGAGGATTTGGCTTCTTCCGGATCATCAAGGAGCATGGACTTTGAGATGATCTTGTGCAGAATCCTTGTTTTAGGATTTGATTTTTTGTTAGTTGAAAAGGATCAATCTTGCTGTTTCTGTAGAAAGGGCCTAATCTTGAGGAAAATGAACCAGAGCAATTTATTCTCCCAGAATATACATATGTTGCTCGAAATTCAAGTGTAGGTACAACGTAGAATTCTTTTAAATTTCCTGTTTCTTAAAGGGGTGTTTTGGACTGTCTGGTTGTAGGACTGGCTCAGATTTAACGAGGAAGGTGTTAAATCCTCACCATGTAACAGTCCCCCAGGGTCGGTGCTGGGCAGGATAGGTTTACTCATTGATCGCAGTCGCTGGGCTCAGGGAAAGGATTCGGGCCACTCCAACAGCATCAAAGACGGAGTAAGACACTCTGGACCTCGTTCGAGCTGTAGGCTGTTTGGTGCGCGATATCAGAAGACGCCGCCTCCAGTTCCAGCTGGTAGCTACACATAAGGAAAGAGTTTTCAAAATGTATTCCACCCTAAATTGGGAATAACACAGATGTGGGAATATTTGGTCTTTTTCTGCAAGAAATTACCCCTCCTGGGCTAATACTGGGTGCTCTTCTGTTGCTTTAAGCTGGTGGTAAATGGTCGTTGTGGGACAGGGAGGCAGAGAGAGGGCCTGGATATGTTGGGGGTGTGCTGATCGTGGCTCGGTGTGCAGGTGTGCATTTAGGCCTTGCGCCCTGTGCTACAAATAGCACACACACACTTGTTCACAGGTATTACCAAGAGACCTCAAGCGATCTTTGGCCCTTTATTCAGGCATCTGCCTGTGTGCTGGTTACATTGTAACTTAGAGACCTTTATTGAAGTGAAAATAATAAATTAAAATAAACTAAAGGGACAAGAATGACCAGCCAACTATGATATTGATACACCACAAATAGAGTCTTTGAGTCTTTCTCTGGGTGCTGGATTGGGCCGGACTCCATATCTCTGGCTGCAACCATTCGAGAATTGGCTGATGGGTTGTTCTTCGCAGGTGCTCATCTGCACTGGTGGCAATTGACTGTAATTTGTTGTGGGCTCTCCTTCTCTTTGTGGTGTCCTTGCAGGCAGTGTGCCTGGGCTAGTGTTGAGGTCAACGTTTTCATTGTTTTTGTCCACTCTCGCTTGACTATGACTTGTTAACTGTTCAGGGTGCAGCATGTATATTGCCACCCATGAGAGACCACTCAAACTGTGACTACACATGGCTTCCCCTCTTTGAACAGTCACCATGGTTCCATGTACTCCAATGACCTCCCATACTTCTTTTTCAAATGGAGTGCAATATTTCCACCCTGATGGCGGTCTTTCATTATTACCTTGCCACCTACACAGATGTCATGTCCTTGCTGGCTCTCTCATTTGTAGCCAGGAGCATTTCTTGGGGGGTCTGAACATCAATAACTTCTGGCTTCCAGCTTGGCCCTGATGGAATAATGTCTCAGGTGCATCTCTGCATTAGCAGATCACTTGGAGCACAACCGGTTGTGCAATAGGGTGTTTGACGGTACGTGCGTAGAAACCGGTGCAGACAGCACTCAGTGTCCTCGCCCATTTCAATTCCAATCCTGAGTGCACAATTGAGTGTTCACATGAAGCACTCCACTTTGCCATCGGCCTGGGACCATTGGGGGGTTATTTTCCTGTGCTTGATGTTCAAACTGAGTACATAAGCTTAGAACATCTGTCCCTGGAATGGTGGATCATTGTCCGTTTTGATTTCATTTGGGATTCCCAGCAGTGCAAATATCTTCTCTTGCACCGCTTGACGTTTCCAAAGGCTGTCATCCTCGTGAGTTCTACAGCAGGATACTTGGTGTGGCTGATGAGGACAACAACAGTGAGTCATTGTAGGAAAGTAGGATCTGCATTCATGGTTATCCCCACTTTTTGCTGGTGTCAGAATGTTTTTTTTTAACTAGTCTGACTGAGATCCTGCTAATCAGGACCCCAGTCACTGTGCTGTCCCCATAAATTGAATATGGTAAGTACTACAGTATCTCCACAATTGGCTACTGATGTACCCTTGTAAGTCCCTTATATATGGTACTAAGGTACCCAGGACATAGCTACACCAGGGGTCTCCCATGGGCTGCAGCATGTATTATGCCACCCATGAGAGACCACTCAAACTGTGACTACAGGCCTGCCACTGCAGCTTGTGTGAGTTGGTGCTTGCACCTTTCATGACAGATATAAGTTTCCTTATATCTGAGGTCACTACACTTAAAACCTATAAGTCACTGCTATGGCAGGCCTTTCAGTCCTGAAGGCAAGGTGCTAGGTTATAAGTGTGAGGGTGCCCCTGCATAAGAAGGACCCCCCTACAAACCCTGGAATCAATTCTCCAGGCTTTGCAAGTGCAGCCAGCCATTTTGATACATACAGTGGCCATCTGTCATTACGCGATGGCTAACTATGTAGTGGCTGTGCCAAACCTGGGTATGTTTGGTATCAAACATGTTGGAATTTTACCCAACACCGTTACCGGTTTTGGGGTATGATTCCATGCACTAGGGAGCTCCTCCGAGAAGCCCCCAGTACTCCAGGTAACAGCCTTTCAGGGTCTGCCAGCAAGCTAGTGCTGCTGCCGACCCCAGCCATTATTCTGCCCTCCTGCTGTGGAGCTGAACTCGAACAGGGGAAAGTATAACAATAGGTTTCCTGTCACAGGGAGGTATGACCACCTCCCAGACAGGACTTAGTGTATTGGGCTGGGGTGGGGGAGCTTACCATCACCACCAGACTGCTTTGATGGGCACATTTGGTGAACTCCTTGCATACTATAGTTTGAGCCATTTCAGGGAGCCCTTGGATCCTGCTCTGGTGCGAAACTGGTCAAAGGAAGTGGGAGTATCCTTCCCTCTGTCCAGCCCCTCCTCTGAGAGGGACCCCTGAGTTGTCCTAACCCCCTTCCTAGGGCATTTAAGGGCTTACCTGTGGGTAGGTCCTCAAATTCATTATGGGAACAAGACTCAAGACTGAAACAACGTCACTTTTCAACTGTCTGGACACTTGGACTTCGCTGGACTTCGCCTGAAACCAACACTGCATCACGGAAGACTCTTGCTGCTCCTGGTCTCGTTGTTCTGCAAGTCTTCTTCATCGTCTCTGTCTGTGTTTCATCAAGAATCTTCAACAGACCGAATTAATCTCCCTTGGAGGGAAGGAGTCAGTCCCTTGCATCTTCAGGCACCACAATGAAGCTGACGGGTCTGATGCTCCTGACGTCCCACGGGCTTCGAAAGGTTCAGCAATACAGGTGGTGATTATGCAACTCCCTTGAGGCCTGATTTGTCCTCTCAGCAAGTTTGAGGCCAGTATTACTCGTCGGAACTGCTGGGAACAAACCCCTGTGCAACGCGTCGACTTTCTGTTGCCAGGTTTGTTGGCTCTGCACTTCAGAGATCTTCAGGCTACAAGAAGCTCCAGCCTCTAGCATCTCTTTCTGGCAAGTACAGCATGCTCACCACATCCTCTGCACCATGGACCTTCCTTCTTGCTGAGCTGCTCGAGGTCCTCTTGCGACTCCTGTGCCTTTGGCTTGTGGGTCCTCCTAAAGGTCTTCTTCTGCTTCAGTGGGCTCCCCTGCTTACTCAGGCCTGCTCTGACTCTCCTGCTTGTGGTGAGCCCCATGCACATTGCTGGTCCCAACATTACTCCTTCTTTGCTTTCCATGCCTGCTGCAACTGCCAAACCTTGTTGGTGCTCCTGCTGGACACCGACCCCCTGGATCTCGACTTCTGACATGGGACAGCTCATGCACGGCTCCTGGTCTTCCTCAGAATTGCCTGGTCATCACAGCTGCAGCGACAAAGTCACTGTGAACCCTTCGGAACCATCCGACATCGGTGGGCATTGCTCTTCCATGCCGCCTGGTCACCTCCGAGTGGCATAGACTCTGTCCCCTCTGCTTGCAGGTTCTTCACTCCAAGAATCCCCTCTTAGATTCCACCGGACTCTTGCACAGTCTTATCCAGCAGCATCTTTCCTGAAGTCTCCATTGTGGTCTATGGCTGGTTCTGACGTAACTTAGCACCTATGCACCCAGCTTCCCTGGTGTAGGTATCCTGGTTCCTGGGGTATCCATGGGTCTTCCATGGGGTTTCTTCAGGGTACACTGGGAAGGGCCCTTCTTCTTCAAAACTGCAACCGCTACTTCCCCGCTAATTGGACACGCGGTTGTGTTTTCACTCTGTACGTGGGGTTCCTGGGTACTTACCTTGGGTGGTTCCTTGGTCCTCAGCTCCTCTGAGTCTCCTGGTCCAAGTCCCGACTTCCGTCGCAATTCGCCTTCCATTTTTTAGTATATGGTTTGGTTTCCCTCTGGAGACCACTGTATTTTGTGCTATTTACCTTAATGCAGTTGAAGTATTATTGTGTGTTTGTGTTTATATCTCTGGGTAGGACATATGCCAATGTGTCAGTGAGTGTTGTGTAATAAATAGACATATTTTAATATATACACTGTGTGGTTCCTTTTCGTTTAACAAAGACTACATGATTAACCTAGTAAAATAAGCTGTTTACAACTCCTTCGATATAAGCTTGAAGGCTGCTCTCCACAGCTACTTCTTGGAGAGCTTTCAAAGGTAATCAAAGACCACTAAAATCACCATAAGGGTTGCCTGGATTAATGCAAGGTGCTTCAATTAAATAAGTGTGCACCATATATTAAACCAGCCTCCTACAGTTGTTCATCCAGAAAACATCGAAATTCATACTGATGGATGACCATGGTTGGAGACTTGCTTCCTCCGTGATGACAGGTGCAGTTGGTGGGTCTCCACTCATGATGGCACATGAGTGACAGTCTCTCACTTTCTCCTTGACTAGCTTATCCATCCCCAGGAACCACACCTTTTCTCTAAGACGGACTTTGGTTTTGGCGATGCCCTGGTGCCCTTGCTGGGCCAGGCCAACAACTTGAGCCCATAGACTTCAATGGCTCACACTGAGTTCATCAGAAACTCTTCACGTCTGGCTCATGCCTGCCTGCTTCTCAGCAGCGAGTGTTCGAGCTCCATCTTAGAAGTTGCTCTATTATCGTCATTGGAGTGCTTCTTTGGCTTTCGATATGCACTTGTCAACTGTTGCCACTTCCTGGATTTCAGCTAGGGAAAGTGCTTTTAGGCAGGCATCTTAAATGATCATTCTTACAAAGCCTTCTGTGCCTTCATCCTCTTCCATGTGTTGCACTGTTTCAGGCCCAAGGAGAAAACATGAGCGGTAATATGCTGGATTATTCGTCCCGGGTCGGTACACCACTTCAAAGGAATTCTGTTGGAGTTGGACTGCCAATTGTTTAATACTCGGAGGCCCATTTCTGGCAGTGCCAGCAAACAGGGAAACCATTAGCTTGTGGTCAGTAACCACAACGAACTTCTGACCACCGAGATAGAGGTGGAAAATTCCTGCACGCCCACCTGATGGCCAGGGCTTTGTGCTCTATTTGAGCATAGCGGGGTTCTAAGTCAGTGAGCACCCGGCGAGCATAAGCAATGGGAACCTACAATGCTTCATGTTTCTCTTGGAGAAGACTGCTCCGAGACCCACCAGACTTGCATCGAATACCAGTTCAGTTCGGCACTTTGGGCTGAAGTATGCCATTGTAGCATTGTGTAAGAGTGCACCCTTCACCTCTTTAAATGCCTCTGCTGCTGTGCTATTCCACTCCCAGGGGCAGTCATGTTTGGTCAGGGCTAACTGCCCAACTCATGAGGCAACTCCAAACAATCCAGAACACAGCAGCCAGGCTCGTCCTCTACCTCCCCAGATAGACGCACATAATCCCTCACCCCAGGAAACTTTACTGGCTACCAGTCGTGAAGAGGTGAAGGGATGCCAGTACAAGCTACTCGCCAACGCATACAAGGCAATACACAACAAAGGACTTGCTTATCTCAACCAATGGTTAACATTTCGCCAGCCCACCAGGAAACTTAGATTCTGATCTTTCACCCTAGCTGCCACCCGTCGTATCCAACGGGCCAACAGCGGAGGCCGCTCGTTTTCCCATTTGGCGAACAAGACCTGGAATGATCTCCCCCTGAACCTCAGAGCCTCACCATCACTCCAGCAGTTCAGGAAGGACCTCAATACTTGGATGTTCAACTAATAGGAGAACTAGTAGCGTCATCTGATAGTGCCTCGTGACCCTCACGGGGGAAGCAGCTGCGCTCTACGAATCCTGATTGATTCTTTGATTTTCACAGTTTAAGGGGTTGCTCGTACCAGCTGCACATGGCCACGTGAGTCGACAAGGCCCAGCCTGCAGTACGGCGGTACCAAGAGCCACCACTAGGGGGCAGGGCAGGCACACGCATTCGCCGTGAAATGCAGCGCGAAGCACTGCTTTTCTCCACTCCGATGAGTGCTGGCAGCAGGGCTTTAAGTGGGCCGAGTCTCACCGGTGCTGAGCACCGGCAGTTTTTTAAAGAGGGCCTCGAAAAGGGTCTCTATTGGGCTCTGTTTTGTGCCCTGGCACAGGCTGTCCATTTTTTTCCGGACTGCAGTGACAGCAGGCACATTGATGTGCGCGTGCTCACACTGCTCACTTCTCACTAGTGGAGAAGTTACGGCATGACGTCATGCCAGGTGAGCTTTGTAGGGGAAGGGAAATCCTTTAAAGAGAGTCATTTTCTCTCTGGATTTCCCTTCTCTTTTTGAAACTCGGGAGCAGTAACATCATCGTGGTGTCACCAGGGCTTTAAGTGGAAGCTTTTTCAATATCATATACAAGCCATAGTTGCTGCTTCTTTATCTTATGCCACTAACAACCATTGACAAAGCCAATAGTCCTGACTTGTTGTAGGTATGATGTTACTTGTTGTATCATATATCTGGATGCAATGAGAGAAACAGCAAAATACAAGTCGGGCGGCACACTGTGCTAAGCACAGATTTTTAGCTTACGTGTTTTTAAGCCACAACCTTAATTACATTGGTCATGCCCACTTGAGAGACCCCCCCAGTTTTTTCATCCCACTTAAAGCCCTGGCTGGCAGGAATACCGAAAGGCAACATGGTGACAAAGGGGGTCTGGGCGACGGAGACACCGGCCCTTGGCAGGACATCGCACCACACGGCGATGTGACTCCTACGTGTACACGGTTGCTCGAATGGCAGGCACCGCTTTGGCTCTCTGCATGCTCTGAACAGAGGTAGGTACCCTCGTATGTGAAGGGAACACCGGCCTCATCACCAATAGGCGGATTGTGGCTCAGTGTGCAGGTGTGCATTTAGGCCTCATGCCCTCTGCTCCAAATAACACTCTGGTTTAGGACAGGTGTCGCCAAGTGACCACGAGCGATCCTTAGCCCTTTATTTATACTTTCGGGCCGAGCCCAGCTCTCTGGTTTTGTAACATAGAGGCTGGGTGGCACTCTACAGGGGAAGGGGGGCACTGTTGGCTGACCCTCCCTCTCCCAGTGCTACAGGGTATGGCAGCCAGCAGTTTACCGGAAGTATATCCATGAAACTGCACCTGGTGTTTCCGGCCCTGAGACTATCTGTTTGCAGACATGGTAAAATCAGCCGAAAACAGTATTCCTTCTGGAATTGGAGTCCTTGTGTGGCACTACATCATCATTACAAAAATCAGTATGATCGATGCCCTTAACCTATTGGTTCTGCATCACCAGAGCTGCTTATGACTAACACACAAGTTTAATGACAATCAATAGCTTCGAGTGCATACAAAATCTCATTTAAAACTTGGCCACCTTACCTGGGACACCTGTAGCATCCACAGCCGTATAAATCACAGTGTCTGATGAGGTTTGATCGCTGCCCAGAGCACATCACTGGAAACTTTCTTCCTGGATCTAAACATTTAAAAGACAAAAATCACAAATACTTTCAAATTCACTTTGTGTGCGTTTTACACATAGTACAGTGCATACATTTTAAAATACTCCGCAGTTCCAACTTTGTGCACATAGAATTTACGGTTTTAAGATTATTAGATTAATAAAAAAATATATATAAATTAAAACACTTTAAACATTTACTCAACCAATCACATAATAAACTATTCAAACTGTTAGTGAGAATGCAAGGGAAACAATGCAGTACAGTTTAGTGCCTCTTTAAACAAGCATTGGCATAGCCAATAGGTCTCACCTTTGGGACCTTATAAGTGTTTAGGCAGAGCTATTGGCTTTCCAATGTTTTTAAGCTATGTTGTAGAGCAGTGTGGCTACTGTGCAGTATGTTGGAAAGATATAATAAAAAAGTGTTATAAGCATTTTTGTTACCTTAACTATAACCAAGATGACATTATGTACAAGTGAACGACCCTGTTAAAGAAAGGATATAAACATGTCCTCTAGTTTTACTGTCCTTGCAGTGCTGGCAACTTCTTCTTGCCTGTTCCAATACTCAACGCAGATATTCAATGATAGGCATTCATTATTGGCAAATATTTTGTCAGTACCTGATGCTGTAGACATTTGTATAACAATAAATAGTACACCGTAGCTCAAAAACAAGAGCTCCTCCCCTACACTACGGGGCATATTCACAAGGACCTATCGCAGATTTATCGCCACCTCAACGCATCAAAACTGGAGATAGATTTAACGCACCATTCACAAGCCGGTGCAAACTGCAGACATCCCCAGTATTCCCGCGATAACAGCCGCAAATTTTATCCCCACGGGTCACACCACCAACAAACCCTAATGAGATGCAGAGTAGGCGTTCCCGTGCAAAAATACACGAAAACACCACAACACCACTTTCACAACGAACTGCCAGATCTGTGATGCGAGTCAAAAACAGGCGATAGGCCGCGGTAGCAGCAGGGATTTAACACCTGCCTTCTGCTGGTGTTAAGCAGGACGACTACCTGCAGCACGAAAGGGAGCCCAGCCCAGAGCCACATCGGAAGACCCACAGATGCCATGGAGCCAATGATCATGCAGCTTGGAGACCCAAGAGGGCCACAACACCCACCACCACCAGCCCCAGGCCCGCCACCCCCCCCTAGGATCCGCCCTGCCCCCCCCGCCCAGACCACCACAGAGGCAGCGTACACAAAGACAGCGGACCCACCCCAAACGCACCAGCCGCACAAACCTAACGCCAGAAGAGGACATTGCCCACTACAGGCCCAAAAGGACAACCATCCCCCGCATCCTGACCCACAGCGCCCACCTGCAGACGGCACCAACACAGCAGACAACCAACATCCCTCCGCAGACAAAGCTGCCAGCTGTGCTGCACATGTTGGCCTCTGGTACCTTCCAACCCACAACTGCCAGAGTCGGAGGATTCACACAGCCAGCCCTATCCAAGTCCATCACACCTGTCCTGGATGCCATCAGCAGCCTGGCACCCCAGCACCCCCACTACACCCACACTGCGCAGGAGCAGCTGGAGACCAAGCAAGGCGTCTACGCCATAGCTGGATCCCCCCATGTGTTGGGGGCAATTGACTGCACACATGTACCCCTCGTGCCCCCTGCCGACACTGCACCACAACTACTGCAACAGAAAGCACACGCATTCCATCACTGTGCATGCAATAGTGGACCACCGGGGACTCCCCAACAATGTTGTAGCCAACTCCCCAGGCAGTGTGCATGATTCACACAACTCCCGACATTCCATCATCAACCAGCGCTCCCAGGAGGGCACCCATGGAAATGCATTGCTGGTTGGTAAGTACCAAATGAACACACCACACACCTCCACACCACAGTCATGCAACTCACGACACTGGCAATGGGCACGCAGCAAAACTACATGCAACATGCCACACAACATGCCAGCCAACCAGACACGACAACACGACTCCATTGGGAACCTGGGCTTGCCATGCACACAACCCAGCCACGGCATGGCACCACAGCCACACAATAGCAGAATGTGAGGAGAGGCTTGGAGCAGGCATGTGCGAGAGCGGAAAGTGACCAATGAATGAGAACCTACCCAATGCCAGGTGTGGCGTGGATGTGCTGGACAGACTTCAGTGTGCAAACCACGGAAATGGCCACGTGGACATTAACTGCTGGTGCATGGTGTGTAGTGGCCAGTGGACGCTACCATGTCCCCACAGGCTGTGGGGCAGAACGCGGAAACGTCACTCGTTACGTCCCCCTTTGCATGTGCGGGCGGAGTGGGTTGGCCCGGCGTATGCCAGGCCTGCGTAGGGGTGTGAATGCAAAGCACGTCGCACTGGGCGTGGTTCCCTTTCGGAATGGCCAATGTGTCGGCCAGTGCAGCGCACCTCAGCCCGCCACGAGGCTGGCGCCATGCGCGGCGAGGCCTGCGTCCCTGTGCGCCTGCTGCACCCCGGCCCGCCGGACCCCTGACCCGTCATGCTTGCCCCAGTGCACCAAAGAGGCCTCGCTCACCTGCCGACACCGGCGTGTGTCAAAGAGGGCCCACCACGTGCCGGTGCAAGCTCCAGGCCCCAGTCCCGCGACCTCTGCAGCCTCCGCAGACCATCGCTGGCCTCCACGCCGCTGGCCCACAGTACTCCATTTTCAGTGCAATACTCCACCGGCGTACTCTTCGGCACAGTTGTTGGCACATGCTGTACTGAGTCGTGAGTTTTGAATGGCAGTGACCCCAAGTCTGTGGCAGCGTCCACATCACTATACTCCCTCCGATCAGTGAAGCCAAAGTCTGCATCACAAGCCGGCGACACGTGGTGCCACTAACCCTGTTCAATGCCAGCCGACAACACGTGGTGCCACTAACCCTGTTCAATGCCAGCCGACGACACGTGGTGCCACTAACCCTGTTCATCGCCAGCCGACGACACGTGGATGAGGGCTCAGGCCTACACTGCGGTCCAGTAGGTCCCACATGTGGAACTGTGTCCTGAGTCTACAATGGCAGTGACCCCAAGTCTGTGGCAGCATCCACATCACTATACTCCCTCCGATCAGTGAAGCCAAAGTCTGCATCGCAAGCCGGCGACATGTGGTGCCACTAACCCTGTTCAACGCCAGCCGACGACACGTGGTGCCACTAACCCTGTTCAACGCCAGCCGATGACACGTGGATGAGGGCTCAGGCCTACACTGCGGTCCAGTAGGTCCCACATGTGGAACTGTGTCCTGAGTCCACAATGGCAGTGACCCCAAGTCTGTGGCAGCGTCCACATCTCTATACTCCCTCCGATCAGTGAAGCCAAAGTCTGCATCGCAAGCCGGCGACACGTGGTGCCACTAACCCTGTTCAACGCCAGCCGACGACACGTGGTGCCACTAACTCTGTTCAACACCAGCCGATGACACGTGGTGCCACTAACCCTGTTCAACGCCAGCCGACGACACGTGGATGAGGGCTCAGGCCTACACTGCGGTCCAGTAGGTCCCACATGTGGAACTGTGTCCTGAGTCCAGAATGGCAGTGACCCCAAGTCTGTGGCAGCGTCCACATCTCTATACTCCCTCCGATCAGTGAAGCCAAAGCCTGCATCGCAAGCACACGACACGTGTTTAAGGGCCCGTGCTGACCGCTGCCCTCGGCCTACACTGCGGTCCAGTAGGATCCCACATCCAGCACTCAGTCGTGATTCATGAATGGCAGAGTCCACACCAGTGAACGCACGGAGAGGAGTAAGAGGAAGATGCGGTTCAGTCCGGATGAGAGCAGGATCCTCGTCACGGAGGTGACCGAACAGTAGCAACAACTGACCTGGTGCCACTAACTCTGTGCGCAATGAGTCATGGGCACTTACTGATTGTACTTTGGTGGCGTCTGAGTCCATGGCCTGGGGGTTGTCTGCATCATCATCTGTCTGGGACTGACTTGGTGTTCGACATGTGTCTGTTCCACTCATCTCCAACATGGTGACTGTTTCTGCGTGGTTCTGCCCTCTGCACCATGCCCTGGGGGTACCCCTTCCACTGTCCTCCGAGACACTCCGCGACAACCCCCTTTGTCATCTATGAGAACCTGCTCTGCTCTCATGACCCTGCCCCAGTGCAACGCAAGTCAGCGGCCCGTGGCGGTAGGCCCGTGCAGGACGCTGTGCATCCGGGGCCACTAACTCTGTGCAGCTCAAGTCATGGAGCCTTTATGGTTGTATGGTTGTGTCCTTAACGCTGTGCACTGTTGTCCTTTTTTGACTGCACCAGGCACTCCATGATGGCTGGTGTACACACACCCCACACACATCCAACACAGGTGTCACTCGACATGTGAGCCTGCTAATAAATGTGGCTGGGCGCACGTGCCCGTAGCCATTCACACCATCCAAGCAAGTGTGTTCGTGTGGTCATTATGTCAGCATGATGGGCCCGAGCCCTGCAACATCACAGTGTGCTGTCTTCAGCGGATGCTACCATGTCACCTCAGCAGTGGACGAGACCTTGGACATCTATCTACGCACACCCCTCCCCCCCTGCATGCACAAGCGGCGTGTGCTGATCCTGCAGGGGGATCAGGGCGTAGCTCTGGCTGGCCATGAGCAGGAAGTGCGGTAAGCGTGTCTCTGTGTTAGAGTGTTGTCACCACCAGGGCCACAGTAGTCGATGTTGCAATGTAGAATTCACCCGGAGGGCGGGACCGCACGTACAGGGAAATGTAGGTGCGCAAGACCGCTCGGGGTCTTGGCTCATGCATGCCAAGTGTAATGTGTATCAGTCGTGCGGCTGCATGAGTCAGATGCTTAGCCTCAGTCGCAGCGCGATCACAGCCAGCCATGGACTGTACACCTGTGTCTGCCCTGTCCGGTCCATTGGCCTACACTCACGTGGCCGTACGCCCTCAGCGGCCAGCTTCATGGTGTTTTTGGCATGCTGCTGGACATGCGCAGACAGGCATGACAATTGTGTGCCGTAGGAGTGCACGTGATGCAACCGCGCAGCGCACACAAGTGTGGGGGCTCACGGGAGGGAGGAGCAGCTGTGAGGCAACGTGACACACAGTGGGGCCGCTCATGTGCCACGTGCTCGGCATAACGTCCATGATTCCCTGGGTCGCAGACGTCCCACCCCACCCATGACAGGCCTCTGTATGTCTCCTGTATGCAGGCAGATGGTAAAATTACTGTAGGGATGAAGGCTCCTTTGTCTGAACTATCAGGCGGGAGCACATCTGCAGCTCCGAGCTGGGACTTGCATGTGCCCAGCACCCCCTGACAGATACGATAGCATTTGCTTGCGACTCCCACACTACGCACTGCCCGACGTGAGACCAATGTGTACACATCCCACATACAGAAGTCCTTGGTCATAGCTAACGTGCGTGAAATGGCCTTCACATGTACTCCCAGCCCAGCCAAGGCCTGCACCCGTTGCACACAGACACTGCTTATTGATCCGAGCTGTGCCATTTCATCCACAGGACTGGCGCGGGTCAGCACAGTGCCGCTTCAAGCAGAGCCACTGACGCAATGGCAGACCATCCCGGACACATGCACAACTCCAGTCATGTGGACTGGTACCGTGCACGTCTGCTGCATGTAATGGGGGTACTGCCATTGGCAGTGCTGTGGATCAGTTACCGGCTAAGCTTCCGCCTTGCTAACGTCACCAGCGTTCAGCCTGTGTTGCATTGTCGCTCGTGCATATTCGAGTGGACCATGGATGTCTGCCTCTCCAACGTTACGGTAGCTGAGCTGGATTTCGACGTGTGTGTGCGCCCCCTGTTGGCCCACGACCAGGAGTGTCACCGTGATGGCCGTTTAAGGCATGCCTGGATGATTGGCATGCATGCTGGCAACTGGAGCTGGGAGATTGCACGATTCGTCGTGTGCAGTGACCACATTGAGCCGCTCCCCTATTGGGCTTTAGTGCCAGTTGGGGCCAGGGGTTGGAGTCAACACATCTGTCCGGGACAGCTGATGGGTTAAGTCGCCGACATGTCAGATGTGGTGGACAACGAGCTCATGTTGGATATGTTGGCCTACGCTGCTGCACTCGCGTTCATGGACGAGTGACAACGTACCTGCAGCCACAACTGAATGTGACCCATTGCACGTGTCCCGGCACCTGGTTGCATGTTGGGGATCTGGTCACATGTCCCAAGATGAGAGTGGACATGGCTGCATTGGCCTGGACTCAGGATACATGCGCGGACAACCAACGCACATTGGCACTGACTTGTGTGGGTGATGTACTCCCCCGGGATGGACATGGGCGCTTTCCAACGTTCCTCATTCGGACATGCTGCTGCATTGGTCTGCATGTTGTGGCACTTCTCTTGGCCGTACTGACACGCAATTGTTGATAAAGTTTGCGCACATTCACTTGTCTCCAACTGTGATGAGTGTTGATATGTATGCAAATGTATGTGTCACGGCTTCTCTGGGTCCCTGCCCTACATGCATTGCTACCCCATCAGGTTGGTACTTGTGCATTATCATGTCCCTGTTTCATGCTTTGCTAGATGCGTATTTACCGGCCACAAGCGGGTGCACTTGTGTCTTGTGTTCGGTTGTGCAAATGTTGCTGTTTGTACCACATTGTGTTCAATGTTGGGGTGCTCTGCTTCCTTTGTATGTGTGCTGCATTGTGTGTGTGATGGCCCTTCAGCTAGGGTTGGGCGGAATTTGCGTAGTCACGCTACGCAAAACTCAGCGAAATGGTAAAAAATCTCCGCGAGCACGCAAAAGTTCAGCGAACACGCGGAATTGCTTGTTCCGCCCGTTCGCGATGCTTTTTTCCTGTTCGCGAATGCTGTTTGCGTGCTCGGGAGAAATATCTTGCAAACACGCATTTTGAAAGCGCGAACAAGCAAAAATTCCACGAAGACGCGGATCGCGGAATGTTTGGCAATTAAGCGTTCTCCGCGGAACGCAAAATTACCCAAATTCCGCGAATTCCGCAAGCGGAACGGAATTTACCGCCCAGGCCTACCTTCAGCTCGATTTGGCTCACCCTTCTCCCTTTCAGGCAGTGTGGTTTTCACTTCTGTGCTAGTTCAGTGGTGTGATTTTGCCGACTTGTGTGACCTGTGCTCTTGGTTGCTGTTGTTACTCTTGGGCATGGTTTGTCTGCAGTTGTGCTGTGCTTAATTGTGCATGTGTGCCATTGTGCCCATCTCCCCCCGTCCCCCCAGTCCCTGGTCGTTCCTCTCCCTGTTGCTGTTGTGTCTGTTGATTTTGAGCAGTTTCTGGTCCCCGACTCCTGCCACCATCTCCAGACTGATGTGGTGGATTCCATTTCCTCCATGTCATCCAGCTCCTGGTGTGGCGCTGGACTCCCACCTCCGGTGTGCATTGCTGCCTTCTGGTTGTTGGCGTGTTTCTGCTTGTTTTTGCGTTTCGCATCATTCCAGCTGTTCTGGTTTTCTACCATTGTCCTCCTCCGCTCTCGGGCTGCATTCACCTTGTCCACGATGGACTGCCATGTACAATGTTTAGTTGCCAATGGTGCTTGTGGGGTTGTGTACTTGCTCCGGCTGCCTCCATTGTGCTTCGCTGTTGTTTTCTGTTTGGTTTGTCTTCCTTTTTCCTGCTTTTGTTGTGCTTATTCACGCCTGCCGTGTGTGTGTCGCGGGCCTGGCGCTGCTTATCGCTGCTTTCCTCATCGCGTATGGGCTCATCGCACGTTTTTTTGTGTTGGGGTTTGGGTTTTTATCACTGTCGCGGTTGTTGTATCGCGGACATTGGTTCAGAAACTCCTGGAAACATTTATGCAGATGCTAACTAGTGCGCCCGTTCCAGATGGAATTTATTCCAGCATACTGTTCATGTGAAAACACACCGGTCCCAGCTGCCATGTTTAAAGAAACTGCAGACGCACCACCCAGCAATTGGCGTTTGTGTAAATAAGGCTGGGCGCTCTTATTTTTAACTTTCCAAATTCACCTCACTTGCGCCATACTGCTGCAGCTATGCGTGCGCTTCATATCACACTGAAAACATATTGTGAAACAAGGGACTATGTGGTGGTATATTTTAATACTGATAAAACCCCAAGCCCACATAACCAACAGGTGGCAGGGGGACCCGCGCTCCCCTCAATTATTCCAGTCACTTCTGACACTCTAGCTTGACGTCTGGACATGGACTGTTTTATGGAGACATACGCAGAGGGGCAGATTTACAAGCCCCTTGCGTCACTTTTACGCTGCCGTTGCGTCACTTTTGTGACGCATCGGCAGCGTAAAAAATGTGGCCTCTTTACAACGTGGCGCATCTAGGGAGATGCGTCACGTTGTAAAGCCCTGCGTCACATTATACCTGCGTCAGGTATAATGTATGCAGGAGTGGCGTTCCCACGCAGGAAGGCCTCGTAAAGTGACGCTAGTGAAATCTACAAGATTTCACTGCGCCACTTTAGGATGCCACTGCGTCAAAACCTTACGCCTGCTTGAAGCAGGCGTAAGTAGTGACGCAGTGTAGTGGGAATAGGCCTCAACACGCATTGCTGGAGTTGCGTCGTGCTTGCGACACGCCTCCAGCAATGCGTGAGTTTTCCGCCAACAGATGCGTCAGAATTTCTGACGCATCTGTCAATCCTTGCGCCATAGTGCGCCGTATTGTAAATACGGCGCATCCATGGTGGCGCAAGGGTTTCTGAGGGTGGCGCAGGGAAAGTGACGCATCTATACAGATGCGTTACTTTCTTGTAAATCTGCCCCAAAGTGTCCCACTGGTGTCCAGGGAGCTTCTAAACTGACATTTTGACAGCAGTGAAGCAAACTCTGCCTGTCAGCAGGTCACATGCACAGGCATTGGCTGCTGTCCTCCGTAAGTGGAGGGGGGTTGCTTTCCTCCATATGTGGGGTAGGGGGGCTGTGGCTTCATGGAACCCCTGAGCCTCTCGGACGCCAGGCTCCCAATGCAAAGCACGCCTCACCTACCCTGAGTTCCGAAGCTACTGTCATTTCCCCTGGTGACAGGTGTTTTTATCACTACCGACCTTGCGGGAAAATGACATTGGTCAGGAAAAGTCCCCACCGGCCCCCGAAAACAGGAACACCCGGCCCCTACCTTCAGCTTCCTCAGGTGTGGCATCCCAAGGTGGAGCCAAACATGCCCTTTCTCTGTGCCATGTCGCTGTGAAGCGAGCAGCTCTCTCCCAGTGCTTTAAATGAGATCATAGAAGTGCGGGTACTCACGCTATCAGAGTGCCTGCTTCAAACTGTGAAGTGCCGGTACTCACGCTATCAGAGTGCCTGCTTCACACGGTGAAGTGCGGGTACTCACGCTATCAGAGTGCCTGCTTCAAACTGTGAAGTGCCGGTACTCACGCTGTCAGAGTGCCTGCTTCACACGGTGAAGTGCCGGTACTCACGCTGTCAGAGTGCCTGCTTCAAACTGTGAAGTGCCGGTACTCACGCTATCAGAGTGCCTGCTTCACACGGTGAAGTGCCGGTACTCACGCTATCAGAGTGCCTGCTTCACACGGTGAAGTGCCGGTACTCACGCTATCAGAGTGCCTGCTTCAAACTGTGAAGTGCCGGTACTCTCCCATATAAAGTATTGAAAATCTCCTGCCAAAGGACGTTTAAGTGCCATTTCTTTCGAATTATAGAAGTTCAGATACTCAGTCCCTGCCCATTCAAAAGCAGTGCCACCGCCCCATGTGAATGAAGCTGGACACCCTCTTCTTGTGTGCCATATGCTTGTAAAGGAGACCATCCCCTTCTGGCCATGTAACGGCCTCTAACTAGCCTAATACAAGTAGTGATGACGATAGTGATGTGAAGAACAGACATTTTAGGGGAGAGGGTGTGGCATAGCACCATAGCTGCCGACGTGGCACTGGGAAACCGGGTTCGAGTCTCGGCATCAGCTCCCCACCCTGTGATTCTGGGCAAATCACTTAATCTCCTTCTCCCGTGCCTACCAAAAATGAATGGGTTTAATGTAACTGGTGCTCATGTAAAGTGCCCCAATACCTTTGTCGACTTCGAAATTTAAACTGCAAGAAAGTGACGTTGCATTATGTCACAGCTACTTACGAGAAAAACGCTCCAGGATGCCCCTGCAATGGGAGGTAGGGTGACCAACTGGCATGGGTGCAAATTCAGGACAGTGAGTGTAAAAATTCAGGACAAAGGGTCAAAATTCAGGACAAAAATTCAGGACAGGAGGTCGAAATTCAGGACAAAAGGTACGTTTTGCAGACACATCAGAGGAGGTTGCGCAATAGTATATAAGTAAGTAAATAGACAACCACTTAAGTACAAGTGAAAATAAGTTTATATTAGGTTGAGCCAATCGTGCACTTTATGGTTTTTCAGTATGCGCGCAGCTTTGACAAATGTGCAGGTCTTTTTGTGGTAACAAAACCGCCCCCACCCCACCTTTCCAGCCTCCCAGGAAAACGCCTGATGCCCGGTCCGGCCAGTCCGGCCTTGCAACCACCCTTCAATGGTGCCCCTCATCTGCACAAAGACTCTCTCTCATGTGTATTTAATTTCTTTTATAGTGCTACTCAACCCAAGTAAGTAGGACAGGGTGTCGGAGTGCGTTACATCACACACACATTATAAAAAGACAATGACTCATATAAATGTAAAAGTCAATGTATAGGAAATGTTACTTAAGATAATGGGGGTTACAAGGTGTAAACATTCTTTCATCCATCATTCAATCTTTCACCATTCATTCTGTCCTTCTATCTGTGTGCCCATCCATATCAATATTCAACCATTTGCAAACCTATCCATCATCTATCCTTCCATCCATCCATCATTCCACTCATCTATCCCTCCATCGACCCTTTCACTCATCCATCCCTCCATTCCTCCTTTCACCCTACCCATTCATACACTCATCCATCCACTCTTCCACTCATCCATACACTCATCCATCCAGCCATTTAACCTTTCACCGATCCAGCCATCCTTTCACTTACTCATTCATCCACCCAGTCACTCATCCTTCCACCCATTCACCCTTTCAGTCATCCATCCATCCATCCACCCTTTCTCTCTCCATCCCCCTTTAACTTAGTCATCCATCCTTCCATCCACCCATCCATCTACTCATCCACTCATGAATCCATCCATTGACCCTATCACTCATCCATCCTTTCTCTCATCCATCCACCCTTTCACTCCGTCACTCATCCATCCATCCTTTCTCTCATCCATCCACCCTTTTACTCCTTCACTCATCTATCCACCCTTTTGGGAAGAGGTGTGGCGCCGCAGCCAGGGCGACTGACGCTGGACGGTGGTGATCACGGTTCGATCCCTGGCTCCGGCGGCAGGGGTCTGCCCAGCACCATGCGACTCTGGGCAATAGCTCGCTTAATCTTCCCAACGGCCCCCAGCGCCGAGATACCCCTTCGGGGGTGATTCTTGCGCTATACAAGTACTGGATTTACATTTACATTTGTCCATTTACCCTACCTTTCACTCACTCATCCAGCCTTACATCCACCCTTTCACTCATCCATCCATCCATTCATCCTTTCACTTATCAATTCACCAATCCTCCCATCAGTTCACTCATCCATCCACCCATTCACTCACCTATCATCCACCCTTTCACTCATCCATCCATTTACCCGTCCATCTACCCTTCCACCCATACATCCATGTATTTACCTTCTCTCATCGATCCGTCCACTCACTCATCTGTCCATTCTTTCTCTCATTATTCATCCATTCACCCTTTCATTCATCCATTCACCCTTTCACTAATCCATCCAGCCGTCCACCCATCCCTTCACTTACTCACTTTTTCACATTAATTAGGAGCGGAGCCTTTGTCTGCAGAGTTGCAGACAGAAGAGGCCCATCAAGGACTTCACCCCTGCTAGAGTTCCGAAAGCAAGAGGTGGGGCAGGAGAGGGTTCACTATGCCCCTGCACATAGGAAATGTGAAAAAAGTGGATGTCATGAGTCATGCATGAAGCACAGTGCCACTGTGACATGGTGTTGTTTCCAGGGCTTTAAGTGGGATGAAAAAACTGGGGGGGTCTCCCCAAAGGGGTGTTCGATGTAATTAAGGGCATGGCTTAAAACACCTAAGCTAAAAATCTGTGCTTAGCGTAGTGTGCCGCCCGACTGGTAATTTGCTGCTTCTGTCATTGCATCCAGATATATAACACAACAAGTAGCGTTACATCTAAAGCCAGAACTATTGGCTTTTTGTTAATGGATGTCAGTTGCATAAAATAATAAAAAAGCAGCAACCATGCCTTTGTTGAATATAACACTGAAAATGCGTCCGTTTTAAAATGATGAGACAGGGAAAGACCCATAACTTTTTTTTTTTAAACTTGTTTCACCGCCTTCTTTTCATGAACTGGATTCTCGTGTAGCAGCATGGGCGTTTTTGTGCATTTCACCACCTGACTGAATGCCCTGCCTTAGACCGAGGCTGCAGGAGGCCACCACATGCAGTAAGAGCACAGACTGTCCCATTGTCATTCTGTATGTGGCAATCAGCTCCATACAGAATGACAATGGGCGGATGGGGCTTGTCTTGCGCTCAGAGGCTGAGTGCGTGGCGGCCCGATCAGGGAGCTGACGCTTCTGGCAGTGGAACAGTGATGTTCCCCAATGCCTAAAATTACGGACAAAAGGCGTCCGTAAAAGGGTTCGTCACGGACAACGGACATGAGGTCGAAATTACGGACGGTCCGTGAAATTTACGGACGGTTGGTCACCCTAATGGGAGGCCACCCAACACAAAGGTGTACCGCCCCCGCCTTCACACACTCGCACCTTGATAACCACACAGGTAAAGGCCTTCCTTCAAACCCTACCTCCCCCAGAGTGGGGGTAGCAATATATACCCCTGTGATGCACGCCACCGACCCCTGCCCACGTGGCCACCTCCCTCACCCCCAGTAGGAGGCCGCTCGGCTGCATGTGCGGGAAGTTCCGGGATAGGCTCTGCATGGGGTCTGATCGGGGCTTTTCTACTCAGCCCTTTGAGCGAACAGCTGTTCCCCCACCCTCCTGGTGAGCAGGGCTCACAGAGCCCCCACCCACATACTCAAAGGCCCCCCTCCTCCAGTTAACGAGCCCCGATAAGCTCACACCTTCACTTGCTATCTGGCCAAGCTCGTTGCCAAGTTTTACTCTCATAACAACGAGCAAATTCAGACACACTTGAGGAAATGAAACAAAAACTCGAAGCAGCTGCAGATCGGAGGGGCGGGCCGGAGAGGCCTTGGTCCTTTCATGAAAACACGGCCTTCGCGCGACCCCTGCTGGCAACGGCCAGAGCTGCCGACTTTGGAGCTGGGAATCAGGTTTGATTCTCGGCATCAGCTCAACACATCCTGTGATTCTGGGCAAACCACTTAATCTCCCTGCGCCTCCCAAAAACGAATGTGTTCTTTTTTAATTAATGTAACTGGGATTCACGTAAAATGCTCCAATACCGTCGATTGGAGTTCGCCCTGTATAAAAAGACTGCAAAGGGGGAAAAATACTTGCAATGCTATAGGTCTTGCGTTTAAATGCGAGACCTATGGCATTACAAACAAACGGCTGCAATGTCCTGGCTGCTTTGAAAGTGAAAGCGCGCATGGCTCACTGAATGTAAAAAAAGCACGTCGTCGTGCCTAACGTAGGAGAAACGCAATAAAGTAAATAGCGCTTCCAGACTCAATAACACGTACTGTGCTACAACCGAAGTAAAGGGACCAGTAGCTATGGGAGGTTACAAATGAAGACATGGCCATACCAAGGAGGGACTAACAAGCTAATTACAGAATCAGAAGCCAGCATTTACGAAGGACAAAGACACAAGCCTATGACAAATATGGGTGGAGAGTGAGCGGGGCTTCTCATCCGTACTCTACTACAGCAGATCGCTAGAGCTTTCTGGAACATCTAAAAATAAATACATTTTTGCTATGCACACATCACTCTGTACACCTTCCAGTTCTCTTTGCCCAATCCAGCCTCACCAAGAACAGGCATTCTAGAATGTTCCTTGCTTGAGGACGTCTTTGGTTTCTACATCTTTTATGACATCACTCACTGGATTGCCAATGTAATCATACACGCTGCCTGCTTTAATCCCACTTTTCCCGATAGTACATTGACGGAACATACTCCCGGGGGGGCATAGCTATAGATTGTGCAGCAGGTGCAGTGGCACCAGGGCTCGTGCGTCTCAGTTGTGGCTGCATTTTACTACCCAACAAGTGGGTGAGGGGAATATTCTTGCTTGCTCATGACATCTTTGCTGCACCACTGAACACACTTATGAAGCAAAGGTTTCTAAAAGTGGTTGTTAGCTGCTGCTGAAATGTACGTCCCCTGGAATACTTCGCCCACCTTTTGTTTGATAAATTGATACATTTTGCTCTTATAAATCTGCTTGAGCACCTCAGTCACATGGTCCAATTTTCAATCAGGACTATCCAAAATGTGGGGGAGTTTCCAAATCGCATCATCCTGATGCTGGTCCTCACTATTCAGGCAAACTGGACTGAAACGTCATCTCTCTAAGCGGTTGTGGCTGCATTTTTGATGTTTTATATTAAACAACCATTTTTTCTACACAATGTTTGTGTATATTTACCTCTCTTAAATTGAGAACTTGGGTTTAGCAGTTTTCCTTATCTTTCACAGTGTAATATCTTTACTTTTACTAATTTGATTGATTTTAATTTTACTGTAACTTTATTAAACTACTTAATCTATTTTAAAATAAGTTTATTAAACTACATAATATTGTATTTCAACCTCTTTTTCCTTCTGTTTGAAAGGCAGATAAATATGGGATCTACATAAGCTTGTGAAAGTTGAATGCAAACAAGTGAAAGTTAGTGTGCCGCCAAGCTTATTGGGACACAGTACCACAAGCCTTAGAGGAAAGTGACAAATAACCTATCTTCAAATGCCAGTTAAAAGCCTTGCTGATCCAGCAAGCATATCACATGGCATCACAAACCTGCCTTTTCACCACACTCCCAAGCCTGAAACTCCGCCTCCTGAGGGTCTTGAGGGTTTGGTCCTTACCCTCTAAAATGCTGCCAACATTAATATAAGAACATTTGTTTAAGAAAAAACATGGAAGATATGAAGACAATAGTCAGTACGGTTCGGTAGGGTACCTGCGGGTGTGCACTCAGGCTGAGCATAGGTCACTGTCCAGTAAGAATAATCAGAGGTCAGCGGAGTACCAGAGGGTAGCGGAGTACCAGAGGTCAGCGGAGTACCAGAGGTCAGCGGAGTACCAGAGGTCAGCGGAGTACCAGAGGTCAGTGGAGTACCAGAGGTCAGCGGAGTACCAGAGGTCAGCGGACTACCAGAGGTCAGTGGAGTACCAGAGGTCAGCGGAGTACCAGAGGTCAGTGGAGTACTTGGTTGGGCCTTTTGGGTGCTGGACATCACATCGTCTGTATTTGCAGAAATGGAAACACATAGATTTTTGTCCTTATACAAGTATATTTTATAGCTGTGTAAAGGTGAATGTACACATTACAACAATTATGCTGCCAATCACAGAAGGAGATTCATGAAACCCTGTGAAAAGTAAAACATTTTTTATAATAATTATTAGCTATAACGCCTGTTAACCAAAATGATTGACAAATATACCATGTCACTAAGTTTACTCCTGTAAACCAAAATGACTGACAAGTGCACCATGACACTAAGGTTACTCCTGCCAGGGAGGGTGCGAGGGCCCTGACTTCTCACCTCTTTTTAGCTCTAGAGGCAGGAGTGCCATGGTCTAGTAAGGGTGACTTAACCAATAGGGTCCTCTAACTACAAGGCTAGGACAGATGGGACTGCTTGGTGGTGCCTGGGTAGGTATGATTGGCTGGAAGACCAAGGCAGAGGGCCCGACTTCTGCTGGAGCGAGGACTGAGAGAGAACTTAAGAGACGGGTGACTGAGTAAGGAAGAAATAATAGAGGGTGGAGAGAAAGGAGGCCTGAGAGAGTGGAGACAGAAAGGAGCCAATTTATAAAAGCCTTTATGAGTGCAGGAAACAGTACTACTGGAGGAATCTGTCATGTGCTCTTCTGCGCCTCTCTTAATAAGCCCGAAGCATTTATCTGCCTCTTAATACAGGTGCAGTGAGGGCAGAGTCCTCTCTAGTTGTAGTAACTCTATAGGAATATTCCCTGACTGTTCCCTTTTTATGACCATTTTTAATGTTTTAGGGTAATATCAAAGTTAAGGCAAGGCAGGAGTATTGTAGAGTGGTACTACAGGAGCACAATTTTCAATTCAATTCAATTGCATTTTTCTTTATTTCCAAGAAATTGATTCTTATAGAAATATTGCACATTCCCCAATTGATTAACATATACAGTTGTAAATATCATAAAATTATCAATACATAGCACTTAATTAAATCGATTCAACCAACACATATCATTGACGGTTTTATGACGGAACCCCGCTTGCATTTACCTCGCTTGCATTTACCTCGCTTGCATTTACCTCGCATGCATTTACCTCGCATGCCTTTACAACACAGTTACTACCCTGACTGCAACATTACCAGGCGTTACTTTACCACACAAGTCATTACAACAACTTGCCTTAGGGGGCGCTGGACTTTGAAAGAGTATAAATTACTATTTGTTAGAAATGGGATCTCTAGTTGGCAAGGGCTTGCACCTTTGTCCAAGTAGGGACCCTTCTTCCTAGTCAGGGTAAGGGTGTTACACTCGTGAAGTAACCCCTGCTCACTCTCGTGGTAGCTTAGCACGAGCAGTCAGAGCTTAATTCAGAGGCAGTGTGTAAAGCATTTGCACATAACCAACAGTAATACAGTGTAAGCACTACAAACGGACGCCACACCAGTTTAGAAAAATAACCAATATTTTATATACTCAAGACAAGACCAATTACGACGAAAATCCACAATACTATACTTTAAAAACGAATACTTGATAAGTTAACTTCTTCTTTGCAGGAATAGTCCAAAAACAAAGTTCGTACGAGTCGGTAGCTCCGTCCGAGCCTACCGTGATGCTGAAAACCCCAGAGTCTAACAGTTCCAGCCGACCGCGTAGATACGGGCCAGCAGAGTCATGAACAGACTCGGTTACAGTACCTTTCTCGTTGTGGCTGGTACGGAGTGTACGAGCCGGTCGGCGTTCGTCGCGGTTGCGGTGCAAGACGGAGCGATGCAAGGTGCGGTGTCCCTCGATGCGGTGCAGGCAGCGGCCCGATGAGCATCGTGCAGACGGAGTCGGTGAGTCCAAGGCGTGCGATGCAGGGTGAGACGATGCTCGATGCTGTGCTGACAGGTTGCGATGCAGGCGACCTAGCCGGAGTGCGGGAGCTGGCGTCGGACAGCGGTGCGAGTCGGAGCGGTGCGAGTCGGAGCGGTGCGTCGCAGGCGTGCGAGCGGTGCCCCAAATGCGGTGCGGTCACGACTCTTGAGCCAGTTGCAGCGACCTCGTCGGTCGGGTCCGGTTGGTTCAGTGAAGCGATGCGATGCGAACTGCGGTGCCCACAGGTCACGGTGCAAGCAGCGGCTCGATGTTGGCGGCGTTGGACGTCACCACGGTGAGACCAGGGTTGCGATGCGAAGCGGGGCGATGCGGTCTGCGGTGCAAACAGGTCACCGGCCAGGGATGGATTCGGTTGACTGAGTCGGTTGCAGTTCCCTTCCTCTGTGGCAACTGAAACAGCGTTCAGAAGCGGTACCCAGAGGCTTGTGAAGTCTTTGTAGTCCCTGAGACTTCTTAACAGGAGGCCAGCTCGGTTTCAGGCCCTTGGAGATACTCAGCACAAGTTTGTAGAAAGTTCAGTCCAGTCCTTTCACTGCCCAAGGCAGAAGCAGCAGCTGCAGGCCAACCCAACAAAGCAACAACACAGCAAAGGGGCAGTATTCCTCCTGGCAGCTCTTCCAGCTCTTCGTCTTGGCAGGTTCCTTGATTCCAGAGAGATCTAAATTCATGGGGTCAGGGCCCCAATATTTATATCCCAAATTCCTTTGTTCTCTGAAGGCAGAGAGGCCTTTGCCTAGTCCAAACCAGTTCTGGAGCACTTTGTTGACAAGTCTCCGTCCCTTCTTTCAGTGAGTAGGCCAGGGACATCAGACGCACCACAGGAGACGGAGCCAGCATTGTGGAGGGAAGGCACTGTCCTATTCAGGGCCCAGGTGCAACCCCTCCCACCCATCTACATGTAGATCTTGCTATCCAACCCTGCGCTGACTCACCCTGTCTCCTGGCATCCCCCAGCCCCTGTCACTCACACTCCAGACAAGGAATACACAACCTCGCAGAGGCAGGCTTGGATGGTTAGACAAGAAAATACCCACTTTCTAAAAGTGGTATTTTCAAACACAGAATGTTAAAACCAACTTCACTAAAAGATGCATTTTATCATTCTGAGTCCAGGCATACTAAACTCGAATTTCTACCATGTTCCCGGGGTCAGTTAGGATTATAAGCTGTAATAATCAAAACTGCCCGTTCTGGCCTAGGGGGAACAGGTAGCCTTGCAATAGTGAAAAACGAACTAGGCTGTAATTCACTATCAGGACATGCCGCACACACCCGGGCATGTCCTACCTTTCGCATACACCGCACCCTGCCCACAGGGGTACCTTGGGCCTACCTTAGGGGTGACTAACATGTAGCAAAGGGAAGGTTTAGGGACTTGCAAGTGTGTGCACTTGCCAGAGTCGTCATGGCAGCCCCAGGCTGCGCACAGGCTCTGCGTTGGCAGGCCCGAGTTACACTTTACGGGCTGTTTGCGTGGGTGGCACAATCCAGTGCTGCAGCCCACCAACAGCATTTGGTCTATAGGCCCTGCACTCGCAGTGCACTTTACAAGGGACTGACACATAAACCAAATAGGCCAATCATGGAAACACCAATCCATAACGCATTTTATACAGGAGCACTTGCACTTTCCCACTGGACCGCAGTGAGGAAAGTGCGCAGAATCATTACACCAGCAAAAACAGAGTCAAAACCGGGAGGTCAGAAAGCAAAAAGTCAGGAAACACGCCAAAAGATGCCAAGTCTAACACATGTCCCCTCCAGCTGAAAGTAGGGAGAACTACCCAACCCCATTGGAGTTCTCCTCACTAAGAGCGGAAGAACCTGGACAGACCATCTGCGTTGGCGTGTTCTGTACCAGGACGGTGCTCCACCGTAAAGTCCATTCCCTGTAGGAGATGGACCACCTCAGCAGTTTTGGATTCTCACCCCTCATTTGCATCAACCATCTGAGGGGCCTGTGGTCTGTCTGAACCCGGAAGTGAGTCCCAAACAGGTATGGTCTCAACTTCTTCAGCGCCCAGACCACAGCAAAAGCTTCCCTTTCTATGGCACTCCACCTCTGTTCCCTGGGAAGTAGTCTCCTGCTAAGGAAGACTACAGGCTGATCCAGGCCCTCTTCGTTCAGTTGTGAGAGCACCGCTCCCACACCATGCTCTGAAGCATCAGTCTGCACGACAAATTCTTTGGAGAAGTCAGGTGCCTTGAGCACGGGCGCCGTGCACATGGCTGCCTTCAGGGCATCAAAAGCTTTCTGGCAGGACTCAGTCCAGATCACTTTCCTGGGCTGCCTCTTAGAGGTCAGCTCTGTTAAGGGGGCAACGATGGTGCCATAGCCCTTAACAAATCTCCTATAATAACCGGTGAGGCCTAAGAAGGCTCTCACCTCTGTCTGGGTCTTGGGGGATTCCCAAGCCAGAATGGTGTCAATCTTGGGTTGTAGGGCGCCACCTGGCCGCTTCCTACCTGGTGTCCCAAGTACACCACAGAACCCTGCCCGATCTGGCACTTACTGGCCTTGATCGTGAGGCCTGCACCTTGCAGAGCCCTCAACACTTTCTCAAGGTGCTGTAAATGTTCTTCCCAGCTGGAACTGAACACAGCAATGTCATCCAGGTAGGCGGCACTGAAATCCTCCAGCCCAGCCAACACCTGATTGACCAACCTCTGAAAGGTGGCAGGGGCATTCTTCAACCCAAAGGGCATCACCCGGAATTGGTAATGACCTTCTGGGGTTGAAAACGCTGATCTCTCCTTGGCCCCATCGGTTAAGGCAATCTGCCAGTACCCAGACGTCACTTTTGCGCTCTTTTACCTCATATGGCCCAGTCCACTTGTCCTGCAAGGCACAAGGTGCCACTGGGGCCATGACCCACACTTTTTGCCCAGGTTGAAATTCGACCAGAGTGGCATTCTGGTCATACCATCTCTTCATTTCTTCCTGGCTTGCTTCTAGGTTCGCCTGAGCGAGTTTCCTGAAGCGGGCAGTTTGGTTTCTAAAGACCAGCATGTAGCTAAATACATCCTGGGAGTTTTCCTGGGAGCTGCCTCCCAGCCTTCCTTTACCAAACTCAGAGGTCCTCTGACAGGGTGGCCATACAGGAGCTCAAAGGGGCTGTACCCAAGAGACTTCTGAGGCACCTCCCTGTATGCAAAGAGTAGGCATGGCAAGAGGACGTCCCACTTACGCCTCATGGGTTCTGTTAGACCCTTGATCATGCCTTTCAAGGTCTGGTTGAATCTTTCCACCAGACCGTTTCCTTGTGGGTGGTAAGGAGTGGTGAACTTGTAGGTTACACCACACTCCTTCCACAGGGATGTCATATACTTCGATATGAAATTGGTCCCCCTATCAGAAACCACCTCTCTGGGGAATCCCACACGGAAAAGATCCCCATTAACGCCCGGCCCACCACTGGCGCCGTCGTTGTCCTGAGAGGGATTGCCTCCGGGTACCGGGTGGCATGGTCCACCAAGACCAGGATGTACCTGTTGCCCATGGCTGTCTTGGGATCCAGTGGCCCCACAATATCCATCCCTACCCTTTCAAAGGGTGTTCCAACAACAGGAAAAGGTTGGAGAGGAGCTTTGACCTTCCTCCCACTCTTACCACTTGCCTGGCAAGTTTGGCAAGACCTACAGTGTGCATCTGACTGCCTTCGCATTTGGGGCCAAAGAAGTGGGTGACAAGCCTGTCAAAGGTCTTGTCCTGCCCCAAATGTCCTGCCAAAGGCACGTCATGAGCCAGACCCAGTAGGAAGGTCCTGAAGCGCTGGGGTACCACCAGCACACGGGCTGACCCAGGCTCAGCAACCTTAGGCTCACTGTATAGGAGACCACTCTCCCAGTAGATCAGATGTGACCCGGACTGATTACCAGCTGCCTGGTCTGCAGCCTGCTGCCGCAGACCCTCCAGAGTAGGGCACTCGTTCTGCTCCCTGCAGAACTCCTCCTGGTGGGACCCCCTTCTTGCTGCCAATGGGTCAGCTCAGAGATGTCTCCCAGTTCGGCTACCTGCTCCCCTGTAGGCACCGGGCGTCCCCTCGAGGTCCGCCTCCTCCCGGTCCGTGGGAACCTCGGGGCTGGTTTCCCGCGCCCCTGCCCTTTCTCTTGGCAGGGACTTGGGCCACTGTTTCAGGCTCCAAGTCCTCTTAATCACCCTTTCTGGCTGCCATTGACCGAGTAGACACGCATGCCCACTCTGGCAACCCAAGCATCTCCAAGTGAGACCTGAGCTCAACCTCCTTCCATGAGGACTGCTCCAGGTCGTTCCCTAGCAGACAATCTACAGGCATGGTAGGGCTCACAACCACCCTCAAGGGACCTGAGACCCCCATTCAAAGGGAACCTGCGCCACCATACACTGGCGCTCAGAGTTGTCTACAGCAACTACTTGGTGGAATGCCCCGGGACTACTTGCTTCTCAGACACCAGGTGACACCGGACTGAGGTCACACTGGCTCCAGTATCTCTGAGAGCCTCTACCCTGTTCCCATTAATGGTCACCCAGGTGCTATATTTCTTTGTGTTACGGGGCACCTGGTTTCCTGGGACCATCTCACTGTCCCCTAGTGAGACAAGGGTCATTTCTGCGGGATCCCCACCCTCCTGTGGGCACCCCTCCTCCCCAAGCGCTACACTAGCCAACACTTTGGACTGTCCACCGGTGGGTGGCTGTGTCCCCTTCGGGCACTTGGGGTCCCCCTTAAAGTGACCTACCTGGTCACATGCATAACACTAGCGGGGCCGGTCTCAACAGGCTTCCCTGTGGAGACCCCTTTCTTCTTATCACCGGGGGCTGGGAACCTTTACCCTGGGTACTACTTTGGGGCCCTTTAGAGAACTCCTGTGCTTTACCCTTGTCCCCCACCTTTCTGCTGGGGACCCTGCCCACCTTTGGCTGAGTCTCCCCAAACGCTTTCTTGTGGACCCTGGTACTCACCCAGCGGTCCGCTTCCATAGCAAGCTTCCTGGGGTCAGTTAGCTTACTATCCACTAGGTGCTGGCGCAGATCTGCAAAACATAGACTAGACAAGTGCTCCCATGCAATCAAGTTGTAGAGCCCCTGAAAATCTGTTACGCTACTGCCCTTCACCCAACCATCCAGAGACCTGCAGAACACATCCACACATTCCAACCAAGTGTTGGCATCAGACTTCTTACTGGACCTGAACTGATCCCTGTACTTTTCAGGAGTAAGACCATACTTCGTGAGAAGGGCATCCTTCATGTCAGCAAAGGTGAGGTGATACCCCTACCCAAAGCTATCAGAGCATCCCTTGCTTCTTCCGGGAAAAGTGGCCACAATCCTGCTCCCCAATTCTCCTCAGGGACCCCATTCATGTGTATGGCTGCCTCATAACCCTGAAACCACCTTTGTATGTCATCCCCTTCTTGAACTCCTTGCCTACGTTCTTTGGGAATGTGCACAATCCTGTCTGCCTTTCTGGATGAATTGCTGCCACCATCTGAGCCTGACTTACTTCTAAGTTCTAGCTCCTTCAGTTCTCTCTCATGCTCTAAGAGCATCTTCCTCTCCTCTATGGCCAATCTCTTCTCCTCCCGCTCACTCTCCAGCCTGAGCTTCTGCAGCTCAAACTGCCTTGCCTCCCGCCTGTCCTCCAGCTCCTCTGGGGACAGACTGCTGCTGCCTGACCTGGCGGGTTCCCCCTACCCAAAAGCACATCCACCCTGGAAATAGGCTCCTCCGCCTCCTCACTGAGATTACCAGGCTGCCCATTGGCATGTCTGGCTGCTACCCAGGCCCTCAGCGCCTTCTGTAGCTCCTCCTTCCTTGTGAGGCCTTTAATTTGGACTTTCAGGTTTTTACAAATCGCTCGTAGCTCCTTTACGGCGTAGGATTCCAACCTATCCTCCTCAAAGATAACTTCCAGGGATGCAACGGATGAGGCAATTGATTCAGGCATGACAAAAGTAGTGAGTTGAAAGCTGGCAAGATCAAAAATAGGCCAAAGAAAAAGAACCAGTATGTGGTACGTAATGGTCTGCGATATGGTAGTAGTGCACACCAATCACTGTAAGTCAAGTGCAAAGTCCTATCCTCACCGCTGACAACCAATGTTAGAAATGGGATCTCTAGTTGGCAAGGGCTTGCACCTTTGTCCAAGTAGGGACCCTTCTTCCTAGTCAGGGTAAGGGTGTTACACTCGTGAAGTAACCCCTGCTCACCCTCGTGGTAGCTTAGCACGAGCAGTCAGGCTTAATTCAGAGGCAGTGTGTAAAGCATTTGCACATAACCAACAGTAATACAGTGTAAGCACTACAAACGGACGCCACACCAGTTTAGAAAAATAACCAATATTTTATATACTCAAGACAAGACCAATTACGACGAAAATCCACAATACTATACTTTAAAAACGAATACTTGATAAGTTAACTTCTTCTTTGCAGGAATAGTCCAAAAGCAAAGTTCGTGCAGTCGGTAGCTCCGTCCGAGCCTACCGTGATGCTGAAAACCCCAGAGTCTAACAGTTCCAGCCGACCGCGTAGATACGGGCCAGCAGAGTCATGAACAGACTCGGTTACAGTACCTTTCTCGTTGTGGCTGGTACGGAGTGTACGAGCCGGTCGGCGTTCGTCGCGGTTGCGGTGCAAGACGGAGCGATGCAAGGTGCGGTGTCCCTCGATGCGGTGCAGGCAGCGGCCCGATGAGCGTCGTGCAGACGGAGTCGGTGAGTCCAAGGCGTGCGATGCAGGGTGAGACGATGCTCGATGCTGTGCTGACAGGTTGCGATGCAGGCGACCTAGCTGGAGTGCGGGAGCTGGCGTCGGACAGCGGTGCGAGTCGGAGCGGTGCGTCGCAGACGTGCGAGCGGTGCCCCAAATGCGGTGCGGTCACGACTCTTGAGCCAGTTGCAGCGACCTCGTCGGTCGGGTCCGGTTGGTTCAGTGAAGCGATGCGATGCGAACTGCGGTGCCCACAGGTCACGGTGCAAGCAGCGGCTCGATGTTGGCGGCGTTGGACGTCACCCACGGTGAGACCAGGGTTGCGATGCGTAGCGGGGCGATGCGGTCTGCTGTGCAAACAGGTCACCGGCCAGGGATGGATTCGGTTGACGGAGTCAGTTGCAGTTCCCTTCCTCTGTGGCAACTGAAACAGCGTTCCAGAAGCGGTACCCAGAGGCTTGTGAAGTCTTTGTAGTCCCTGAGACTTCTTAACAGGAGGCCAGCTCGGTTTCAGGCCCTTGGAGATACTCAGCACAAGTTTGTAGAAAGTTCAGTCCAGTCCTTTCACTGCCCAAGGCAGAAGCAGCAGCTGCAGGCCAACCCAACAAAGCAACAACACAGCAAAGGGGCAGTACTCCTCCTGGCAGCTCTTCCAGCTCTTCGTCTTGGCAGGTTCCTTGATTCCAGCGAGATCTAAATTCATGGGGTCAGGGCCCCAATATTTATATCCCAAATTCCTTTGTTCTCTGAAGGCAGAGAGGCCTTTGCCTAGTCCAAACCAGTTCTGGAGCACTTTGTTGACAAGTCTCCGTCCCTTCTTTCAGTGAGTAGGCCTGGGACATCAGACGCACCACAGGAGGTGGAGCCAGCATTGTGGAGGGAAGGCACTGTCCTATTCAGGGCCCAGGTGCGACCCCTCCCACCCATCTACATGTAGATCTTGCTATCCAGCCCTGCGCTGACTCACCCTGTCTCCTGGCATCCCCCAGCCCCTGTCACTCACACTCCAGACAAGGAATACACAACCTCGCAGAGGCAGGCTTGGATGGTTAGAGAAGAAAATACACACTTTCTAAAAGTGGTATTTTCAAACACAGAATGTTAAAACCAACTTCACTAAAAGATGCATTTTATCATTCTGAGTCCAGGCATACTAAACTCGAATTTCTACCATGTTCCCGGGGTCAGTTAGGATTATAAGCTGTAATAATCAAAACTGCCCGTTCTGGCCTAGGGGAACAGGTAGCCTTGCAATAGTGAAAAACGAACTAGGCTGTAATTCACTATCAGGACATGCCACACACACCCAGGCATGTCCTACCTTTCGCATACACCGCACCCTGCCCACAGGGGTAACCTTGGGCCTACCTTAGGGGTGACTAACATGTAGCAAAGGGAAGGTTTAGGGACTTGCAAGTGTGTGCACTTGCCAAGTCGTCATGGCAGCCCCAGGCTGCGCACAGGCTCTGCGTTGGCAGGCCCGAGTTACACTTTACGGGCTGTTTGCGTGGGTGGCACAATCCAGTGCTGCAGCCCACCAACAGCATTTGGTCTATAGGCCCTGGCACTCGCAGTGCACTTTACAAGGGACTGACACATAAACCAAATAGGCCAATCATGGAAACACCAATCCATAACGCATTTTATACAGGAGCACTTGCACTTTCCCACTGGACCGCAGTGAGGAAAGTGCGCAGAATCATTACACCAGCAAAAACAGAGTCAAAACTCGGAGGTCAGAAAGCAAAAAGTCAGGCGAAACACGCCAAAAGATGCCAAGTCTAACACTATTCCAACTTCAGTCTACGTAACAGTAGAGAAGGTGTTGGACTTAAAAATCCAACACTAGTCAAACAACACGCCCACTAAAGTAAGTCATTGTACTGACTTGCAAGTTAAAAAAAGTAACGCCTGGCAACGTCGCAGTCCGGCATTGTAAAGGCAGATCGTGGTAGTAACTGCGTGATAAAGGATATTTTCCATCATCGACCTATAATGAATATAAAACAGTATAAAGATTAAAATTTCTTCCCACTATCACTCATTAGATGGTCAGCAGCCCATTATGCCCCACATATTAAAACTTTTGTAGGAGTAACAAATTAAGCAGCAGCATGCTACCCATTTTGCCAACTAGAGAGCATTATAAAGTGCAGTTTGCAAGGCCAAATTATTGCAGTACCATTTTACTTACCTCTGTGAGTAGCTCCATAGAGAATAAGATGCAAAGGAAGGCTGAAGTGGAAGGGGATAGAGCCATTGGAAAGAAAGAGAAGTCGGAGAGGACAGAGAAGGAGAAAGGAAGGGAGAGAAAGATATAATGTGAGAGAGTCAAAGTGAAAAAGAGAAAGGAAGAGATGGGGTAAGAGAGGCCATTTGAGAAAGTAATCCAGGATTCGGAGCAGTGGGGAGCGTGCGCCCACAAGCCTTCCTCTCTGGGCATATCCCAGGTGGTGGCCTCTAGTGTTGGGGCAAGCTCCAACAAGCGTCATCTAAACGCCAGCCAGAGGGACACTAAGGGCCTCATGTAAAGGTGGCTGGTAATGGGACCTCCATCAAAAATTGGAGGATGCCCCCCCGGCCACCTCTCAGTTTCCTGCCCCCTCTAGAGAGGAGGGAACATCTGGCCAAGAAGCAGCTTTCTGACCCCATGGTTTTGGAAGGCCTTCCTTATTTAGGGGGTGACCTCTAATGCTGTTTCTAATGCCTTGGTCCCATATGACAATATGGCTGACCCAGACAGAAGTTTCCACAGCTCGTTGGAAGGAATCTCCAAGTGCACCAGGGATGTTATATTTTTTATTTTTCAAAGACAAATTTTCGTAGAAAACCAAAACCAAAATATTCTGACCAGTTTATCATTTTCCCATCGCAAGGATGGGCCAGGCGGCACTGATCTCTCTGCGAAGGGCTCCTGGTGTGTTGTCAGAAGAATGTTTAGTAAATGGATTCTGGCTGAGCCGGTGGGAATGCTAAATATCCACCATTGTTTTATATGGGGAGGAGCAGTATATATGGTAAAACATTCATTAGTGGGTCTGCCTCAGAAGTCCTTTTCTTTGGTGAAAAAGGGATTGCAACATCAATATGTTGACAGTTGCCAACTGCACCTAAAAATCTCAACCTTAAGATTTTAATTACACAGAATCTTGGAAAAACTTATTAAAAGGATGAATGGTTTCTCACTGAAGCTGAACACCGTAAAAACAGAAATCATTCTTGTATGCTCTAAACATTTACCACCTCCAATTCAAAACTGGATAAATTTGAAAGCTGGTACAGACAGCCTCACCCAACTCCGAGCACCCAACTCTGCAGCACCCAACTCTGCAGCACCCAACTCTGAAGCACCCAACTCTGCAGCACCCAACTCCGAAGCACCCAACTGTGCAGCACCCACCTCTGCAGCACCCACCTCTGCAGCACCCAATTCTGCAGCACCCAACTCTGCAGCACCCAACTCTGCAGCACCCAACTCTGCAGCACCCAACTCTGCAGCACCCAACTCCGAAGCACCCAACTCCGAAGCACCCAACTCCGAAGCACCCAACTCCGAAGCACCCAACTCTGCAGCACCCAACTCCGAAGCACCCAACTCTGCAGCACCCAACTCTGCAGCACCCAACTCTGCAGCACCCAACTCTGCAGCACCCAACTCTGAAGCACCCAACTCTGCAGCACCCAACTCCGAAGCACCCAACTCTGAAGCACCCAACTCTGCAGCACCCAACTCTGCAGCACCCAACTCTGCAGCACCCAACTCTGCAGCACCCAACTCTGAAGCACCCAACTCTGCAGCACTCAACTCTGAAGCACCCAACTCTGCAGCACCCAACTCTGCAGCACCCAACTCTGAAGCACCCAACTCTGCAGCACCCAACTCCGAAGCACCCAACTCCGAAGCACCCAACTCCGAAGCACCCAACTCCGAAGCACCCAACTCTAAAGCACCCAACTCTAAAGCACCCAACTCTGCAGCACCCAACTCTGCAGCACCCAACTCTGCAGCACCCAACTCTGAAGCACACAACTCTGCAGCACCCAACTCTGCAGCACCCAACTCTGAAGCGCCCAACTCTGAAGCACCCAACTCTGCAGCACCCAACTCTGAAGCACCCAACTCCGAAGCACCCAACTCTGCAGCACCCAACTCTGCAGCACCCACCTCTGAAGCACCCAACTCTGCAGCACCCAACTCTGCAGCACCCAACTCCGAAGCACCCAACTCCGAAGCACCCAACTCTAAAGCACCCAACTCTGAAGCACCCAACTCTGAAGCACCCAACTCTGCAGCACTCAACTCTGAAGCACCCAACTCTGAATCACCCAACTCTGCAGCACCCAACTCTGCAGCACCCAACTCTGCAGCACCCAACTCTGAAGCACCCAACTCTGCAGCACCCAACTCTGCAGCACCCAACTCTGCAGCACTCAACTCTGAAGCACCCAACTCTGCAGCACCCAACTCTGAAGCACCCAACTCTGCAGCACCCAACTCTGAAGCACCCAACTCTGCAGCACCCAACTCTGCAGCACCCAACTCTGCAGCACCCAACTCTGCAGCACCCAACTCTGCAGCACCCAACTCTGCAGCACTCAACTCTGAAACACCCAACTCTGCAGCACCCAACTCTGCAGCACCCAACTCTGCAGCACTCAACTCTGAAGCACCCAACTCTGCAGCACCCAACTCTGCAGCACCCAACTCTGAAGCACCCAACTCTGAAGCACCCAACTCTGATGCTCCCAACTTTGATGCACCAAAACTCAGACTGCTGATTCCTGCCCCAGATTTTAGATCTGCTGTTCAGGTCCTTGGCCTATCACACCTCTACAGGGGCGGAACTCTACTGCCACCCAGCCCATCTCAAACCTGCCCTAACCCATGTCATTGTCAACCATTATCAGATGAGGGATCACTCAGGGCAAATCAAGTTCTTAAAACCAAAAAAAAAAAAAAAAAAACACCTCTGGGTTTCTGCTCTTCCAGCGTGCAGCTCCACCAACGGCGCACCTAGGCAGTGCCTCTGCCTTTCTCCGCTGCTGATGGCGGTTCGAGGCCCTGTGCCTCGCCCTCGATCTGCTCCTCTTTTCCCAGCCGAAAAGCTATGGAGAAACTCCAAAACCCCAACAGACCTTGACAACTTCAAAGCAGCCACCACCGCCCACCACAAACTCATCAGATACTCAAGGAAGAAAGCACTCCAGGACAGAATCTCCACCCATGCACACAACAGCAAGGAATTCTACGGCATCATCAAAGAGTTCGCCGAAACCAACAGTGAGACTACCGACATCCCACCCTCCCAGGACCTCTGCGACAGACTCCGCGCCCTCTTCCATCACAAAATCAAGACCATCTATGACAACTTTGACGACGACAACCTTCACAAGGAACCCACTCCCACCGCCCCCTACACCACGCAGCCAACACTGGATAGCTGGACCGCCTTCAGCATCAAAGACACCCTAAAGACTATGAAGACAAACACACTCCGGGGCCCCCACTGACCCCTGCCCCCACCACATCTACCACAGAGCCTTAGACATCATCGCCCCCGAGCTTCAACAAATCATCAACCAATCCTTCAAGACCGCCTCCTTCCCCGACGACTGGAAACACGCCGAGATCAACCCTCCCCTGAAAAAACCCTTGGCGGACCCCACCGACCTCAAGAATTTGAGACCGATCCCCTTAATCCCGTATCAGGCGAAAGTCATGGAAAAAGCTGTCAACAGTCAACTGGCTTCCTTCATAGAAGAAAACAACATCCTCAACTCCTCCCAATCAGGCTTCAGGAAGAATCACAGCACCGAAACCATCCTTCTCGCCATGACAGATGACATCCACTCCCTTCCCCCACAGAAGAGAGACTGTGGCCCTCATCCTCCTTGACCTTCGACACACTCTCACACCGCACCCTAGCCCGCAGACTCCACGATGCAGGAATCCGGAAAAAGGCCCATGACTGGATCCGCTCATTCCTCGCTGGCAGAACGCAGCGAGTCAGACTCCCTCCTTTCCACTCGGAACCCACACCTACCACCTGCGGAGTCCCCCAAGGATCCTCCATCAGCCCCACCCTGTTCAACGTCTACATGTCTCCGCTCGCATCCATTGTCAGATCTCAGGGACTCAACATTGTATCATATGCAGACGACACTCAACTCATCCTCTCACTATCCAATGAACCCAAAATCTCCAAACACAAATTTCAAGAAGGAATGGAAGCAGTCTCCAGATGGATGAAGAACAGCTGCCTACAACTCAACACGGACAAAACCGAAGTACTCATCATGGGCTCGCACCCCGAAGCCTGGAACAACACCTTGTGGCCCCCGTCCTCGGGAACCCTCCCTCCCCCATGAACCACGCATGCAACCTCGGAATCATCCCGGACTCCGAACTCAAAATGGACCGCCAGATTAAAGCTGTCACCTCTTCCTGCTACCACACCCTCCGCCTACTCCGAAAGACCTTCAACTGGATTCCCCTCGAACACAGGAAAACCGTCACCCACGCCCTCATCAGCAGCAGACTGGACTACGGCAACACACTCTACGCCGGGATCAACAAGAACATCACTCGCAAACTCCAGAACATCCAGAATGCTGCCACCAGACTAGTCCTCAACCTACCACGCCACTGCCACATCAGCCAACACCTACGGACACTACACTGGCTCTCCGTCGAGAAGAGAATCACCTTCAAACTTCTCACCCATCCCCTCAAAGCCCTCCACAACACTGGACCCACCTACATGAACCACCGCCTCTTGTTCCATGCACCCCAAAGATCCCTCCGCTCAGCCCATCTCTCTCTCGTGATGGTACCACACATCAAGAAGACCAGAACAGGAGGACGTTCCTTCTCCGACCTCGCGGACAAGGCATGGAATACCCTCCCTCTCCACCTCCGACAGACACCAACACTCTCCAAGTTCTTGAAGGACCTCAAGACCTGGCTTCTTCGACTAATCGCCTTATACATCCAGGAGTTGCGCGCCCCCCAACCCACCCCCAGCGTCTTGAGACCCTCTTAGGTGAGTAGCTGCGCTTCCCAAGCCCTGAATGATTGATTGAAAAAAAAAATCTAAAGCTCTGAACCAAGCCTTGTCATCAGTGTCTTCCGAGGCCATGCCTGCCACCGAATGTCAGTGTGTGGCCTGCTGTGAGGATGCACATCGTGGCTGAGCAGTTTCAAGTTCGCCAGAGGGAGACCGCTGTCCCCCAAACCCTAATTGATGCTGGGAGACGGTTATACCCCAAACTCTAAATGATGCTGGTAGACTCGCTATCCCCCAAATGGAAATGGTGCTGGGAAACCCACTATCTTCTGAACTCTAAATCATGCTGGGAGGCCGGCTACCTTCCGAACTACAAATCATGCTGGGAGACCCGCTATCTTCTAAACTTGAAATGATTTTTGGAGACCCACTATCTCCAGAACTCTAAATGATCCTGGGAGACATGCTATTTTCTGAACTCTGAATGCAGCTGGGAGAACGCTATCCCCCAAGCTCTAAATGATGCTGAGAGACCACTACCCCCGATACTGGGAGACCTGCTATCCCCTGATCTCTAAATGATGCTGGGAGACCACTATCCCCTGAACTCTAAATCATGCCGGGAGCCCCACTATCTTCCGAACTCCAAATGATGCTGGGAAGGCCGCTATTTTCCAAACTCTAAATGATGCTGGGAGGTACGCTATCCCCTGAACTCTAAATGATGCTGGGAGACCCACTATCTTCTGAACTCTAAATCATGCATGGAGACCCGCTATCTTCTAAACTCAAAATGATTTTTTGAGATCCACTATCTCCAGAACTCTAACCTAACTAACCTGCTATTTTCCCAATTCTAAATGATGCTGGGAGCCCGCTATCTTTCGAGCTCTAAATGATGCTATCTCCTGAGCTCTAAATGATGCTGGGAGACCTGCTATCCCCCGATTTCTAAATCATGCAGGGAGAACCACTATCTTCCGAACTCTAAATAATGCTGAGAGACCTACTATCTCTAGAACTCTAAATGATGCTGGGAGACCGCTATCCCCGAACTCTAAATGATGCTGGGTAGGGTAGAGGGGGTGGGTGTAACATCTGCAGACTTGAGGTGGAGGTCCTGTTACAGCCCACTTCTAAATGATGCCCTAACATAGCTCTCTTTTCTCTTGCGACTTGAAAAGTGACCTAGTGCCCATCTGACTGGGCCCATTCTATGCAAGCACCAATAATAAATAAAGACATAGATGAATAAAGGCATTCCTTTATGAGGCAGCAATGGCAAAAGGATCAGGCTCTGAATTCCAATAAAAAGTGAAGATATGTTGTGCCTTAGCCTCATACTTGACTAGAATTTAGTTACATTTGTAAGAGTATTTTGTTGATTTTTGTGCATATACAAATAAAAGAAAATGTTTTTTCTGTTGTTACACTTGAAGAGCTCAGTTGGAGAGTGGAATTTTGAAATACTTCAGCTGATTCCACAATTCAGGAATCTCACCGAGTATAGGTTTTCGCAGCATGTTTGACACTTTTTATTTTTTAGCTCTTTGAAGCCAGTGATTTTACATTTTTACCATGGTAGTGTTGACTTCTGCAGGGAAGACAGGCGAACTGCAATAATAGTCCTCTGAAAATCATTATACAGCTGTTAGTCAAGACAATGGTGAACCTGAGAAAGCATCTTTCTGTTGTCTAAGGTTTGCTCCAAGTTTCACATTATTCAGGATTTAGGTTTCCCATGATTGTTCCAATCCACCCCTATCAGAATGTCAGAGCAGCCCAATTGAAAAGCTGGTGACTTTTAGCAGTGATCATTTAAAAATAAATGCCAATGGACAGTCGAAGAGTCAGGTCAATGGGAACTAGTACTAGGGGCCTGATTACGATCCTGGTGGGACCGACCGTCTGACTGCTGTGATCTGATTCCAACCAGCAAGGCCGATAAAGTTCTCTCTGCCGTATTATATTCAACTGCTGCTATCTCACAGGACTCACAGGAAATATGTCAATTGTACACACATGCATGACATATGTAGGGATATGCCTTGTGCACCATGTACCCTATTGCTGGAATGTGGCGATCTGTTCACAGTCCAGTCAATGGGGATACATTCCACCTACTGACTTACCTGCAGTCCAGTGTCCACAGGGTCATTGTCTTTTGGGTTCCGCTGCCACGGTGTAGGCTGGAGGAAGGCATCCACATCAGAGATTGTTGGGGATAAGCTGATTTGGGTGAGTATGTATTCCAAATCGATCGTTTCCGACGACTCAAGGCAAGCGATCGGATTGCCACAGTCGGGTCATCAAAAACCCATATCGTAATCCGGATGGTGGTCGGAGATCCCTGTACTGCCTTGTGAATGCTGTTCTAGTCCGACTGCCATCTCAGCGGTCAGAAAAAGGCTGCCAAATTCAGCGGTCTTTCATCGGTCAGTCAGGGTATAGGAGGCATGCATCGTAATCCGGTGGTCGGACCAACATCTTCTGATGAGAATGCGGCAGTCGAACCGACTGCCTCTGACAAGACCACGGCGGTCGAACCGTCTCCAACAGGACCGCAGAAATCGGTTCAACCAGCATAGTAGTCAGGCCCTAGATATATAGGTTTTTTTCAGTTTTTATATAGGGCGAAGGTATTGGAGCAGTTTACATGAGCACCAGTTACATTACACAAGAACATTTTCTTTTTAGGTACGGGGATATTAAGGGCCTGGTTTAGATCTCAGCAGACAGGTTACTCCGTCACAACAGTGATGGATATCCTGTCTGCCGAAAAATAAAGCCCATAGGATATAATAGGATTTATATTTTGGCAGACGGGATACCTGTTACTTTTGTGATGGAGTAACCTGTCCACCGAGATCTAAATCAGGCCCTAAGTGATTTGCCCAGAATCACAGTATAATGAGCTAACGCCGAAACTCGAATAAGGTTCCTCAGCTCCAGAATCAGCAGTGGCCGTTACGCCACATCCTCTCCCAAAAATTTTAAATGCAAAAGTGAGAAAAACAAAATGTAAAGTGATAAGACAAACGTTTGAAATCTTCTTTTCGGGCTCCTGCCAGAATCTCAGAAGTTTTAAGAAAATGTTGAAAACCTGGTACTTTAGGACTTTAGCTAACAACACCCACTGCAGTTGTAGCATTAGCACCGGGATACTTCTGTGGGAGTGAGTTTCTGTGCTTTATAAGAACTGCTAACATGACATGATATAATCTATTTTCTTACTTACAGTATCAGGGTTTATCTGGATGGTAACCTCACCCTAATTCCTGACCCCTATGAAGATGTCCTCCTTGTTATGAAACATAACTGTAACCCATAACCCCCCACCTAACATCAACGCTACCACTATGCTTATCCCTGATACAAACTGTCACTCTATGCCTGTCCCTAACCATAACAACACATTCATTTTAATCCTGTCCCTGTTCATTGCTCTTCCCATTATTTTTTCATCCTTACTCTTAACCCAATCACTGCATATAACTTTGAACTAGTCCACCAACTTACCCCTAGCCCTAACCTGTACTCTTACCCTAATCTACACCTCTACAGAAAAGCTGACCGTATCCCTCTCCATTACCCATTTTATGTTTTTACATTCACATTATTTTTCAGACTTCTTGCTTTTTTTGCAACATGTTTGTCTAGCTTTATTTTTTCCCTAACTTTTATTTATAACATTTTATTTTCATTACTTTTTATTATTAAAGTAAGACCTAATAACAGATTTAGCAGTGAGTAGCTTGTACCTGTTTTCATATGAAAGCGTGGACTGCTGTAACTAAATTAAATCCTAAAGTAAAGCAAAAAGGTTGGAAGCTGTGGGTGACAATTTGTCCCGACAATTTGTTTTATTTATTGATTTCAAATCACAACATCTTGTCAAGGAATTCTGTATAAGCCAACAGAAAACAGTATTTGGAGAAAATATCGAGTTTTAAATTTCGTGATACCGAAAATTGTTAGAAAAATATCAATACTACAAAGTTATCGTGAAACAGAATAACGTTGGCAAGAATAATGTTGGTTTTACTAAATAATACGATTTTCAAGAATATTGTCATATTTAATATGGTTTTCATTAATGTAGTTGTAAAATATATACTTTTTAAATAATTTACTGTGTATTACTTAATATATTTATTTAATGTGTTAAGATTGTTAGTATTACTGTTATTCACTATAAAATATATAGTTTGTCATTTTAAGTGTTATAGTAATTTATTTGCAAATGTAATTCACTATTAAAGAGCAGTGGTGAGTGCATGCATTTGCAAGGGAGTAGGGTGGGAAGTTGAATACATTTTAAATAAACTAAAATTTAAATAAATTAAATAGAATGTAATTAGTATATTATTGTAAATGTATTATTTAATTGATTATTAGATAGATAAGATAAGATAGATAATGATCTTTATTCGGCATAAAAAAATATGACCATAAAAGATACACACTCAACAATACAACGTTACAGTACTTTGATCATCATATATATTACAGGCCAGTCGGGACACCGCAAAATTATAAAACACTACTATAAACATATTAAGATATTTATGAATTAACTTAATTGTTTCACTGATATAGTATGCGTTTAATTTGTTAACTTAAATGTATATTTTAATTTTATTATTACTAATAGTAAGTTATGCTATGGAAGTGGGTTGTTTGGTTTGTTGGGGGAATAGGGTGAGTAGGTAATTAAAATAAACAGCATTTAAAAATAAACATATTAGTTTTAGTAAATAATTATTTAACGCATTATTAATTATGATAATTGGTTAATTGTTACATTATTTTTTTCATTTAAAATTTTTAATTTTAATTTGTATTTTCATTTTATTGTTAGTAATATTAAGTTATACTTTAGTAGTGGGTACTCAGATTTGTAGGGGATTACGGTGTAAAGTTAGTTAAAATAAAATGTATTTAAATGTAATGTTAATTTATTTTTATTTAATAGTCAGTTGAATAAAATGTATGGAAATTACAAATTTTTGTAAAGTTCTTTAATTTCTTAAGTGCGTTTATGTGTATTTTAATGCGTATATGTTTATTATGAATGTAGTCCTTTACTACTGTTATTTTCCTGTGGTGGTAAAGGATGGGAAGATTTTTAAATTATATTATTTTGTGTATTATTTGTTTTTTTTATGGAATGGTTGATGATTGATTATATCTAATCTTACTCCTATGCCTTATATGCTAATTATGTGTTTAATAAATAATTAATTGAATTGAAAGTGTTGTTAAAGTTTTGCCAATGGAATTATTTTAGTTTTTTTATTTTGTTTGTTTTTTTAGCATTATTTAAAATTAAAGAATTTAGGGGCTCATTACGATATCGGGCAGAAAGCCTCCGCCAGGCAGTTGGAATCTCCTCATCCGTGTCGGAACACTTCTGACCGACTTGGTCGGTTTACAATCCGCCTGACCGATTGCGATGATTTGGTCGGAATGTAAATCGCGGCTTCATTCCGAATCGGTTCCGACTAGCTCTCGGAGAATTCTTGTTGGTCGGAACCTCATCGTACATCTCTTCGGACAGTGTTTCTGACTTTGCAATTACGATGCCGATTTCCAACAGCTTTTCCGAGTCTGACACGGAAAGGCTGTCAGAAAGTTACTTTAGAGGCCCCTAGCAGGTCCTCCTTCATCCTGCGTCCTCCGGTTGGGTGCCAAGGAGCCAGAGCAGGCGGAAGATCCTTCTCTCACATTGCAGCCAAGAGCTGGAACGAGCTACCAGCAGACATCAGACGCGTCCCCTCCCTGAACACCTTCAGGAAGACCCTCAAGACCTGGCTCTTCGGCTAAACAGATCTGCGGACCCCCGCCTTAGCGCCTTGAGACCCTCACGGGTGAGTAGCGCGCTTACAATTCCCTGATTGATTGATTGATTGATTGATTGATTGAAGGAGGTACCTAAGGGACACCCCTGTAAAACCCTGCACTGTGTGGCAGGCACAATGGGTTGCCCTCGACAGGGTGCAGGGTTTTGCACACGCACCCCATTTACCCTCAGGAGCCTATGTTGTCAGGCAGAACACGGACTCCCATAGGAAACAATGGGAATCCGACCGATCAGTGTTCGTTTGCATCATAATGGGTCAGGCAGAACTGCCGACCGCGAGTTCGTCGGTCCCGAATCCGAGATGCTGTTGGGCGGAAAGTTTCCGCCCAACATCGTAATGAGCCACCAAGTATTTATTTTAAACATTTGCAGTTTGCAGTTTGTTTGTAGTCAGAGAAGTGAGTTTTATTATAAGAATGTTTTTCTTTTTATGTTAGTTTACTCATTATGTCATCTTGTTAGTAAATAATAAATTATTTTTTTTCTATGTGCTATAATTTATTATATTTTTAATACTGTTTTGGACCTATTTGTATGAAATTATTAGTACTTGTAATAATATATGAAACCCTTCGCAATGCAATGTTGCCCTTACTGTTGATTAGAGTGTAGCAGGAATATAAAATTTAATTCTTCCGAATTCCCACACTTTCCCTACTGTTGCATAGATGGGAGTGGAAATAGCAAATCTAACTCCTCTGAATTTCAACTCTTCCCAACTGTTGCTTAGTCTTGAGTGGAAATAGTAAATGTAACCCCTCCCAAGTTCAATGGTTTTCCTACTTTTACATAGACTGGAGCAGGGATAGTAAATCTTAACACACCACCAATGTCCAACCCTTTTCCTACTGTTGGTTAGAGTGGATTTTTTATATTGTGTTTATGTTTTATTTTTATTTATTTTACAATATTTGATGTTGAGAAATGTTTATATTTTATCAGTGTAATGTTTTTATAATTACTTTTTATGTTTACTATATTAATTTAGCAAATATTTTTATAAAAATATGGAGCCCGATTACGATGACTGACGGACTTCAGTCTGTCCGCCATTGTTTCCTATTTGGGACCGCCCACCTACAAGGCGGCAGTCCCACAGTAGGAATTACGATGCCACTGCCACCGAGGTGGTCACATTGCCTATTTTTTGTATTGCAATATGTGCTGCTGGCTGCAGCACACGCTGCAAGACAAAAAGGGGTCACCACACATATATCCCTGCACTACGTGGCAGGCACCATGCGGTGCCTGTCACATGGTGCAGGGACATGTAGGGGTGCATATGGTGCCCCCCAGTGCCCACAGTCTAGGGCCAGGGGGAAGGAGGGCCCGCTACCGGCCCCCAATGTCCATTTCCGCCAGCGTTTTCATGGCGGGTGAACTGCCATTGAAAGGCTGGCGGGGAGGGACATCGTAATCCTACGGTGGTGCCCGGTAGGCACCACCACCAATGCAGGGATTGCAAGGCCCTCCGCCGCACCGGTGGGCTCAAGGAGCCCGTCGGATGCATAGCGGTTGGTGTTTCCAACCGCATCACACCACCCGCCATCCTACTGTGGCAGGCGGTAAAGTTGGTCCCGATGGCGGTGAGACCACCACCGACAGCCTGTCGGTGACGGTCTCGCCACCATCGTAATGACCCCCATAGTTTTTTACTTGATGTCTTTGTTTCTCACATTATTATTAAAATATTATTATATGTTGACAAATATTTAATAAATGTAGTATATAGTACAAATACATAGAACTCATTTTAATATGTTAATATAGCCATATTAATTGGTTACTTTATGTTGCTGTACATAATATTAATAATTTTTAATTTATTTTGCTGTTAAGATTTAAATTTAAAATAATTTAAAAATTGTTTATTTATTGTTGATAATTTTGTAGGTGATATATATATATGTATGTGTGTGTGTATTTAGTATTTATATATGCATATTATATAACTACTAAATATATCAAATCAAATTCAAAATTTATTTGATTTAGTTCTCCACTGAGAACAACAAGTAGAATATTTAAAAATATAACAAAATTACATCTATAAATAAAAAACTTTTATAATTATTCATCTTAATACAAATTTATAAAAAAATTAAAAATTTAAACAGATTGTAGCAAACAAATTCATTGGGAGGTGATTTTAAAAGAGAAATCAAACTCTGTACATTTGCACAATTACATTTTGTTTGAATTGGCTTTAAAAACCTCTTTCTGGCGGCGACTACTGTGGGATTAGGACAAAGGAACAATACATGGGTCAGGTCTTGGACTCCTCCTTGACAGAGGTCACATATGCTACTGGCAATTTTGTTCTTTGTCCAGTTGCAAATTAAGGATTTAAAGGGGAGAGTCCCAAACCGTAGTAAGAACATGCATCGCAGGACACCATGTTTTAGAGTGAAAGTAAGATATTGTTGCCTTTGCTTAAATTCCACTGAGTCAGCATATGCCTTATAAAGTGCCAATTTTGAGCAGTGCAAAATGTCAAGATCATAACTTATCCTTAAAACTAAATATTTAAAAAAAGTTTCAAATGTGCCAGGGTCCAGGATTTCAACAGATCGACTGTGCATTCTGATAACTTCAGTGCAAACACAAGGTTTTGAAAGAAAACATATTTTGAAGAAGAGCCTTGATCAAAGATTTCCGATCTTAGTAATGCTCTTAAAGTGCCAGGTTCGGCATGTAAGATGTTATATGCCCATCGTATTATATTAGTAATTGCTCTGGCGTATATACTAATTAGCGAAAACTCAAGGCGCAGGGCTTGCACGGGTACAGCTTGAGACACTTTAGTTAGTTTTCGAAGGCTCTGGCTTTCTTTAAGTTGTAATGGGTGCCATTGACTTATGGGGATATGTTCTAGAGCATATGTAAGGACGGGTGGAATCTTTGCACTATAAACCTGCAAGAGGGCTAAAAAATGCCTGCGCCCAGTAGAGGAATAAAGTCTTTGAAGTGCCCCTATATGAACATCCGCTTTGTGTGCCAAGTGTTGCAGGTGAGAGTGATTTTTTAAGGTTTGAGAGAAGATACGCCCCAGATAGATGTATTCTTCCACTATTTCCAAAGGTTTCCCTCCGAGAGTCCAGTTATATTTTATATATTTTTGTTTCCCTCGGAAAGGGACTATTTTGGTTTTTGTTATATTTGGAACAAGAAAATTCCTTTTAGTATATATGGAAAGTGCGTCCAGATTCCTTTGGAGACCAAAAGGTGTGAGGTCAAGGATGATCACGTCATCTGTGTACAACAGGGTATGTATTTTAGACAGTGCTATCTTCGGGGGAAAGTTGTTTACCTGTATTAAGCTATCTGGAAGATCGCTTATATACAGGGAAAATAGTAATGGGGCCAAAAGACACCCCTGCTTTAATCCGTTCGATGTTTTGATTGGAGATGTTAGGCCCTTCTCTTGTCCCAATAACACTTGACACCAGGTTTCGGAGTGTAAAGAAACAATTGCACGAAGCAAATTTTCTGGGATTCCCAGTTTTTTTAGCTTTTGCCAGAGCGATGGTCTGTCCACTCTGTCAAATGCTGTTGAAAAGTCAATAAAGACAGAGTAGACGACCTGAAGTTTTGAAACCACATATTTGTCGATTATGGCTTGGAGTGTAGCTATGTTATCATGTACAGAATGATTTTTCCGGAACCCAGCTTGATTTAATGGAATGGATCCAGTTGAAAAAGCCCATTCTTTGAGATGCTCCAGAACGCTGGCCGCAAAGATCTTTCCTGTTGCGTCCAGTAAGGCAATCTGTCGGTAGTTGTCAGGGGACAGCCGGGAGCCCTTCTTATGAATTGGAATGATTATACTTCCTTTCCAGGAACTCGGAATTTCGCCGGTGACGAAGCAATAAGAAAAGAGAGGAACTAGAAACAGGCTCCATTCCTTTGGATTCTTTTTAAGCACCTTTATTGGTATCTGGTCTGGGCCCGTTGCTGCGGATGATCTTGCGTTTCTTATAAGCAGATCAATTTGAGAAGATGTTGGAGCAAGATTATCAAAAGTGATTTCTCCTATATTATCTACTGTAGGTTTCATACTTTCTACCCTCACGTTCTCCTTATATAGACTTTTTAAATACCCTTCCCATTCCCTTGGAGGGACTGGTGCAGTTTGTAAAGATTTTTTTTTCCTGTTTCTTTTGCAATGAGGGCCCAGTATTCGCGCATGTTTTTTCGTTTGACCGCGATCTGGATATCCGTCCATTTCTTATCCTGTTGCTCTTTTTTTGCTTATTTTTTACCCTCCGATGGCGGTTTGTAAGTATTTTAATTTCCTTTTGTTTACTTTTGGAAAAATATAAAAATTGCGCCCGAATTAATTTATTTAATTTTATTGCGTTTGTATCCAAATTATTCCTTTTATATTTTCTTGGGTAAGAGTTACAGTGATTAAAGTTTTCTTGCAAGAATTCCACCAGTTTCTTCAGAGTGGCTTCAAACTACTAAATATATATATATATATATATATTTTAAATATATAATTAAATGTATTAATTAAATGTATCAAATACAATTGTAATACTTTAAAATAATGAACTACTTTAAATGCATTACTTCAAAAGTTAATACTTTTACAAAGCAATATTTGTACCTGTTATTGGCTGGTGTTCTTGACAACAATACTTTTGACACTATATTTTTGTGCTTTACATAATACGTATAGGATCACCATATTTTTGTTAACAATATTTTTCACACAATATTTTTGTCTCTCAATATTCGTGTTTGCGATATTATATCAGTGACCCTGCATATATTTATCATATATACACTATTACAATGTCAGATTTGTGCCTAGATATGGTATTTAAGACAGTTCTTGAAAGAGGAGGGCAAACATGCTAGCTAGCAGAGTGACAGCATGAATTTTAACTGGAAGAGTCTTCATATGAGGCTGCCTCAGTAACTGAAAGGTACACACCTTTTATAACGCACATGGAGGCTTGGTAGCAGTTAAGATGTTTTTGTTGGATGAGTATAGGTTGCAAGTTGGCACATACCCACTCAAGGTTTACTGATAAGCTGTCTATGGGTTTGGAAACCAGGATCAGTAGCTTTTTTGGAATCCTGGGGCATATTAGCAAGACCCACGTTAAAATTATCGCCGTTTTAGCGGCAGGAAACTGCCGCTAAAACGGCGATAATGGGCTTGCTAATATGCGCTATGGAATTCCAATAGAAGCCCAGGTTAGATGTGCAGGACCTAGCTGGATCCTGCTGACTGGTGGTAGTAGTGTCACACAGGAGTGTGTCTGGGGACAGCGAAGAATGTTCTTGCAATGAAGAGCAGCACTTTATCTGGTGGGGTGGAACAATAAACGGAGGAACCTTCCAGTGAGAGATGAAACAATCAAGTTTGCTCATCACCAGTGAGAAGATGAGAATCTTGGTGTCGTGGATGGAAATTGAAAGCACCTTTTCTGTGGCTTCACTAGTTGAAATCTTTGCTGCTGTGACTGTGTTGGTTATGAAAATGTCTATGGCCTGATTCAGATCTTGGCGGATGGGTTACTCCATCATAACGGTGATGGAAAACCTGTCCTCGGAAATATAAACCCCATTATATCCTATGCGATGTATATTTCGGCAGACGGGAGATAGGACGCCGTTGTGACGTAGTAACCCGTCCGACACGATCGAAATCAGGCCTTATGTTCATTGAAGGGTTGACATGTACTCCTAGGGGTTTAGCAGACGATGCTGTGGACATGATGTCTGTGAGGAATGTATAGTAAGGGGGGTGAGGAGGGACTGAGGTGGCACCGAAGTAATTTAGGAAGTAAATTGCATTTCAGATGAATTTAACGTCACTGAGCAAACACCCATCCAGGGGATAATGGCTGTGAGGCATTTTGATATTTGTGTCTTTAAGGGAAGAGTGAAGGTAGAGACAGATTTGGAGATTGTCTGAGCAGAGGTGATAGAAAAAACTGAATAAAGGGATGTGAAATATGAGGTGTAGATTGAGAGAGGATGGTCCCAGCACTGAGCCTAGTGGGATTACGGGAGGCTTTTTTAATGTGATGTTTATCCTTTTTATATTTCTCCCTTTTAATAATTACTTGAAGTCATGTTGAATGTATGTTCTGTAATGTTTATGGTTTTTATCAACTAATCTATGAATATTGATTTTTGTGGGATTCTCAGCCGCAGTGATAAAGAGGTAAAATGTGAAGGGCACCAAGAGACTGACAAGGGGAGAGGAAGTAGCCTTACAGCTAGAGCGGTCCACGCGGAAGCTGGGGAACCCGGTTCGAGTCTCAGCAACAACGCTAAACATCCTGTGATTCTGGGCAAATCACTTAATCTCCCCGTGCCTAACAAAAATGAATGTTTCCTTGTGTAACAAAACTGGTTCTCATGTAAAGCGCTCTGATACCCGACGTCTCGGGTCTAGTTCGTGCTATGTAAAACTCTTAAAAAGGGTCAGTCCCAAAGGGAGCATGAGAACTAGCTGCAAGCAGGTCACGTGACCCCAGGTTTGGTAGCGTAGTTAGTAGCGTGAGGTGATTGACAGAATTAAAAGCCACAGAGAGACTGCTGACTTTGAGGTTGGAAGAGGTGGGATTGTAGTCAGCAGAGGTTTTGAAGTTGTCTTCATGGCTGAGGGCAGTTTCTTAGGAGCCCAAAGCCATGAATGCCACTTGAAAAGAGTCTAGCAGATTATGAGTCCAAAGGAGGAAAATAACATGATTAAAAACCAGAAGTTATAGAAGTTTACAGAAAAATGGGAATAGAGAGAGAAGACGTTACTGAGGATGTAGAGGCGGCAGTGTGTAGTGGGTGCAGGATTACCACAGAGCATGGGCGCCTGCCTTGGAAGAGTAAAGATTGTAGGCACCTATGAACATGCAAGGATACTGGCAGCTGGATGGACTAAGATATGAGGGTGGAGATGACACCCATGAGTGGTTGGACTATTTGAGAGTGGAAATTTACTCAGTGAGGGATCTATGACGTAGGGTGAGGAGTGTGGCAGAAAGCCTTAGGAGTGTAGAAAAACGAGGAGCCAAGGTGGCCGCCTAAGTAGACGTGCCTAACGTCAGTTGATGGATCACAGATTTTGGACCCCCTTTCGGTCCAAATACATCACAGCTAGACTCATTTCTGCCCCAGGAACCGACTGCTACCTGGGGGGTGCCCGACTGGCTGGGAGTGCGCGACCACCAGCAGCCGGAATGTCAGACACAGTGCCCACACTGCCAGGCTGCGGTGCATCCCTGCCCGGGATGAAGGGTGCGCCGATCCTGGTGCCGATAGGGAGAACCAGGGGCCAGAACTAATCACACCCAGCCAGCGGTGAGCAGGACGGGCTGGCGGCCCGGGGTACACAGAGAAGGCGGGATGTGGGAGACCACGGGGCAGCTGCCTCCCGGATCTGAACACTGAGTGAAGCCGAAGGGTCGGCGTCCCCCGTATGGGGGGGCACCATAAGCACCATACGGGGCACGGGGCATTGCAGATGTTCACAGGCCCTGACCACAGTATTTTCAATGGATGATTGTGCAGCAGTTATGCCACATCTACGGACATGCAAGGCCCTGACTGAAAGGAACTTGTAATGACCCCGGTCAGCGGGATGAGCCATGTGGGGTGACCCGAGTGAGCATGTGGCTATTCAAGAGGTAAATCACAAAAGGGAGGCAGAGCGTGAGTACTTCACATTCCAGATAGATAATTGAGGAGGACACTTCTTATGTGTAATAGCACAGTGAAGATGCACTAACCGGGTGGGCTGAAGCATATAACACCCAGCATTTGGCCACAAGAGGCGAACAGGACTGCGCGGGGAGAGCCAGTGTGCAGCCAAATGATGACAACTGTGGGGTTTACGTGTTTACGTGCAGCCTGCCTTAGACGATCATGTGTGACTGCTGCTGTGATCTGTGCAAAAACACTGACACAAAAGAGTATACTTTTCTCATCTGGATCGTTTTAGCCTTTGCTTGCCACCAATACGTACCAGCACATGGTGTGCCTCCTGCATACAGCGAAGCCTGTGTGACTGCAGTGAATTCGCCCTGCTCAGTTGGGCTATATTATAGAGTCATCACTATGAAATACTGAGGACCTGGAAATGCCCACAATGCACTGGTGCCACGAATGCAGTCCAAACCCAAGGGGGATTGGGTGCTGCCTCCGAAGCACGTCGCCCGATGGAAGAAGCCCTAGCCAGAATGACCCCTCGCAGGTGAAGCCACACCTCCATTAACACTGCACATTAAGAACCTGATATCAGAGGACAACAAAGCTATCACGGCAAAGAGCAATCTGGTGGCTATCTCAGTGGTGCTACTGCACCAAGACATGGATAAAATGAGGGAACAGGTCAAGGACCTTGGATCAAGGGTGGAGAGTGCAGAGGAAAGGCTGGCGGCTCACACCAACCAACTGGCAGACCATGAAAGGCGCATACATCAGCAATGAGCCAAACTGGCGCACTTGGAAGACAGATCAAGACGTAATAATGTGTGCATACTGGGTCTACCCGAGGGGGCAAAATCCGCACTGATAGAGCAATTTGTCGAAACTTGGATACCCACAGTTCTACCTGGGGTAAGGTGCAAAGGAGAACTTCAAGTGGATTGAGTGCACTGGACCCCGGGTGGGAAACCAAAACCTGGAGCCCCTCCACGCATGCTAATTGCAAGACTACTGCGATATAAAGACAAGCTGAACATCCTGGCGGCAGCCTGACAACCAGGAGATGTGGAACTCAATGGGACCGAATCTCCTTTTACCTTGACTATGGCGTAGCGACACAAAAAATGCGTAGCTCATTCACAGAGGTGAAAAGAAAACTGAGAGATCGAGAACTGATATATGACCTACTTCCACCTGCGGGACTTAGGGTGCATTTGCAGGATAAGAGACACTTCTTCGACCACGCTGAAGATGCCATGCAATTCATCAAAATCAACTAAATGGTGTAATGGAGAAGGACTATGCTGAACATGCACAGGTTTCTTTCATCTAGTTGCATGAAGGGGATGCCGACATTTTCTTGTGTGAAACCGAGGGGGCGTACACAACAGTGGAATGAGAACAGAACGCATATCGGAAGCGATGAGGGTAGTATATAACCAATCTGGTTCTTTCTAAGTTCTGTGTATGTACTTGTGGTGCGGCCTCTGAGACACCCGCGCCTGGAGTGCACAGGGGCTTCACGCCAGGCGGGTCAAGTTAGATTGTTATTTGTGGGGGGAGGTTCTGACGCTATGTGTGTCACTTGTGGAGGCCAGATTGGGGTGGGCCACACCGGAGTGGTTGTGTCAGGGTTACACAGTTTATGATAAGGGGGACATTCTATCACTGGACCATAGAAAGGGACGTTCGAGTCAAACACAACGAAGTAACATGTTGCTACATAAGGATTATAGGGCATGAGCAACACACACATCTACAGAATGGTAGTAACAGCTCTATCATGGAACGTACAGGGGATGAAGACCCCCATTAAAAGGCAAAAGATATGATCATACATCTGTAAGCAACAGGCACAAATAGTGATGCTCCAGGAGACACAACTGCTTCCACAGGAACAAAACAAATCAAAGCTAAATGAGGAGGTAGGTTGTGGTGTGCCAGTTTTACATCCTCGGCATAAGGGGTAATTATATTGGGTGGACTCAAGGGTACCATATAAGGTGGTGAGTGAGCTTAAGGCTGCTGACAGCAGATACTTTGGGGTGGCAGGAGACATCTGCGGTAAACCTACATTACCGTTAAACACGTATGCACCAAACATTGATACCCCAGAATTTGTTTTGAGGGAGTGGCATGGCTACTAGCACCTTATGCACACTATGATATTATATGGATGGGCAATTATATTTTAGTCCAGGAAAGGACCTTGAACAGTTCTAAACCCACCACTAGATATTTCGGCAGATCATCAAGAGCACTATTGAAAAGCATGGATACACTCAAATTAGGGGTACCCTAGAGGACACAACATGGTCGAACAAGGGTTACTCTTTCTTCTCCCCACTAAACAAGTCTTTTTCCAGAATAGATTTCCTACTAACTTACCCAGAACATGTTGCACATTATGGACTGGCAAGGTATTTAGACCATACATGTCGGATCACGCCCCACTTGCGGTAGAATTACAGGGTCAGGCATACGTGACACCGATACTGCAATGGTGTTTCCAGCCCGTGCCTTATTTGACAAGGCATATTGAGAGAAAATAAGACAAGCAGTCAGGGAATTATTTGATACAAATGACGGAACTGTGTCCTCCGCTGGGATGATATGGGAAGCTTGCAAAGTGACCATAAGGGGGAATTGCATGGACACAACTCATGGGGTGAGAAGAGCATTAGGGCACTCTGTCACGATGCTAGTATAACAAATAGGAGATATAGACAGAGAGGCCTCACATGATGAAGACACATGGGAGACACAACATGAATTATTGGCTGGTTTGGATGAGGCACGGGAAATGCTGGGGAAACACGACTACAGAACATATACAGAACCCCAACATGAGCAAGGGGATAAATCTGGGCATCTGCCGGCATGGCTGGTAAATAGAGGAAGAGGCGGGTATGCAGTTGTTTTCCTTAAGGCTGATACAGGGGAGATACTGATGACACAAACCAATATCCTGAACAGATTTGCAGAATTTTACAAGGCATTGTGTTTACGAAATCAAAGCAGTGACGAAGAAGGTATAAATCTCATTTTGAATGACCGGTGGTTGATGAAGACACAAGAGCTATCCTGAATGACTCGATAAAGGAGGCAAACATTAAGTGGGCTATAAAACAAATGAATACCGACAAAACACCTGGCACTGATGGGTTGGCAGTCGAATATTATCAGACATATGTGGACTTACTATGGGTGCTGCTCCTAGCTATGTACAGGGGAGCTTTTGAGAAAGGTGTATGTACCCGCCTCACTTAGGGAAACAAACATAGTGGTCCTGCCCAAACCGGGGAGGGATCCCTATGACTGAAAATCATATCGCCCATTGTCCATGATCAATGTGGATGCTAAAATACTGGGGGAAATATTGGCACATCCACTGGCAAAGGCCGCAGAGGGGGTGGTATTACACACTGATTAAGTCGGTTTCATAAGTGGCCTTACCACATCTACTAATATACGAAAAGCATTTCTCGTTATAGAACAAGCAATGCAGGGAGAGGAGCCATATACAGTTTCCAATTTAGATGCCCATAAAGCATTTAACACTGTCAATCGGATATTTATAAACTGCACACTGCAGTGCTATGGCCTGGGGAGGCTTACCTGAGATGGGTGAAGCTACTTCACACCAAGGGCAAGGTGAGAATAAAAGTGGGCAATAGAATATGAGCCAGCTGGCCAGTAGAAAGGGGAACAAGGCACGGTGCCCCCTTTCACCACTGATATTTGCACTAGTCATAGAACCACTGGCCCAAATTATACGCACCCCGCACACAAACAATGGTATAATGGTAGGAGGCCAACAGGAAATCATTTCATTTTACGCTGACGATATATTATTGACATTGCAAAGCCCATTTACTACGTGGCCGGCAATATGGGATAAACGGGCTCGGCTGTGGGTGCAATCTAGATTCCGATTGAATGCCAACAAATCTGTGCTGTATCCCATACAGGCGACGGTGGCTCGTGATGTGTGCTTACCTAACATAAAACTCAAAACAACCCCAGCGAAATAGATGGGAGTGTACTTGAGTTCCTACACAACCGACACATATGATGCAAATGTGGGGAGTTTGTTGGCTTCACTGGAATGTAGTGTACATAAGTGGTCAAAACTTAAGATGTCCTTGATGGGGCGCATTGCTCAAAGTAAAATGGTTGCGTTGCCTTGAGTGCTATATGTGTTACAACACATGCCAATGCGCATACCAGAATCCTGTTTCTGCAAATTGGATGAATTACTCCGTCTATTATATTGGGGTAAGGGAAGGGTTGAGCTTAGATGTCTCAAGGCTGCCATGGGATAGTCAGGGCTACAGGCACTACATTTTAAGAGCGACTACCAGGCAGCACACCTTCAATATGTGGTACACTGGTTTCAAGATGAGAACACACACCCAGTGGCATGGATGCTGACATGCTTGACATGGCCGAGGGCACTGCTGGCATTGCCCCGGGTTCCCGGGAAGATGCGTAAAGTATTGCCCTTGCAGGCTTAGACCCTGCTGGATGTTTGGGTACAGGCAACAAAAAGTGAAGGGGACAAATGTATCTACATGCAACAGTTGATACCCTGGCGCTCCAGGATTAGTCCAGCGATACCACGCTTTATTAGGCATAGAGGTGTGAGAGACACTCCGTATAATATGGGAGAGCTATTTGACAATTGCCAAATGATGGACTATGCACCATTCTGTAATACATGGGGAATAAAGGGTGGATGTTTGCTTGCATATGCAGGTCTGGCGGCAGAGTCCTCAAGGCCTGAGCAGGTTTTCCGCAAGAACCTGAAACACATGTATTGAACCAAACTCTCCCAGACATGGAGAGGAGGCAAGCTTGTTTCCGGAACTTAGGGGCATATTATCAAGGCGGCGTTAATGAATTATCGCCGCTTTAGCGTCCGTTTTCGGACGAAAAGCGGCGATAATTCTATCGCCTAATTAACAAGGACACGCTAGCGCGTGATTCCTGCATTAGCGTCCGTTTTCTGCACGCCTCCCATCGCATCGCTAATGAGATGCAAAGGGGGCGTGCCTGTGAAAACAACATGGGAAAATATCGCTAACCCAGGTATCGCCATATTAGCAACGTGGGTTAGCGATATTTTAAATCGCGTTAAGTATGCCTTAACGCAGGAATTTAACGTCTGCTAAATTCCTGACTAAGGCATACCTAACATGGGGGGTGGATTGTGTGGCTAAGACCACAGGCCCTATCACCAAGGATATCGCCGTTTTCCATGGGACATCGCTGGAAAACCAGCGATGTTCCATGGAAAACATCGCTATCACTGGAAAATTATCGCCTTTGCGCTAAGCGTTGTTAATACAGCGCTAGCATGGCGATAATTTCCAGCGATAGCCGGCAATAGGATTCCTCGCGCTAACAGCGGCCAGCGATAATTATCGCTGCCGCTTGATAATATGCCCCTTATTTACTAATGACAGCACGCACGACTACACACATGGCCCCTCTAAAATTACACTGTGAAGATGATTTAGGAGATAGGGACTGGACATCAATGCTGGGCAAAGTTACACGGAACGTACGACTGAAACTCATTTATTACAAGTGCGTGCACAGAGACTACATAACACCACAGTGGCTACATAAAATTGACCCTTCCATACCAGAATGCTGGCCCAAATGCAAAAAGACAGAGGGGACCTTTCTTTATATGTGCTGGATGTGTCCAGGCAGGAACACCTTTTGGGTGAAGTGCTCGAGACCTTAGAAATATTAACAGACATACAACTGCAACACACAGTTCAGTTATAGTTATTAGGACTAATTACATGCAACAAGCACACTAGGGGGCAGAATTACAAGACCCTTGCGCCTCCTTGCGCCGCCATTGCGTCACTTTTCTTTGCACAACGGTGGCGCAAACAATAGGGCCAATTTACAACGTGACTCATCCAGGGAGATGCGTCACGTTGTAAAGCCCTACATCACATTATACCTGCGTCAGGTATAATGTACGCAGGCTAGGCATTCCCACTCAAAAAGCCATGTAGAACTGATGCAGTGAAATTTACAACATTTCACTGCGTCACTCTATGCCTTCACTGCGTCAAAATCCCTACGCCTGCTCAGAGCAGGCGTAAGGAATGATGCAGGGCTCTTTGCATGGGACTCACCTATCTGTTGTGGCACATTGCTGGAGTTGCGTCACTTTCATGAACAACTCCAGCGATGCGTCTTTTTTGTGCCAACAGATGCGTCAGTATTTCGGACGCATCTGTTAATCCTTGCACCATGGAGCACTGTATTGTAAATACAGTGCATCCATGGTGGCGCAAGGACATTTGGCACTGATGCAAGGAAACTGACGCATCTATGCAGATGCGTCACTTCCTTGTAAATCTGCCCCTAAGTACGCTGAAAAGGTATCAGAACTCGGCTCTCACAGCAGGGATAAAAATGCATAGCCCTGAGATGGATTGCTGAATGCTTACCCGCACAAAAACAATGGCTATGGGAATTCGCTAGGTGGGTACAAGGCCGAATGCGGTATACAACACAGTCTGATTTATAACGGAGTGGAACAAGAAGGGAAGATGGAATCGGACTTGGTGAAGGCCAAATTACAACTGGAACTGGGAAATCCTGAGCCTGAACAAAATGCATACGAAACCGATGTATAATGACCTATAGATGTGACAATGGATGTGCCTTAGTTATATATAAATTGTAACTGCCAATATGATGACATATGTCTTATTACTAGTATGTCTTCTTACTATGTATATGCTGACGCCTAATGTTATATAATGTGACCTAAATCTCTCTTCTTGCTTGGAGAGGGGTTTGGGGAGGGGTGGATGTTACAGTGATTGAGTTGTAATGCTCTTTTTTCTTGACATGAAAACTAATAAAGATATTTTTTTTGAAAATGTAGAAGAACTTTATAATGAAGGAGGCAAATTTGACTAGGCTCATTCAGATGTTTGAGATCCTTGAAGAGAAATTTGAGGTAACGCTATCAGCTGAAGGGGTAGATTTTTTGCAACAAGTGTGCAAGAGTAGAGTGTAGATGGTATGGGCGACTCTCTGAAGGTTGGAGTGGAGAGAGGAAGTTACGATAGCACGATGGTTTGGATGATGTTAGGGTGGATGTGAAGGGATTCAGGGCATGTTTCTAGGCCTCACAATGTTCTGTAACTCACTGTAACAACAAACCATGAACACAGGGTGTATTCGGTCAGGTAAAGTTAATAACTCTACATGGAAGTGTCCTGTACTACCTTCAATTCCTACAATACTGAAACTGAATCACCTGTTGTTGTTTCAGATCCTGGTGGCATATCAGAGATATCTGTTTCAAAAATGAAGGTAGTTATTACTCCAAATAATGTATGGGAATTAAATACATTTGTTTCATCAGAAAGCACTTTAAGTGGCCAACATATACTTCTTGTCAAGCCATTTATCTAGAGCATGGTGAACAAAAGGAAAGCTAGACAACTTTTGTAAGCGGTAATGCTCTGGACTGGCCCCACAAGAAAGCAGATAGTAATATGAGCTCAGTTAATGGCAAATACCTTCTCTTTAGTCTTTGCCTATCAGGTGTCACTGAGCATTGAAAGGATATGTATCAAGAAGCAGTGAAGGGATACGTATTGAGAAGGTTTGCAAGGATACAAATCGAGAAGCAGTGAAAGGATACTCATCGAGAAGCAGTGAAAGGATACGTATTGAGAAGCACTGAAAGGATACGTATCGAGAAGTAGTGAAATGATACGTATCAAGAAGCAGTGAAAGGATACATATCGAGAAGCAGTGAAAGGATACGCATCGAGAAGCAGTGAAAGGATACTCAGCGAGAAGCAGTGAAAGGATACGTATCGAGAAGCAGTGAAAGGATACTCATCAAGAAGCAGTGAATGGATACGTATCGAGAAGCAGTGAAAGGATACGCATCGAGAAGCAGTGAAAGGATACGTATCAAGAAGCAGTGAAAGGATACGCATCAAGAAGCAGAGAAAGGATACGCATCGAGAAGCAGTGAAAGGATACGCATCGAGAAGCAGTGAAAGGATATTCATCAAGGGGCAGTGAAAGGATACGTATTGAGAAGCAGTGAAAGGATACGCATCGAGAAGCAGTGAAAGGATACGTATCGAGAAGCAGTGAAAGGATACGCATCGAGAAGCAGTGAAAGGATGCGTATCAAGAAGCAGTAGAAGGATAGATATCAAGAAGCAGTGAAACGATATGTATCATGGAGCATGGAATGGATACATCTCACAGAGCATTGAAATGACATATGTCACAGAGCAAGTAATACATATGTCATGGAGCAGTGAAAAGATACATGTCACGGAGCATTGAAACAATGCATATCAGTACATGAAAGGTACTAGTGACTACTTCCCCATTCAGCAGTAGACATGCACTGCTCTATGTTACACTAGCCCAGAACATGTTTCAGCATAGTTATGTGTGTCTTACAATTACACAGCTGGTGCACTAAATCCATGCAGCCGCCATTTGTCTACACTGTGTAGTCACCCCATCCACAACAATCTATGTGACATCAACACTGCAATGTAAACATTCCTGAGGGAAATGTCAACACATCTAATTAACAAAAATGCACCAATGGAGGAAGCTTAAGCAAGTAGCCTCTGAACTGGCTTCAGTAAGGTGTCTGCCTCCTTTCCCTCCAGATCGCAACAAAATCAGGACTTTTTTCCTCCATCCTTGGAGTCCAATCCCAACTCTTGAGTCTTTGATTCCATAGTGATGACAACATCCTATAACATCACCCTTTCTTTCAGACAATTCCGTAGAGCATTAGAGACTGCTACTGAACTTCCGCTTTCATCTGCCTGTGGTGGACTCAACCAACTAACTGGTCATTGTGGCCATGTTTTGCTCAAATTCATTGCCGAGATGTTTGTTGGACCAGATAGTCATTGTGTCACTGCAACCAAGCTATACCTGACTGATGAGCCATAACTAGGGTGAAACCAGTCCTGAGTTGCTTGTGTTCCAGTTCAGGGAGAACCTGGCCTGGCAGCTCGGGCATGATTGTTCCCACTGGAGCAGGGTCAAGACTGATTTCCATATAGGCGGGTCCAAACTGAGGTGGCATCGTGCAAAATAACGATGCATTAGGATGTGGCCCGAGAAATTACCAGTGGCTGAGATCAATTCAAGCATTCCATTCATCACTTGTTTGTTACTTTAATTTGTGAATCAGCGACATTAAATGTGACTTAACCAACAAGCCAGGTTTCATGCACTGATTGTTTTGCTACTTTAAAGTATAATTTTTAGTAGTCCCATTTACAAGTTATCACTGATTAGCAGTCAGCGTGTAACCCTGCACTGGCCAATGGGGCTACTAGCCTTTCCACAGTAAAAACAACAATGTGAGGTTTTTACTTTCATGACATTTAAAACACACATGTTCGTCTCTTTAAAATGATGCAGCCTGCCTTAGGGGTCATTAGGCCTGCCTTAGGGGTGACTTCCGAATATTAAAAAGGAGGGTTTGGACTGATGGGGAAACATGTTTTACTTTGTCACACTCATGGTGGCACGCTCAGTGCTGCAGTCCACGAGGAACAGTTAACCTACAGGCCTTGGGTACCATATACTAGAGACTTATAAGTAGGTTGACGTATGCCAATTACAAGTACACCAATCAAACATATACCTTTTCATGGTCAGAGCATTGCTACTGAGTTCTTGTTAGCAAGTCTCAGTGTACATTCAGAGTCAAAAGACCAGCAGCATCAGTCCAAACCTTAGGGGTGATTATGCAAAAAGAGGCTTTTTCCTTACAGCTTGTGGTAAGAGACTGACAGTGGCAAGACTGTTTACTGGGACCCTTCCGAGGGAGATACCTACTGCCTGCCAAAGAAGAAGTAGGCTTAGGTAGAACTTCAATTACACCGGAGTAATCAGAATAATTTTGTTAATTTCACATTACTCATTGATGCTGATTTACTGATAATTACACAATTACTCCTGCTCGTGTAATTAGGTGTAATTTTTGGGGAAAAATCCTACCACAAGAGCATATTTAGAGAGCGAGACAGTTGCTCGCTCTTCGTGTTCTGTTGCATTTACAGCTGTTTCCTAGCACAAAATGCATCCTCACATCCATTTTTGATGCAAGGGTGCAAATGCCAGGAGTAAGTTGGGGGAAAATCTTACCCCAAGAGCACATTTAGCTAGAAGCTGCTCATGCTTATTGTTCATGTTCTGTTGCATTTTGGTCGACCAGGAGGCATTACTGTATGAAGTATTATCAGTAAACGAAGAAATACCCATGCGTTATTCATGTAAAGTCACTGAATTTTTGGATAATTCTGCGTGATTATGCTAAATGGAATTACGCAAGCTACGGCCACTCCAAATAAAAAAGGTCTTTTCAGTCTCCCCTAATCATGTTTAGGACATGTATGGAAGGTTATGTACACATCTGTGTCTGTCTGTGGTGAGTATGAGATCTGTGTACATGTCTAGTGAGGTGTATGATGGAGTTTGCTTCAAGGCAGGTGCTCCTCTGGACTGGGGAGATAACCTCTGTAGCCTTTGAAGATGCCACAGTGTTTCTTCAAGAATCTAAATCTCAAAGGATTTTGTCACTGTTTGCTGCATACACATGACACACCGTCAAATTTCTTGAAGTTATGAACTAAGTGAACAGCCATGTTCTGCACCCCTTCAAGTTTCAGAAGAGAGCTAGCAGGAAGCCCAAGTGGCAAGGTGTTATAATCAAGCTTAGGCATGATAACAGAATTCACCACAAGATTTCTAAGATGTAGAGGGATGAATGGAAGAATCTTCTGCAGCCATCCCAGCTGGAGAAAACAAACGACCTGTTTGAAAATCTTAAACTTTTTGCTGACACAGCATGGGGAGACCATCTGAGACAGCATGGAGAGACCATCAGAGACAGCATGGGGAGACCATCAGAGGCAGCATGGGGAGACCAGCAGAGGCGGCATGAGGAGACCATCAGAGGCAGCATGGGGAGACCTTCAGAGGCAGCATGAGGAGACTATCAGAGGCAGCAAGGGGAGGTCAGCAGAGATAGCATGAAGAAACCATCAGAGAGAGAACCAGGAAACCATCATAGGCAGCATGGAGAGACCATCAGAGGCAGCATTGAGAGGCCATCAGGGAAGCATGGGAAGACCATCAGAGCAGCATGGGGAGACCATCAGAGCAGCATGGGCAGACCAGCATAGGCGGCATGGGGAGACCTTCAGAGGCAGCATGGGGAGACCTTCAGAGGCAGCATGGAGAGACCATCAGAGGCAGCATGGGGAGACCTTCAAAGGCAGCATGGGGAGACCTTCAAAGGCAGCATGGGGAGACCATCAGGGAAGCATGGGAAGACCATCAGAGGCAGCATGGGAAGACCATCAGAGGCAGCATGGGGAGGCCATCAGAGGCAGCATGGAGAGACCATCAGAGGCAGCGTGGAGAGACCATCAGAGCAGCATGGGGAGACCTTCAAAGGCAGCATGGGGAGGCCATCAGGGACAGCACGGGGAGACCAGCAGAGGTGGCATGGGTAGATTAGCAGAGACACCATGGGTAGACTGGCAGAGTCAGTATGGAGAAACTAGCAGAGGTAGCATGGGTAGATTAGCAGAGGCAGAATAGGGAGACCAGCAAAGGCAGCATGGGTAGATTAGAGGTGACACCATGGGTAGCTTAGCGGAGTCAGCATGATCAGAGACCATCAGAAGCAGCATGGGTAGATTAGTGAAAGCAGCAAGGAGTGATTAGCAGAGGTGGCATTGGTAGATTTGTGGAGAAAGCATGGGTAGATTAGCGGAGACAGCATGGGTAGATTTGTGGAGACAGTATGGGTAGATTAGTGGAGGCAGCAAGGAGTGATTAGCAGAGGTGGCATTGGTAGATTTGTGGAGACAGCATGGGTAGATTAGTGGAGACAGCATGGGTAGATTAGTTGAGCTAGCATGGAGAGACAAGCAGAGACTGCACGGGGAGATTAGTGGAAGCAGAATGAGCAGGCTAGCAGAAATGACATGGGTAGATTAGCGGAGGCAGGATGGGGAGGACAGCTGAGGCCAGCGGATACAGCATAGGCAGACAACCACACACACATTGGAGACCAGCATAGACAAGGATTGTGATTTTTAGCGCTTGTCCAGGCAAAGAGCTGCACCATCTTTTGTGAGTGTGATCTTGGAACAGGTTTGTCCTATACACACAGCCTCTTGGTCGCCTGAAAGAAAGTAACAATGGCAGCAATCCATTCATATACAATGCCGCCGCCACCTGAATCTATACTACATTCTCTGTAAGATCCCCTGAATGCACTCTGTCTCATCACACCTCTCATTCTTTTTCCTTTTTTGTGTACTCTGCATGTTGAATTATCAACACTTATTAATTGCATCATTTCATTACACTTTGTATTGTAAAATGCGATAATATCTTAAAAAAAACCTCTGAACACATGGAGGGCCTGTGCTATGAGCATCACCACAAACCCCCTTACAATAACAATGGGGTGTCCATGATGCACCCTAACTAAGAGGATGTTACCTGACACTGTGTCTTCAAAGGGGAATGGGTACCCGTCAGTTGTTCCAAATCCTGGTGGTGGACCGGTGCCTGTTTTAAAATAAAGGAGGAGATGTTACTGTAACTGCGGTATGAGGATCATGGCAGACATGTTTTTATGGCCAATATTAAAAGCATGATTGAACATTGAATCAGGATGAACTCACACAAGGTCACAGACTAATCCTGCATTAATTATTCCTTGTTGTCAGACACGGACTCCTTAGGAAGTAACTTCTAAAATACTGTAATAACCCTTTATATTTACTTAGTGCTATATGCAAACTATCTTCCTTGTTGTAGGACACAAACTAGAGCCAATGAGGTGGAGAGGCTTGAGTTGCACTGCGATAGATACTTTGATAGCTCAAGGACTCTACAGCAACCTTAAGCAGGCATACCAGGATAATGACCAACAGTGTTGGCTTAAATGAAGCCTGCGCATTGCCAATACCCAGCCCAGAGAACGGTGCAGAACACCTTTAAGGTGACGCGGTTTAATGGGGAGCCGAAGCTGGTTGGGCAAAAGGGAATAACTGGCCCCAGCACCACCAGGGCAGCGTAGCTTTGGATCATGTGGCACAGCACAGGGTGATATTTCAGAAGACACAGGTAGAGCACATTAGCATAATAAAGCCTAGAGTTAATAAATGCCATCACCAGGTGTTTGCATTGAAAAACGCTGGACCTTCCTCAACTGTTGGGGATAGAAAGCGCTGATGGTTGCAACCGTGGACATCTGATTGTGTCTTGCAAACTCCTACATCTTGTCCAAATAACATTTTAACCATCTTTTGACGTTTAGGGTGTGAAGTGCATTTTCTGCAGACGTTGTCGAATGAGGAACAATATATGGCCAAAATAACTTGTTAATAGAAATGAAAGATGTAGGAAGTTTGAGGGAAGGAATGTGGATATGTGTTTAGGATAACTTCATGTGTGCAGAATTGCAGACACGGATCTCTTATGGTAAAAGTATGAATCTAAGTGATGCATCTGTAAATCAACAGAGGTGGCAGGAAGAGCACAGGCAGCATGTCAAGACCAGTCAAGGGAGCACAGAGAGACCTGCAGAGACAGCCTAGGGAGACCATCAGAGACAGCACGGGGAGACCATCAGAGGCAAGATGGGGACACCATCAGAGGCAGCATGGAGACACCAGCAGAGATTGCATGAGGAAACAATCAGAAGCAGTATGGGGAGACCATCAGAGGCAGCAAGGGAGAGACCTGCAGAGATAGCACAGGGAGACAGACAGGGGTAGCATGAGGAAACTATCAGAGGCTGCACAGGGAGAACGTCAGGGGAAGCATGGAGAGACCATCAGAGGCAGCATGGAGAGGCCATCAGGGAAGCAGGGGAAGACCATCAGAGCAGCATGGGGAGACCTTCAGAGGGAGCAGGGTGAGACCATCAGAGACAGCACAGGGAGACCAGCAGAGGCAAGATGGGGACACCATCAGAGGCAGCATGGAGACACCAGCAGAGATTGCATGAGGAAACAATCAGAAGCAGCATGGGGAGACCATCAGAGGCAGCAAGGGAGAGACCTGCAGAGACAGCATAGGGAGACCAGAAGAGGCAGCATAGGGAAACCATCAGAGGCAAGATGGGGAAACCATCAGAGGCAGCATGGAGAGACCTGCAGAGATAGCACAGGGAGACCGACGGGGTAGCATGAGGAAACTATCAGAGGCTGCACGGGGAGAACGTCAGAGAAAGAATGGAGAGACCATCAGAGGCAGCATGGAGAGTGTTAGACCTGGCACTATTGGCGTGGGTCTCCCTTCCATCTTTCGCTTTTGTCTCCTCTGTGATTGCAGGTGTTAGATGCTCTGGGCGCTGTGCCACTGCCATTCAGTGCCACAGCGCAAATGCTCCCTATTGTAAATTGACTGTATGAATTGGTATTCCCATAATTGGCTCATTTGATTTACCTGTTAGTCCCTAGTATAGTGCACCGTGCGTGCCCAGGGCTGGTAGACCGAATGCTGCTGGTCGGCCTGCAGCGCTGATTGTGCCACCCACAGAAGCAGCTTGTAAAGTGTGTCTCAGACCTGCCATCGCAGAGTCTGGGCGCAGTCCAGAACTGCCATTTTGACTGAGAAGTAAACCCACTTCCCAGTCCCCCAACCTTCCCTTGGCATCCTGTAAGTCACCCCTATGGCAGGGTGCATTGTATGTGAAAGGTAGGACCTGCCTTTATTCTGTGTGGCATGTCCTGATAGTGAATTACACTCCATTTCGTTTTTCACTATTGCAAGGCTATCTGTTCCCTTAGGCCAGAATGGGCAGTTTGATTATTACATCCTATAAGCCTAGCTGACCCAAGGAACATGTTTGGAAAGTCGAATTTAGTATGCCTGAGCTCAGAATATTAAAGTACATCTTTTAGTGAGGATTATTTTTATATTCTGTGTTTGAAAATACCACTTTTAGAAAGTAGGAATTTTCTTGCCTAAGTCTTCCAGTGTGCTCTGCTGTTATGTGTATTGGCTGTCTGGTCTTGGAGGGACAGGGCAGGCTGAGCCCGACCTGGATTGAATAGAGAGATCTGCAGTTGGAGTATGGGGAGGGGTGACCCTTTGATCTGAGCAGGGCTGTGCCTGGCAAGGTGAATGATGGCTCCACCTCCCACTGTGCGTCTGGTGGCAGACCCCCTCTTCCTGAAAGGCAGGATGCAGCCTTGTAAAAAAAGTGCTCCAGGACCACACCAAACTGGTTCTGGCTGGGTTTAGTGACTTGTGACTTTTGAGAACAAAGGCCTGTGGGGTATAAATATCTGGGCCAAAACCCCTACACAGTGTGTTACATCTGGATGTCAAGACGAACCTCTGTCCGTGTAACTAGAGGGAAAGGACTTTGAGACTTTCATCCATCTTGCTGAAGCAACTACCCAAGGGCCTGATTTGAGCTTGCCTCCTGCTGAAGTCTCAGGGAAATTAGACTTCACCCATCAGCCTTCTGAATTCCTATTGAGGGGGATTCTATTCGCAGGTGAGGCTTCTGTCGAGAATTCCAGAACCTCTGGGTCTACTGCGGGGAACGCGGGCTGAGAATCATCGCTATCGCTATCGTGGGCTGCTGCAGCTGAGGAGCTGTTGCCGCTGAGAGCCCGCATTTGCTTGTGCTACGAGAATCATCGCTATCGCTATTGTGGGCCGCTGCAGCTGAGGAGCTGTTGCCGCTGAGAGCCCGCATTTGCCTGTGCTACGAGAATCATCGCTATCGCTATTGTGGGCCGCTGCAGCTGAGGAGCTGTTGCCGCTGAGAGCCTGCATTTGCTTGTGCTACGAGAATCATCGCTATCGCTAATGTGGGCCGCTGCAGCTGAGGAGCTGTTGCCGCTGAGTGCCTGCATTTGTCTGTGCTACGAGAATCATCGCTATCGCTATTGTGCGCCGCTGCAGCTGAGGAGCTGTGGCCGCTGAGAGCCCGCATTTGTCTGTGCTACGAGAACCATCGCTATCGCTACTGTGGGCCGCTGCAGCTGAGGAGCTGTTGCCGCTGAGAGCCTGCATTTGTCTGTGCTACGAGAATCATCGCTATCGCTATTGTGCGCCGCTGCAGCTGAGGAGCTGTTGCCGCTGAGAGCCCGCATTTGTCTGTGCTACGAGAACCATCGCTATCGCTACTGTGGGCCGCTGCAGCTGAGGAGCTGTTGCCGCTGAGTGCCCGCCTTTAATCACTGTCTCGGGATCATCGTGAGTGCACGCCGCGGACCGCTACAGCTAGGAGCTGTGGCCGCTGCGAGTCCGCCTGTCATCATCGCGGCTTCCTCCCAAAGCTGCGTGCCGTGCCCCTTTAACCCTCAGGTACATTGTGCATCACCGGGTCGCGTAGACCCCGGCCTCGAACTAAGTTCGTTTCACATGCTTTTGAGTGCCTTTATTGCTTTTTAAGTGAATCTATATTTACGTGCATTGTGGCTTCTTGATCGCTTTTGAGCCTTGTGTTAAGCCTATATAAAGATACTCATTTTTCTATAGCTACTTGTGCGGTGTCCCTTTGTAGTGTCTTCACTGTGTTATTGTGTATGGTCATAAATGCTTCACACACTGCCTCTGAGATAGGCCTGTCTGCTCGTGCTATGTTACCACAGGGTTGAGCAGAGGTTATCAAAGGGTGTAGCCCCCTTACTCTGACTTAGGAAGAAGGGTCCCTATTTGGACATTGGTGCCAGCCACTGCCAACTAGAGATCCCCATTTCTAACATTGGTGGCAGCGGTGAGGATCAGGACTTGCATTTGTGATCCACATACAATAACTGGTGTACACCACTAGTGAGTTCAGACCTAGACGCAACCACATACGTTTTTGATTTCGTTCTATTTTTTGATCGTAATTGCCAGTTATTTCTACAATGGGTAAGCCAACATCCAATGCTTCGGAGGATCTCGCCTTTGAGGAAGAGAGGTTAGAAACCTACACTGCCAAACAGCTAAAGTCTTTTTGCAAGCAATTCACCGTCCCTATTGCAGGTCTCTCTAGGAAGGAGGAGTATCAGAAGGCGCTAAAGGCCTGGTTACAGGCGAGGGAGTCCCCCGGGAATGGGGGAGAGCCTGTGGTCGGGGAAGAGAATGCCGGAGGGCAGCAGGATGACGAAGTGGATTTAGTGGGAGGTAAAGCACTTTCCAGTCCAGGTACTAGTGTGTCCTCAAAGGGCCTGTCTCCAGAAGAGATGGAGGACAGGGAGAGAGATAGGAGCCATAGTTTGGAGATGGCCAAATTAGAAGGTCAGAAGGACCTAGAGAGTAAAAAGTTGGATATTGAGAATAACCGGTTAGCATTTGAACTTGAGAAAATGAAACTGGAGCATGAGAGAGTATTGAGGAGCTGGGGATCAAGGCTAAGAGTTTAGAGATCTCCCCCTCTGGTGGCAGCATACCTTTAGTACCTACCGAGAGTAGAGTTTATATACCCAAGGATGTCATCAAGGATTTCCATAAGAGTGAGGATATTGGGCAATGGTTTGCCGCCTACGAGATAGCAATGGTGTCCCACCGGGTCCCTGAGAAGGATTGGGGAGCGGGGTTGTGGGGACGCTTTGTGAGTGATGGGAGGGATACCCTGTTGGATCTGCCTGAAGAGAGCAGGATGGTGTATGCCCATATGAAAGAGGCCTTGATGACGCGATATGGTTTGATCCCAGAAATGTACAGGCAGAGATTTAGAACCTGTAAGAAGTTAGAGGGTACCACTTGGGTTGAATATGTGTCTTTTTTTTGCAGAGCAATGGATCGCTGGGTAAAAGGTAGCAAAGTGGAAACTTTTGAACAACTGAATGATTTGTTTGCATGGGAGCATTTAGCTAGTAACTGTTTTCCAGAGCTACGCCAGCACCTTATTGATAGCAAGCTAACTAACCCTAGGAAGCTTGCTGAGGAGGTGGACCGCTGGGTGAGCACCCGGGTTCGCAAGGGTCATGTGGGAGACTTTGCCAAAGGTGGGCAGGGTCCCCAGCAGAGAAGTGGGGGGGACAGGGGTAAACAGAGGGAGTTCCAGAGAGGGCCCCAAAGTAATTCCCAAGGGGACCAAGGAGTGGTGTCCCAGTCTCCCCCTGAGAAGAAGCCAGTGCCCCCGACAGGTAGGCCTGTTCATAGGGGGCCCCTTACTTGTTTTAAATGTGGTCAAGTGGGCCACCGGTATTATGATCCCCAGTGTCCCCAGAGGGACCTCAATGCACCACCCCGTGCACCAACCCGCCAGCTTGCTAGTGTAGCCAAGGGAGGGGAGGAGATGGGTGCCCAAGGTGGGTGGGATCCCGTAGAATTGACCCTTGTCTCGCTAGGAGACTTTGAGAAGGTCCCTAACCCCACGCTGCCTGATAACACTAAGAAGTACAGGCAGTGGGTGACCATCAATGGCCATAGGGTGGAGGCTCTGAGCGACTGTGACTGCTGTCAGCTCCCGGTTGGTGTCCCCAGAGCAGGTTGTCCCCCATGCATTCTGCCCAGTAGTGTCAGCAGACAACTCTGAGAGCCAGTGTGAGGTGGCTCAAGTTCCCTTTGAGTGGGGGGTGTCTCAGGAACTCTTCAAGTAGCTGTGAGGCTAGCCATGCCGGTAGACTGTCTGTTGGGCAACGATTTAGAGAACTCCCCGTGGGCTACGGTGGAGAGGAAATCTCACTTGGAAATGTTGGGTCTGCCTGAGTGGGCGTGCGCGACCACTCGGTCCATGGCAGCCAGTAAGGACGGTCAGAAGGACCTGGAGCCTGAAAGTATGGCCCAGGCCCCTGCCTTAAAGAGAAGGGGTAGGGGGCGCGGGAAACTGGCCCCCATAGTTACCACGGTCCAGGAGGGAGCAGACCTTGAGGGGGATGCCCTGGAGCCTACAGGGGAACAAGTAGCCGAACTGGGGGACCTGCCTGGGCTGACCCATTGGCAGCAGGAAGGAGGGCCCACCAGGGAGGAATTTTGTGGACAGCAGAGAACGTGCCCTTCTCTTGAGGGGCTGCGGCGACAGGCTGCAGCCCAGGCAGCAGGTGATCGGTCAGGGTCACATCTGATCTATTGGGAGGATGACCTCCTTTACAGCGAGCCTAAGGTTGCTGAGCCTGGGTCAGCCCGTGTGCTGGTGGTACCCCAGTGCTTCAGAGCCTTCCTACTGGGGTTGGCTCATGATGTACCATTGGCAGGACATCTGGGGCAGACCAAGACCTTCGAGAGGCTGGTCACCCACTTTTATTGGCCCCAGATGCGCAGGAGCTCAGATGCTCACTGCAGGACATGTGAAACTTGCCAGGCAAGTGGGAAGAGTGGGGGGAAGATCAAAGCCCCACTCCAGCCCTTTCCAGGTGTCAGTACCCCATTCGAGCGAGTGGGCATTGATATTGTGGGGCCTCTGGACCCCAAGACAGCCATGGGCAACAGGTTCATCCTGGTCTTGGTGGACCATCCCACCCGGTACCCTGAAGCCATCCCCCTCCGGACAGTGACGGCCCCCGTGGTGGGACGTGCACTGATGGGGATTTTCTCCCGTGTGGGGTTCCCCAGAGAGGTGGTGTCTGATAGGGGTACTAACTTCATTTGCAAATATATGAAGTCTCTGTGGGAGGAGTGTGGGGTAACTTATAAGTTTACCACCCCTTACCACCCCCAAGGTAATAGGCTGGTTGAGAGATTCAACTGGACCCTCAAAGGCATGATTATGGGCCTAGAAGAGTCCATGAGGCGTAAGTGGGATGTCCTCTTGCCGTGCCTGTTGTTTGCTTACCGTGAGGTGCCACAGAAGTCCCTAGGGTTCAGCCCCTTTGAACTACTCTATGGTCACCCGGTAAGAGGGCCTCTGATTCTGGTCAAGGAAGGCTGGGAGCAATCTCCCAGGAAACCTCCCCAGGATTTGTTTAGTTACATGCTGGCCTTCAGGAACCAGACTCGGCGTTTCAGAAAGCTTGCTGAGGCAAATCTGAAAGCCAGCCAGGAAGAGATGAAACATTGGCACGATCAGAATGCCACTCTGATTGAGTTTCAGCCTGGTCAAAAGGTTTGGGTCATAGCCCCAGTGGAGCCCTGTGTGCTCCAAGTTAAGTGGACCGGACCATTTGAGGTGGTGGAGCGCAAGAGTCCTGCTACCTACTTGGTGGACTTGCAGTCTCCCCGGAACCCCTTGCGGATCCTGCATGTCAACCGCCTGAAGCCCCACTTTGAGAGGTCCGAAGTGGGCATGCTCATGGCCACAGATGCTGGGATGGAGGAGGAGAGTGAGCCTCTTCCTGACCTCCTGTGTGCAAAGGAGCAAGATGGGTCAGTGGAGGGTGTGGTCCTCTCCACCACACTGACCCCTGAGCAGCAGAGTGATTGTTGCCAACTGTTGGGACAATTCAGTGATCTGTTCTCCCTGGTGCCTAGTGTCACTGATTGGTGTGTCCATGAAGTGGACACTGGGGACAGTCCTCCGGTTAAGCACAAGGCTTACCGAGTGACTGACCGGGTTAGGGCATACATTAAGGAGGAGGTTTCCAAAATGTTTGCTTTAGGGGTGATTGAGTCCTCTAGCAGCCCTTGGTCCAGCCCAGTGGTCTTGGTACCAAAAGCTGCAGCGCCTGGTGCCACCCCAGAACTTCGGTTCTGCGTGGACTACTGAGGTCTCAATTCAGTCACAAAGACTGACGCGCACCCCATCCCCAGAGCTGATGAGCTCATAGATCGGCTAGGGGCTGCACGGTACCTCACCACGTTTGATTTGACGTCTGGGTATTGGCAGATCGCCTTGACTGATGGGGCAAAGGAGAGGTCAGCATTCTCCACACCGGATGGGCACTACCAGTTCAGGGTGATGCCCTTTGGGATGAAGAATGCCCCTGCCACCTTTCAGAGGTTGGTTGGGCTGGAAGATTTCAGTGCTGCCTACCTGGATGACATTGCAGTGTTTAGTTCCTCATGGGAGGACCACCTGCGCCACCTCTGGGAAGTGTTGATGGCACTGCAAAGGGCAGGCCTCACAATCAAGGCAAGTAAGTGCCAGATTGGGCAGGGTTCTGTGGTGTACTTGGGACACCAGGTTGGGAGCGGCCAGGTGGCGCCCCTACAGCCCAAGATTGAAACCATCCTGGCTTGGGAACCCCCAAAGACCCAGACACAGGTGAGAGCCTTTTTAGGACTCACGGGTTATTACAGGAGGTTTGTCAAAGGGTATGGCAACATTGTTGCACCCTTGACTGAGCTGACTTCTAAGAAGCAGCCAAAGATTGTGAACTGGACTGACACCTGTCAGGAAGCTTTTGACGCCCTGAAGACTGCCATGTGCACAGCGCCTGTACTTCAGGCGCCCAACTTTTCAAAAGAATTTGTTGTCCAGACAGACGCTTAGGAGCATTGTGTGGGGGCTGTTCTGTCACAGATCAATGAAGAGGGCCTAGACCAACCGGTAGCCTTCATTAGTAGGAGGTTACCTCCACGGGAACAGAGGTGGAGTGCAATTGAGCGTGAGGCATTTGCTGTGGTCTGGGCACTGAAGAAGCTGAGACCATACCTGTTTGGGACTCACTTCCGGGTTCAGACGGACCACAGGCCCCTCAGATGGTTGATGCAGATGAGGGGTGAGAATCCCAAGTTGTTGAGGTGGTCTATTTCCCTACAGGGGATGGACTTTACGGTGGAACACCGCCCGGGTACAGAACACGCCAATGCTGATGGTCTGTCCAGATGTTTCCGCCTTAGTGATGAGAACCCCCAAGTGGGTGGGTAGTTCTCCCCACATTTCAGCTGGAGGGGACACGTGTTAGACCTGGCACCATTGGCATGGGTCTCCATTCCATCTTTCGCTTTTGTCTCCTCTGTGATTGCAGGTGTTAGATGCTCTGGGCGCTGTGCCACTGCCATTCAGTGCCACAGCGCGAATGCTCCCTATTGTAAATTGACTGCATGAATTGGTATTCCCATAATTGGCTCATTTGATTTACCTGTTAGTCCCTAGTATAGTGCACCGGGCGTGCCCAGGGCTGGTAGACCGAATGCTGCGGTGGGCCTGCAGCGCTGATTGCGCCACCCACAGAAGCAGCTTGTAAAGTGTGTCTCAGACCTGCCATCGCAGAGTCTGTGCGCAGTCCAGAACTGCCATTTTGACTGTGAAGTAAACCCACTTCCCAGTCCCCCAACCTTCCCTTGGCATCATGTAAGTCACCCCTATGGCAGGGTGCATTGTATGTGAAAGGTAGGACCTGCCTTGGTCTGTGTGGCATGTCCTGATAGTGAATTACACTCCATTTCGTTTTTCACTATTGCAAGGCTATCTGTTCCCTTAGGCCAGAATGGGCAGTTTGATTATTACATCATATAAGCCTAGCTGACCCAAGGAACATGTTTGGAAAGTCGAATTTAGTATGCCTGAGCTCAGAATATTAAAGTACATCTTTTAGTGAGGATTATTTTTATATTCTGTGTTTGAAAATACCACTTTTAGAAAGTAGGTATTTTCTTGCCTAAGTCTTCCAGTGTGCTCTGCTGTTATGTGTATTGGCTGTCTGGTCTTGGAGGGACAGGGCAGGATGAGCCCGACCTGTATTGAATAGAGAGATCTGCAGTTGGAGTATGGGGAGGGGTGACCCTTTGATCTGAGCAGGGCTGTGCCTGGCAAGGTGAATGATGGCTCCACCTCCCACTGTGCGTCTGGTGGCAGACCCCCTCTTCCTGAAAGGCAGGATGCAGCCTTGTAAACAAAGTGCTCCAGGTCCACACCGAACTGGTTCTGGCTGGGTTTAGTGACTTGTGACTTTTGAGAACAAAGGCCTGTGGGGTATAAATATCTGGGCCAAAACCCCTACACGGTGTGTTACTTCTGGATGTCAAGACGAACCTCTGTCCGTGTAACTAGAGGGAAAGGACTTTGAAACTTTCATCCATCTTGCTGAAGCAACTACCCAAGGGCCAGATTTGAGCTTGCCTCCTGCTGAAGTCTCAGGGACATTAGACTTCACCCATCAGCCTTCTGAATTCCTATTGAGGGGATTCTACTCGCAGGTGAGGCTTCTGTCAAGAATTCCAGAACCTCTGGGTCTACTGCGGAGAACGCGGGCTGAGAATCATCGCTATCGTGGGCCGCTGCAGCTGAGGAGCTGTTGCCGCTGAGAGCCCGCATTTGCTTGTGCTACGAGAATCATCGCTATCGCTATTGTGGGCCGCTGCAGCTGAGGAGCTGTTGCCGCTGAGAGCCCGCATTTGCCTGTGCTACGAGAATCATCGCTATCGCTATCGTGGGCCGCTGCAGCTGAGGAGCTGTTGCCGCTGAGAGCCCGCATTTGCCTGTGCTACGAGAATCATCGCAATCGCTATTGTGGGCTGCTGCAGCTGAGGAGCTGTTGCCGCAGAGAGCCCGCATTTGCTTGTGCTACGAGAATCATCGCTATCGCTATTGTGGGCCGCTGCAGCTGAGGAGCTGTTGCCGCTGAGAGCCCGCATTTGTCTGTGCTACGAGAATCATCGCTATCGCTATTGTGGACCGCTGCAGCTGAGGAGCTGTTGCCACTGAGAGCCCGCATTTGTCTGTGCTACGAGAATCATCGCTATCGCTATTGTGGACCGCTGCAGCTGAGGAGCTGTTGCCGCTGAGAGCCCGCATTTGTCTGTGCTACGAGAACCATCGCTATCGCTACTGTGGGCCGCTGCAGCTGAGGAGCTGTTGCCGCTGAGTGCCCCCCTTTAATCACCGTCTCGGGATCATCATGAGTGCACGCCGCGGACCGCTACAGCTGGGAGCTGTGGCCGCTGCGAGTCCGCCTGTCATCATCGCGGCTTCCTCCCGAAGCTGCGTGCCGTGCCCCTTTAACCCTCAGGTACATTGTGCATCACCAGGTTGCGTAGACCCCGGTCTAGAACTAAGTTCGTTTCACACGCTTTTGAGTGCTTTTATTGCTTTTTAAGTGAATCTATATTTACGTACATTGTGGCTTCTTGATCGCTTTTGAGCCTTGTGTTAAGCCTATATAAAGATACTCATTTTTCTATAGCTACTTGTGTGGTGTCCCTTTGTAGTGTCTTCACTTCGTTATTGTGTATGGTCATAAATGCTTCACACACTGCCTCTGAGATATGCCAGTCTGCTCGTGCTACGTTACCACAGGGTTGAGCAGGGGTTATCAAAGGGTGTAGCCCCCTTACTCTGACTTAGGAAGAAGGGTCCCTATTTGGACATTGGCGCCAGCCACTGCCAACTAGAGATCCCCATTTCTAACAGAGAGGCCATCAGGGAAGCAGGGGAAGACCATCAGAGCAGCATGGGGAGACCTTCAGAGGGAGCAGGGTGAGACCATCAGAGACAGCACGGGGAGACCAGCAGAGATAGCACGGGGAGACCAGCAGAGGCAGCAGGTGGAGACCATCAGAGGCAGCAAGAGGAGACCATCAGAAGCAGCAAGGGAGAGACTTGCAGAGACAGCATAGGGAGACCGGAAGAGGCAGCATAGGGAAACCATCAGAGGCAGCATGGAGAGACCTGCAAAGATAGCACAGGGAGACCGACAGGGGTGGCATGAGGAAACTATCAGAGGCTGCATGGGGAGAACGTCAGAGGAAGCATAGGGAAACCATAAGCAGCAGCTTGGAAAGACTGGCAGAGATAGCATGGGGAGACCTGAAGGCAGAGCTTGGGAAGACCATCAGAAGCAGCATGGGGAGACCATCAGAGGCAGCATGGAGAGGCAATCAGAGGCAGCATGGAGAGGCCATCAGGGAAGCATGGAGAGGCCATCAGGGAAGCAGGGGAAGACCATCAGAGCAGCATGGGGAGACCTTCAGAGGGAGCAGGGTGAGACCATCAGAGACAGCACGGGGATATCAGCAGAGATAGCATGGGGAGACCAGCAGAGGCAGCAGGGGGAGACCATCAGAGGCAGCATGGAGAGGCCATCAGGGAAGCATGGGAAGACCATCAGAGCAGCATGGGGACACCAGCAGAGGCGGCATGGGGAGACCATCAGAGCAGCATGGAGAGACCATAAGAGGCAGCATGGAGAGGCCATCAGGGAAGCATGGGAAGACCATCAGAGCAGCATCGGAAGACCATCAGAGCAGCATGGGGAGACCAGCAGAGGCAGCATGGAGAGACCATCAGAGCAGCATGGGAAGACCATCAGAGACAGCACGGGGAGACCAGCAGAGGCAAGATGGGGACACCATCAGAGGCAGCATGGGGAGACCATCAGAGCAGCATGGGAAGACCATCAGAGCAGCATGGGAAGACAATCAGAGACAGCACGGGGAGACCAGCAGAGGCAAGATGGGGACACCATCAGAGGCCGCATGGAGAGACCATCAGAGCAGCATGGGAAGACCATCAGAGCAGCATGGGAAGACAATCAGAGACAGCACGCGGGGAGACCAGCAGAGGCAAGATGGGGACACCATCAGAGGCAGCATGGAGAGACCATCAGAGGCAGCGTGGAGAGACCATCAGAGGCAGCACGGGGAGACCAGCAGAGGCAAGATGGGGACACCATCAAAGGCAGCATGGAGAGACCATCAGAGGCAGCGTGCAGAGACCATCAGAGGCAGCACGGGGCGACCAGCAGAGGCAAGATGGGGTCACCATCAGAGGCAGCATGGAGAGACCATCAGAGGCAGCGTGGAGAGACCATCAGAGGCAGCACGGGAAGACCAGCAGAGGCAAGATGGGGAAACCATCAGAGGCAGCATGGGGAGACCAGCAGAGGTTGCATGAGGAAACCACAATGCCATTGCAGCCTGAATCTACACTACATCACTGTAAGATCCCCTGAATACACGCTGTCTCCTTGCACCACTCCCTTCTTGTTGCTTTTTTGTGTACTCTGCATGTTAAGATATCAACACTTAATAATTGGTTCCTTTCACTACACTTTGTATTGTAAAGTGCAATAATATCTTTAAAAAAAACTCTGAACATATGGAGGGCCTGTGCTATGAGCATCATCACAAACCCCCTTACAATAACAATGGGGTGCCCTAAGTAAGAGGATGTTACCTATCACTGGGTCTTCAAAGGGGAATGGCCACCCGTCTGTTGTTCCAAATCCTGGTGGTGGACCGGTGCCTGTTTTAAAAATAAAGGAGGAGATGTTACTGTAACTGCGGTATGAGGATCATGACAGTCATGTTTTTATGGCCAATATTAAAAGCATGATTGAACATTAAATCTGGATGAACTCACACAAGGTCATAGGGGGATGACATAGAAGAAGATGAAGAGACTTCCAGACAGAAGGAGTTAATGCAGAAAAACTACGGCACCTAAGTGAGCTTGTCTAAATTTAGGATTGATGAGCAGAAAACATTCTGAGATAATTTCCAGGAGTGATGGCTTGAGTGCGGCTACAAATGAAGAATGGGCAATGGGCATAGAGTGCCTGGTGAACAGTTTAGAACTGTGGTTCTCAACCTGTGGTCTGAGGACCTCTGGGGGTCCGCGAAGCCTACTCAAGGGGTCCGGTACTGTGCTACCAAATTGAATAATATTAAAATGAATACAGTAAAGTAATAAAGTATACAAAACCAGCATTGAAAATGGGAAAACAGAATATTTCAATTTTCAGCATTTGTTTGGTGTATACTTGTTTTTGTATTTTAGTGTATTTCTTTTGATCATAGAAACTGCTGAGGCTAGACGTCCCCAGCTTCCAATAATGACTCAGTGGGGGTCCCCAGGTTCAAGTAATAATTCAGTGGGGGTCCACAGCCATCAAAGGGCTAAGACCCACTGGTGTAGAGCACCTTAAAGATTGGAGGTACATTAATGTGGAGCAAGAGCACAGTAGACAAAGGAAGGCAAGCATGACACAAAGGATGGGTCCTAAGCTTTAAGAGGACAGCATGGTTTTGGATCACTTGGAGGCACAAAGGGAGGCATTTGAAAAGACACAGGTAGAGTTAGCATATTGAAGTCTAGAGAAAGGAATGGGTGCCACTGCCACGTTTTTGCCAGTGCCATTGAAAAAGGCCTCTACCTTCCTCAAGTGGTAGAGACAGAGATTGCTGGTGGATACAACAGGTAAAATCTAATCTGACCTTGGAAACTCATACATCTTGTTCAAATAACATTTTAGAAACCTCTTGATGTCCAGGGTGTGGAGTAATAATTCTGCTGCAGTTGACAGATATGGAACTAATAATACATTGGTGACTGGACTGGAACATGTAGGCACATAAGGGATGGAACACAGAATTGGTTTTCAGCATACATTTATTTTCAGAAAGTATGGTTCCCTTATGGTACAGGCATGAAGCAAAGTGATGAGCCTTATAGAAGTATGTCACATTGATGTTACGTCATCAGGAATTCTGAATTGGAATGGGAATGTCCCCTGTGAAGACATAAGAGACAGCATGGGTAGACCAGCACACTGAGAACGAGAAAACCGGTAAAGAAATCCAGTGGAGACCTGTAGGAAGGTGGAATCTGACTATATGGTTGCCCCCACTTTTTTATGGTGTTTTGCTGGTTTATGACTTAGTTGGGCTGGGATCCTGCTATTCAGGGCCCCAGTCTATCTGCTTTCCCTGTAAAATGGTTTCTATGTGCCTTAGGCACATCACTGATTGGAATCTGGAGTGCCCTTATAAGTCCCTAGTATATGGTATACTATGTACCCCGGGCATAGGTACCTCAGAGGGCCTACCAGGGGCTGCAGCATGTATTGTGCCACCCCTGGAAGGCCATCCAAACTGACACCACAGGTCTGCTACTGCAGCCTGGGTAAGGTGGTGCATGCACCCCTTACTGTGATATAGGTTACCTATATCACTATATACATACACACATATAAACCTATAAGTCACTCCTATGGCAGGCCTTATCAATCCTGAAGGCAGAGTGCGTGGTTCCTATGTGAGAGGGTGCCCCTGCATGAGCAGGGCCCCTCTGCAGCGTTCGGAGACCCTTCTCTGATGCTGTTTGTAGTGCAGCCTGACCATATACTCTTAAGCGCATTATAACCTCGCGTTAAATGCTAACTTTGGAATGGCTGCACCGAAACATGTCGTGTTTGGTGTCAAACATCTTGGAATACTACCCCCCCACCAATTCTGGCGGCGGGGGTAGCATTCCACCCTTCTAGAGGGAGAGACATGTTAACCCTGGCCTGGCCGGTAACTTCTTTCTAAAGGCCTGGCATCACAAAATGGATGCTGCTGCCACAGACACAAGTCTGGCCTCCTGCTGCTGGACGAAACTCCGGCAGGGGAGGCCTGGACAATAGGTTTCCTGTCCCAGGGAGGTGTGACCACCTCCCCAGACAGGATAGTGTGTATTGGGGCTTTCGGGTGCTTTGAAGTCCTGCACTGGGGGCACACTTGGTGTCCCTGTGCATACCCCAGTTCAAACCGGATCAGGGGCTTGCAGCCCCTGCTTTGGCGCGAACTGGACAAAGGGAAAGGGTGTAGCCACCCCTCTGCCCTGACCCACCCATAGGTGGGGCCACAGAGTAGTCCAACCCCTAAACTTAGTATAAGTATAGGAACCCAGTCCTTAGGACTTTAGATTATCCCTGGACGAAACTCTGAAACAGAATCCTGGACCTTCGACGCTCTACTCAAGACTAGAGGACAGAAGAATCTCCCTTGGGGTCAAGGAGTGACTCCCCTGCTTGGCAGGCACCAAAGAAGCAATTGTCCGGTCTGCATCGCCTAAGCTCCCGTCGGACGCCGAAGTCTTTGCATCACCAGAGGTGGATTTCCAGACTTCTCCGAGGCTGCCCTGAGTCCCCAGAAAAGCTGAGGCCCGAAGCTGTCGTGGGTAACGTGGAACCGTGACCCCTGGACACCGCACGCATTTGCTAGTACATCCTCTTCTGGGTCTCCCACGAAGTCGTGCTTTGGGCTCCGAGTAGCCCTAGCCTCCAGCACCAACTGCACCAAAGATCACTGGCCTCCACTCCACGAGTGTCCTGTGAGCCAGCTCCACGGGCGACGTCTCAAGGCTCCTTCGCGGTCACTAGCCCGTTGGCTAGTAGTCCTTCACGAAGGCCAATCCTTTTCTTCTTGGGCTCCCTGGTTGCTCCAGGCTTGCCCTCACTTACCTTTGCTGGGTGAGTTCCTCAGATCTTGCTGGTCTGCATCATCGTCATTCTTCACTTTCATCAAGACTTGCCGTTGCCAAGGCTTGTTGGGTCTAATCCGGTCGCTGACACCTCAGCCCTCGACAGACATCGTGTAGCAGCCCGAATCCTGCTCCTGGTGGCCAACAACATCTCCTGGACCTCGTGGCTGAAGAGTCAAGATGACCGTCAACCTACCTGAAGCACTCGACATCGGTGGGCATCCGCTCATCGCCTTCCTGGTCACTGGTTAGTGACCCAGACTCTGTCCCCTCTGCTTTCAGGTTCTTCAGATCTCTGATCCACTCTTGGATCCACCCGGACACTTTCCACTTGGTCGCCAGCAGCACTTTGCAGCAGATCGCCATTCAAATCGACGACGAAACCCGACCCCGAAAGGCACCTATGCACCCGGCTTCCCTGGGTGAGGTAACACGAGTACTCCGGTGCTCCCGTGGGTAGAGACTCTAGAACGACCTAGTTCTCAAAGGGTTTGCTCCAAGTCCTCCTTTAAGTGTCCCTTTTCTTTAATTTCCTGATCGCGACTTTCTCCATAGAAGTTAACGGCGTATCGCGGTTGTGTATTTACACTGCACGCGTCCCCGTGGGTCCCCTGTGTCACTACCTTGGGTGGTTCCTTGTGGTCCAAGCACTTCTAGAGGCTCTAGGCCTAGTGTCTAGTTCAGTTGTGGTTCTTATACCACTTTATTGGTATATGGTTTGGTACGCCCCTTGGGCCCAAACGTGTATTTGTGCTATTACTGTGTTTAAATAACTTATAACGTGTGTACTTTGAACTCTAGCCTCATAAAGAGACTAGAGGGGTGTGTTTAGCAATAAATACATATATTTTGAATATATACCTGGTGTGGTGCTCTTTCATTTGATCACTCAAGAGATTATAGACTGGTAAAACAAGCTGCTTTACATTCCTTCAAGACTTAGCCTGAAGGCTGCTCTCCATAGCTACCACTAGGATAGCTTTCAATAAGGTTGTCTTTAACCTATCTCCAATAAGGGGTTGTTTGGACTGGTGCAAGGTGCCCACTATAATTAGTGGACAGCATATGCCAGGCCAACTTCTCACATTGGTGTGCAGCGTGTGGGATTCCAGCTTGCTACTGTTTTACCAGATAATCTCAATTGAATTGATCAACTGAAAACCACTAAAGGTACCTAAGGTACATATAAATTAAGCTTAGAATACAGTAAGTTCTACTGAACTTAGAGTTGTGTGTTAAGGGATAGCACACCCTTTCTACAAATCAAGAGAGTTTAGTAGGCCACACTAGAGTAGGTAGTGCATACACCACACCTCACTAGTGATGTCTTCAAAGCCAGGACCCAGTGAGTCCTTGCCAGAAGCCCATGGGCTTCTCCCCTCCAAGTATGATACACTCCCATTCTTGGAATTGAGAGCATTATGTAACTTGAGGAAACTGCAGACAGGACAAAGTCCCACCACCCAACATCTTAGAGAGATGTTGGAGGCTTATGATCTCAGCAGGCCCTTAGGGACTGAAGGGGTAGGAGCAGAGGGTGGGGCAGAAGATGAGGATGGGGCCAGGGGTAGCAACACCCCCAGCCCCCCCTCTGGAACTGACCAGGAGGGTGACAATGACCCTGACCTGGATAACCCAATTCCTCCTGTGGATGAGGAGGAGGCTCAGAATGACCTCCACTTTGTCCCCCAGGAAGGATTGTGAGTGTGCCCAGAAGGTCTAGGTCTCCTTCTCAGGAGTCTAACCACTCTGGCACCTCAATAGGGACCTCTGTCTCCTCTCATAGGAGGGAATCCTCTCATGAGAGGAGAAAGAGGCTGATTCAATATGAGGAAGCTCAGCTTGAACTCAGAAAACAGCAACTGGCTATAGACAGGGAGTCCCTAGATCTCTACAAAGAGAGAAAAAGTTGGGACTAGAGTCCCATGGTGGCAGCAATATCCCTAAAGATAGGGAAAGGTCTTATGACCATAGAAACCTAAACAAGATTGTCCCTCCCTACCAGAGTGGTGATGACATCCACAAATGGATAACTGCACTGGAGAGGGCCTGTAAAGTTCAGAAGGTCCCCCAGAAGCAGTGGGCAGCAATCTTGTGGCTCTCCTTTGCAGACAAAGGTAGAGACAAGCTCCTCACTGTAAGAGAAGAGGATGCTGACAATTACACAGTCTTGAAGAGTGCTCTGATAGATGGGTTTGGCCTAACCACTGAACAGTATAGGTTGAAGTTCAGAGACACCCAAAAGCTCAGACTCAAGACTGGGTTGATTTTGTAGATTGTGCTACTAAGGCTCTGGAAGGTTGGATACATGGCAACAAAGTGCAGGACTTTTTAGGATTGTACAATTTGATTATGAGGGAGCAGATCCTTAATAATTGTCAAAACCAGCTTTTGCACCAGTATCTGGTGGACTCTGATCTGACCTCTCCCCAAGAATTGGGAAAGAAGGCAGACAAATGGGTCAGAACCAGAGTAAAAACTAAAAATCAGGGTGGTGACCAGAAGAAAGATTCTACTAAGTCCCAAGAGAAAGGTGGGGATAAATCTAAGGATAAGTCCCCTACAGGGCCCCAAAATTCCTCTTCTGGGGGTGGGTCCCAAACTCCTTCTTCTCCTGAAAAGAAACCATATTGCCATGTCTGTAAAAAGCCTGGGCACTGGAAAACTGATCCCAGTTGCCCCAGGATTGGCAATAAAGAAAATGTTCCTCCCACAACTACTACCACCCCTCCTGGTACTACCAGTAGTAATCCTCCAGTTGGGAGTAGTGCACCCAAAAAGTTGGGTGCTTTTGCAAGAGGAACAGAGGTGGGCCCTAGTTTAGACAGGGACCCCTCAACAGACTCCTCTGACTCTGATGGTGGTATAGGATTTGCCACCTTTACCATGGGTCCCACAGCATTGGGCAGGTACAGATTGGAGCCAATAATTAATGGTCAGAAAGCTGTGGCATTTAGGGACACAGGGGCTAGTGTCACCATGGTGGCAGGGAAACTAGTCCCCCTCACCAGCTTTTACCTGAGTTTAAATACCAGGTGACCAACATTGATGGTGTCAGAACAGATCACCCCATGGCCATAGTCAATGTCAGCTGGGAGGGGGTCACAGGCCCAAAAGAGTGGCAGTGTCCCCAACCTTACCTGTAGATTGCCTGATGGGCAATGATCTGGAAATTTCAGCCTGGGCTGAAGTTGAACACCAAACCCATCTCAGGATGTTGGGTGTCCCTGTAAAGGTTAGTGGGGCTGTGATGGCCACAGCCCCAGCCCAAGAATTTGGAGCGATGGAGCCTGAAAAAATGCCCCCCCTCTCCCCCAACAGAGAGCACAAGGGTTGAAGAAAAGTCTTCTTCCCCCCAGACAGTAGGTAAGAGTCAGCCTCCTCAGGGAACTGACCCTACCCCTAGTGAAGGAACTGCCACAGAGGTAGTCAGGCCTGGCCTGGCCACCCCCTGATGGCAGAGGACCCTTCCAAGGTGGTACCCAGTCTGGAGCAGGTAACCTGCCCCTCTCTACCCTGCCTCAGTCAGCCCAGGGCTGCAGAGGTCAGGGAGGTCAGTGGACCCCCCAGGGCCCCCTGTCCAGAGGAACCCCCCCATCAGCAGATTAGGGGCACCCAGCCTAGTAGCCCTAGCCAGGTAAAAATTCCTGTACACACTGAGGGATCCCCCATACCTTTATGTAGGGACCTCCCCAGAAGGACTCTGGTAGGCAAGGGCAAACCTGGGACCAGAAGGTTCCAAACCTGCCATGTCCCTCCAGTAGTCCATCCAAAGGGACCCAACCCCCAGCTGTAGGCAGCCAAAGGTTGACCCTTAGAGCAAAGTGCAACTCAGTCATGGAAAGACAGGCATACATGGTGACCAGTGATCTGAGGAAGCTGAGGCCATCATTCCTAGGGCCTCACTTCCCTACTCAGACACCTCACCAGCCTTGTACTTTACCTAAGCACACCACAGGTAGTGATTCCCAATGGTGGAGACCCTCTCATACCCTTAGGGTGAGGGATTGCTTAGTGGACCATAAGACAGGGGGCAACCATGCTAGTGCAGGTGCTTCCTTATATGGCCACTTAGTCAATAAAGGCTCAACTGGCCAAGGTTAGCCTTATCTCCTTTCGTTTGGGGGGGTTATGTAGGAAGGTGGAATCTGACTATATGGTGGCCCCCACTTTTTTTATGGTGTTTTGCTGGTTTATGACTTAGTTGGGCTGGGATCCTGCTATTCAGGGCCCCAGTCTATCTGCTTTCCCTGTAAAATGGTTTCCATGTGCCTTAGGCACATCACTGATTGGAATCTGGAGTGCCCTTATAAGTCCCTAGTATATGGTATACTATGTACCCCGGGCATAGGTACCTCAGAGGCCTACCAGGGGCTGCAGCATGTATTGTGCCACCCCTGGAAGGCCATCCAAACTGACACCACAGGTCTGCTACTGCAGCCTGGGTAAGGTGGTGCATGCACCCCTTACTGTGATATAGGTTACCTATATCACTATATACATACACACATATAAACCTATAAGTCACTCCTATGGCAGGCCTTATCAATCCTGAAGGCAGAGTGCGTGGTTCCTATGTGAGAGGGTGCCCCTGCATGAGCAGGGCCCCTCTGCAGCGTTCGGAGACCCTTCTCTGATGCTGTTTGTAGTGCAGCCTGACCATATACTCTTAAGCGCATTATAACCTCGCGTTAAATGCTAACTTTGGAATGGCTGCACCGAAACATGTCATGTTTGGTGTCAAACATCTTGGAATACTACCCCCGCCAATTCTGGCGGCGGGGGTAGCATTCCACCCTTCTAGAGGGAGAGACATGTTAACCCTGGCCTGGCCGGTAACTTCTTTCTAAAGCCCTGGCATCACAAAATGGATGCTGCTGCCACAGACACAAGTCTGGCCTCCTGCTGCTGGACGAAACTCCGGCAGGGGAGGCCTGGACAATAGGTTTCCTGTCCCAGGGAGGTGTGACCACCTCCCCAGACAGGATAGTGTGTATTGGGGCTGGGCGGGAGCACTTTCGGGTGCTTTGAAGTCCTGCACTGGGGGCACACTTGGTGTCCCTGTGCATACCCCAGTTCAAACCGGATCAGGGCTTGCAGCCCCTGCTTTGGCGCGAACTGGACAAAGGAAAGGGGTGTAGCCACCCCTCTGCCCTGACCCACCCATAGGTGGGGCCACAGAGTAGTCCAACCCCTAAACTTAGTATAAGTATAGGAACCCAGTCCTTAGGACTTTAGATTATCCCTGGATGAAACTCTGAAACAGAATCCTGGACCTTCGACGCTCTACTCAAGACTAGAGGACAGAAGAATCTCCCTTGGGGTCAAGGAGTGACTCCCCTGCTTGGCAGGCACCAAAGAAGCAATTGTCCGGTCTGCATTGCCTAAGCTCCCATCGGACGCCGAAGTCTTTGCATCACCAGACATGGATTTCCAGACTTCCCCGAGGCTGCCCTGAGTCCCCATCAAAGCTGAGGTCCGTAGCTGTCGTGGGTAACGTGGAACCGTGACCCCTGGTCACCGCACGCATTTGCTAGTGCATCCTCTTCTGGGTCTCCCACGAAGTCGTGCTTTGGGCTTCAAGTAGCCCTAGCCTCCAGCACCAACTGCACCGAAGATCACTGGCCTCCACTCCACGAGTGTCCTGTGAGCCAGCTCCACGGGCGACGTCTCGAGGCTCCTTCGCGGTCGCTAGCCCGTTGGCTAGTAGCCCTTCACGAAGGCCAATCCTTTTCTTCTTGGGCTCCCTGGTTGCTCTAGGCTTGCCCTCACTTACCCTTGCTGGGTGAGTTCCTCAGATCTTGCTGGTCTGCATCATCGTCATTCTTCACTTTCATTGAGACTTGCCGTTGCCAAGGCTTGTTGGGTCCAATCCGGTCGCCGACACCTCAGCACTCGACAGACATCATGTACCAGCCCGAATCCTGCTCCTGGTTGCTGACAACGCCTCCTCGACCTCGTGGCTGAAGAGTCAAGACGACTGTCAACCTACCTGAAGCACTCGACATCGGTGGGCATCCGCTCATCGCCTTCCTGGTCACTGGCTAGTGACCCAGACTCTGTCCCCTCTGCTTTCAGGTTCTTCAGATCTCCGATCCACTCTTGGATCCACCCGGACACTTTCCACTTGGTCGCCAGCAGCACTTTGCAGCAGATCGCCATTCAAATCGACGACGAAACCCGACCCCGAAAGGCACCTATGCACCCGGCTTCCTGGGTGAGGTAACACGAGTACTCCGGTGCTCCCGTGGGTAGAGACTCTAGAACGACCTAGTTCTCAAAGGGTTTGCTCCAAGTCCTCCTTTAAGTGTCCCTTTTCTTTAATTTCCTGATCGCGACTTTCTCCATAGAAGTTAACGGCGTATCGCGGTTGTGTATTTACACTGCACGCGTCCCCGTGGGTCCCCTGTGTCACTACCTTGGGTGGTTCCTTGTGGTCCAAGCACTTCTAGAGGCTCTAGGCCTAGTGTCTAGTTCAGTCGTGGTTCTTATACCACTTTATTGGTATATGGTTTGGTACGCCCTTGGGCCCAAACGTGTATTTGTGCTATTACTGTGTTTAAATAACTTATAACGTGTGTACTTCGAACTCTAGCCTCATAAAGAGAGGCCCAGACAACTCCTGAAGCCACATAAAACATTTCTCATGCGGCGGAACGTATTCCGATCATAAAGCGATGGCTCTGGGGACCTTATCTCAGCGAGGTGTGCTCCCTGGAATGATCTTCCCCCCAGCCTGTCGCACTCAAGATGGTGGCTTTCTGGCCTGGCCCGGGTTGGCTTTGAGGAGCGGGCCTTGCACTGCGGTGGGTCAGGGCGGGGGGGCCCGGGGGTCCGGCGTGGACAGAGCAGATCCCATCACTCATCACCCCCTCCCCTACCTCTTCCATCCCTCACTCTTTCTACCTCCCATATTCCTTTCCTCTCTCCCCTGAATTTCTCTCCCCTTGCCTGCTTTTTTCCCTATGCCTGAGCCATGCTTCTGTAACTCATAATTATATATATATGTAAATATGTAATATATAATTGTCCAAGCCTAATCGCTGTTAAAATGTAATCCTGAGTGAACTTACTATTTGTATATATAGAACTCTAACCGCTAGTATATGTAGTAGACCTTTGTACTTACTACCAGTCATATGTGATTTTAGAGTTTTCCGTTTGTGGGGCATATTATCAAGGGGCCGCGATAAGATTATCGCCGCTTTAGCGTCCGTTTTCGGGCGAAAAGCGGCGATAATATTATCGCTATATTAAGAAGGACACGCTAGCGCGTGTTTCCTTGCCTTAGCGCCCGTTTTCAGCACGCCTCGCATCGCATCGCTAATGAGATGCAAAGGAGGCGTGCCTGACAAAACCCCACGTGAAAATATCGCTAACCCAGCTTCGCGATATTATCAACGAGGGGTAGCGATAAATGAAATTGCGTTAACTATGCCTTAACGCTGGAATTTAACGTCTGTTAAATTCCAGACTAAGGCATACCTAACATGGGGGGTGGATTGTGTGGTAAGACCACAGGCCCTATCATCAAGGATATCGCCGTTTTCCATGGAACATCGCTGGAGACCAGAAGAGACATGTTAGGGAGACGAACAAAAGTATCAAAGCGGGAGAAACAGAGACAGAAAAAAGAAACATCAGAGACAGTATGAATAGAGATGCAGAGACAGAATGGAGAGTCCTGCAAAGAGAGTATGGGGAGCCCAATGGAGACATCAAGGGGACAATTTCAGAAATAAAACATCTATGAACTAAAGAAACAACATAGGGAGGCTTGCATGGAGCTGTGGGAGTTCAAACCATGACAAGATGCTTTAGGATCTGAGGTTAAAGTTCAAACGTTTTCTTCCTCCTGAGAAGCAGTGGGAGTCTTGGGAAATGTATCAGTTTTTTGAGGTGACAACAGATGGGCCAAAGGCGTGATAAGGGCTGAGAGGGACAGGTGAGTCCTGTGCTAACATCATTGAAAAGTAAACGATGCCACTCCAATCATTCATTAAATGTGTCTTTCCATGTAATCCTACACACCCCTTCGGACTCTTCATTACACTATCCATGCCTTGAGAAAGGGTTCCTATAGTATATTATTTCTATTTTCACTACAAAGGACATCAACTACTCTTTATCACCTCCTTGGCATGCAGGAAAGTAGTCATGGAATGCTTGATAGCAGGCTTCATCGCAAAAGCAGTTTATTCGTCTGCAGAGGTCATCTCTTCCTGGGGCGCCTCTCCGCAGCTCCCTTCGTACATAGTAACAAAAAGAGAATGTAATCAGTCAATCAATTGAAGAAGACATATTTCAGAATAAAGAAGATCAATAAAATCTGTTTAATAACTCATTAATTAGATCTAAGGCAGGTCCACTCCACACACAGGCATATACACCCTAAAATTAGAAAAAAACGTTCATAGTTCAGGAAACTCCTAAGGCAGACTTTAGTGGTTTTTAGGGTACCATTTGCTTATTTGCTACCCATATTAGTGTTGAAAATGTCTCCCTATGATCCATTTCAATTTATGGGTTTGTGATGTCAACATTTTGCAAGTAGGCATGTTTTCTGAGTTGTAGGTGTCTAATTGTGAATTCATCTTTACAATTTTTTATAATTTAAAAATTGTAATACAAACTAACTCTCCTGATTTTGAGGTAATATGTTGGGTGAGGCACTTGTAGTGTCCTTTAATATCGCTTTATGTTGTATTAGTTCCTCCGTGCAGCCACTAATATTTGTATAGCCTGCATCCAACAGCTACCCATTCACACATCTGAAATTGCTGAACAAGAAATATCTTTCGACAACATGAAAATGTGACAATTTTTATAACAATTTTCTTATATTTGTTTTGTGAGACGTAACCAATACATGATACAAAATTCCCAGTGCCTTTATTTCATATCCAAGGTTGATCCTTGTGTAGAAGCTATTCTAGATCCATGGTTATTAATAAGAAAATTCTCAAGGAATTTCACATAATTAACTATGATGGACATTTACATGTGATAAAAATCTATTACTATTCGGTATTGTAACTATATCTAGATATTGGGATATGAGTTCCAACAAGCTGCTTTGTCCAAAAAAAATCATTTATATTGGGTGGTAAACAAGAGAATTGTGTTTATTTTGTGCAATGCAACACAGCACAGAAGTAACAGGACAGTTCATTGTCATTTGTTTGTATTTATCATGAATTGTTACCTGTGCCCTAACCGACCATCCAGGTCTATGTAAGAAAGATATTGAAAACATACATAAGAAAGATATTGAAAACATTCATTGCAAAAATGTTGATTGCCTAATACAATTTTAATATAATTTATAATATAATCAGTGCATTTTTTATAAGGATTTTCTTACGTTTAAACTGAGTACAATCATAATAAAATCGAATGTGGGCGTGGCTTAGGAGCCAGGCATGGCGGACGTGCCTTCGTAGAGCTCCGCTAGCCCGAGCCCGTTTGGTGCCAAAATCCTTTACTTATCCTGACCCCGGACCGCGCAGCTGCTACGAATTGCCAGCGGACCACATCGGGACCTTTGTGGCACAGTTTCGTGGCGGTGGCAGGCGGAGTTGGCCCTGACCCGAGGCCGACGCGTGTGAGGCCTGGAAGTGTGGAGCCCACGCGAGGGACGCGCTGTGTGGGCCGGGCCGCTGAGGTTGCGGCCAACAGACAAGCTGCGGGAGCCTCACCGCGGGGATCGCCTTCACTCAACGGGGCCTCGACAGGGTGCCGGTGTGGACTTGGGGTCAGAGGGCCTGCTGGCGAGTGGGATCAAGCCTCGATCTGGGCCTTCCCTGTGGTGCCGTCGCTGCGGGCCCCTCCCCCTCTCCTCCCCTGAGCTGCTGGGGTGTTTGGCTTCCTTTTCTCTCTCTGTGTGGTATTGTCTTGTGGCCGTTGCTCCTTATTGGGCTGTATCGGATCCTAGCGTGCTGGGGTCATATGCACTAGCTCTGGGCAGTGTCGGACAATCCACGCCCTAGACATTTTGGGTAATGTTGGGTAACGTTGGGTGGGTGGGCTCCCTTGGGGGAACTGCTTGGGTCATCACGTTTGGGGCCTGAGACATGATTCCACCGCGACACGTATTCCTTGTTATTGGAAGTATGGGGGTGGGGGGGGAGGCGGGACATGTTGGGTTTGCGGTTGTTGGTTTTTATGTTCTGCGCACCAGACACACTGTCACACACTATGCCACAGTTCCACCATCGCTCGACGCACACTTTGATGTTCAGGGATGACCCACAACGCAGGTAATTCTCCTTTGGGAGAACTTAATAGTCTTTCTTGGAATGTACGGGGACTGCTGAACAAGATTAAACGGGGGCGGTGCTTTGCTTAGCGAAGCGTTATTTAGCCAACGTCCTACTATTGCAGGAGACTCATCTCCTAGGTAATAAAGCCCCTTCTCTTACCAGATTTGGGTTTACCACTGTTTACCACTCCGGCTTTACGAAGGGCGCGCGAGGCACAGCGATTCTTATCCACCGCCGAGTACCGATCCACATTACACAACTCTGGTTGGATTCCGGTGGGCGCTTCACAGTTGTCTCGGGTACTGTTGCCGGCGAACAGATCACATTTGGGAGTGTTTATGCCCCACCACCGCTGGGCCAGACGTTTACAGATAGAATCACACAGCTTTGGGGAGACCTCCCAGGCGGCCTGATGATACTGATTCCAAAGATTGTGGGTTTGCCCTATGACCTGCACATCCATTCACAACAATTTTTAACTGTATCATTGAATGAAAACATTTTTTAGGGTGCTCCCATGGTGTCACAATACCCACCCACCAGGGTATGCTTCCACTAGGACTGAAACAGCCTAGAACAATATTCAACCAAAACACACCGAAGCACACCAAATAGTTGTAACTATTATCGAAAAGCACAAAGAAACTCGATAAATGAGTAAAGTTTTTTCCACACTGTGTGGTTCAATTCGCCATAGATCAATGTCCTTTTTGTAGAAGTCCACAAAGAGTCTTGAATCAGGTCCTTTTGTTTGTTTTATTTCATTTCTTTAAACATGGAACACAGCAGGAGCCGACGTACGTTTCGCCCCCCCGGGCTTTCTCAAGGCTCGGATATGAAAGTTGAATTCATTTCCATAATTTCAAGCGCATGGTATTGATTGACTACCCTCAATACTGATTCTCCCAGAACGAATGTGTTGGGTGCAATGTCAATCAGACTGGCAGTGGTGTTTACTTCTTTAAAAGTACATGCATCTCCTCTCAGGGATACGCTTCACGATGTCGCTTTACTCTGTACTTGGGACCTTGATAAGTCCTCTCTCCGTCTCTCTGTGTTCTCCGCTCCTCGTAACCGACCGCAACGCGCTTCCGAACTATTTGGTGTGCTTCGGTGTGTTTTGGTTGAATATTGGCCTGATGATACTGGGTGGAGATTGGAATGATACCATGGCCCCGCATGACAGATGGCGTACGATGCCGCTCGACAGATCCCCCGCCGTCTCCAAATTGAATAGGCTTGCACATACACTAGGTTGGTGGGATTCATGGCGGGCATTTCACCCTACTGAGTCGGGGTTCACATACGCATCGGCGGTCCACCCCACACTTTCGCGTCTCGATTATATTTTCCTCCCATACAGCTACATACACAGAGTGGCACACACATCCATTTTGCCCAGAGGCCTCTCGGATCATTCGCCTGTTCAACTCAAGCTGCGCCTGCGGATCCACCGGGCCCCATACAGGTGGCGCATGTCCCCATGGCTCCTCCGGGATGCCAATTATCAGGAGACATTACATCTTGCGATCGCAGACTATCTCAGTTTCAACGTGGGCCCCTCACCGTCTCATATCACTACCTGGGAGGCTCTTAAGCCAACCATTAGGGGGGCGGACATTAGTTTTCGCACCGGGGAAAAGCGGCGGCGCTTGGCACAGGTGAGGGAACCAGAGGACCGTCAGGCCCAACTGAGCTGCTGGAGGGATCTGATCCCGGTTCCCGCCGGAACCTCCTGCATGTCCAACAGCAGCTCCACCAGCTACATACGGACAGTGCCAAAGAGGCGTGGCTGGCGACCCAGTACAGAATTTATCAATGGGGCGACAAGTCCAGTCAAATGCTTCACAGGTTGTGCCAGGTCCGGTCGACCCAGGCACAGGTTCCCCTTTTGAAGGCCCCGGACGGCACCGTGTGTTCCTCCCCCGAGGCCGTGGTCCAAGCCTTTGCTTCCTTTTACGCCGCTCTGTACGAGGTGCGAGAGGTGATAGCTGAGCCCCTCATTGACGAATTCCTCTCTGACATTCCCCCTCGCCGCTTGTCCAATGAAACGCAGGACTTGCTGGATAGCCCTATCACGTTGGACGAACTGCAAGCTGCATTGACTAATGTCCACCCAGGCCGGGTTCCCGGTCCGAACGGATTCCCCTGCGACTTCTTGCGCCCACACATGGTGACCCTGGGGCCCCACTTACTTGAGGCACTACACGAAGCCCTGGAACAGCGCATTTTGCCACTTGACTGGCGGCACACCAAAATTGTTGTTTTCCTTAAACCCGGACGTCCCCCGGAGGACCCAGTCTCATACCGTCCCATTTCATTGATGAATTTCGAACCCAAGCTTCTGGGGAAGGTTCTGGCTGACCGCCTTCGTACCTGTATTCAAGACCTGGTACACCCAGATCAGTCCGGCTTTATGCCACAGCGCTCCACCAGACACAATATCAGGCGAGCCCACAATGCTATTGCAGAGGCCCCCAGCCTAGGTCATCCCGCGGCGGTTCTACTGGCCGATATTGACAAGGCGTTTGACTCGCTGAGCTGGACTTACCTTTTTAAACTCCTGGAGGCCGTCAACCTGGGTCCCCGGTTCATAGCATATGCGAAGCTACTGTATACGGATCTCACCTCCTCGATTTGTGCGGCCGGATGCTGCTCGGCCCCCTTTCCCATCCATAGGGGTACGCGCCAGGGGTGCCCCCTATCCCGCTCCTATTCGCCTTAGCGATAGAGCCTCTGGCTGCGTGGGTGTGCCAAAACCCCCTCATTAGGGTACTGGATTGGTCGCCGGAGCACTCCGACAGAATTGCGCTCTATGCAGATGATGCCCTGTTCTTCATGTCAGACCCATGGGCCTCGGGGCCTCGTGTCCTCCAAATTCTCCGTATCTTTGGGGAGACCTCCGGTCTCTTCGCCAACCTGTCAAAATCTAAGCTGTTTCCTATCCACGGCAAACAGAGAAGCCAAGCCTGGGCCTCGGAGCTGATTATCACAGAAACTGGCTTTAAGTACCTGGGGGTCTATATCTCACGGTGTCCCACCATTGCCTGGACGTACAACATTGCTCCACTACTCCCGGCTGTTCGCGATGAAACGACGATTTGGTCCCAACTACCCCTATCGTTGTACGGCACATCCGCAATTTTTAAAATGGTGTCCCTACCGCGCTTACTCTATAGGCTCCAGAATTATCCCTACCCTATCCCCCCGTCGTGGTTTACCCAACTCAATGCACTCTTGAATAGATTCTTATGGCTAGGGGGCGGGGTTCGCGTGGCGCTTTCAACGTGTACGCAGTCCACATATTGCGGGGGTATCGCGGCGGCAGATGTTTGCGCATACTACTATGCCTCGCACCTCCTACGCCGTGGAACGGATTGCCATGGCGGGTACTCCTTTGCTCCATTTCTTATACAGCAACTCTTCCCTGGATGCGCTTCCTCCGGCTTGCCAGATGGTTATCCAGACATGGAGGCGGGTGGTTCGGTCCACGGGCTGGTGGGGTAAGCTGACGGGCGCCACTCCCCTCTGGCAGGGTACCTTTCTACGGTCGGCTTCAGCGCTCATGGGATTCCACAGGTTGGACCTTATTGGTATATCTACGCTTGGGGACATTATGCAGGGGACCACTCTCAAATCCTTTCAAAAGGCTGCAGTCTGATTTTGACCTCCACAAATCGCAGTTCCATCGCTATCTGCAGCTCCGTCACGCCCTGACCCCCCTGATTCAGCAGCTAGAGTCTCTACCGGAGTTCCACCCGCTGGAAGGCCGCCTGTTGATGGGGGATCTCGGGGCCCACAAAATCCAGCAAATTTACCAGACGCTCAATACACATTCCAGGACCACTATTCATAAAACCCAGGAGGCATGGGCAGCTGATCTGCTGGCCCTCACAGATGACGACTGGGCCGAGGCGTTGGCTAGCCCTCGGTATGCTGCTGTCTCTACCAGATATAGACTAATCCAATTTAAATACCTCCACAGGGTATATTATACTCGTAATTGGCTTTGGAGAATAGGGGCAATCCAGTCCCCGGTCTGTCTTCGATGCAACGCAGGCGAGGGGTCGTTCCTCCATACGGTGTGGGGCTGTGGGGCGCTGCAGATATTCTGGTCCGGCGTGTTATCTTGCTTAGGTCGCGTCCTGGCGTGGGATATCCCGTCGGACCCCAGACTGGCGCTTTTACACAGCACGGAAGACATTGGGGGGAACCGGTATAAGAGACACCTCTTATTTTTGGGCCTCACCTTAGCTAAACGCGACATAGCGCAGCATTGGAAGGACACGTCCCCACCTAGCATAACTAATTGGAAGAAGGCACTGGACAGGTGCATGTCTGCAGAGATTGCGGTGTTTCAGGCGAGGGGGTGTCCTCAGAAGCATGGCAAGATTTGGTCTCGTTGGGCCGCGTACAGAGGTATAGATCTGCCTCCACTGTCGCAGTCCGCCGCCCTTGATCCTATTGAACGATTGGTGGTGAATAATTTGCCTGTTTAATGTATTGATGTTAAAGAGACGTGGCAATGTTTCCTAAGTATGTACAGTGCGCATTAGGGGAGTGGGGGGTTACATGTTTTTCCTGGTCTGATGTTCGGCAGACTATTGGGGGGGGTTTCATACGGTACCCAGAGACATTATTTTATGCATTTCCTCTGTACTTTGCTTGTCGGGCTCCGCCCCTCTGGTACGCTGAAAACTCAATAAAATCTGTTGTTAAAAAAAAAAAAATCGAATGTGAATACTCCGTAAACCCCCATAGGGAACGTGAGCCAAAAAGATCTATCTGAGTACTTAAGAAGTCGACTAAATTAGATGAGAATGGAGGTAGACCCACCTACTATCCCTTAATGAAAATCTAGTTAAAGATGGGATGCACATTACGCTTAAGATTTAAATTAAATCCAGGGTACTCCTGTCTCCTTCATAAAATTGCTCCATTTGGAGCAGCATCTCAGTCCACGATGCATCCTCACCATGCTGCTGGCCCGCGACCCTCGATGCCATTCCCTTCCTCCCACAGCCTCTTGTCATTTTCATGAGTCTCTGTTGTGGCTGAATCTGCCACCAGAAAGACTGCTTTGCCATGGCATCTTTATGCCTGTCCCACTTACTTTCAAACCTGTTGGATCATCACTCCTTCTCCCATATAGCTGAGGGATGGATCATAATCTTATCATTCCACTTCTAAGACTCTAGTGCGTTCCTCTGACCACAGTTTTCTCCTAAATAATCAAACTCATGTGCAATTAGTTCCTGACATAAACGTTGATTTCTATCTTAGACGTTATTGTGGAATCCTCTGTGGCATCCATATCGTCTTCCAATTCTGTAAATTTCCCAGGGTTAATTAAATTATACAACATTTTAGTACGTCCCCTTCCTTTTCTGTCAATGGCTAGTCTTGCTGTAGGAGTCCTGAGAGTTGATTTAGAGTTTAGTGGAGAGGGTACTCTGGTGCAACTCTTTACCTTGTTTAACACAGAATATTAATTCCACCCTAATCTTTCCTGGTTTGCACCATGTATCTTTCAACCACAGCTCCTGATATTTCCGTTCTTGCACCCACACATGTACCCACAATAACTCTGTGCTGTATGTGACTATAGGCCCTAACAATTTTCTTTTATAAAATGATGTAAAGGCCTATGGAGTAATGTGATTAGCATTATCATGGATGATGTCCTATAATTGTCATCAGTGATGCTTACGATGATGCCATTTGAGATTACATCAGGGATGTCATCAATGATGTCAGTTACCATGTCCTGAGTGATGTAATATGTGACATCATAAGCAGTGCATGATGGGGCACAAGTTACAGTTAGTGCACTAAACTATTATTGGAGAATTTCACGAATGTTTCTCTTTTTAAATATTAGTTCTGATCTCATTTTAACATCTAACTATACAATCACTTCAGCGAATGTCTGTTTTTTTAAACATAAGCTAAGATCTTATGACTATACTGTAAGAAACTGGGTTATTGGTTAAGGGGGGAAACCTTACTCAAGCAACTGCGGCAATCCTTTTCAGGGTGAACCACGAAGTTAGTAAATTAACCTGTGCTTAACCCTTTGGTAGCTGGGCACAAAAGCATTCAGGCTTAACTTAGAGGTTATGTGTAAAGTAGTTATGCTTCACACAAACAGATGATTGTTATGGTGCATGTGCGTAAACATGATGGGGCAGATTTACAAGCCCCTTGCGCCACTTTTGTGTCACTTTTCCCATGTTAAAAGTGACGCAAAAGTGGCGCAAGGGGCTTGTAAATCTGCCCCGATATGCTTTCCTGGATGAGATGGCACCGCTCTATTACAATTATTCTTTCAGGCCTTCTTACTTTCTGGCCTCATCACCTTTCTTTTCTTTGGCATGCTCCCTTCCTCTGTCCCAAGCCAGTCTAGTGTTTCCTTCCAGCTGCCGTGCAAAAAGCTTCCACCAGGTTTTGCAACATTGCGCGGCAACCTGCACGCCATCTGGCACGGGACACATTTTGCTGAGCATTTTCCAATTGGAAAAGCTCTCCATGCCGATTCCTACTTTGAGTCCCATTCTTCAAGATAAGCTTACACGCGCACTGTCGCGCTACTGGCCGCCCGGCGCCGGATTCCGCCTCCTAACACTCTTCTTTCATTCATTTGTTTGTAGCTTTAATGGACAAGCTACTATTGACTTACCCTAACAGGGGCAACAGCCTTGCAGCCCTGTAACAACTCAGTTATTGGGGCCCTGATTGTTCTACGCTCCTCAGTTAGATTTGGTAAACTTTTTTGACCACTGGCCTTTCACCTCCTGGGTTCAAATTTTGGATAGTCCCATTTTAGTTTGGCATTTATTTATCGCCAACATCCCCTTAATCAGTCCTAATTGCTGTGCCCTTGTCCACCCTTCTAAACAGGACCTTCCTTTCCCTTTTTTCAGAATTCATTGCAATTGCATCGCTATGCATACCAGTTCACAGGTGCAGTTCTTGACGCTCCACTCCATGTATTCCCATATTGATTTGCTCACCTATAGTGACTTCAATTACTTTTCGAATACTACCATCCTATTCATCAACAGGTAGTTCACTCACCTCCCTAATCAGCTTGCTTCTCACTCCCCTGTCAAATACTCCATTCTTACTTCAATTTATCTCTTGTATACAGCACCAACTGAATTAACGTGTAATCCTCTCCTGAGGATGACGTAAATTTGAACAGGTCAAAAGCCATTGACTACTCAGTGTACTCTTTGGTGTCTTTGGTTCTTAACATGTTCTCGATTCATTTTGTTCTCAGTGCCCATGTTATGTATCCATTTTAAAGTGTTGCACCTTTTCCGCTGTTTAATGCACTTTACCATGCACCTTCCTTGCGCCGTTCACCTTTACACGAGCACTTCCGTATGCACTATTTTCTGGATTACACCTGCATATAATGTAATAGTGCTGATATAACTAATACATTTGGCATTTAAAGATTCCAATACAGACTGCAATTTTTTTAAAAACTGTAGTTATTTCCCTGTTTCTGTTCTCTCATAATTGATTTTGCACCTTACGAAATCGTCTTGAAGTACTACCTGTTGAGACAGTTTTGTTTGTTATTAACTTACTGAAAGTGGCATTTTCACAATTGTGACATGAATTCGGATTCACCATTAAGGATGGTTTTAAATTGCATGTAATTTAAGCGTAAACATGATATTCCGACCTGCTCTCAAACAAATGTAGTCACTTATTAAGTGTAGTAAGGTAACCCAATGTTATCCAGTGGGCGAGGTAGACCTTGCTGCATTGAAAAAACAAATGTGTGAATTTTTCACTACCAGGATATGTAAAACTTAAACCCACATATCCTACTTTTTAAATACAATGCACACTGCCCTATTGGCCTTTAGGGCCTTCCCGAGGGATGATTTATATGTTTTAAAAAGGAAGGTTTAGGCCTGGCAAAAGGTTTATTTGATAGCTCAAACTGGCAGTTTAAAACCACAGGCTCCTATAGCAGGTCGAACAAATGTTTAAAAGGCCCACTTTAGTGAGTGGCACAATGAGTGCTGCAGGCCCACAAGTACCATTTAATTCATAGGCCCTGCGTCCATGTAGTACTACTTTACTAGGGGCTTACAAGTAAATTAAATGTACCAATAGTGTAAGTCCATTTCACAATTTTTAAAGGAGAAAACACAAGCAGTTTAGCACTGGTTATCAGAGGTGAAGTACACAGAGTCCTAATGCCAATGAAAACCAATTCAGAAAAGCATTATGTTTGCTGGTGACTCTGCAAGGAGGGCCAAATCCAACATAAGCCTCATTTGTAACCTCACGCTAAACTTTGTTTTTTGCAGTGAACCCCTGTATTTCTGATCATATTCAATGTAATGAACTGTTACAGTAACTCCTCCCTGATGTCTATGCTGGGATGTTCTCCACGTGGGACAATGATCATATTCATATGCCCAACCTGTGGCCAGCTCCGCTGCTGCGCTAGGCCTTTGGCGATGCACAGCAGGAGGGTTGGCTGCAGGGCCTGGCCTCTGCTCTCAACCCCCACATGAGTGGCCAAACATTTGTGCCGTCTATTACCAGACCATTCTTATTTTCTTGTTTGTTACTGCAGTACCGGTACTGATACCATGGTACCTCACTGAGGGCCTCAATCGGTACAGCAGTACCGGGGGCAGGGACTGTAGTTTTGGGGTTGGCCACAGGGTGTGACATCCAGGCAGGCCCTGCTCCCAATCCCCCACAAGCGCCTAACACCCCATGGGTGCACAACCCAACACCTAACCCACTGTGGGTGTTCTATGCCCCACAAGCAACCAATGTGGCCCTCCCCTTGCACACAACCATCAGCTCTGCACAGTGATGTGTTGGCTCTGCTGCCAACCAACTGTAGGGGGCCAACCATAGTGCACTGCCTACAGCATGCACAATAGTGGTTGGCTGCAGGGTCACTGTGCACAGCCTCTGGCCGCTGGCTCGGCTCTGCACCCATCAATCCACAGGCTTCCCACTCCCCAGCGAGGGTGCGATGTCAGGGGTCATACAGAACTAACAGGAAGTATTGGCTTCTGGTAAAGCAGAAGAGCCTAGATAGAGACAAAGTCACAGATTTAATCAGTCAGTGCCCCGGGGATGATGATTCATGTCACTTGACTCACTGGATGACTTGATGCTGGGTGAGGAATGAGTGGTCCCGTGGTGTTAGGTTAAGATACACGATACCAGGGAGACTGAGTGGTGGAATCTAACGAAAGATTGAGCCTTACCAGACTAGCGGTGTAGTCTCATGGATGGAAGGCACCGGACCATGGCTTGGTTAGTGACAAATTAGCCCGATGCAAGATGGTACTTAGATGGATTATGCGGAATGATAGCATAATGGAAACGTTCTAGATTCTTCTCTGTGGGCCAATATGGCTGAGCATGAGGGAGTTGGGTGTCATGCAAATCTTGCAGGGTCAAGGGTTTTGTGAATTTGGATTTTGTTTAGTGTCTGGGAGCACAGTGGTAGAATAATCTTATCAGTGGCATCCTTACCCGGTAAAATATGCTATGCAAGGTGGCAACACTTGTCTGATCCACTCGAAATAGCATCATGATTTCATTGTCCTAGAACTCACTGGGGAATACTAAGTTAAAGATACGTGCCAACCTGAGCTAAAGGTACATGGTCAGAAAGAACCACAGCACAGAAATGGCACTCATCGCTGCCACCAATGACATAAGAACCATCCTAGACTAAGGAAAAACAACGTGGATCATCCTGCTCAACCTCTAAGTAGCATTCAACAAAGTTTACCACAACACACTGCCATGAGTTTGGTATCCAAAGAGTCAGACTGCCACCTTTCACATCGAAGGCCAAGAACTTAATATGCCGAATCCCCCAGGGATCATCCCTCAGCCCTACCCTGTTCAGTGTATACAAGGCCCCGCTTCCCAACAGCATCAGATCTCAAGGTTGCACCATCATCTCCTTTGCAAACAACACCTAACCCATCCTTTCCCTGACAGATGAGACCCCCCCTACCAGAACCAACTTCACCAACTGCATAACCTCGGTAGCAGAATGGATGAAAACCAAATGCTTGAAGCTCAACTCCAGCAAAACAGAAGTACTGGTCTTTGGAAACAGGAACTCCCCATGTGATGCCATCTGGTGGTCGACAGAACTGACCAGCACCTAAACCCACTGACCATGCTAGAAATCTGGAGATCATCCTGGACAACAAACTCAACATGATGGCAAAAGTCAACGCAGTGAGCTCCTCCTGCTTCCACATCCTGCAGATGCTGGCTAAAATCTTCAAGTGGCTTCCACAGAAACATCAGGCGAACCATCACACAAGCACTCATCACAAGCAGACTCGACTGAAGCAATTCACTGTACACCAGAATCTCCGAGCCACTCCTGAACAGACTTCAGACCATTCAGAATTCATTGTCAACCTTCCCCGCTTTACCCACATCTCACCTCACCTCAAAGAGCTTCACTGGCTCTCCATTCAAAAACAACACAGCCAGTTTAAACTCCTCATGCACACTTACAAAGTCCTGCACAACATGTTACAGGGATTCTGTTTGGAAGCAGAACTATGCCTGTGATCACAGGACATCAGAATGTAGGGTTGAGTCACTGTATCACATCAGTACCTATAGGCCCGAATCTGACTAGCTCATAGTGCCTTACCTGCCCTCCAAACCTTCCTAGAGTGACCGGTAAATTGGCAACCCAGAAGACAACCCTCTAGACCCCAGGGGAACCATGGAAACAAATGTTCTTCTTTTGTTTTCTCACTCATGCATCTCCATAAAAAAAACAAAAGAAAGACACGAGGAAAGTTTACAATATTTATTGAAACTATTGTGCTTTTTAGGTCGAGCTTTAGCAGCAGCGTGCATGCGCTGCTCGCTCTGTGAGGCATGCAGTGATAGAGTATGGGAGACAAGCTGCCCTCACTCTCCGCCCATATTTTTCATTGGCTTCTGTGTTTGTCCTTCGTAAATTCTGTCTTCTGATTGATTATGAGGCTTGCTAGTCCCGCCTTATTATACCATGTTGTCATTTGTACCCTCCCATGGCTATTGGCCCCTTTACTTCGAGTGTTACACTCTACGGACGTGTTATTTAGAGCACAATTTTTTTCTGTGCCTTCTCACCCCCTCCCCCGCCCGCACTTACGTTGCCCGTGCCTTCTTCCCCCTCCCCCGTACTTCTGTTGTCCATGCCTTCTCGCACCCCCCGCCCGCACTCCCGCTGTCCGTGCCTTCTTGCCCACCTGCCCCCCGCCCTCCCTCCCGTTTGCAATGCAATAGATCTTGCGTAAATGCGAGTCCTATTGCATTGCAAATGCTTGTTTTCAGTCGTAGTGACTAGAGTGTCATGATGAGCACTAGTGCAAGTGAGGAAGGTGACCCCTCCTACCACCTGGTTGTGTAGTGAAATGGGTGGTGCAGATGGCCCCGAAAATCCCCGGTGCCACTGCACCTGCTGCGCCACTGACAACCACGTTTCCGGGGACCCCCTAGCACAGCACAGATCTGCAGGACACCCTCCCATTCATATGTGTGGCTACGGGGGGTCAGGGGGCGCATACAGAGCAGGGTCTCCTGTGGCTATTGGCCAGCCGGTTTGACATTCAGGGCCTATACAAGCCCGCTGCACAGATCGTGTAATCTGACTGCCTCAGCGTGCAGTCACAGTACGGCAGTGTAGTGGGTTGAGCTCCTGCTGCAGCGATGTGTGAGTGTAACCTGCAGGAGCAAAAGATCGTGTTGAGTTGGTGCCGACGCAGCCTTTCATCCTCCAGGATGAGTACCTCGGATTTGTGTAAAGTCTGAGATGTAGATGTTAGCGTGCCTTCCCGTTGCAGCGCGGCGAGCGTCCTACTTCCTCGATCAATAGTGGGACAGTACATTGGATGTCCCTGGCCCTAAACTTTACATGGCACATTCAGTCTTCGTCTTTCTGTCTTGGACTTCCGGTCTGCACTGCCTCTCAGCTGCAGCTTGTACGGAATGCAGCAGTACGTTTGTTACTCAGGCTGCCCCCGTTTGCCCCCCTAATCCCCCCCACATTCCCATCCCCCAAACTGGCTTCGGTGAGGGAGAGGGTGATTTTTAAAGTGCCTTTCGATCTGAGGCCTGACATCGCAAGGGCCCTGTCTTTTTAGGCAGATATTCCGCCGCTGCCGTTCTGGACTACGTTTAGGATGGCGTCAGAGCCACGCATGATAAATAAAAACATTCATAAATCAAAGTACCGGTGTGGTTCTCGTGTATGATATGACATCAAAGAGATCCGCAGAACTCAAAAGCATTTAGTAAGGGTGCCAGCAGGGGCCCTACTTCAAGCCAGGCACATGGGCCTCGCTGCCACGGGTTGGCTAGTAAAAGACCGACTTTATGGGGTGTAGTGGGCCTTCCACCTGCTGGGGAGCGGGAGCCGCGTAGTGAGAAAATCCGCGCTCACTGTCCAAATTGTTCCCTCTTTTCCACTGGAAAGTGTATACAGAGCCAGTACTTGGCACAGAACTGCACGCAGAGCAAAGCAGCAGCTGAATGGGGAAGTGCAAGCAGTGCAGTGCAGTGCAGTGCAGCGCGGAGCAGTGGCCTGTACACTCCTGCGGGTAACTCTTACAGTCAATGTATGTGCTGTGAATATCTCCGAGGTGCCAGGCTGGCACTGTGTATGCTGTCAATAGCACCCTGATGCCAACCTGATAATGTATGTGCAGTCAATATTTACTTGATGCCAATCTGATCATATACGTGCATGCAACTGTACCCTGATGCCATCCTGACAGTATATACGTGCAGTCAATAGCTCCCTGATGGCATAATGTATATTTAGACACTATTACTGTGGTGCCGCCTTGGCAACACATGTGCAGCCAACTGCACCCAGCTCTCGCCCCTGACAATATGCGTGCTGCCAAGTGCATCTTGTTACTATCCTGGTAATACATGTGCAGTCTGTTGCTCGCCAATGCAGTTACAGCCAATTGCACCCTGTTGCCATTCTGTCAGTATATTTGCCATTGATTGCACCATGCTGCCAGCATGAGAACATACACGCAGGCAATTGCACCATGCTGCTAGAATGAAAACATACGTGCAGGCAATTGCACCATGCTGCTAGCATGCCAACATATGTGCAGGCAATTGCACCCCGGCGCCATCCTGACGCTCCAAGTGCAGTTGGTTTCACTCTGTGCCATCCTGACAATGCACATGCAGTCGATTTCATCCTGACAATGCTCGCGCATTCAGTTGCACCCCGGTGCCATACTAACAATGCACGTGCAGTCAGTTTCACTCCATGCCATACTGACAATGCACGTGCAGTTGGTTCCACCCTGTGCCATCCTGACAATCCACGTGCCATCTGTTCCATCCCAGTGCGCCATACTAACAATGCGCGTTCAGCTGTTTTCTTCCACCCTGTGCCATCCTGACAATCAAGGTGCAGCCGGTTCAATCCCGGGGCTATTCTGACAATGCACGTGAAGTCAGTTGCACTCAATGCCATACTGACAATGCAGGCGCAGTCAGTTGCACTCACTGCCATATTGACAATGCACGTGCAGTCAGTTGCACTCAGTGCCATACTGACAATGCACGTGCAGTTGGTTCCACCCCGTGCCATCCCGACCATGCGCGTGCAGTCAGACAGTGCACCACATCCAACCACTCTAATCTTTACCATTTCGCTCTAAACCACTTCACTCTACTCTACGCCAATAAACTCTATACTGCACCACTGTAAGTCACTGTTTTACAATCTGTGCCTCTCCACTGTACTCCATTGTATTATGTGCAACACCACTCTGTACCAATATACACAACTTTACTCTACACCACTGCACTCTACATCACATAATTACTATGCACATAATTCCATTGCACACCATGCCACATATTTACACTCCACAAATCCATGCCACACAATTACACAACTAATAATTCAAATCCAACCCACATATTTCTACTCAAACCACATACATCCACTCCATAACACAGGGGTAAAAAACACTGCCATTTACAACGCTAATAGCTCTAACTCAAAAAAATGCAAGACCTATTGCATTTCTAATTCTTGTTCATGAAGCAACTGTGCAGCAATTAGGAAATGTACAACTGAGCAGAGTAATCAGTATTATGAGTAAACTGTATATAATGAAAACCCTACCATGGCAAATGATATATCTGCTACTTGAGCACAGTGATATATCAGGGATCTCTGGGATTAGAACCTGGTATTGGTAGTTAGGTGGCCTGCATCTCAGTGTGCGCAAAGCTGGCGCACCCATCCCAGGACTTTTCATCTCTGCAAGAATCCTCCTCTCTGTTTACCAAAAGGGACGTTTTGGTGTATATGATAAGAAGCGTCTCATTTGAAAATAGCAGCTGTTCCTCTGTGTTGTGTCTAAATGCCAAGCTGTGTTGCTGACCAGTCACAGAAAAAACAGGACACACTGTTGTTCGACCTTGTACAAAATGTTCAGACTGAATCCCAAGTAGCAGAACAGAACAATATAAAAATGTGCAGTGTATTTCTGGAGTGATATTGTGGTACAAAACAAATGTGTTATGTGTAACGTATGCAAAGTAAAGCGCCCTACAGCATGCTGCTAGGCTAAAATAAGGAAAAACAAAGGGCGCCCTAAGGGGAACTCATGACAAACACTGGACCCGCGTACCGCAACACCCTCATACACTTTCACAATCCATCCAGACACCTACACTCAGCCTTACTCTCACTTGTACACACCACCAACTGTCACAAAAGCAGAGCAGGAGGTCACTTGTTCTCCTACATCTCAATAAAAAAACATGATCAACATCCCACAACATATCAGAGCCTCCTCCTCACTACTGGAGTTTGCAAGAAGCTGCAGACACTTCGAATAATGCTGCGTGCACTACACGCCTTCTCACCTGCCCAAGCATCTGGGTATCCTCACGGGTGATCAGAGCAGTCCACAAATCGACATAACGAAACATAACATAACACCTGGTCAGGTGTGAACGAGAACATCACAATTTGTTGTGCCAAGTTCCATGCATTTGTAAGGTCGTAGCCAGGAATTTTGGTTACATTTGTGGAAATAATCCTCAGAGTTCAACTGAGGTCTTTTTGGAAGAGGCCAACACCTACAAGTATAATGCACACCATTGTCCATAGGTGTGAATCAGGGGAGATGGTGGTTTAGTACATGTGCTTCTCAGAGGCCCAACCAGGGCATGTCCTTGTTTGGTAAAACACAGAGAATGGTCCCAGGTATCTCCAACACACATGAATCAATTTATACATGCTTGGTTCAACTACTAAAGCAAACCCTTACCTGTTGTTTGATACGGTGGAAAATATGGAAGTGTTGGAGGCGAATATCCTGTTTTCAAGGAAAAAGAAGCACATTTAATATATTTAGTGATTGCTGACAGAAAATTAGACCATGGGGGGGCTTCACAAGGACAATGGGGTGAAGAGAACAATTGCAAGTGATGACACTTCATACGATGACACTTCATACGATGACACTTCATACGATGACACTTCACACGATGACACTTCATACGATGACACTTCACACGATGACACTTCATACGATGACATGCTGCCAGAGTAGAATGTAATAAACTGTTACAGTAACTTCCTCTCTGCTGCCTGTCTGCTGCTATGTTTGCCACTCGGGACAATCATTGCCTCCAAGATGCTGCGGGGATCCCTGGTTATTTGTCCTGATACTGCTACTTCTAAAACCCTAATTCCATACATTACCTGCTGAAAGGTGCAGTGTTTGCTCTATTTATAGGTGGTGAACAGGGCTTAATTTGTAGTGGTGACTGCCAGCATTCGTAACCGGCACACATTTTTGGGGATCAGGACTTATTTATCATAATCAAACTCTTATCCAGCAAAAAGAGAGACATGAAAAGAGGCAATGAAGAATGAGGAATAGAAAGCTAGGAAACAGGGACAAGTGGAAAAAGAACCTGTAAGAATGAGGTAAATAGACAGGAAGTCTAGGATGGTAGAAGACAGAGGCATGTGACTTAAGACCAGACAGCTTTGTTTGTTATGAGATAAAGAGACTGGAAGTGTAAGGCAGTGAAAGAAAGTACCAGGATTTAGAACTAAGACGAGCATCCTTGGTATTTTTGCGTCACTGGCATCCAACACAACCTGCGGCGAGCACCAAAGAAATATTTTGGGTAGAAGAGTAATTATTATGTAATGGGTGCATTGTCCCTGTTTGCTCCACAGCACATGTGTGTGGGCGCCAACTGGGAGAGTGTGCCCTATTACAATCAATATCCCCCCTGCGGTCAGCACATCACTGTAAGATGAACCGGCTGACTAAACTGCAGGTCTGCTTTAACAGTGCAGGCAGCACCCACCTGTACTTCAAAAGGAGGAAGAAAGATCCCTCTGCAGGTGAGTGCAGTGAGTGGCAGCACCCACCTGTACTTCAAAAGGAGGAAGAAAGATCCCTCTGCAGGTGAGTGCAGTGAGTGGCAGCACCCACCTGTACTTCAAAAGGGGGAAGAAAGATCCCTCTGCAGGTGAGTGCAGTGAGTGGCAGCACCCACCTGTACTTCAAAAGGGGGAAGAAAGATCCCTCTGCAGGTGAGTGCAGTGAGTGGCAGCACCCACCTGTACTTCAAAAGGGGAAGAAAGATCCCTCTGCAGGTGAGTGCAGTGAGTGGCAGCACCCACCTGTACTTCAAAAGGGGGAAGAAAGATCCCTCTGCAGGTGAGTGCAGTGAGTGGCAGCACCCACCTGTACTTCAAAAGGGGGAAGAAAGATCCCTCTGCAGGTGAGTGCAGTGAGTGGCAGCACCCACCTGTACTTAAAAAGGGGAGGAAAGATCCCTCTGCAGGTGAGTGCAGTGAGTGGCAGCACCCACCTGTACTTCAAAAGGGGGAAGAAAGATCCCTCTGCAGGTGAGTGCAGTGAGTGGCAGCACCCACCTGTACTTCAAAAGGGGGATGAAAGATCCCTCTGCAGGTGAGTGCAGTGAGTGGCAGCACCCACCTGTACTTCAAAAGGGGGAAGAAAGATCCCTCTGCAGGTGAGTGCAGTGAGTGGCAGCACCCACCTGTACTTCAAAAGGGGAAGAAAGATCCCTCTGCAGGTGAGTGCAGTGAGTGGCAGCACCCACCTGTACTTAAAAGGGGGAGGAAAGATCCCTCTGCAGGTGAGTGCAGTGAGTGGCAGCACCCACCTGTACTTCAAAAGGGGGAAGAAAGATCCCTCTGCAGGTGAGTGCAGTGAGTGGCAGCACCCACCTGTACTTCAAAAGGGGGATGAAAGATCCCTCTGCAGGTGAGTGCAGTGAGTGGCAGCACCCACCTGTACTTCAAAAGGGGGAAGAAAGATCCCTCTGCAGGTGAGTGCAGTGAGTGGCAGCACCCACCTGTACTTCAAAAGGGGGAAGAAAGATCCCTCTGCAGGTGAGTGCAGTGAGTGGCAGCACCCACCTGTACTTCAAAAGGGGGAAGAAAGAGCCCTCTGCAGGTGAGTGCAGTGAGTGGCAGCACCCACCTGTACTTCAAAAGGGGGAAGAAAGATCCCTCTGCAGGTGAGTGCAGTGAGTGACAGCAGCCACCTGTACTTCAAAAGGGGGAAGAAAGATCCCTCTGCAGGTGAGTGCAGTGAGTGACAGCACCTGCCTGCAGGGGGGATGTCAATGAGACCCTCTATCCCTCCCTCCAGAGGTGCTCTCTTGGAGGTTGCATTGACTGTGCTCCTCCTCTTTGTGGCGTACGGTCAGTGCACCTCCTGACAACCTTTTTGCCTTTTCGTCTGCATTCAAAATAAGGTGCTGGAAAGGATTTGCTTCATTTGCATATTCTGTATATGCTCCGGCAGTATCAGTATTATAGAAGGGGTCTCACAAGCATCAGTGGCCTCTTCTGTATTATAGCAATGACCGGGGGTGCATAAAACAGGTGCAAATGCCTGTTGTGTCCCCGGCGCACTGTCTGTAATACTTCCAGTGAGATCTTTTCCATAGCATTCCATTGTACCACATATTTACATGTAGCCATCTTCCCAGCTTAAGAGGGAGGCCTTTGGTCGCTGATATGAGTGCCCTTTCCATGTTTACATTATTGCTGCTACCCAGATAGCCAATAGTAAGCTGCAAATATTTGTCCTACTAGACCACATTTCCCCACCCATACAACTACATCAACTTTTAAAAATCAAAGAAGTATTTATTCATTTAAAAACATTAATTGTATCCTTTTCATTCAATCATTTTGTTTGTAAATTATGTGTAATATATAGCCATAATCTAACCATTATGCCAACTCTAAACCTATTACCTAATTTCTTCAAATTAAATTACACTCATAACCTTTTACCCAACCCGATATCTTAAATAGTTATCCTTAATCTGGGCCTAATATATACCCTGCCTTTTAATGTATTCAAATTAAATTACATTAAATATTTATCCTTAAAAAAAAAACCAAGACAAACCTTAATCTGCAATTCATTCAAAATAAACATAAGTGTTCCATTGTCCGTGAGGGTAGGGCCTCTTACATAGATACCTCTACTGAATAAATAAATGCAGCAATTTCAATTATAACCCTTAATTAAATACATTATAATTTACTGTAAATAAATTACAATATTGAACCTAACCCAGATAATAAACATAAGCCTTTCCTTATTAATTACAAAAAATGTAATTAAGTAATTCTTAGCATAACGCTATTGCCAACCCTAACTCTAACATATTTTAATCAAATTCATTTTAATAAATGAAATAGAAGGACTTTACATAAACACTAATCATTTATTTGAATAAAAGTATACCCCTACCCTTCCTATTTCAATAAATAATATTAAGTGAACTTGTGACATTTATTTAAATTATGTTAGTTGGTCATCCACCTTCCTTCTGGTTGTCCTTTTCCTCTCTTCCACATCACGGTCGTTTCCAGGGAATTGTATCTTCACATCATGTGTCAAAAGAATGTGATCTGATCAAGTGAAAGTACTGTTCCTTTTCCTGGCTTCCTATGATACTCTTGGAAGTTTCCTCCTACACCTGTAAAGAGTCACAGGAAATTCTATCGCTTGCACAGTGCTGACCATTACTACTGTAGATTCATGGCAGCTCTGCCCGATGCTGATCCGCGGTGTCTGTCTTGACTGCTGGACCTTCATTAGTGATGGTTCATCCCACAAGGCAGAATATGTCCACTCTAGGTCTTCACCATCAATTCTAAATCCGGTCCTTACTATGGGGCTGATTACAGTGTCAGTGGGACCGACACTGACGTGCTGTCCTTGTTGGTCTCACCATCATCTACAGCCGCAGTCAGACCGTCGCATTACGATGCAGTCAGTTGGAAATTCGGTCAGATCTCTTTCCCCACAATGGAGGCGGCACCACTGTGGGGATTATGATCCACCTTTCCGCCAGCCATTTCAGGTCGGTTCTTCCAATGTGAAAAAGCTGATGGAAAGTGGGGCCCCTGTCCCCCATGGCCTTCCACTATGGGCCCTGGGTAGCACCTGTGGTGCCCCTTTAAACATCCCTGCCTAGTGTGGCCGGCACCGCATGGTGCCTGTCACAGGGTGCAGGGATGTTTACAAACATGCCTATTGGCTATGGGGCTTGTGCTGTGGCCCTTTTTTGGGCTGCAGCACAAGCCTCAATGCTAGGAGGCATGTGTCCAACCACTGCCACGGTGGTCAGACCATAATTTGCCGATGGCACTGCCGATTAGCTGTCGGCTGGTCCCTTTCCTGCAACAATGATTATGATGACACTCGTCCGACCGTCATCATAATCAGCCCCTATGGTTCGCTTTACAATAGTGGTACAATTAAATAAAATTATAGAACCCAAAGCTATTGTACTTACCTAAAACTATGAAGTGGCTTTCTCTGTAGACATTACACAAATGTAGAGCCATTGATTTAATGATCCATCAGTGCAGTGATATCGGGGTCAAGTATGCTGCAGACCATATATCTGTGCTGAGGCAGTGTTGAGATTACATATGTATAGTTGGCTTGCACCTACTACTAAGTCAACAGCTGCATGGTTTCCTAGGAGACCGTCACAACTTTTGGCACAACCTACCATGAATCAGTCTCCATCGCTAATCGAGCAGCACTCTTCTTTCCAGGTTTCTGGGGCAACCTTGATCCTGTTGTCCTTTCAAATCAACATCTACTTTATCCTAAAATAGTGGCAAGCTCTTTTTTTAATGGCACCTCTGTGCTCCCTTCTCTGTAGTTTCCAACACTGGTCATGTGTTGCTTTCTTGAAGCATCTGTTTGACATCTGATCTTCAGGAAGGACCCCTACTTGACTGTACTTTGCTCCCCTATTTCCCAAATGTACATGTTTTTGGGAACTTCTTGAGGCTACTTTATTAGCTGGTGAACTGATCTGTAGTTGTGGTTAGTAAATTACCGAACACACAAGTGTATGTACTTCCCCTTGGTGTGGAATGTATAAAGAGCATCCCTTATCTTGGTGTAACATGCATGAACTCTTTACATGTCACCCTGGTGTAAAATGCATTAAGTGAGTGTGCCACATCCTGGTGTGGAATGGGTGAAGTGAATGAGTCTTGACCTGCTGTAAAATGCATGAAGCTAGTGTACTTCAATTTGGTATGGCATGCATGAATCGAGTGCACCTCATCCTGGTGTGGGATGCATGAAGTGAGTATCCTCAACCTGGCATGGATGAGATTAGGTGAGTGCACGTCACCCTGATGCGGAATGCATTAACAGTGTCTTCTACACAGTTCTATCGAATACATGAAGTGAATGCACCTCACCCTTATGTGAAACACATGAAGTGAGTGCACCCCACCCTGGTGTGGCACGCATGAAGAGACTGCACCCCACCCTGGTGTGGAATAGATTAGGTGAGTGCACCCAGCCCTGGTGTGGAATGCATGAAGTGAGTGCACCCCAACAGGGAGTGGGTGCATCCCACCCTGGTGTGGAATGCATGAAATGACTGCACCTACTTTGTTGTAGAGTGCTTGAAGTGAGTGCACCCCACCCTGATGTGGAAAGCATGAAGTCAGTGCATCCCACCCTGGTGTGGAATACATTAGATGAGTGCACCCCACCCTGGTGTGGAATACATTAGATGAGTGCACCTCCCCCTGGTGTAGAATACATTAGATGAGTGCACCCCACCCTGGTTTGGAATACATTAGGTGAGTGCACTCCACCCTTGTGCGGAATGCATGAAATGACTGCAGCTACTCTGTTGTGGAAAGCATGAAGTGAGTGCACCCCACCCTGGTTTGGAATGCATGAAATCAGTGCATCCTACCCTGGTGTGGAATACATTAGATGAGTGCACCCCACCCTGGTTTGGAATACATTCGGTGAGTGCACTCCACCCTTGTGTGGAATGCATGAAATGACTGCACCTACTCTGGTGTGGAAAACATTGTTGTATTCCGCTTTAGGTGTCCGTATATAGGCTTTCCTGAAACATGTCCTTATATAGGCACAATTCGCATTGCCCTTATATAGGCATAGAATCCCAGTCCTTATTTAGGCATTAGCCGTGCACTCCAAATACAGGCATGGTCACCGACATCCGTCCACCCTAACGTCACAATGAGTTCTTAGAAACCAGACCCTTAAGCTCATGGGAGTTCCCCTAGCACAGTATTATTGATTTCTCCAAGAACTCATTTATTATGCATGAACCGCTATACCTTAAGGGTTCATTCCTGACGTCTTCCTCTGTCCGACTCACGTCAATGCTAACATTCCAAGACACCTATCAGGTATAAATATACCTTCCCTTGCCCAAGCAAGTTAGGAGGAGACCTCGACTTTAGAGGAGCCCGTATCCCGGCCTGAAGCACTGAGAAGACGCTGTCATCCCTGCTCGCAGAGAATCCAGCTTCCAGTGTTCTGACTCCCTTCGCAGTGTGTTAGAGTTCCAGATCCGGAAAGAGATTCCCACCTCTCTCATTCTGAAGGTATGTTATGTTATATAAATTTCTAACGTGCACAGATACTCCAGGGAGTGTCCCGGCGCGAGCTTGAACAGGGTCGGAGTCAGAGTCAGAAGATAGAAGTTAAAAAAGAAGAGTTTTCAGTTTTTTCTTAAAAATCATTGGATCTTTGACGCCCCGTAAGGCCAGTGGCAGAGCATTCCATGCCAATGCAGCTATCCGGGTAAAGGAGCGCCCTCCAAGCCTCTGGCGATTAAACCGCGGGGTCTGTGCCAAAAGTTGGGAGGAAGAGCGCAGCTGTCTCACCGGAGAATAGAAGGCAATCCTCTTCTGCAAATAGATGGGTCCCAGACCGTGGAGGGCTTTGTGGGCAATGGATAAGATTTTAAATTTTATTCGCACCTCCACCGGGAGCCAATGCAGAGAGCGCAAGTGAGAACGCACACTGCACCTGCTGGAAAGACCCAACAGAAGTCTAGCGGCCGAGTTTTGAATCACCTGTAGCTTATTCAAAAGGTAACCCGGAATGCCCGCATACAGTGCATTACCGTAATCCAAGCGGGAAAGAATTAGAGCACGGACAACAGTTTCCTTAGCAGAATTAGGCAGAAGAGGAAGAAACTTCCTCAAGATCTTCAAAATGCCAAAGCAAGTGCTGGCCAACTTCTTGACTGCGAAGAGAAAAGCAAGTTCTCATTAAACCAGACCCCCAGATTCTTGACCGAGTCTCCCTTAAAACTCGGAAGGGAGAAACCGGAGGGCCATAGCTTCTCTCTGAAGTCGACAGGAAATTTGCCGTACAAAAGGATCTCTGATTTTTCCTCATTGCACTTAAGCTGTGCCTGAGCAAGCCAATGAAAAACTGAAGCTAAGCAATGTTGAGCCGGGGCAACTGCGTGCTCATCCTGACCCCAAGAGAACAGCAGCTGGGTGTCATCAGCATAGGCCATCACCTTAGCCCCTAAAGCCTCCGCAAGGTAAACCAGCGGGGTAACATAGATGTTAAAGAGAAGAGGGCTAAGGGATGACCCTGTGGAACACCCGTAGCCACTGGTTGAGGGACTGAGGCACACGGTGGAAGCCAGACCTGCTGCGATCGACCCTCCAGGAAGGACCTTATCCAGCCCCACACGGACCCGGAAACGCCGATCTCCTGGAGGCGATCAAGGAGCAAGGCATGAGGCACTGTATCGAATGCCGCCGAGAGGTCCAGCATAACCAAAGCTGCCCTCCCGCCGGCATCCAGGCACTCACGAATCGCCTCAGACACCTCTAATAATGCTGACTCAGTGCTATATGCAGCCCGGAAACCCGATTGGGCCGGATGGAGCAGGCCATAGGTTTCAACAAACTCAGTGAGTTGGTTTGTGACCACCTTTTCACAAACCTTGGCCAAGCTGGGCAGAAGCGAGATGGGACGATAATTACCGGGAAATGAAGGATCAAGGGACGGCTTTTTAAGGAGGGGGAGAATTTTTGCCTGCTTCCAAGATAATGGAACAAAGGCGTCCCGTAATGACCTATTGGTAATCAGATTGACCTCAGGATTAATACAATCTGCGACGGAAGCCAGAAGTCTGGCCGCGCAGGGGTCAGTAGGAGAGCCTGATTTCAGGGCCCTCAGGATCTTAAGGGTAGTAGGTAAATCTACTGGCAAAAAAGATGAGAAATTATGCAGTGGATCAACTGAAGGCCGGACAGAAGGACAGGGAGTAAGCATAGAGGCACAAGATGAAAACGTGGCCTGGATGGCATACATTTTTTCCAGGAAGAACTTGCTGAGGGTATTGTACCAGGACTCCGAGACAGGCGAGGAGCAAGCCAGGGCCGTTGGAGACATAAAGCTTTGCACAATTGAAAAAATTTCTTTTGCATTATTATTGGCCTGGTCAATACGTGACGCAAAATATTGACCCTTAGCAGCGGCAATAGCGGCATAATAGCATTTTTGTTTAGCTCTAAGGGTGAGTTTAGCCAACGGGCAGTAGCTGCTGACACGCCAGGCCCTCTCCAGAACTTTACACTCATGTTTCAGAGTTTTAAGCTCCGGTAGATACCAGGGTTTGGAAGGAGATTTCCTCACTAACTTAGGAGGGCGCAGTGAAGATAATGAAAACACAGAATCAGCTATCCATTTAGTAAACCCGGTCACGCTCCCTTCGAGATCTTGCTGACGGGTAGGCCTAGAGGCGGCCAAGGAGCTCATGAATTGAATAGGATCAATTTTACTGAACAGCGGAGGGCGGAGACAGCGCATAGGCCGAGCCGGCTGAGCAATCTCCCAAGAGAAGCAGATGAGAAAATGATCCGACCAAGAAATTGGGGAGGGCTCAGCCACCTGAACAGGAAAATTAGAACAGATGAGATCTAAAATATGGCCACCCTGATGAGTGGGCTGAGAGACCCATTGAGAGAGATGAGCTAAGTGGAGGGAGTCAAGAAAAACCACGGAGTCTTTAGCATCCTGTTGATCAAGGTGGAGATTCACATCACCCAATACCATATAATGGGAGAAGCGCAATGGAGCTGACTAGAACCTAGAGGGACTCTTGGCATACTAGACTTAACATACTCTTAGTATACCATACTAGAGAATACTTCGCCTACTTCTTACCTTTCCCTACACCTAGATTAGGTTAGGTACATTGGGGTAGAATTAGCTTAGAAACGCATCGTATGAGTACTCGCATTTTTTAGTCTGTGTTATTTATGTGAATGAATATCTGCTAAAAGATAATGCTAGCGCAGTATTATTTATTTCTACTGCTTACGCTGTACATTATGTATCTTGCATATTGTCTTGTGATCATAACAACACATATCTCTTACACGAGAAACAAGGCTGTTCAATAAAACCTTTTTATTGAAACGCCCGTCTTTCCTTTCTGTGTAACTCTGTAGAAACTAAGCATGCACGATTGAGCTGAGTGAAACTGTTAATTCTAAAGGGAAACAAAGTTGTCATGTTTTTGCGGTTGCCAGAAACTACTCCCTTCTTGTTTTCAAGGAGTTTCTAGTGGCCTCTGAGCTAGCTGGCACAAGTAATTAAGTTTAATATACTCGATAGGGACATACCGACCTCAGTCCTATGTCAAGCCTATAGGGATATTATTCCAATGCGCAGAGACTATTAGGGAAATAGGAACTACACTACAACATGAAGTGAGTGCACCCCACCCTGGTGTGGAATGCATGAAGTGACTGCACCCCACCCTTGTGTGGAATGCATGAAATGACTGCACCTACTCTGGTGTGGAAAACATGAAGTAAGTGCACCCCCACCCTGGTGTGGAATGCATGAAGTGACTGCACCCCACCCTTGTGTGGAATGCATGAAATGACTGCACCTACTCTGGTGTGGAAAACATGAAGTGAGTGCACCCCACCCTGGTGTGGAATGCATGAAGTGACTGCACCCCATCCTTGTGTGGAATGCATGAAATGACTGCACCTACTCTGGTGTGGAAAACATGAAGTGAGTGCACCCCACCCTGGTGTGGAATGCATGAAGTGACTGCACCCCACCCTTGTGTGGAATGCATGAAATGACTGCACCTACTCTGGTGTGGAAAACATGAAGTGAGTGCACCCCACCCTGGTGTGGAATGCATGAAGTGACTGCACCCCATCCTTGTGTGGAATGCATGAAATGACTGCACCTACTCTGGTGTGGAAAACATGAAGTGAGTGCACCCCACCCTGGTGTGGAATGCATGAAGTGACTGCACCCCATCCTTGTGTGGAATGCATGAAATGACTGCACCTACTCTGGTGTGGAAAACATGAAGTGAGTGCACCCCACCCTGGTGTGGAATGCATGAAGTGACTGCACCCCACCCTTGTGTGGAATGCATGAAATGACTGCACCTACTCTGGTGTGGAAAACATGAAGTGAGTGCACCCCACCCTGGTGTGGAATGCATGAAGTGACTGCACCCCACCCTTGTGTGGAATGCATGAAATGACTGCACCTACTCTGGTGTGGAAAACATGAAGTGAGTGCACCCCACCCTGGTGTGGAATGCATGAAGTGACTGCACCCCATCCTTGTGTGGAATGCATGAAATGACTGCACCTACTCTGGTGTGGAAAACATGAAGTGAGTGCACCCCACCCTGGTGTGGAATGCATGAAGTGACTGCACCCCACCCTTGTGTGGAATGCATGAAATGACTGCACCTACTCTGGTGTGGAAAACATGAAGTGAGTGCACCCCACCCTGGTGTGGAATGCATGAAGTGACTGCACCCCATCCTTGTGTGGAATGCATGAAATGACTGCACCTACTCTGGTGTGGAAAACATGAAGTGAGTGCACCCCACCCTGGTGTGGAATGCATGAAGTGACTGCACCCCACCCTTGTGTGGAATGCATGAAATGACTGCACCTACTCTGGTGTGGAAAACATGAAGTGAGTGCACCCCACCCTGGTGTGGAATGCATGAAGTGACTGCACCCCACCCTTGTGTGGAATGCATGAAATGACTGCACCTACTCTGGTGTGGAAAACATGAAGTGAGTGCACCCCACCCTGGTGTGGAATGCATGAAGTGACTGCACCCCACCCTTGTGTGGAATGCATGAAATGACTGCACCTACTCTGGTGTGGAAAACATGAAGTGAGTGCACCCCACCCTGGTGTGGAATGCATGAAGTGACTGCACCCCATCCTTGTGTGGAATGCATAAAATGACTGCACCTACTCTGGTGTGGAAAACATGAAGTGAGTGCACCCCACCCTGGTGTGGAATGCATGAAGTGACTGCACCCCACCCTTGTGTGGAATGCATGAAATGACTGCACCTACTCTGGTGTGGAAAACATGAAGTGAGTGCACCCCACCCTGGTGTGGAATGCATGAAGTGACTGCACCCCACCCTTGTGTGGAATGCATGAAATGACTGCACCTACTCTGGTGTGGAAAACATGAAGTGAGTGCACCCCACCCTGGTGTGGAATGCATGAAGTGACTGCACCCCACCCTTGTGTGGAATGCATGAAATGACTGCACCTACTCTGGTGTGGAAAACATGAAGTGAGTGCACCCCACCCTGGTGTGGAATGCATGAAGTGACTGCACCCCATCCTTGTGTGGAATGCATGAAATGACTGCACCTACTCTGGTGTGGAAAACATGAAGTGAGTGCACCCCACCCTGGTGTGGAATGCATGAAGTGACTGCACCCCACCCTTGTGTGGAATGCATGAAATGACTGCACCTAGTCTGGTGTGGAAAACATGAAGTGAGTGCACCCCACCCTGGTGTGGAATGCATGAAGTGACTGCACCCCATCCTTGTGTGGAATGCATGAAATGACTGCACCTACTCTGGTGTGGAAAACATGAAGTGAGTGCACCCCACCCTGGTGTGAAATGCATGAAGTGACTGCACCCCACCCTTGTGTGGAATGCATGAAATGACTGCACCTACTCTGGTGTGGAAAACATGAAGTGAGTGCACCCCACCCTGGTGTGGAATGCATGAAGTGAGTGCACCCCACCCTGGTGTGGAATGCATGAAGTGACTGCACCCCACCCTTGTGTGGAATGCATGAAATGACTGCACCTACTCTGGTGTGGAAAACATGAAGTGAGTGCACCCCACCCTGGTGTGGAATGCATGAAGTGACTGCACCCCACCCTTGTGTGGAATGCATGAAATGACTGCACCTACTCTGGTGTGGAAAACATGAAGTGAGTGCACCCCACCCTGGTGTGGAATGCATGAAGTGACTGCACCCCATCCTTGTGTGGAATGCATGAAATGACTGCACCTACTCTGGTGTGGAAAACATGAAGTGAGTGCACCCCACCCTGGTGTGGAATGCATGAAGTGACTGCACCCCACCTTTGTGTGGAATGCATGAAATGACTGCACCTACTCTGGTGTGGAAAACATGAAGTGAGTGCACCCCACCCTGGTGTGGAATGCATGAAGTGACTGCACCCCACCCTTGTGTGGAATGCATGAAATGACTGCACCTACTCTGGTGTGGAAAACATGAAGTGAGTGCACCCCACCCTGGTGTGGAATGCATGAAGTGACTGCACCCCACCCTTGTGTGGAATGCATGAAATGACTGCACCTACTCTGGTGTGGAAAACATGAAGTGAGTGCACCCCACCCTGGTGTGGAATGCATGAAGTGACTGCACCCCATCCTTGTGTGGAATGCATGAAATGACTGCACCTACTCTGGTGTGGAAAACATGAAGTGAGTGCACCCCACCCTGGTGTGGAATGCATGAAGTGACTGCACCCCACCCTTGTGTGGAATGCATGAAATGACTGCACCTACTCTGGTGTGGAAAACATGAAGTGAGTGCACCCCACCCTGGTGTGGAATGCATGAAGTGACTGCACCCCACCCTTGTGTGGAATGCATGACATGACTGCACCTACTCTGGTGTGGAAAACATGAAGTGAGTGCACCCCACCCTGGTGTGGAATGCATGAAGTGACTGCACCCCACCCTTGTGTGGAATGCATGAAATGACTGCACCTACTCTGGTGTGGAAAACATGAAGTGAGTGCACCCCACCCTGGTGTGGAATGCATGAAGTGACTGCACCCCATCCTTGTGTGGAATGCATGAAATGACTGCACCTACTCTGGTGTGGAAAACATGAAGTGAGTGCACCCCACCCTGGTGTGGAATGCATGAAGTGACTGCACCCCACCCTTGTGTGGAATGCATGAAATGACTGCACCTACTCTGGTGTGGAAAACATGAAGTGAGTGCACCCCACCCTGGTGTGGAATGCATGAAGTGACTGCACCCCACCCTTGTGTGGAATGCATGAAATGACTGCACCTACTCTGGTGTGGAAAACATGAAGTGAGTGCACCCCACCCTGGTGTGGAATGCATGAAGTGACTGCACCCCACCCTTGTGTGGAATGCATGAAATGACTGCACCTACTCTGGTGTGGAAAACATGAAGTGAGTGCACCCCACCCTGGTGTGGAATGCATGAAGTGACTGCACCCCATCCTTGTGTGGAATGCATGAAATGACTGCACCTACTCTGGTGTGGAAAACATGAAGTGAGTGCACCCCACCCTGGTGTGGAATGCATGAAGTGACTGCACCCCACCCTTGTGTGGAATGCATGAAATGACTTCACCTACTCTGGTGTGGAAAACATGAAGTGAGTGCACCCCACCCTGGTGTGGAATGCATGAAGTGACTGCACCCCACCCTTGTGTGGAATGCATGAAATGACTGCACCTACTCTGGTGTGGAAAACATGAAGTGAGTGCACCCCACCCTGGTGTGGAATGCATGAAGTGACTGCACCCCACCCTTGTGTGGAATGCATGAAATGACTGCACCTACTCTGGTGTGGAAAACATGAAGTGAGTGCACCCCACCCTGGTGTGGAATGCATGAAGTGACTGCACCCCATCCTTGTGTGGAATGCATGAAATGACTGCACCTACTCTGGTGTGGAAAACATGAAGTGAGTGCACCCCACCCTGGTGTGGAATGCATGAAGTGACTGCACCCCACCCTTGTGTGGAATGCATGAAATGACTGCACCTACTCTGGTGTGGAAAACATGAAGTGAGTGCACCCCACCCTGGTGTGGAATGCATGAAGTGACTGCACCCCACCCTTGTGTGGAATGCATGAAATGACTGCACCTACTCTGGTGTGGAAAACATGAAGTGAGTGCACCCCACCCTGGTGTGGAATGCATGAAGTGACTGCACCCCACCCTTGTGTGGAATGCATGAAATGACTGCACCTACTCTGGTGTGGAAAACATGAAGTGAGTGCACCCCACCCTGGTGTGGAATGCATGAAGTGACTGCACCCCACCCTTGTGTGGAATGCATGAAATGACTGCACCTACTCTGGTGTGGAAAACATGAAGTGAGTGCACCCCACCCTGGTGTGGAATGCATGAAGTGACTGCACCCCATCCTTGTGTGGAATGCATGAAATGACTGCACCTACTCTGGTGTGGAAAACATGAAGTGAGTGCACCCCACCCTGGTGTGGAATGCATGAAGTGACTGCACCCCACCCTTGTGTGGAATGCATGAAATGACTTCACCTACTCTGGTGTGGAAAACATTAAGTGAGTGCACCCCACCCTGGTGTGGAATGCATGAAGTGACTGCACCCCACCCTTGTGTGGAATGCATGAAATGACTGCACCTACTCTGGTGTGGAAAACATGAAGTGAGTGCACCCCACCCTGGTGTGGAATGCATGAAGTGACTGCACCCCACCCTTGTGTGGAATGCATGAAATGACTGCACCTACTCTGGTGTGGAAAACATGAAGTGAGTGCACCCCACCCTGGTGTGGAATGCATGAAGTGACTGCACCCCATCCTTGTGTGGAATGCATGAAATGACTGCACCTACTCTGGTGTGGAAAACATGAAGTGAGTGCACCCCACCCTGGTGTGGAATGCATGAAGTGACTGCACCCCACCCTTGTGTGGAATGCATGAAATGACTGCACCTACTCTGGTGTGGAAAACATGAAGTGAGTGCACCCCACCCTGGTGTGGAATGCATGAAGTGACTGCACCCCACCCTTGTGTGGAATGCATGAAATGACTGCACCTACTCTGGTGTGGAAAACATGAAGTGAGTGCACCCCACCCTGGTGTGGAATGCATGAAGTGACTGCACCCCACCCTTGTGTGGAATGCATGAAATGACTGCACCTACTCTGGTGTGGAAAACATGAAGTGAGTGCACCCCACCCTGGTGTGGAATGCATGAAGTGACTGCACCCCATCTTTGTGTGGAATGCATGAAATGACTGCACCTACTCTGGTGTGGAAAACATGAAGTGAGTGCACCCCACCCTGGTGTGGAATGCATGAAGTGACTGCACCCCACCCTTGTGTGGAATGCATGAAATGACTGCACCTACTCTGGTGTGGAAAACATGAAGTGAGTGCACCCCACCCTGGTGTGGAATGCATGAAGTGACTGCACCCCACCCTTGTGTGGAATGCATGAAATGACTGCACCTACTCTGGTGTGGAAAACATGAAGTGAGTGCACCCCACCCTGGTGTGGAATGCATGAAGTGACTGCACCCCACCCTTGTGTGGAATGCATGAAATGACTGCACCTACTCTGGTGTGGAAAACATGAAGTGAGTGCACCCCACCCTGGTGTGGAATGCATGAAGTGACTGCACCCCATCCTTGTGTGGAATGCATGAAATGACTGCACCTACTCTGGTGTGGAAAACATGAAGTGAGTGCACCCCACCCTGGTGTGGAATGCATGAAGTGACTGCACCCCACCCTTGTGTGGAATGCATGAAATGACTGCACCTACTCTGGTGTGGAAAACATGAAGTGAGTGCACCCCACCCTGGTGTGGAATGCATGAAGTGACTGCACCCCACCCTTGTGTGGAATGCATGAAATGACTGCACCTACTCTGGTGTGGAAAACATGAAGTGAGTGCACCCCACCCTGGTGTGGAATGCATGAAGTGACTGCACCCCACCCTTGTGTGGAATGCATGAAATGACTGCACCTACTCTGGTGTGGAAAACATGAAGTGAGTGCACCCCACCCTGGTGTGGAATGCATGAAGTGACTGCACCCCATCCTTGTGTGGAATGCATGAAATGACTGCACCTACTCTGGTGTGGAAAACATGAAGTGAGTGCACCCCACCCTGGTGTGGAATGCATGAAGTGACTGCACCCCACCCTTGTGTGGAATGCATGAAATGACTGCACCTACTCTGGTGTGGAAAACATGAAGTGAGTGCACCCCACCCTGGTGTGGAATGCATGAAGTAAATGCACCCCATCCTTGTGTGGAATGCATGAAATGACTGCACCTACTCTGGTGTGGAAAACATGAAGTGAGTGCACCCCACCCTGGTGTGGAATGCATGAAGTAAATGCACACAATCCTTATGTGAAATACATGAACTGAGCACACCTCACCATGGTTTGGAATGATTGTACTGAGTAGGACACATTGAGTAGAACACTTAAGAAGCCTGTACCCTAGCAGGGTCCATAAGTGATATTGGGCAACGGATGATCTACAGGAAGAAAACCACACAATTTGTATTCACTGTTAACAGGAGTATCAACTACAAAGCATAAACTGATAAACACTGTTTGTTCCTAAGGGGGAAAACAGGAACTTGTAGAAACTGTGAAACATTTGCAAAGAATGCATCTGCACAGCAGCAGTCCAATGCACCCTGTACTTCCTAATCTCACTCCCAGGAGTGGTAGTCCCCAGAGATTTGTGAGTTGGTGAACACATTTGGGGACTTTGGTCAAGTAAACGCTCAATGGAGGGAGGATCCAGATGGTATCCTGGATGAAAAGCATGCAAGTAACCACATTTCTACAGGTAAACTACAAGGGTAAGTCAGAAATTATTTATGTATTTATTTTATTGATTTGTAACGTGCAGGCTTGTGTCCTGCCCCCACTTTGTAGCACTAGACCTTTTAAAGGGATTCTTTTCACGTGGCATGATCTGATCAACTGTAAGTTCCAGTAGTTTCTAAGAATATTGATACTATCTGCTTACCAGGAAGAGGATCCAACTGGGACTTTTCACTAGAACCTAAGGGAGGGGTGAACCTTGGACATCTAAAGGGTCTCTCTTTGCATAGTGATGGGGCTGGGAGAAGTCCTTCAGGCTCCCTCAGGCAGAGGGTGAAGTCTAGCAATGTTCAAGACGTAAAACAACATTAAAGTACAGGTAGAGGGGAAAGCCTAGCAATGTTTGTGATGTTAAATAACGTTGAAAACATTAAGGGGCTTATTTTGATTACTTCCTCCCGACACCGACACGGTCCTAGGACCGACCGACACCCGGTCGGTGGTCCCGACAGACTCATTTCAATGCGACCGAACACAGTTAACATTAGAGGTAGAGAGGGAAGCCTAGCAACGTTTGTGATGTTAAATAACATTAAAGTACAGGTAGCGAGGGAAGCCTAGCAATGCTTGTGACAATAAATCACATTAAAGTACAGTCAGAGGGTGAAGTCTAGCAACTTTCATGATGTTACATCACATTAACTTACAGGTAGAGGGGGCAGCCTAGCAAAGATCGTGATGTTAAATAACATTTAAATATAGGCAGGGGGAAGCCTGTCGATGTTTGTGATGTTACATCACATTAAAGTGCAGGTAGAGGGAGAAGCCTAGCCATGTTCGTGCCGTTAAATAACATTAAAGTACAGCCAGAGGGGGAAGCCTAGCAATTGCCCCCCCCCCGAAACTGAATAAAATTAAAACAAAAAATCTTCTTGCTTCGTGGTACATTGAATCCCAAAAGTAGGAAAATTCCATATGTAGGAAACAAGAGCGCAAATGGAGAAAGTCTAAGGGGCATATTATCAAGGCGGCGTTAATGAATTATCGCCGCTTTAGCGTCCGTTTTCGGACGAAAAGCGGCGATAATTCTATCGCCTAATTAACAAGGACACGCTAGCGCGTGATTCCTGCATTAGCGTCCGTTTTCTGCACGCCTCCCATCGCATCGCTAATGAGATGCAAAGGAGGCGTGCCTGTGAAAACAACATGGGAAATATCGCTAACCCAGGTATCGCCATATCAACAACGTGGGTTAGCGATATTTTCAATCGCGTTAAGTATGCTTTAACGCAGGAATTTAACGTCTGCTAAATTCCTGACTAAGGTATACCTAACATGGGGGGTGGATTGTGTGGCTAAGACCACAGGCCCTATCACCAAGGATATCGCCGTTTTCCATGGGACATCGCTGGAAAACCAGCGATGTTCCATGGAAAACATCGCTATCACTGGAAAATTATCGCCTTTGCGCTAAGCGTTGTTAATACAGCGCTAGCATGGCGATAATTTCCAGCGATAGCCGGCGATAGGATTCCTCGCGCTAACAGCGGCCAGCGATAATTATCGCTGCCGCTTGATAATATGCCCCTTAACGTCTGCTAAATTCCTGACTATGGCATACCTAACATGGGGGGGTGGATTGTGTGGCTAAGACCACAGGCCCTATCACCAAGGATATCGCCGTTTTCCATGGGACATCGCTGGAAAACCAGCAATGTTCCATGGAAAACATTGCTATCACTGGAAAATTATCGCCTTTGCGCTAAGCGTTGTTAATACAGCGCTAGCATGGCGATAATTTCCAGCGATAGCCGGCGATAGGATTCCTCGCGCTAACAGCGGCCAGCGATAATTATCGCTGCCACTTGATAATATGCCCCTAAATCAGATGAGGATAAACTCATTTATGAATCTCCTTTAAGAAAATATCTAAAAACTACAATACTGCAAGAAGGACCCACATTATTGACAGAATAAACTCTGCAAAGAATTCTTCCAAAGAGCTTTTTAAAATTTTAAAATTATTCACTAATCTGACTATTTGTTGTTTTAGTATCCCAGCATCTCAGATGATCTGTGATGATCAATAATATTTACCAATCTCTTTCACATGATGTGGCATTGACAACACCGGTTTCTCCTGAAGTCCTAGCTGACACCGAGTTTACCACCTTGGAGCTTTTTAATTCTGCTAAACCTGATCAAGTATTGGATCGGCTGGATAGGGTTAAATCTGGTTCCCCGTTGGATCCCGCCACCCCTTACTTTATTGCTACTCTGGCTCCAATACTTCTTGCCCCAATTACAGACCTATGCAGTCTTTTGTTTAAGCTGGCAACTCTTCCAACTACATAGAAAACTGCAAGGATCAGACCCATTTTTTTAAAACCTCTGGCTGATCCTACAGACATGCAAAATTATAGGCCTATATCACTGCTCCCTTTATTCGCCCAAGTTACAGAGTCGTTGGTAAACCATCAATTGGTGTCCTTTTTAAAATCCAACTCCCTGTTAGATTCCTCCCAGTCAGGCTTCGGTGCATCATATAGCACAGAGTCAGCATTAATGGAGGTTACTGACACAATCAGACATGCCTTAGATCAGGGGAATTTGGCTGATTCTTCTTGATCTATCAGCTGCGTTTGATACCATTTCCCACCCAATTCTGACCCAGAGATTGGAGGAGATTGGTTTCAGTGGTAAAGCTCTGAAATTGGTGGAAACCTTTTTATCAGAGCGAACTCATACAGTACAAATGAATCCCTATCATTCTAAAACCAGGGTCTTGGATAAAGGGGTGCCACAGTGATCGATTTTGAGACCTACTCTTTTTAACATATATGTGGCCAGGCTTATCAGGTTGTGTGGTTTTGATACAATTCCATACGCTGATGACATGCAACTTGTCCTCACCATGGATTCTAATCAGGAACTTGCCAAAATCACATTTAAAAATTGTATGCTAAAAATTGCATCATGGATGACAGCTAATTTCCTTCAGCTCAACACTAGTAAGACGGAAGTGTTACTTTTTGGGAAGGCTCACTCAGTCTGGTCTACTGACTGGTCGCCGTCCGAATTTGGATTGTCCCCAATGCCTAAAAAAATGGTCAAAAATGTGGGCGTCTTTCTGGACGATAATCTCTCCGTGAACGAGGACATCAAGACTATCTCTGGAACCTGTTTCGGCTTGATGCGCATGCTTAGGAAAGCTTTTCACTGGGCTCCTCTCCCTAGTCCAGGCATTGATAGTGACCCACCTAGACTATGGGAATTCCCTTATGATCACAATGAATGAAGGTCTTTCTTCCAGACTTCAGGTGGTACAGAACACGGCAGCACACCACATCTGTAATCTTCCTCCGCGGTCTCCATCTGAACCTTTATTACGTTCCCTTCATTGGCTTCCCTTAAAAAAGTGTGCACTCTTCAAATTTATGTGTTTGGTATTTAAATCACTGCATGGGAGGGGACCATGTTATCTTAAAAAAAACTGCAGCCATACATCGGGGCACACCGGCTCAGATCCAGTGAGCTACTATTGCTATTCCCCAAACGTATTCGTACATCCAGATATGGTGGCCGCTCCTTTTCCTTTTTAGCTCCCAAACACTGGAATCAGCTACCCTTGCCTCTTCATTCTTGCTCAGACTTAATCTCCTTCAAGAAACTCCAGAAAACATGGTTGTTCGATCTTTGATCACATTATGGAATTGTGACCTGTATCTGACAGCTTCGGCGCCGAGAGATCCCCACTGGGAGAATTTGTGCGCCTAATAAATATAAATATAAACCTAAATCTAATGATCATGATGTTAAATAACATTAAAGTACAGGCAAAGGGGGAAGCCTAGCAATGTTCATGATGTTAAATAACATTAAAAACATCAAGGGGCTTATTTAGATTTTGGGCAGAATTACTTATGCCTAATACCGACTCGGTCCTGGGACCGACCGACACCCGGTCGGCGGTCCCGACTGACTCATTTCAATGCGACCAAACACAGTTCGGTCGCATGCTCCCTTTCCTCAATGTGAGCTTGTGTTATGGCCGTAAACTGGCCGTAACACAAGCCTCCATTGAGTAAAGGGAGGTGCAGTTCATCCTTGCACCCTGTTGCAGGCCCCCTCGGCCTCCAACCGGAGGCTGTGGTACAAAGGTGGCCCTGCTGGGGACCCCCAAACACGCTTTCCTACATGGTTTCCATGTCAGACAGGCCAGCATTTCGGCCCTTGAGATTACGAGCCGGATACTGACTCGCGGACGGGCTCTCCGAGCCTGTTGGTAGCCAGCCGGAATGACTGGACAGTTTACTTTCTGACTGCCTCTATCATAATGAGGCGGTCAGAAAGTAAACCGAGTGGCCCATTAGGATGTGGCCCTAAAGGCTCCGACTGCAGGTCGCATCGTAATCAGGCCCTAATTGTCAACATAAACTGTGATTTGTTGTCAAATATTCATGAAAAAAATCTAAATGTATGTTTAATGTGCTCTTGTATAATGGCCATGAATTGTATCACACAACCAATTGTTTTTCTCGGATTCCCGCATGAAACAAGTGTTTCCAAAGCAAACAGTCTGAAAAGTGGTTTTAGAAATATTTTACAAATATCAAGCAATTTAAGACAGATGAAAATAAAATGTTCAATTGTTTCTTTACTCATATATCACAGAAGGCATTACGACATATTTCGATCAAGTGGAATTTAATAAAGACGAAAACTTAAGGATCTTTTAATCACTCATGATTTAATGGTAAATCGAAATAGTCCTGCTTGAAAGAGTCTTGTATTAAAGGTATATTTTTTAGCCCCAAGCATTTCTCCAGATCAGCTTCAAATTGAACAAATTTATTGTATGGTTAACTATCTTTTTGCGCTGCAGCCTGTTCATATTTGCGAGACTGATTAGTGATGGAAAATGGTTGTTTTTCCGCAAAGATTAAAATTGCCCTAGTAATGGTCGATTTTTCTGTCGTTATCACATCTTTTACTGAGTCCTCTTTGGAAGCCACACAATTGCAGATGTCATTTAACAGATTGATATTACTCGTCCCTAATTGCAGTCGCTCTCTGGCATGGGGCGTGGATTGTCTAAGATTAGGGCCCATATTTATCAAGGTGATGCAAGGATGAGACTTCTGCGTAATTCTGGAGTAACGCGTGGCAGTGCAAATCGCTAACGTCTGTTACTCAGCAGCAAGGAGACGTATCATGGGTGTACACACGCATCCACCCATGTATTCTGACACGCTCCCACATTTACCAACACTGGTAGACTTGGGAATGCATCAGAGTTGTACACCTTCCCACCAGAAGCACAACAAGGGGAAATATCTTCTTTTATTGTGCTGCACATGTAGAAAGAGGGCAATACCCCTGAGGATTGTTTTTGTGCAGGAAGAAGTCCTTTCCTGCACAAAGACAATCCTTCCTGTTGAATGAGGCGCATTCCTGCCCTCTCCCTGTCACGCTTGCTGTGTTGCATGAAATATTGACAGAGCTGTACCAGATAATATCTAGTCTTCTTAAAGACTATTTTAGACTTAGTAGCAGAAATAGTTGGACCGAATGCGCCTTCTCTATACTTAGTAGCAGAACATTTAATCGCCATTGCTGACTGGCTACATTTATTTTTCAAGTTCACAATATTCTGAGACCAATTTCATTCTATTCCCAGATAGGTGTCGCTCTTCACAACTTCAGTTTTTCACCGATCAATCACCCACCGAAGCCGATCATTTTAGTTTTCTCATAATTGATTTTTGAATTATTCGAGAGGGTATCCTGGCGCTGAGCAGTTGTGATTATAAATGTAATCTTCAAGCCAGGGTACCAGGGAGGCACCTGGATACCCCCGCTCCGGGGCGATTAGCCCCGCTATGTAAATCCATTGCTTGATCTTCAAGAAGTGTAAGCAAAGCCAACTGTAATCTTTTGACATTTGAGGAGAAAAATAAACATTAATTGTTTAAAGCTTTGATTTGTCTGGAACTCAACAAGCACAGCAAGCGCAAAAGAAGATTTGTCTTATTTTGGACTGAGGTTTATTGGGATAATCAGCCCTCTACTGGGCTGCCCTTTCTATTCTCTTTTGCTTCAACTTCAAAGAACTCGAGTTAAAGAGAAAAAGCACCAGTTCTCCATCACTCCTGAAGACAATGTGCTTAGAAGTGAAAACCTTCAGCGAGTCCATGCCGCCGGTGATTGAGAGCAACCATGTTCACTGTCCTGCAAAGTAACATTCTTAGTTGCAGAAGGATGGTTAGGTTTTTAAATTAATTCATGATTGAAGTTTCCAGACCTTTATAATTGCGCTTAAAAACTTATGTTTTTTTAACTGAAATTTAGATTTCTGTTTTTTAAATCCCTTAATATGGGAGGATATTTTTCGTCTTGCAAACAATTCCCCCCTGATCAAGGGTTCCTCGTTTGTGGCAAATGTGATTCACCCATAACGCTGGTGACCAGCCTGTTCTCTTTTCTGGGTCAGCAATAAACATAAGAGACACTCCTGATCATTCTTTAAAAGATGTGTGTGTTTTCATAATGATGGAAATACCTTCTGTTATGGTTGTCAAGGCTGCCACTGACGTGTCCTCACGGTGATCCGGAATCAACCGATTCATTGAATTGAAATTACATTTATTGGTTTTTGATGCTGCAGATAAAGCAGGTTCTATATCAGTCAGATAGACTGGGGCATGGGCTGTCAAGAAGTTATTAGCAGAAGAGCTTGGTTGGATTTGCTGATCGTTAGTCATGCTGGGGTCAGTTTTCTTGGTTTCAGATTCTGCAGTCTTCATAATCTCAAGATTACTTGCGTTGACAGGTGAATTCGAGACTAAAAACTTCCTTCAAGAGGGAGTATGAATTTACTGAGATCCATCTTCATTAGATGTTTGAGAGGGCGGCGAAGAAAATGATTTGTGGATACTTTGGGGCCAATTATGATGGTGGTGAAACCACCACCGGCAGGCTGCCGGAGGCGGTTTCACCGCCATCGCCAAGCACTTCTTCACCCGCCATATTATGATGGCGAGCGTTGTGCTGGCAGACGCAAAGTCCGCCCTCCACGGGTCCGCCACAGGCAATCATTCCCATTGCCTAGCGGACCCGGCAGCATGCATAGAATGGTGGCGGTGCCTAGCAGGCACCGTCCGCCAAATTACGATGCTGCTTAAAGCCAGCCTTTCCATGGCGAAACCGCCATGGAAAGGCTGGCAGGGATTGGATTCGGGGGCCCGTTGCGGGTCCCCCTTGTGTTGGGGGGAGTTGGTTGTGCACTGGGGGGTATCCATGGTATCCCCCTACATTTCCCTGCACCAGGTGGCAGGCACCGCATGGTGCATGCCACATAGTGCATGCCACATAGTGCGGGGAAACACACAACATGTTTTTTTGACATTGCGGCGGGTGCTGCAGCCAGCAGCACCCACCGCAATGTTAAAGTTGCAGGATGCGACCGCCACGGTGGCGGTCGCATCGTAATCAGGGGTGCGGGACCGCCGCCTTACAGGCTGGCGGTCCCAGTCCCCGCATTGATGGCGGGCGGACTCAAGTCCGCCCGCCATCGTAATTTCCCCCTTTGTTCTTTGAAAATAGGAAATCAGTGTGGGTTTATCACTCCTTCGATGGCTTGGTTACTGTTGTTTGCCTTTAGAAGTGATCTAAATTCCTCAACTTTTAAAATCTTCTTTTACTCATGTACTGTTGGAACCCTTCGTTTGCACAACTGATTCTGGATCTTCAATGGTTCTTGATCGATCAATGCACAGGGATCGAAAACCTTCTTCGGATGCTTCATTAGTCAGTTCCAAATGATCATCACTCTCACTACAATTCGTACATTATTGTTATCAGAGGATTGATCAGAAGGGACAAAACTGCATCTACTGTTGAAATCCAGATGTTGCTCAGGAGCTAAATCATCAGCGTTATTTCTAACTTTGAGAGCCCCCTGTTGATTCTGTTTGAGATGCAAGTTTTATCGAGGAGCGATTTGTTTGAGGCAAGAGCTGTAAAAGATCCAAAAAATCATTGACTCAAAAAAAAGTATCTTTGTGTCAAAAGAAGCTGGAGTATTATCCGTAGATAAAAGTTCTTTAAAATAATTATTCTGAGATCCCAAATGAAAGTGTGTCTATTTCTGCCTGTATTCTTCCAAAAGTCCAGCTCGCTATCTTTAAGATACTATACATTACGTTTCAATCCTTCTCTAATAAATGTAGCAGGTAGCTGTTGCGCAGTTGGGGTGATGTGTCGGTTCCATGGAGCTGCAATGCTGTGATGCGGAGTCCAGCATAGTCATCGAGGCTGCCGTCCATGAGGGATGCGAGAGCCTGCGCTGAAGATGCTTTGCGCAGCGGCAGTTCCGAAGCAGCTGTGGGCTGCGAAGGCAATGCTGGTCTTGGTTACAGGTTTGATCCAAGCAGCAACAGCGATGCAACATTTCTGCTTGGAGTTGTGCCGCACAGCAGAAGAAATGCACTGCTTCTGCTGGGTCCACAGAGATTGGCAGAGCACCTTTGGACCACTTCCAAGGGTCCAGGACTGGGGTGGCACCACTCACTAGGCAGGGTAGACTCACAGATTGCAGAGTCCAAGGGCTGGGATCAAGGTGGTTGGAGTCTTCTGTCCTTGAGGCTTAAGTCAAGAGGCCAGCCAACGAGACCTTGGAGTCACTCTGGGGTCCCGAGTTCAAACAGACGCCGGTCCAGTCCTTCTCACCCAGATAAGAGGTATGCCTGGGCGGAAAACTACGCTACGCTCGCGTAGTTTGTGTAGTTTGCGCAACTACGCACTACACGAATTGCATGTAGCACAGTGCAAAAAAACGTAGCGTAGCGGGCATTTTTTGCTTGCTCGCGGTCCTCAACGTCAAGTTGGCGACCACGAGCGAGCAAAACGACATCCGGGAGAGACTTTTTCCTTGTTCGCGATCAGCAACATCAAGTTGCCGATCGCGAGCGTGGAAAATAAACCTCCCGGCGAGATTCTCAACGCGGGGAGGTCAGGTTTCTCATTGCGAGTGGTCGCGTATGCTCGCGACCGCTCGCAATGAGAAACTACCAGTCCGCGTTGAGAAAACTGCCGCTCGAGTACAAATCTACTAGAGCGGCAGAAAACGACCGCTTGCACTGTGCAAGATGCCGTTTGCAATGATTGCACAGTGCGGACAAGCATCCGGCACTGTGCAATCATTGCGAACAGCATTTCCTACCACACTACGCAGTTCGCGTAGTGCTACGCGTAGCTCGCGTAGTGCGAAGTGCACTTCACGTAGCTACGCGTAGCGCTACTACGCGAACTACGCCCAGGGTTAATAAGAGGGCAGCAGGTCAGCACAGCAGGACAGCAAATCTTCAGAACAGCAGTTCAGCAGAGTAGCAGTCCTTTTGAGCAGCATAGCAGTCCTTCTTCCTGGCAGAGTATCCACAGGTCCAGAAGTGTACTGAAGAGGTCCAATATTTATACCTGGTGTCCTTCCTGCGGAAGGTGGAAGAAGCTTCAAGAAATTCCCTTTGAAGTCTCAGGCATTCTGCCTACCCTGCCCTGGCTCCAGACTAAATACAGAGGGTATGCAGCATGTTGTGTGGAGGCAGGACACTGCCCATCCAGGTGTAAGTAGGACTGTGCCAGTTCCTTCCTCCCATCCTGTCAGTTATGGCCCATTCAGGCACACCTAATCTCTCTATTGTGTATGGCTGTGTAGGAGGAATACAAAAAGCCCAACTGTCAACTGCACCTAGTCATGTGATTCAGGGACAGGCAGCATGCACTAAACGGCTAAGGCAGGAAAAAGCCAACTTTTTAAAAGTGGCATTTTCAAAATTGTAAATAAAATATCTGACTTCAACATAAGTTAGAATTTTTCATTACAATTTGAAAGACACCAAACATGAACTGGATACCTGTTCCCATTTGTAAATTAGAGCTTATTAAATGTAATAAGGTAAATCCAATGATAGCCAATGGGAGACTAGGTCTTGTGGTAGTGAAAAACGAATGTAAGAGTTTTCACTACCATGACATGTAAAGCCTAAAAGTTCATGGCCTACTTTTTATATAAACTGCACCCTGTCCTCTGGGCTGTTCAAGGCCTACCTTAGAGGTGACTTATATGTATTAAAATGGAAGGTTTGAGCCTGACAAAAGGTTTATTTGGCCAGTTTGAAATGGCAGATTAAAACTGCACTCACAGGCTGCAGTGGCTGGCCTGAGTCATGTTTAAAGGCTACTTAACAGGGTGGCACAATCAGTGCTGCAGGCTGACTAGTAGCATTTCATTTACAGGCCCTGGGCACATGTAGTGCCACTTTACTAGGAACCTACAAGTAAATCATATATGCAAGCTGGGGATAAGCCAATATTATCATGTTTCAAGGAGCGAGCACCTGCACTTTAGCACTGGTCAGCAGTGGTAAAGTGCGCAGAGCAGCAAAGACAAGATCATCAAAAATAATGTGAGGAAGGCAAAATGTTTGGGGCAAGACCACCCTAAGGCTGACAGGTCTAACACATAGCCAGACCTTTGACCTCGGTCTTTGAAGCGCAGCAAATGTGAGACGATAAATACAGAATTTAAAGTCATCTTTATATATCGCTTGGACTTTCCTGGCCCACTAAAACAAATATGAAGAAACATTCTATTTACAAATCCATGGAACTTCCATGAGGAGTTCCTGCGCGCCAAGCGTGGCATGTCTATATGTATCACCATGAGGAGTTCCTGCGCGTCAAGCGTGGCATGTCTATATGTATCACCATGAGGAGTTCCTGCGCGCCAAGCGTGGCGTGTCTATATGTATCACAGTTTGAGGAAGAAAACATCTAGTCCCAAACTAACCCCTTTCGAGATCAGATGAGGGTGTGGCGTCGATACATAGACGATGTTTTTATCGTCTGGAGAGGCGATAAAACGACAGCAGACACGTTCCTTGTGTGGCTTAATGAGAAAAATCCATTCCTTTTTTTCACCGGAACAATGACAAAGGAATCCCTGGCATTTCTTGATTTAAACATCAGAGCTGAAAATAGGGGTTTGGATAGCAGTGTTTATCACAAGCCTACAGACAGGAACAATCTATTATCTTTCAAGAGCTTCCATCCCCGCTCGCTTAGGGAGAATCTCCCTTATGGTCAGTTTTTGCGCTTATGGAGAAACTGTTCCACATTAACTGACTTCAAGAGAGAAGCAGCCTTGTTGAGAGATAAGCTACAAGAAAGAGATTATCCGGATTGGGTGATCCAGAAGGCCCATAAAAGAGCCAGGAATAACAACAGGGAGGCCCTACTCGAAACACATGAAAAAGAACAAGTAGAGAGAAGTATCTGTGTCACTACATATAACACCATGTCTGACGCAATGAAGAAAATAGTGCAAAAGAACTGGCATATTCTGGACTCAGTCAACCGCCCCCCCTGTTTTCGTTTAAAAAGAGTAGCAGTATTAAGGACATTGTTGTCAGTACACGCCTCAGAATTCCTCGTAATCTGGAAACAAGAGATGAGCAGACCCGGCATATACCGCCCATTATGGGGCACTATGCCTATGGGTATTGCAAAGCATGCCCTATGTCCATGAATGGCAAGAGTGTAGACATCGGTCTACAATATCCGTGGGAGCTCAGAAAACATATGACCTGTAATTCTCACACTGTGATTTACTTACTAAGATGGCCCTGTCTATTGCAATATGTGGGAATGACCACCCGTCGGGTTAAGACCCGCATACTAGAACACATGAGCACAATACATTGTGGCAAAACCAACACCAAACTAACCACACACTTTAAGGAGTTGGGTCATACTGAAAAAGACTTAAATTGGACGGTGCTAGATAGACCTTTCATTCCACCGAGTGTAGTTAACACCTCAGACTACGTATTAGTCAGGGAACAGAGATGGGTGGACAGACTGAGATGTGATACAAAGGGTCTGAATGACTGTATTCCTTGGTTTCAACTGCATGGGATCATGACTAAATGATAGGAAAACCCTGAGTGGTAGAACAAATGATGGCCCCTTGTGTTCTTTATCCCAATAATAGTGATCTACTCAATGAAGAATCTGTATTTATTTCCCTGCACGGGACCATGACTTAATAATAGGAGAAATTAACGAGTGGTAAAATAAATGCCTCTTGGTTGTTTATCCTTTAAAGAGGGATCTACATAAAGTAAAATCTGCATTCATCCCGAAAATAGTGATTTACATAAAGAAGAATCTATATTTATTTCCCAGCACAGGATCATGATTTAATAATAGGAGAGCACACCGAGTGGTAAAATGAATATCAACCACTTGGTTGTTCGTCCTACAAATAGTGATCTATATAAAGAGAAACCTGCATCCATTTACCACCCTGTGAGGAATGCGTGGACTTTGACACCATTGCGTGAAAGGGAGGTGATTGACACATGAGACTTTACACATTTAAGAAAAGAGTAAAACGAATAATGTGGGATTTAAAGATGGCCGCCAAACTAAGGTTGTAGTTTGAAAAGAAAAACCTGGTGTAGTCTTTATGTTACATTCCGCTCCCAGAGGGCTCTGGTCCGCCCATGTGACCGACGTAAACTTTGTTTAAAAGAACGGGGAAACTGAGTACTGGTATCGTCGGTAGACCCTGACTGGGAGAGGACCCTCGCCGGTCTTTGGAGTAGTAAGTGGGGACTTGCCATGGGGTCTTGGTGTTACGCTAGAATTAACCTGAGATATGTTGACTGTCTCGATGTGTTCGGGGAGGAGGTATCTCACTGGGACAATCTTATGTACCGCTGGCGATATTGGTCTGTTTGCATATACGAATGCAGCGGCACTTTAGTTCTTTGTAATTAGGTGACTGCCCCCCTGACAAACACATGGAGTGGGGTTTTATCTGGTCATATCATTGAAACGGATATATTTTTCATTTTTAGAGTGTGACGATAAGACCACGATCCCACGACGGTCCCGGGTTTGGCGATTAGCTTGTAAACTCGGGTGAGAATTATTTACCTTCAAAGATGTAGTGAGAGTGAGAATGCGTGGACATTTTTTTCCCAAGATTAAGTGAATAGAAGTGATGGACAACGTAGCAGAAAAATGTGGGGCGCTATAGAAATTATTTTTAAGTGATGTGGTATCCTGTATATAACATCACAGAGGTGTGAGTGCAATACAGAGACTTGATGAGTGGTGATGTTCACTTTCTAATTAACTTTTTATTACTGAGATAATCTATATACCACAAGGAAGGGGCTAGATTTGAGGGAGAAAGATAGGGGAGACTTATGAGTAAAATATTGTCTCCTATTGTGTTTCTGTCCACAGTAAATGGTGACCTCTATGTAATACGTAGAAGGCGAAGTGAAGACCCCAGTGAGGGGTGAAACTATATTAATTGAAGGGATCCACACCATGGTGAAGGCTGCCGTGACCTTTGGAGGCATTGTTTAGGCTGAAACATGTTGGTTATCGCAGTTGGGATATGGGGACATTGATCTCCCCTATATATACCCTTTTCTTTGAGTTTTTAATCCTATCGAGGGGAACCGAGAATAAAAGTAACCTTTGGTATCCTCTGAGATAGTTTTACTTGCACCTGTCTGCACTTTACGATCCCTTCTTGAGGGAGCATCTTTCCCTTCTTCTATCTTCTTATTTTTATACACCTTTTTTTCCCTCACTACACTATATATTCTAAAACATTCTTTGCGCTCCGTCCAGAGTGTTGGTCTGCGCCTGGACATCAGATGCGGCCCTATGATGAAGCATGACACTGCAAAGTGTGTGAGGGCAGTATTAAGGAAATAAATCTTTTTCCCTCTTTGCTTTGTCCCCTTTCTTTGTTCAGAATCATTAGTAGCACACAGTGAGAAGAGGGAGCAGGAATAGAATTTTCTGTTTTTCTCTTTAGTCTTTCTTCTTGTGTTGTGTTTTTTTAGTTTTTTCAGTCCTTCTCTCTTTGGTGAGTTATAAGTTTTGGGAGGGGAGTCAGAGAAGGCTCATTCCCTTGTCTCTTCCTTTGTGAATTCCACTAAAAATCATCTCATGACCCACCAGTGGGTTCAATCCACATTTTAAGAAACACTGCTCTATGTGCACAAGCTTTTTTGATGCCAATGCACTTTCAGCTTTACACCATCCCTTAACCAAATTACCTGTGCTACTTTGCATCCCATGAAGAACAAATATAAGGTTACCTGTGGAATCAGTATATTCTGGTGGGCTGCTTGCGTTTTCAGGGATATCCGTGATCCAAAAATCATCAACTATTGGTCCTAGTTGTAAAAGAAAATATACAACTTTATAAACATCCTCATCATAGATCACTGAGAGAATAGACCTTCTAAGATCAGCAGAGCACACAGATCATGTGACTGTACAACAGGAACATGGAAAGAAAAGGAAGGGTAAAGGGTAGTAGTGCAGCCAGGAAATACAATAGTGAAAGATTAATGGAGACGAGAGGACTGGACGAATTGAGATAGAGATAGACATAAGGATAAAAGATTGGAAAAGGAGGGCAAGAGTGGGCTGGAAGAAGAAAGTAAGGGAGGGATGGAATGATATTATTTCAATGTGCCACGTTCAATTATACACATAGGTGGTTTATTGGCAGTAAGAGACACGTCTAAACAAAATAATATAAAAAACACATAACAATGTTCAATGGGGGTAAAAGATGACAGATCTGCTTCATGCATGGATCCTGGGCTCGCTAGCTCATATGCATGCAATCCAACAGACCTGAATCAGATAGCTGACTCCCGGTTTTAAAAGGCAAATATGGCTTTAATTCAGCTTTCTCCAACATAAAATTGCCCGTCAAATGCAAAATCGTCAACTATTGGTTCTAGTTGTAAAAGAAAATATAAAACTGTATAACATCCTCATCATAGATCATTGACAGAATAGTCTTGCTAAGTTCAGCAGAACATATAGGCCATGCAAATGTGTCAAATGCCTTTTGATGGTTTGATGTGACTCTACAACAGCAACGTGTGGAGGAAAGGAAGGGCAGAGGATGGTAGTACAGACAGCAAAGGTGAAAGTGAAGGAAGAATGAAGGAGAGAGGACTGGAGGAATAGAGAAAGAGATAGATGTAAGAAAAGAAGAATGAAAACAAAGAGCAAGAAAGGGCTGGAAGGGAGGGATGAAGAAATGTTATTCCAAAGTGTCACATTCAGTTACAGCTGCATGCGGCTTGTTGGCAGTAAGAGGCAAATTAGCACCAAATAATAGAAGAAGGACAGAGCAACGCTGCTACATAAAACCTAGGTGAGAAGGAGGTCTACAGGCTGCGTCTAATTGACAGATTTCTTTCTGTAAGTCTGGGATCACTGTTCCAATTACTGGCAGCCTGAAATATCAAGGCCAGACCCCAGCTTTGCCATCTAAACTAGGAGACTGAAGCTCTCCAGTAGTCGATGAATGTATTGCTGTAAGGGACCAGAAGGTTTCAATTTCATTTTTAGAGACGTGGGTCCAGGTCACTGAATGCTCCATGAACAACATAGTGTGTTTTTTAAGCATTAGCAATGACAACAGGACTGGTTTGCATTTTAAGTTCTCAGTAAGACATTAAAAAAGCCTGCTGCTTGAAACCAAATGAAAAATGATTGCTTTCTGGATGCAATGCATCTATGAAAAAATACTATTTTATGTATGAAGATCCAGTGTACTATTCAGAAATAAAATAGACCCATGTATTACAATGCAGAAGCATTTATACTTACTTAGATATGCCTACAACCCCTCCTGAGGTATAGGCCATCAACCAGGGCTCTCCAGCCATCTTTGCCCTGGGCTTTTCTTTCAATCTGACTCCAGGTGTAACCCATCTCCTTTCAGTCAGCCTTGAGTCCTCTATGTCAGGTGTTTCTTGGCCTTCCTAATTTCCTTTTCCCTTGAGGGTTCTAGGTCAGGGTTTCCCTCGTGGTGTTTGATGCGGGCTTGCGGACGGTGTGACCAATCCAGCCCCAGCGTCTTTTCATGATTTCTTTATTAGCAGGGAGTTGGAAAGTCTGCTGCCACAGGTCATTGTTGCTAATGGTGTTTGCCAGAGGATTTGGACGATTTTCTTCAGACAGGTATTGATGAAAGTCTGGACTTTGTTGATGGTGGTCACTGTTGTCCTCCAAATTTCTGCTCCATACAGAAGGACCGATTTTACATTGGTGTTAAAAAGCCTGATCTTGTTCTTGAACCTCCAGATCTTTTATAGCTGAATGAAGGCAGACCTTGCTTTGCTGATTCTTGTCTTGCCACCAAAAATCGGCTCATGACCCACCAGTGGGTCCCAACCCGCAGTTTAAGAAACTCTGCTCTATGTGCATAAGCTATTTTGATGCCAGTGTGCGTACAGCGTTACACCATCCCTTAAACAAATTACCTATGCTAATTTAATTCACGTAAGAACAAATATAAGGTTACCTGTGGGATCTGTATTTTCTGATGGGCTGGTTGCATTTTCAGGGCTATTAGTGATCCAAACATCGTCAACTATTGTAAAAGAAATATTAAACTTTATAAACTTCCTTGTCATAAATCATTGAGAGATTACACCTTCTAACATCAGCAGAGCACACAGACCATGTGAATCTATCAAAAGCATTTTTATAGTTTGACGTAACTGTACAACAGGAAAATGGTGAGAAAAGGAAGGGCAAAGGATACGAGTGCAGACAGGAATGTGAAAGTGAAAGAATAATGGAGATGAGAAGACTGGAGGGATAGAGAAAGAAACAGATAAAAGAATAAAAGAATGGAAACGAAGAACAAGAGTGGGCTAGAAGAAGGAGGTAAGCAGGGAGGGATAGAGAAAGAAACAGATAAAAGAATAAAAGAATGGAAACGGAGAACAAGAGTGGGCTAGAAGAAGGAGGTAAGCAGGGAGGGATAGAGAAAGAAACAGATAAAAGAATAAAAGAATGGAAACGGAGAACAAGAGTGGGCTAGAAGAAGGAGGTAAGCAGGGAGGGATAGAGAAAGAAACAGATAAAAGAATAAAAGAATGGAAACGGAGAAGAAGAGTGGGCTAGAAGAAGGAGGTAAGCAGGGTGGGATAGAGAAAGAAACAGATAAAAGAATAAAAGAATGGAAACGGAGAAGAAGAGTGGGCTAGAAGAAGGAGGTAAGCAGGGAGGGATAGAGAAAGAAACAGATAAAAGAATAAAAGAATGGAAACGGAGAAGAAGAGTGGGCTAGAAGAAGGAGGTAAGCAGGGAGGGATAGAGAAAGAAACAGATAAAAGAATAAAAGAATGGAAACGGAGAAGAAGAGTGGGCTAGAAGAAGGAGGTAAGCAGGGAGGGATAGAGAAAGAAACAGATAAAAGAATAAAAGAATGGAAACGGAGAAGAAGAGTGGGCTAGAAGAAGGAGGTAAGCAGGGAGGGATAGAGAAAGAAACAGATAAAAGAATAAAAGAATGGAAACGGAGAAGAAGAGTGGGCTAGAAGAAGGAGGTAAGCAGGGAGGGATAGAGAAAGAAACAGATAAAAGAATAAAAGAATGGAAACGGAGAAGAAGAGTGGGCTAGAAGAAGGAGGTAAGCAGGGAGGGATAGAGAAAGAAACAGATAAAAGAATAAAAAGAATGGAAACGGAGAAGAAGAGTGGGCTAGAAGAAGGAGGTAAGCAGGGAGGGATAGAGAAAGAAACAGATAAAAGAATAAAAGAATGGAAACGGAGAAGAAGAGTGGGCTAGAAGAAGGAGGTAAGCAGGGAGGGATAGAGAAAGAAACAGATAAAAGAATAAAAGAATGGAAACGGAGAAGAAGAGTGGGCTAGAAGAAGGAGGTAAGCAGGGAGGGATAGAGAAAGAAACAGATAAAAGAATAAAAGAATGGAAACGGAGAAGAAGAGTGGGCTAGAAGAAGGAGGTAAGCAGGGAGGGATAGAGAAAGAAACAGATAAAAGAATAAAAGAATGGAAACGGAGAAGAAGAGTGGGCTAGAAGAAGGAGGTAAGCAGGGAGGGATAGAGAAAGAAACAGATAAAAGAATAAAAAGAATGGAAACGGAGAAGAAGAGTGGGCTAGAAGAAGGAGGTAAGCAGGGAGGGATAGAGAAAGAAACAGATAAAAGAATAAAAGAATGGAAACGGAGAAGAAGAGTGGGCTAGAAGAAGGAGGTAAGCAGGGAGGGATAGAGAAAGAAACAGATAAAAGAATAAAAGAATGGAAACGGAGAAGCAAGAGTGGGCTAGAAGAAGGAGGTAAGCAGGGAGGGATAGAGAAAGAAACAGATAAAAGAATAAAAGAATGGAAACGGAGAACAAGAGTGGGCTAGAAGAAGGAGGTAAGCAGGGAGGGATAGAGAAAGAAACAGATAAAAGAATAAAAGAATGGAAACGGAGAAGAAGAGTGGGCTAGAAGAAGGAGGTAAGCAGGGAGGGATAGAGAAAGAAACAGATAAAAGAATAAAAGAATGGAAACGGAGAAGAAGAGTGGGCTAGAAGAAGGAGGTAAGCAGGGAGGGATAGAGAAAGAAACAGATAAAAGAATAAAAGAATGGAAACGGAGAAGAAGAGTGGGCTAGAAGAAGGAGGTAAGCAGGGAGGGATAGAGAAAGAAACAGATAAAAGAATAAAAGAATGGAAACGGAGAAGAAGAGTGGGCTAGAAGAAGGAGGTAAGCAGGGAGGGATAGAGAAAGAAACAGATAAAAGAATAAAAGAATGGAAACGGAGAAGAAGAGTGGGCTAGAAGAAGGAGGTAAGCAGGGAGGGATAGAGAAAGAAACAGATAAAAGAATAAAAGAATGGAAACGGAGAAGAAGAGTGGGCTAGAAGAAGGAGGTAAGCAGGGAGGGATAGAGAAAGAAACAGATAAAAGAATAAAAGAATGGAAACGGAGAAGAAGAGTGGGCTAGAAGAAGGAGGTAAGCAGGGAGGGATAGAGAAAGAAACAGATAAAAGAATAAAAGAATGGAAACGGAGAAGAAGAGTGGGCTAGAAGAAGGAGGTAAGCAGGGAGGGATAGAGAAAGAAACAGATAAAAGAATAAAAGAATGGAAACGGAGAAGAAGAGTGGGCTAGAAGAAGGAGGTAAGCAGGGAGGGATAGAGAAAGAAACAGATAAAAGAATAAAAGAATGGAAACGGAGAAGAAGAGTGGGCTAGAAGAAGGAGGTAAGCAGGGAGGGATAGAGAAAGAAACAGATAAAAGAATAAAAGAATGGAAACGGAGAAGAAGAGTGGGCTAGAAGAAGGAGGTAAGCAGGGAGGGATAGAGAAAGAAACAGATAAAAGAATAAAAGAATGGAAACGGAGAAGAAGAGTGGGCTAGAAGAAGGAGGTAAGCAGGGAGGGATAGAGAAAGAAACAGATAAAAGAATAAAAGAATGGAAACGGAGAAGAAGAGTGGGCTAGAAGAAGGAGGTAAGCAGGGAGGGATAGAGAAAGAAACAGATAAAAGAATAAAAGAATGGAAACGGAGAAGAAGAGTGGGCTAGAAGAAGGAGGTAAGCAGGGAGGGATAGAGAAAGAAACAGATAAAAGAATAAAAGAATGGAAACGGAGAAGAAGAGTGGGCTAGAAGAAGGAGGTAAGCAGGGAGGGATAGAGAAAGAAACAGATAAAAGAATAAAAGAATGGAAACGGAGAAGAAGAGTGGGCTAGAAGAAGGAGGTAAGCAGGGAGGGATAGAGAAAGAAACAGATAAAAGAATAAAAGAATGGAAACGGAGAAGAAGAGTGGGCTAGAAGAAGGAGGTAAGCAGGGAGGGATAGAGAAAGAAACAGATAAAAGAATAAAAGAATGGAAACGGAGAAGAAGAGTGGGCTAGAAGAAGGAGGTAAGCAGGGAGGGATAGAGAAAGAAACAGATAAAAGAATAAAAGAATGGAAACGGAGAAGAAGAGTGGGCTAGAAGAAGGAGGTAAGCAGGGAGGGATAGAGAAAGAAACAGATAAAAGAATAAAAGAATGGAAACGGAGAAGAAGAGTGGGCTAGAAGAAGGAGGTAAGCAGGGAGGGATAGAGAAAGAAACAGATAAAAGAATAAAAGAATGGAAACGGAGAAGAAGAGTGGGCTAGAAGAAGGAGGTAAGCAGGGAGGGATAGAGAAAGAAACAGATAAAAGAATAAAAGAATGGAAACGGAGAACAAGAGTGGGCTAGAAGAAGGAGGTAAGCAGGGAGGGATAGAGAAAGAAACAGATAAAAGAATAAAAGAATGGAAACGGAGAAGAAGAGTGGGCTAGAAGAAGGAGGTAAGCAGGGAGGGATAGAGAAAGAAACAGATAAAAGAATAAAAGAATGGAAACGGAGAACAAGAGTGGGCTAGAAGAAGGAGGTAAGCAGGGAGGGATAGAGAAAGAAACAGATAAAAGAATAAAAGAATGGAAACGGAGAACAAGAGTGGGCTAGAAGAAGGAGGTAAGCAGGGAGGGATAGAGAAAGAAACAGATAAAAGAATAAAAGAATGGAAACGGAGAACAAGAGTGGGCTAGAAGAAGGAGGTAAGCAGGGAGGGATAGAGAAAGAAACAGATAAAAGAATAAAAGAATGGAAACGGAGAACAAGAGTGGGCTAGAAGAAGGAGGTAAGCAGGGAGGGATAGAGAAAGAAACAGATAAAAGAATAAAAGAATGGAAACGGAGAACAAGAGTGGGCTAGAAGAAGGAGGTAAGCAGGGAGGGATAGAGAAAGAAACAGATAAAAGAATAAAAGAATGGAAACGGAGAACAAGAGTGGGCTAGAAGAAGGAGGTAAGCAGGGAGGGATAGAGAAAGAAACAGATAAAAGAATAAAAAGAATGGAAACGGAGAACAAGAGTGGGCTAGAAGAAGGAGGTAAGCAGGGAGGGATAGAGAAAGAAACAGATAAAAGAATAAAAGAATGGAAACGGAGAACAAGAGTGGGCTAGAAGAAGGAGGTAAGCAGGGAGGGATAGAGAAAGAAACAGATAAAAGAATAAAAGAATGGAAACGGAGAACAAGAGTGGGCTAGAAGAAGGAGGTAAGCAGGGAGGGATAGAGAAAGAAACAGATAAAAGAATAAAAGAATGGAAACGGAGAACAAGAGTGGGCTAGAAGAAGGAGGTAAGCAGGGAGGGATAGAGAAAGAAACAGATAAAAGAATAAAAGAATGGAAACGGAGAACAAGAGTGGGCTAGAAGAAGGAGGTAAGCAGGGAGGGATAGAGAAAGAAACAGATAAAAGAATAAAAGAATGGAAACGGAGAACAAGAGTGGGCTAGAAGAAGGAGGTAAGCAGGGAGGGATAGAGAAAGAAACAGATAAAAGAATAAAAGAATGGAAACGGAGAACAAGAGTGGGCTAGAAGAAGGAGGTAAGCAGGGAGGGATAGAGAAAGAAACAGATAAAAGAATAAAAGAATGGAAACGGAGAACAAGAGTGGGCTAGAAGAAGGAGGTAAGCAGGGAGGGATAGAGAAAGAAACAGATAAAAGAATAAAAGAATGGAAACGGAGAACAAGAGTGGGCTAGAAGAAGGAGGTAAGCAGGGAGGGATAGAGAAAGAAACAGATAAAAGAATAAAAGAATGGAAACGGAGAACAAGAGTGGGCTAGAAGAAGGAGGTAAGCAGGGAGGGATAGAGAAAGAAACAGATAAAAGAATAAAAGAATGGAAACGGAGAACAAGAGTGGGCTAGAAGAAGGAGGTAAGCAGGGAGGGATAGAGAAAGAAACAGATAAAAGAATAAAAGAATGGAAACGGAGAACAAGAGTGGGCTAGAAGAAGGAGGTAAGCAGGGAGGGATAGAGAAAGAAACAGATAAAAGAATAAAAGAATGGAAACGGAGAACAAGAGTGGGCTAGAAGAAGGAGGTAAGCAGGGAGGGATAGAGAAAGAAACAGATAAAAGAATAAAAGAATGGAAACGGAGAACAAGAGTGGGCTAGAAGAAGGAGGTAAGCAGGGAGGGATAGAGAAAGAAACAGATAAAAGAATAAAAGAATGGAAACGGAGAAGAAGAGTGGGCTAGAAGAAGGAGGTAAGCAGGGAGGGATAGAGAAAGAAACAGATAAAAGAATAAAAGAATGGAAACGGAGAACAAGAGTGGGCTAGAAGAAGGAGGTAAGCAGGGAGGGATAGAGAAAGAAACAGATAAAAGAATAAAAGAATGGAAACGGAGAACAAGAGTGGGCTAGAAGAAGGAGGTAAGCAGGGAGGGATAGAGAAAGAAACAGATAAAAGAATAAAAGAATGGAAACGGAGAACAAGAGTGGGCTAGAAGAAGGAGGTAAGCAGGGAGGGATAGAGAAAGAAACAGATAAAAGAATAAAAGAATGGAAACGGAGAAGAAGAGTGGGCTAGAAGAAGGAGGTAAGCAGGGAGGGATAGAGAAAGAAACAGATAAAAGAATAAAAGAATGGAAACGGAGAAGAAGAGTGGGCTAGAAGAAGGAGGTAAGCAGGGAGGGATAGAGAAAGAAACAGATAAAAGAATAAAAGAATGGAAACGGAGAAGAAGAGTGGGCTAGAAGAAGGAGGTAAGCAGGGAGGGATAGAGAAAGAAACAGATAAAAGAATAAAAGAATGGAAACGGAGAACAAGAGTGGGCTAGAAGAAGGAGGTAAGCAGGGAGGGATAGAGAAAGAAACAGATAAAAGAATAAAAGAATGGAAACGGAGAACAAGAGTGGGCTAGAAGAAGGAGGTAAGCAGGGAGGGATAGAGAAAGAAACAGATAAAAGAATAAAAGAATGGAAACGGAGAACAAGAGTGGGCTAGAAGAAGGAGGTAAGCAGGGAGGGATAGAGAAAGAAACAGATAAAAGAATAAAAGAATGGAAACGGAGAACAAGAGTGGGCTAGAAGAAGGAGGTAAGCAGGGAGGGATAGAGAAAGAAACAGATAAAAGAATAAAAGAATGGAAACGGAGAACAAGAGTGGGCTAGAAGAAGGAGGTAAGCAGGGAGGGATAGAGAAAGAAACAGATAAAAGAATAAAAGAATGGAAACGAAGAACAAGAGTGGGCTAGAAGAAGGAGGTAAGCAGGGAGGGATAGAGAAAGAAACAGATAAAAGAATAAAAGAATGGAAACGGAGAACAAGAGTGGGCTAGAAGAAGGAGGTAAGCAGGGAGGGATAGAGAAAGAAACAGATAAAAGAATAAAAGAATGGAAACGGAGAACAAGAGTGGGCTAGAAGAAGGAGGTAAGCAGGGAGGGATAGAGAAAGAAACAGATAAAAGAATAAAAGAATGGAAACGGAGAACAAGAGTGGGCTAGAAGAAGGAGGTAAGCAGGGAGGGATAGAGAAAGAAACAGATAAAAGAATAAAAGAATGGAAACGGAGAACAAGAGTGGGCTAGAAGAAGGAGGTAAGCAGGGAGGGATAGAGAAAGAAACAGATAAAAGAATAAAAGAATGGAAACGGAGAACAAGAGTGGGCTAGAAGAAGGAGGTAAGCAGGGAGGGATAGAGAAAGAAACAGATAAAAGAATAAAAGAATGGAAACGGAGAACAAGAGTGGGCTAGAAGAAGGAGGTAAGCAGGGAGGGATAGAGAAAGAAACAGATAAAAGAATAAAAGAATGGAAACGAAGAACAAGAGTGGGCTAGAAGAAGGAGGTAAGCAGGGAGGGATAGAGAAAGAAACAGATAAAAGAATAAAAGAATGGAAACGGAGAACAAGAGTGGGCTAGAAGAAGGAGGTAAGCAGGGAGGGATAGAGAAAGAAACAGATAAAAGAATAAAAGAATGGAAACGGAGAACAAGAGTGGGCTAGAAGAAGGAGGTAAGCAGGGAGGGATAGAGAAAGAAACAGATAAAAGAATAAAAGAATGGAAACGAAGAACAAGAGTGGGCTAGAAGAAGGAGGTAAGCAGGGAGGGATAGAGAAAGAAACAGATAAAAGAATAAAAGAATGGAAACGGAGAACAAGAGTGGGCTAGAAGAAGGAGGTAAGCAGGGAGGGATAGAGAAAGAAACAGATAAAAGAATAAAAGAATGGAAACGGAGAACAAGAGTGGGCTAGAAGAAGGAGGTAAGCAGGGAGGGATAGAGAAAGAAACAGATAAAAGAATAAAAGAATGGAAACGGAGAACAAGAGTGGGCTAGAAGAAGGAGGTAAGCAGGGAGGGATAGAGAAAGAAACAGATAAAAGAATAAAAGAATGGAAACGGAGAACAAGAGTGGGCTAGAAGAAGGAGGTAAGCAGGGAGGGATAGAGAAAGAAACAGATAAAAGAATAAAAGAATGGAAACGGAGAACAAGAGTGGGCTAGAAGAAGGAGGTAAGCAGGGAGGGATAGAGAGAGAAACAGATAAAAGAATAAAAGAATGGAAACGAAGAACAAGAGTGGGCTAGAAGAAGGAGGTAAGCAGGGAGGGATAGAGAAAGAAACAGATAAAAGAATAAAAGAATGGAAACGGAGAACAAGAGTGGGCTAGAAGAAGGAGGTAAGCAGGGAGGGATAGAGAAAGAAACAGATAAAAGAATAAAAGAATGGAAACGGAGAACAAGAGTGGGCTAGAAGAAGGAGGTAAGCAGGGAGGGATAGAGAAAGAAACAGATAAAAGAATAAAAGAATGGAAACGAAGAACAAGAGTGGGCTAGAAGAAGGAGGTAAGCAGGGAGGGATAGAGAAAGAAACAGATAAAAGAATAAAAGAATGGAAACGGAGAACAAGAGTGGGCTAGAAGAAGGAGGTAAGCAGGGAGGGATAGAGAAAGAAACAGATAAAAGAATAAAAGAATGGAAACGGAGAACAAGAGTGGGCTAGAAGAAGGAGGTAAGCAGGGAGGGATAGAGAAAGAAACAGATAAAAGAATAAAAGAATGGAAACGGAGAACAAGAGTGGGCTAGAAGAAGGAGGTAAGCAGGGAGGGATAGAGAAAGAAACAGATAAAAGAATAAAAGAATGGAAACGGAGAACAAGAGTGGGCTAGAAGAAGGAGGTAAGCAGGGAGGGATAGAGAAAGAAACAGATAAAAGAATAAAAGAATGGAAACGGAGAACAAGAGTGGGCTAGAAGAAGGAGGTAAGCAGGGAGGGATAGAGAAAGAAACAGATAAAAGAATAAAAGAATGGAAACGGAGAACAAGAGTGGGCTAGAAGAAGGAGGTAAGCAGGGAGGGATAGAGAAAGAAACAGATAAAAGAATAAAAGAATGGAAACGGAGAACAAGAGTGGGCTAGAAGAAGGAGGTAAGCAGGGAGGGATAGAGAAAGAAACAGATAAAAGAATAAAAGAATGGAAACGGAGAACAAGAGTGGGCTAGAAGAAGGAGGTAAGCAGGGAGGGATAGAGAAAGAAACAGATAAAAGAATAAAAGAATGGAAACGGAGAACAAGAGTGGGCTAGAAGAAGGAGGTAAGCAGGGAGGGATAGAGAAAGAAACAGATAAAAGAATAAAAGAATGGAAACGGAGAACAAGAGTGGGCTAGAAGAAGGAGGTAAGCAGGGAGGGATAGAGAAAGAAACAGATAAAAGAATAAAAGAATGGAAACGGAGAACAAGAGTGGGCTAGAAGAAGGAGGTAAGCAGGGAGGGATAGAGAAAGAAACAGATAAAAGAATAAAAGAATGGAAACGGAGAACAAGAGTGGGCTAGAAGAAGGAGGTAAGCAGGGAGGGATAGAGAAAGAAACAGATAAAAGAATAAAAGAATGGAAACGGAGAACAAGAGTGGGCTAGAAGAAGGAGGTAAGCAGGGAGGGATAGAGAAAGAAACAGATAAAAGAATAAAAGAATGGAAACGGAGAACAAGAGTGGGCTAGAAGAAGGAGGTAAGCAGGGAGGGATAGAGAAAGAAACAGATAAAAGAATAAAAGAATGGAAACGGAGAACAAGAGTGGGCTAGAAGAAGGAGGTAAGCAGGGAGGGATAGAGAAAGAAACAGATAAAAGAATAAAAGAATGGAAACGGAGAACAAGAGTGGGCTAGAAGAAGGAGGTAAGCAGGGAGGGATAGAGAAAGAAACAGATAAAAGAATAAAAGAATGGAAACGGAGAACAAGAGTGGGCTAGAAGAAGGAGGTAAGCAGGGAGGGATAGAGAAAGAAACAGATAAAAGAATAAAAGAATGGAAACGGAGAACAAGAGTGGGCTAGAAGAAGGAGGTAAGCAGGGAGGGATAGAGAAAGAAACAGATAAAAGAATAAAAGAATGGAAACGGAGAACAAGAGTGGGCTAGAAGAAGGAGGTAAGCAGGGAGGGATAGAGAAAGAAACAGATAAAAGAATAAAAGAATGGAAACGGAGAACAAGAGTGGGCTAGAAGAAGGAGGTAAGCAGGGAGGGATAGAGAAAGAAACAGATAAAAGAATAAAAGAATGGAAACGGAGAACAAGAGTGGGCTAGAAGAAGGAGGTAAGCAGGGAGGGATAGAGAAAGAAACAGATAAAAGAATAAAAGAATGGAAACGGAGAACAAGAGTGGGCTAGAAGAAGGAGGTAAGCAGGGAGGGATAGAGAAAGAAACAGATAAAAGAATAAAAGAATGGAAACGGAGAACAAGAGTGGGCTAGAAGAAGGAGGTAAGCAGGGAGGGATAGAGAAAGAAACAGATAAAAGAATAAAAGAATGGAAACGGAGAACAAGAGTGGGCTAGAAGAAGGAGGTAAGCAGGGAGGGATAGAGAAAGAAACAGATAAAAGAATAAAAGAATGGAAACGGAGAACAAGAGTGGGCTAGAAGAAGGAGGTAAGCAGGGAGGGATAGAGAAAGAAACAGATAAAAGAATAAAAGAATGGAAACGGAGAACAAGAGTGGGCTAGAAGAAGGAGGTAAGCAGGGAGGGATAGAGAAAGAAACAGATAAAAGAATAAAAGAATGGAAACGGAGAACAAGAGTGGGCTAGAAGAAGGAGGTAAGCAGGGAGGGATAGAGAAAGAAACAGATAAAAGAATAAAAGAATGGAAACGGAGAACAAGAGTGGGCTAGAAGAAGGAGGTAAGCAGGGAGGGATAGAGAAAGAAACAGATAAAAGAATAAAAGAATGGAAACGGAGAACAAGAGTGGGCTAGAAGAAGGAGGTAAGCAGGGAGGGATAGAGAAAGAAACAGATAAAAGAATAAAAGAATGGAAACGGAGAACAAGAGTGGGCTAGAAGAAGGAGGTAAGCAGGGAGGGATAGAGAAAGAAACAGATAAAAGAATAAAAGAATGGAAACGGAGAACAAGAGTGGGCTAGAAGAAGGAGGTAAGCAGGGAGGGATAGAGAAAGAAACAGATAAAAGAATAAAAGAATGGAAACGGAGAACAAGAGTGGGCTAGAAGAAGGAGGTAAGCAGGGAGGGATAGAGAAAGAAACAGATAAAAGAATAAAAGAATGGAAACGGAGAACAAGAGTGGGCTAGAAGAAGGAGGTAAGCAGGGAGGGATAGAGAAAGAAACAGATAAAAGAATAAAAGAATGGAAACGGAGAACAAGAGTGGGCTAGAAGAAGGAGGTAAGCAGGGAGGGATAGAGAAAGAAACAGATAAAAGAATAAAAGAATGGAAACGGAGAACAAGAGTGGGCTAGAAGAAGGAGGTAAGCAGGGAGGGATAGAGAAAGAAACAGATAAAAGAATAAAAGAATGGAAACGGAGAACAAGAGTGGGCTAGAAGAAGGAGGTAAGCAGGGAGGGATAGAGAAAGAAACAGATAAAAGAATAAAAGAATGGAAACGGAGAACAAGAGTGGGCTAGAAGAAGGAGGTAAGCAGGGAGGGATAGAGAAAGAAACAGATAAAAGAATAAAAGAATGGAAACGGAGAACAAGAGTGGGCTAGAAGAAGGAGGTAAGCAGGGAGGGATAGAGAAAGAAACAGATAAAAGAATAAAAGAATGGAAACGGAGAACAAGAGTGGGCTAGAAGAAGGAGGTAAGCAGGGAGGGATAGAGAAAGAAACAGATAAAAGAATAAAAGAATGGAAACGGAGAACAAGAGTGGGCTAGAAGAAGGAGGTAAGCAGGGAGGGATAGAGAAAGAAACAGATAAAAGAATAAAAGAATGGAAACGGAGAACAAGAGTGGGCTAGAAGAAGGAGGTAAGCAGGGAGGGATAGAGAAAGAAACAGATAAAAGAATAAAAGAATGGAAACGGAGAACAAGAGTGGGCTAGAAGAAGGAGGTAAGCAGGGAGGGATAGAGAAAGAAACAGATAAAAGAATAAAAGAATGGAAACGGAGAACAAGAGTGGGCTAGAAGAAGGAGGTAAGCAGGGAGGGATAGAGAAAGAAACAGATAAAAGAATAAAAGAATGGAAACGGAGAACAAGAGTGGGCTAGAAGAAGGAGGTAAGCAGGGAGGGATAGAGAAAGAAACAGATAAAAGAATAAAAGAATGGAAACGGAGAACAAGAGTGGGCTAGAAGAAGGAGGTAAGCAGGGAGGGATAGAGAAAGAAACAGATAAAAGAATAAAAGAATGGAAACGGAGAACAAGAGTGGGCTAGAAGAAGGAGGTAAGCAGGGAGGGATAGAGAAAGAAACAGATAAAAGAATAAAAGAATGGAAACGGAGAACAAGAGTGGGCTAGAAGAAGGAGGTAAGCAGGGAGGGATAGAGAAAGAAACAGATAAAAGAATAAAAGAATGGAAACGAAGAACAAGAGTGGGCTAGAAGAAGGAGGTAAGCAGGGAGGGATAGAGAAAGAAACAGATAAAAGAATAAAAGAATGGAAACGGAGAAGAAGAGTGGGCTAGAAGAAGGAGGTAAGCAGGGAGGGATAGAGAAAGAAACAGATAAAAGAATAAAAGAATGGAAACGGAGAACAAGAGTAGCTAGAAGAAGGAGGTAAGCAGGGAGGGATAGAGAAAGAAACAGATAAAAGAATAAAAGAATGGAAACGAAGAACAAGAGTGGGCTAGAAGAAGGAGGTAAGCAGGGAGGGATAGAGAGAGAAACAGATAAAAGAATAAAAGAATGGAAACGGAGAACAAGAGTGGGCTAGAAGAAGGAGGTAAGCAGGGAGGGATAGAGAAAGAAACAGATAAAAGAATAAAAGAATGGAAACGAAGAACAAGAGTGGGCTAGAAGAAGGAGGTAAGCAGGGAGGGATAGAGAAAGAAACAGATAAAAGAATAAAAGAATGGAAACGGAGAACAAGAGTGGGCTAGAAGAAGGAGGTAAGCAGGGAGGGATAGAGAAAGAAACAGATAAAAGAATAAAAGAATGGAAACGGAGAACAAGAGTGGGCTAGAAGAAGGAGGTAAGCAGGGAGGGATAGAGAAAGAAACAGATAAAAGAATAAAAGAATGGAAACGAAGAACAAGAGTGGGCTAGAAGAAGGAGGTAAGCAGGGAGGGATAGAGAAAGAAACAGATAAAAGAATAAAAGAATGGAAACGGAGAAGAAGAGTGGGCTAGAAGAAGGAGGTAAGCAGGGAGGGATAGAGAAAGAAACAGATAAAAGAATAAAAGAATGGAAACGGAGAAGAAGAGTGGGCTAGAAGAAGGAGGTAAGCAGGGAGGGATAGAGAGAGAAACAGATAAAAGAATAAAAGAATGGAAACGGAGAACAAGAGTGGGCTAGAAGAAGGAGGTAAGCAGGGAGGGATAGAGAAAGAAACAGATAAAAGAATAAAAGAATGGAAACGGAGAACAAGAGTGGGCTAGAAGAAGGAGGTAAGCAGGGAGGGATAGAGAAAGAAACAGATAAAAGAATAAAAGAATGGAAACGGAGAACAAGAGTGGGCTAGAAGAAGGAGGTAAGCAGGGAGGGATAGAGAAAGAAACAGATAAAAGAATAAAAGAATGGAAACGGAGAACAAGAGTGGGCTAGAAGAAGGAGGTAAGCAGGGAGGGATAGAGAAAGAAACAGATAAAAGAATAAAAGAATGGAAACGGAGAACAAGAGTGGGCTAGAAGAAGGAGGTAAGCAGGGAGGGATAGAGAGATGTTATTTGAAAATACAACGCTCAGTTATACCGTCACATGATTTGTTGGCAGTAAGAGACAAGTCTAAAAAAAATGTTCTAAAAAGCACAGAACAACATGCAATGTGTGAAAAGATGACAAATCTGGCCTAGACGTGAATCCTGGGCTCACTGGTTCATACACATACATGCCAACAGACCTGAATCAGACAGTTGACTCCAGTTTTAAAGGCAAACATGGCTTGAATTCAGCTTTCTTCTACTTAAAATTGTCCCCCCCTTGTTGCAAAATTGTCAACCATTAGTTCTAGTTGTAAAAGAAAAGAAAAAACTGTATAAATATCCTCATCATGGATCATTGACATCAGCAGAGCCCACAGACCATGTGAACGTCTCAAAGGCCTTTTGTTAGTTTGATGTGACTGTACAACAGGAGAATGGGGCAGCGCAGGAAGAGAACAATACTTCTAGGTGAAACTTGGCAGATGACATCCTAACCAAGATTGAGAACTTCAAAACTGCACCGTTTCAAGCCCGCTTTCCAAACGTTAACCGGTCAAGGAATTGCTATCAAAATGATCGTGACTACTACCGATGCAATAATGCACTGAGTGCCAAAGGAGTGGATACCAAGCCTTGTGAATGGTATTTTCAGGTGTACAAATGCTTGTGTCCTGTCTTGTGGCTGGTGAAATGGGATGAGGCGAGAGCAGCTGGTACGTTTCCAGGGAAGATTTAAGCAAAAGATTGCTACAAAGAACGAAGATTATTAAGCAATGTTTGACAATGCTGAACACTTAGTTTGAATGGTTCACTTTATTGGTTGGATCAAATGTAAGAATTCATAACGCGGGTAAATGTGCAAATGGAGCATTTGAGCCAAGGTGAACACCTCAATTATATAAAGCTAAAGATAGATCGCCGCCCTGCTTATCTATAACACTGCCCAACCTCTTCTAGTGACTGCTGATGTTCTGGCCGTGATAGTTTTCAGGATCTTGGTTTTTCCCCTGTCGATGTTGAGGCCAAGTTGTGCTGATATGGCTGCCACATTGTCGGTCTTCTCTTGCATCTTCAGATGGGTAATGGAGAGTAGACCCAGGTCGTCTGCAAAGTCCAGGTCGTCTAGCTGCTTCCAAGTTGTCCACTGGATCACATTTCTTCTACTTGCTGTGGATGCTTTTATGATCCAGTCAATGGTCAGCTTGGCCAGATGGAATAGAAAAGGTGAGAGCACACAACCCTGGCGGACTCCGGTCCTCACTTGAAAGGTTTCCATGAATTATCCTCCATGGACTATCTTGCAGGTCATCCCCTCGTAATAATTCCTCATAATTCTTATGAGTTTATTTGGCACACCATAGTGGCGGAGGAGTTTCCAAATGGTATCTCTGCCCACACTAATGAATGCCTTCTCGTAGTCAATTGAGTTGACATAGAGGGTGGAGTTCCATTACATCGACTGCTCAGTGAAGATGTGCAGTGTTGCAATCTGGTCTGTCCAGGACCTATCTTTGGGTAAGCCAGATTGCAGGTCTTGCACCTGAGCATCGCCCTGTTCCTTCATTCTCTTCAGGATAACTCTGCTGAAAACTTTGCCTGGGGTTGATAGAAGAGTTATCCCTCTGTAGTTTGCACAGTTACTCAGGTCACATTTCTTAGGGATCTTAACAAGATATCCCTACTTCCAGTCTGCTGGCACCTTTTCCTCTTCCCAGATCCTTTCAAAAAAGGGGTAGAGCATGTCTACTTATGTTTTAATGTCTGTCTTCAGTAACTCTGTAGGAATATTGTCAACTCCTGCTGCCTTCCCATTTTTCAGATGTTTGATGGCTTGCCGTATTTCTTCCTTGGTTGCTCTGTTGCAGCCAACTGGAAGTCCTTGTTTGCTGGCTGTATGTCTGGTGGAGACTTCGGCAAGGGCTGTTTCAGCAGTTCTTCAAAGTGCTCCGCCCATCTTCGTCGTTGACCTTCGTTACCCATGAAAAAGCATTGCAAGCTCACAATATGATGCACGATAATAAGCTAAATAGCCAATAGCAAAGGGTGAGAGAGTAATAGTCCTATGGTGAAGTCAAAGCCCAATCTATGTATATTTTAAAACGGAGGAAGCAATAGACCTTGCAGACGATTGGTCTATCAATTCTCATCATCAAATGGCCAAACAAGCCAGCGGATGGGAAACCAGGATTTTACAGTGTGGAGAATCCATAAACCTGACCTCATTTATCACAACAATGAGAGAATGTACGTTGAAAGCTTCAGCAATGCACACCCCATTCAGAATGGAAACACCTGCCTTGCTGGCTCTGAGAGATCAGAAAACATCTGAAGCACTCTGACTTATCACTCCCTTCAGAAGTGCCTTTCACTTCTCTTCTAAGCACAACCCATCCTGCCTTCCAGCCATGTGGACAGCAGCATAATTCTTCACTTGGCTGAGATTAACCCTCCTGTTGGGTAATGTCTCACGTGTATCCTGGGGCATCTGCAGTGGCAATAACTGAAAGGGCTCTCAATCCCATGCTCTTTTAACATGAACCATGTTGATCAGCAATACCTGGACAGCCTTACATGTTGTTTCACTATGTTTCAAACAAATGTGCTTTGCTAGTTCATTTTCTACAGAGAAGAATCATTGTTTTCTAGGAGCCCCCCAGTATTTCCAGCGAACCCATCTATGTCAACAGCCTCCCCTATTGTGTCTGATGCTGAAAAAAAATATAAGATTTTTAAAAACTTACTTGAAGCACAGGGAGAACTGTCCTTTCAAGAGCAGCAAGTCCTACACTGTCTCACTGTGTCAAAGACCTTTTGATGTGAGTCAGTAACAGGAAGGGAGAAAAGAGCAACAAGGATGGCAGTGGAGACATGAAAGGACCAGAAGAAAAAATGGAGGAGGAGAGGGTCGGAGGGATTAAGAAAGAGAGCAAAGGGAGAGAATGAGTGGTATAGGAAGAGAAACAGAGTGAGAAGGGAGTGTATGAAAGGCGGGCGTTAGAAAAAGCAGATTAAACAAACATGGAGGGAAATGAAAAGATGGTGAAAGGAAGAATCGAAGAAAGGATGGATATAGGGTGGGATAGAAAGAAGGAGGAATGGTAGTTGGAAAAATGGAGAAAGTGTAGGGTGAAGGAATGGAATAGGAGATAGGATATGGGGGAGAAGGATGGAGAGATAGATGAACAAAGAGATGCAATGTTTACAATTGTTATTATAAAGATACATAGGATAACTGAATATCATACTGTAAAGCTGGGTATGGCACCAACAAGAAATATTGTTTCATCCGATAATATTTTTTTTATTGAATGAGGGTTATTTAATACATAAGTCGATTCAAACAATCAACACATGTTCATCATATTTTTGATAATGTTATTTTGCATTGTTTGTTTTTTCAGTCGCATCGATAACAAAGCTTGTTGGAATGCCAGCGCAGTGAGTAGTGCAAATGCACTCAATATAATATCTACATTGTTGTAATAAAACAAGTATATGACCTTTTGTGTGCTTCATGTACCGCCCTAAGTGGCATGGGTATGCCCAGACGTGGGTCCCTTGCTCACTGTTCCACTGGATTCAAGCTAGCCTGGCTGATGAAGGGTGAGACCCCAAAACTGGTCCCAGTATGCTTGTTTCTGGTCCAGGGAAGACCTGGCTTGGCAGTTCGGGCTGGACTGTTTCCATGAGGAGCATGGTCAAGACTGATTTGCATATGGCTGGGTCCAAACTGAGGTGAAATAGTGAGCAGAACGATGGGTTGAGATGCTACCCGAGTGATTGCCAGTGGTAAACAAATTGCAAGCATTCCTCCCATCACCTTTTGCGTGTTTCATAATACAAGTATACTCACCTGCAGAGCCAACAGCGTAACCATTATTAGAGATGGAGGAAGAGAGCGATAGAGGAGAGTCCATTGGCGGCGGAAGAAGAGAATGAAAGGGGATGGAAGAATAAAGGAGTCTTAGGATAAAGGCATAGAGAGATGGAAGAAGTGAGAGATGGAGGGATGAAGGAAGAGAGTGAAAGAGGAGGTGCATAGAAAGGATGGAGACATGCACGGTGGTTTGTGCCCTATCATGCTCATTTTTCTTGCTTGTGAAAGCAAACATAGGCCTCTACTGGTCAGAGGGTACATCCAATGTTTATCACTGCCCCTGCTGAAGGGTGGCTACCGACAACTCACCAGGCTATGAGCAACAGTGGTTTCTGCTTTCATACTGTAGGCAGCTCACTTGTATCTGTGGGAGTGGATCTCCCTCTGGTGCAAAATTGGTTCAGTCCTTCATATCTGAACTTCTTCATTTTACTCAGTTTGTAGCTGTGTGGGGTGTGCACTGTATGTTACATGCTTGTGTATCTGTGTGTCGTTTAGGGGGTGTTCTCTGAAAGGACACACACATTGATGTACAGGATGAAGGTCTTACTTTAGTCAGGTTTTAGGCAATACACCTTTACATTTAGCCAACATTATGCATTTATCCAGGACTGGTTTGGTTGCCGGGCAGACCTGTTCCAGATATTCCTGAGAAGAGGCTACTTTTGCTTTGGGTGTCTACACTGCGACTACTGGAATACAAATCCATGTGGCCATATGTGGCTTCTCATTCTATACTGAGTTTAGAGCAGTCTGGAATTCAGAGAGGGACCCTGCTGAAAGAGGCTGCACAGTCACTCTTGGAACACAGACTTCCTTTGACAATTTGGTGCCTGCCTGGCAATCTCCAGCACAGAGAAATATGTGCCTTGCTCCGGGTTGGCAGGATGAATGGGTATTTAATGGGGCTCACCTTGTTAGGAGCTTTGCTTTCATGCCTGTGCACCCTTGAAATGGCCTTCCATAACCGTTCCATGTATTTATCTGACCCTTGAAAGCATCTCTGCAGCACCAGCAAATAGTTGGGTCAGACCAGGACTGTGTGGCTATTTCTTCCTGAAGCTGGGTCAAAGCCTAGACCAATACAGAAGTTCTGTTGCTGGGACTACGTTTAAGGCTATACCAGGGCACTGGAATTGTGCAGCAGGGGAGAGCCAAATTATGCGGCAGGGTTGAGTGAATTATGCAGCAAGAAAAGGCAAATTATGCGGGATTATGCGCACATTTTCAGTTAGTATTACTTTTACACTTGTTAACACCGTCTGGGCATGGGTTGCATCTCATTTTAATGCACACATTTAGCAATAAGCAACCAGTGAACCTTTACAAACAGCCTCAACTGTGCAGCAACATGTGTTGCTGCTTATTTAGTCAATTTGGAACCATTTGAGCTGGAAACAATATTTTTTTGTTAACATCTGAAGATTATGCTGCCAATGATGGATTATGTGGCAAATGCAGCTAATCTATGATTATGCAAAATCGCCAAGGCCCCACAATCTCATAATTCCAGTGGTCCTGGCCTAGACCAATACAGACAAAATTGCTAGGGCTGGGTCTAAGCCTAGACCAAATACAGAAGCTCTGTTTCTTCCATGGTTGGAAGCCAACTTCCTGAAGTACCCTTATGGAGTAGAACAGCCCTGACCAGAAGGACTAGAGAAAGACCACGCTGTCTGAATTTGCATGGAACTTAGGGAGCTGAGTCTTTCCTTGAGCCAAGACTGCCTGCAGCCAGCTTGTAGTAGAATGCAAAGCTGTTGACATCTGTCAGGATGAGGCTGGGGTAAGAAACAAGTGCACTGAAAGTACCTGGCTGGTCATGGTTGTGACTGGGCACCTCATGCTGCCAAAAGCAGCCATGAAATGACTGGCCCTGCGAGGATACAAGAATGAATTACAGCCCAGTGTGTGCAACACAATTCCAAGCCTTAAAATTAAGATTAAACTGTTCACCAATCGCTTTGGCCTGGCCGATTGTCAGGACTAAGAATGAGCTGATGGAAGAGTCATGAGAAAGGTACACACTGATGCCTAGGAAGCAATGTCTTTAACTAGCTGATTGCTGGGACTAAGAATGAAATGTTGGTGTTTTCCCATTGCCCATCTGCATAGGTAGTGACATCTCTGGATTTCCCATCATCCTTCTGCACAATAAGTGACATCACTGGTTTCTGGCCAAAACTGTCTTTAAAAGAAGAAGCCATGTAAGAAAAATGAATTTCACAGGAAATGACATCACTGGTTTCCATCTTAAACCATCTTTATGGTTTAAATCTTTTATTAGACAATGCAAGAACAAATTCGCTACACTCAGGCCACATGGGGCCCATCATATCGACATAATGATGCATTGGTCGATTAAAACAACAATTGCTGACGAACATCCTCCCCCCCCCACCCCAAGAGTGAAAGGAAAGCAGGAAAAAGAAAAGGAATAGAGAAAAGCCACCCCCGCCCTTCCCAGTCCAATCTAGCCATTAGTGCTGAATTTGGCGTAGTGTCGGTACCCAATGGAAGCCTGCTCACTCGGCAGAGGCCGGTTCCGCGAGGCGTAGCAAGCATAGATAGCGTGGGCAGGTCAGCTCCCGAAATTCCTGTGTGAGTAACGACAAAAATGGCTGCCAAAGGTCACTGAAGGAGGAGCCCTTCCCAGCCTGGATGAGTGAGATCTTTTCCATTCCTAATATGTTCCACAATCGATGAAACCACCCAACGTGTGTGGGGAGGCGTGGCGTCCTCCAGTGAATGAGGATGTTCTGGACTGCCGAGCCCAAGGCCATAGCTATCTGCTTCCCTCTCCTAGATTTCAGGGGGTAGGTGAGTCGGTTGGGCACCCCTAATAAGATGTATGCCGGGAATCTGGGGATCTCAGTGGCCAGATGTTTGTCAACCTCATCTAAAACGTGGGTCCAATAGCTCTGGAGGTATTCGCAGTCCCAAAGGAGGTGGACCAGTGTACCCCTCTGCCCGCACCCTCTCCAACAGTCACGTGTCTGTGATGGGTCTATTTGATGGAGCCTTTCGGGGGTATAGTACCAATAGTACACCAGTTTGGTGAGGGTTTCCGTGAGGCCCACTTGTGTAGCAGTGTGTCGGGCTCTGTAACACGCGCCCTCCCACTCCTTTGTGCTGAGGCTGCGACCCAGGTCCCGTTCCCAACGTGCCCTGCCAGCATGGTAAGTATGGGTATAGCGAGAGAGAAGCATCTGGTATATGTCGGAGATCAGCTTTTATCTGAAGTTCGTGTGATCAACCACCTCTCGAAGGAAGTGAGAGGCCTGGTCGCCTGCGTGCGATTGTCAGGGTGCATGGCCCAGTGTCTTACCTGTAGATAGTGCATGCGTTCCGATTCTGGAAGGTTGAATGCGGCCCGCAACTGCGCGAAGGGAAGGATGTCGCCCTTTGTAAATAGTAAGCCTAAGGCCAGGCAGCCTTTCTCTCTCCACTGCTGGAATGACTGTGCTCCCACCCCTGGGTGAAAATCGGGGTTATCGAATAAGGGTGTGAGTGGGGAGCGGAAGGTGGTGAGCTCGTGTCTCATGTTAGTATGGTCCCAGGCGGTGAGGGTGGTGCGCGTCACCTGGGCGGCGTACAAGTTGGGCGGCCAATGTGGTTTGGGGAGGAAGGGAACCTTCATGAGAGACGTGCCCGCTACAGCACGGTCTTGAAAGAGCCAGTGTTTCTCGAACTCGGGCCGGCTCCACTCGACTAAGTATCGTAGTTGCGACGCTTTGAAGTAGAGGGTGAGATCTGGGATCCCCAGGCCCCCTCGTGGGGCGGGGAGGAAACTGGTTAGTCGTTTCATTCTCGGTTTACGTCCCTGCCAGATAAAGTGCGAGAGCTCAGATTGCATCTTCTGGAGCCATCCAGCGGGGGCGGCAGTGGAAGTGTCTGAAAAATATATAGAATTTTGGGGAGAACCGTCATTTTGATCGCAGCAACTCTTCCGAGCCACGAGATCTGGTGGTGTTTCGAGCGTCGCAGGTCCGAGCGGACCTGGGTCTGAAGCTGAGAGTAGTTGACTGATCTCATGGCTTGTAAGGTCGGAGCCAATTGAATGCCTAAATAAGGGACTGTGGCATCGGACCATTGTAAGGCATGTTGGGCCTGTAGTATCGCCTGCTCCTGCGGGGGCATAGAGAGGTTCAGTGCTATGGACTTTGTCAGATTGACCTTGAAGCCCGATGCCCTCCCAAATGCATCCAATTCCTCCAGAAAAGCCTTCAGTGACTCCGCCGGCCGGGCCAGTGTGGCCAGCACATCGTCTGCATACAGGCTGATGGTATGCGTGTCCCCCCCCATACGGATGCCCTTGATCTGCGAGTGGTGCCGAACCCTTTGTGCTAATGGTTCCATGTAAAGGGCGAACAGCAGAGGCGACAGTGGACACCCCTGCCGCGTGCCCCTGCTAATAGGGAGAGGGGTGGACGTATGCCCATTAATCCGCACAGTTGCTGTGGGCAGCCGGTAGCAGTTGAAAATACATGTCCGCATCTTGTCTCCCAGGCCCACTCGGGTCAGCGTCTGCTCCAGATAGGGCCAGTGGACCCGGTCAAAGGCCTTCTCCGCATCTATAGTGAGAAGCATATAATCCCCAGGGATTCGGGAGGCCTTTTCTATGAGATGCGTGACACGCTTCGTATTATCACTGGTTTGCCTCTGCGGGATAAAGCCGGCCTGATCTGGATCCACCAGGCCCGGCAGGTATGGCGCCAACCGAGACGCCAAGATTCCGGTGTAGAGCTTTAAGTCAATGTTGAGGAGCGAGATAGGCCGATATGACCCACATTCTGCCTTGTCCTTGCCGGATTTAGGAATGACGGCTATTGCCGCTTCCAGCATGGAAGGTGGAACCGCTCCTGGCTCTGCAAAGGAGTTGAATAGCCTGGTAAGTAGGGGCGAGTGTGGAGCAGAATTGCTTATAAAATGCCGCGGTATAGCCGTCAGGGCCGGGTGATTTGCCCAGTTTGAGCCGAGTGATAGCCGTTATCACCTCTTCTACTCTAATGTCCCTTTCTATGTGCGTCGCCTGTTCCGACATTAGGGTGGGAAGATGGGCCTGATCTAAGTATCCCTCAATGTCTGCATTCCCCAGCAGCTACGCGTCATAGAGGTGGGCATAGAAGTCTCGGAAGGTCTCTGCAATAGCCGCATCGTCAGTGATTCGTGTGCCTGCCCGATTCTTGACCTCTTGAACACCCCCGCGGTGTCTAGCTTCCCGAAGTCTGTGTGCAAGTAGCCGCCCGCATTTATCCCCTCCGGTGTAGAAAGTGTGCCGCAGCCGCATAGCCGCATATTCCGCCTTCTCACGATCAAGGGCGGACAGTTGTGACCGAGCTGCCGTCAGTTGTCGCCAGATTCGTGGAGCGCCGGTGCGCTGGTGCATCTGCTCTAGCTCTTTTACCCTGTGTGCCAATTCTTCCCGCTTGGCTTTACGGTCCGCGTTATCCGCTGCAGAAATTGCAATGACCTCCCCTCTGATGACTGCTTTAAGGGCTGCCCAGCGCGTGGAGAGAGCAGTGTCCGAATTATCGTTGTGCGTAAGATAGTCCTCTAGGGCTTTCTGTAGCTGTGTTACCGTGTCCGGTCTGTGTAATAAGGTGTCTCGAAAGCGCCAGTGTGCGGTGGGTCGCTGCAAGTGGGGAAGAGCCAGTGCAATCTCCACCGGAGAGTGATCGGAAAGAGCAGCCGTCAGAATATCGACTGAGAGCGTAATATCTCGAATTGCCTTGGATCCTAACATGTAATCCAATCACGCGTACGTTTTATGTGCATTAGAATAATATGTGTAAGCTCGTGTCTGAGGGTGATGGTGGCACCATAGATCCGTAAGCCCCAGGTTAGTCAGTCTAGTGAGCCCTGTGTGTGAAAGGGCGCCCACTTGAGTGGTGCGCTGCGCTGAACGATCTAGGTCATTGTCAAACACCAAATTGAGATCTCCCCCTATGAGAATATGGCGTTCGGGGGTCGCTGTGGCTTCTGTGAGGGTGTTGTGTAAGAATCGTTCCTGGCTTTCATTGGGGGCATAGATGGACCCAACTATCAGATCATGACCCCCACTGCGAAATGGTAAGTGAGAAGACGGCCTCTAATCTCAGTCCCCTTCTGCACTATCCTACCTTGGAAAGTCCTGGACACCAGTATGGCTACCCCAGCCGTCTTAGTGGTTTGGGATGAGAAGAATTGTGTCGGGAAGGCACGGGATTTGAGCCTATGGCAGTCTTTATGGAGGAGGTGCGTCTCCTGTAGGAGGCAGATGTCCGCCCTGAGCTCTCTAGGTATGAAAGGAGAGACCTCCGTTTGATGGGATTATTGAGCCCTCTCACATTAAGTGTGAGGACCCGAACAGAGGGCGGTGTCATCCAATTCCCACAGCGGGCCGGTCGCTAGTCATATGACCCCCCTGGGGCAGCCTCGGGAAGGGACCTGGAAAAATGGTTCTGGGCGCCTGTGCTGGATTAAGTGTGTAAGAGCACTGTTTAGATCGGACCCCTAAAAAGTGAGAGACAGGAAAGTAGGAAAAAGATGAAAAGACAGTCCGAAGATCCCCAGAAGAGCAAAAAAAGCAAGGCACAAAAGGCGCCAACAATGAATAACGTAAAAATAGAAAATAGTCCGACATCCGAGGATGTACAGCAAAAGAAGTCATTGGGGTTGTCGTGTGGCCTCTGGGAGCAGCAGCTTCTCCCTCTCCGTCCCACCGATGGCCTTAGAGGGGATTCGCCTCGGAGGGCAGGTGCAGTCAGGAAGACGAAGACTTGGCCAGAGCTCTCGGTAAGGCATCGAGGACAGCTTGTTGCTCTTTTTTGACCTGCGAAGGGTCCGGCCCCCGCACCCGGCGGCGGCGACGCTGTTTCCTCCACCCGGGACGACCATCCCCGGACTCACGGCCCGGCAGCTCCTCGTCGCTAGAGTCCTCCGGGAGAGGGATCCCCAGCAGCTTTCCAGCTTCGGCTACAGAGCGGAGCTGGTACAGTGTGCCCTCATGGCGGAAGATGAGACGAAACGGGTGGCCCCAAGAATAGGAGATGCTACGGTGCTGAAGAGCTTCTGTGATGGGTCTGAAACATTTACGTTTTTGGAGAGTGATGGCCGCGAGATCCTGGTAGAGGACAGGCGATTGGCCTCTGAAAGTTATTGGGTGAAGCGATCTGGCTTTCCGTAATATGTCTTCTTTTGTAGTAAAGTCCTGAACGCAGACCAAAATATCTGCTGGTGGTGCCGTTGCCGCTCTTGGTGGGCCTACCCTGTGTGCTCGGTCCAAGCATAGCGCAGAGTCCGGCGGGTTGCCCAGTATGTGATTAAACAGCTCCCGTACGTAGAGAAAGATGTCGCCTGCCTCCTCAGAAGCCCTAACTCCCCGAATTCTGATGTTGTGGCGCCGGGAGCGGTTCTCCAGGTCCTCCAGGTGGGATTGCACATCCACTTGCTGCTCATGAATGCGGATCACCTCCTGCTGCATGGCAGCCAGTTCAGTGACTCTAGCGTCACTCCTGTCTTCAAGGGTGGCCACTCTTTCCCCGATGCTGTCGACATCTTTGCGGATGTCCTTGATCTCTGCAGTGAGGTCACGCTTCATTGCTTGTAGGTCATCTTTCAGGTTGGCGAACAGAGATTCAAGGAATGTTCGTGTCACCGGCTCCGCCGAGGTGGAATCCATCGGCGCGTCCTCCTCCCGCTTCTCCATCTCCGCCGGCCCCCTTCTTTGCCCTGGCGAAGAGATCCTTTAGTGACCTCTCCCTGGTGGCCGACTTGTCCTTTCGGCCCCGGGCGGTCGACATACCTGTGCTGCAGCAGTCTTGGCTGGAGTCGGGTCCCCCTGTGCACAGCTCACCCAAGTGCAGTGTCGTCTCTTAGCCTCAGGGCCTAGCCGTGGCGTGCCAGGCAGGCCGCGTGCAAAATCCGCACCCCCGCAGTCCTCCCTGCCATTCTGCAAGGGCTCGCCTTGGGTATTGTTACACGGCCTCTGCCTGGCCAGTTGTCTCCGATCGTGCGGTCTTCCCCTTGATCCCGGGGTGCTGTTGCTACGATGTAGGCCTCGGTCGGCCCGCGGCTGAGGCAGGGCGCCGAAGATATAGGAGCCGTCGGTGCCCTCTGAGGGCAGGAAGGCAGCCCAGCGTGACAGGCGCCCAATGCCTCACCCCTCCCAGCATCAGAGAGTCAGCGCCGCGCCGTGTTGAGGGGGACCGGTGTCCGAAGGCGCCGGTGGCTTCAAGGCCTCTGCTGTGGGGTGTCCGTTCGTAGCGGCGTGGTGTCTCACGGGTCTTCTAGCTCTCCCGGGACGCGTCAGGGCCGAGCGTCAGTACTCCGTCCCGTACCCCGCCGGGTCGTCTTTTGGCCCAAGCCTCTCCTCGGGCGTGTCGGTCCCCCGCTTCTCAGGTAGCGGCCCTCGCCGGCGTCCAAGCGGAGCTGCAACCAGGGCGGGGCCCAGGGGAACCGCGGGTACAGCGCCTGCCAGGCCACCCGGGTGTGCTGTGGGGGAGCGGCGAGACGCGGGTGTAGGTGCCTCTCACCTCCGGGTCGCCGAGGATCGCTGCCACTGGCCGAAGGCCGCTCCGCCTCCCGATGGCCCTCGTCTCCGCCACTGACCTCCGCTGTTGATCGCTTCCCCGGTCCGGCCTCAACGCCGTCCAAGATGGCGTCCGGAGGTCGGCGGCTGCGCGCCGCTCATCGCCTCTGCTTCTCCGCTAAGTTCCCGGCACAGAGGCCGCCCGGAGCCCGGTCTCACGGCGCAGAGGCCGCCCGGGGTCCGACGCGGCGGGCTCCAGCTCCCAATGCCTCTATCGCTTTGCGTCCTGTTCCCGTCTGCCTTCCGGCCTCACCGGGCTCACGCTCGCCCGGGGCAGGGAACAGTGCTGTAAGTAATTCAGGAGGCACTCCCGGGGTGGCGCCTGCTTCTCCTGGTCTCGGGGTCATAGAAGAGCCCTCTTCGGCGTGATTTGATGCCCTGATTAGTGCTAAAGATCGGCGGGCGGAGTAGCGAAGACAAAACACGTCCTAGCTCTCCGCCATCTTGGCCACGCCCCCTTAAACCATCTTTAAAAGAAGAAGCCAAGCAAGAGAACTTCATTTCCCATTGCTCATCTCCACAGGACGTGACATCACTGGATTCCCCATTATCCATCTGCACAGGAAGTGACATAACAAGATTTCCCATCATTTATCTGCACTGGAAGTGGCATCACTTGTTTTCTGCCCACAGTACCCTGCCCTCCTTCCACCTCCCTGGACCTATTTAATTGTGTCTGCAGCCATCCGAGCCTAGACTGTGCCCAGTGCCAGGAAGCCTGAGTCTCCCTACCCACCGATACCCTGCTGTGCTCATCCATGATCTTAACCCCGGCCGCCACTCGCCGCCCCTGCTGCCACACCACACCACACAACATAACACGGAAGGAGCATTCACATGCACCTCCTGCAGGTTCTTATGCACTCTCCCACACCATACACCCACTACTCAAGCACCAACAGCACCCCACTCGCTCACACTTACAGAAACTAGCCACCCGCTCACGCTCATAAAGATCAAACACCACCCAAACAACACGATACACTTGCATGCATGCTCCTCAACACCCACTCACTCCCCAAGCACGTAACAGAGATATGGGACCTACAATACGACCCTGCTCCAGACCTGCTCTTTCTTATGGAAACCTGTCTAATCCTAAACTCAGCACTGGACATCGCTAAAGCCATCCTCACAGGTTACAAGATCATTAGGTAAGACCTTCAGCACAAGCCCGGAGGTGGAGTCACAATCATATTCACATATACATCAGCTGCACCACCTACATGGATACCTCCACCAGCTACATGGAACACCTCACATTGAAGGTACACATCAGAGCCAACTGTTCCCTGGGCAGAACACTTAATTACAGACCACAAGAGCCCAGCATCAACTTTGCCAGCGACATATCACACTTCGTTGCACCCTGCATCAATAATGCCAGCACATTCCTCCTCCTCAGAGACCTTTACTTTCTCCTAGAAGGCTACATTGACACAAACTCTACAGCCCTTCCAGAAAACATCAGAAAACTTGGCCTCACCCAGCATGTTACCAAACCCACCCACACAGCCGGACACCTATTGCACCTGATTTTCTACTCAATCAGCAACATCACAGTTGACAAGCCAGCAACTATGGCCTGGGCAGACCATACCCTTGTCAGTTTTAGCATACTCATGCTGCACAGACCTGCCACCAACAGAACTGCCTGTCGCATCTTGAAAAGCATCTCAGAAAAGAAGTGGGCTTCCGCCCTCTCCGAGCACACCAGCAGCTTGCTAAAAGCTATCCAAAACCTGAACAGCTGGATCATCATGTTTGCTGACACCCTGGCTCCCCTCAAGTGCAACCCAACAGCAAAAGTCTGACCACAGGCCAGCTCGTACACAGAGGAAATCAGGCTGATGCTACATCCCCAACAGATATGGAACACCATGTGCACAGCTCTTGCAGATTGCATCAACATCACCACTAACAGCAACAAGGAAACCTTCACCATCATCAAAGATTTCACAGCACCTCCTGCCACCTCTGGCAACATCGCAACTCACAAGACCTTTGCAACAAGCTCTCAGAATTCTTCTGTAACAAAATTACCTGCATATACAGCAACTTCAACCCTCAACCATACCCCATCACCATTGCAACTCAACTTCCTGATGAACGAAACCTGACCTCGTGGCCTGCCATTACCACCATTGAAACCAATACTACCATGAAGACCATCCACTTGGGGGCTCCATATGAACCTTGCTCCCACCACGCCTTCACCAAAGGACTCCTACTAATTAGCAAAGCACTAAAACCCATTTTAAACACCTCCAATGACTCAGCTACCTTCCTGGACACCTGGTAACATGGCATCATTGTGCTGTTGCTCAAGAAACCATCCGCGGACCCAGCCATAGTTTCCAACTACAGACCCATCTCCTTCCTACCATATCTGCCACCTCAGCAACCACCAGCTCCTCGACGCCATGCAGTCTTGATTCAGGACCAACCACAGTTTAAAAACAGCCACAGATGACATCCACATGGTCTTTAACAGAGGAGACATGGCAGCCTTCATTCTCCTGGACCTCTCTGCAGCTTTTAACACAGTCTCACACCCCATCCTCATCAGGCGCCTCCACGAGATTGGCATCCAAGGACCTGCTCTCTGCTTGATTTGCTTCTTTTCAACGGATAGAAAATAAGCTGTCAGTCTGGCACCTTACTCGAAAGCCCACAAACTCATCTGCAGAGTGCCTCAAAGCTCACTGCTCAACCCCACCCTATTCAACACATACATGATCCCTCTGGCCAACTTCATCCGCACACACAACATCAACATCCTCGCCTCCGTAAATGACAGGCAACTTATACTCTCCCCCTCGGACAAGCTCCCAAACAGAAGAAAAACACATTCAGCACCCGCATGACCAAAGTCACTAACTGGATGAAAGCCAACTGGCTCAAGCTCAACACCAAGAAGACAGAAGCAGTGATCTTCGGCAGGAACAGTCCAACTAGAAGCCGACCGAACTTTGACCCACACTTAGCACCCAGGTACCAGGGATGTATGGTTTGTCTTGATAATTGTGGCTGATAAATATTACAAACTATAATCTTTGCAAGCATATGCTGCAGAATGCTGCTATAGGCAGTGTCTATCTATATTAATGTGATTCTCCTAGGTGTAGGGAGTTCATCGCTATTGCTCAGTTAGGATGGTAGATCTGTGCAACTGCTATGCTATAAATATTATCTCACCTTCTCATATGTACAGTGCCTTGCTGAAGGAAGGGTAGGGCATAGGGTACTCACCTAGGATGGAGATGCCACATAGGGACTGACACCTGAGAATAGTGTTCATCTCAGGGACTGACACCTGAGAATAGTGTTCATCTGTGTAAGTCCAGCAGTAAAATGTCTGCAAGTCACTGGAGAGGACTCACCATCTGCGCCCCAGTGCATAGTATTGTGTCTTGTGTAGTGAAGGCTACAGAAGAACATCAGATGATGGCAGGGTCATGGCAACCTCAAGATTATCAGGCCAGACAGCACTTTGCTCGTAATGATAATGCTTCTATGTGGTGCTCCACAAGGCACTTCTACTGTTTCTAAAAAGGGGGAATAAGTGGCAATTGTGTTATGAGAAGAGAGTTTGTTCAATGCCCAAAGGACATTCCATGAGAAGGTATTTGTTGTTATTTTACACTACCTGAGGAAGACTTTTTCCTTCCCACTTTACTTTTTACCTGAGAGCTTTTGGTTTCATTGTTAAGTAACTCAAGGTATTTTGTTTCTGTGCTTAAACGTGATGCTGTTTGGTATGTGCTGTGTGCTTCTAGGGGAAGCCATCTGTAGAAGACGTTACTGAAGAGCTTTACATACTGTTTGAGGATACAAAACTGATAGCTTTCCAGAGGGAAATATTTTTTCATCTCTAAGGGCTTTTGGGCCAGTGTTGAACCTGACATCCTTGAAGTGGTCTTCCCCCAAACCTATTACTTTCACCCTCCTGTTTTTCTGAAATTCATTTTTGTTGGCATTAGGCCTCTGTGCACTGCTAACGAATGCTAAAATGCTTGTATTCTCTCCTTTGGTAAAATTTGCTTACACCCTATCTGCAGATTAAATTTGCTAGTCCCTAGTAATGTGGTACTACATGTATCCGAGACCTGACCTGTAAGTTAAATGCTATTTCTGCTAGTGGGCCTACAGCACTCATTGTGCTACCCACTAAAGTAGCTCTTTAGGACTGCCTCTTCAGCCTGTAGTGCAGTTTTAAACTGTCAATTCAACCTGGCAAAATAAACATTTTGCCAGGCCTAAACCTTCTGAGGCCCTAAAAAGCCCATAGGGCAGGGTGCACTGTATTTAAAAAGTAGGACGTGTTCTTAAACTTTACATGTCCTGGTAGTGAAATTTCCTACATGTGTTTTCACAGTAAGGCCTATCCCTCCCATTTGATAACAAGGTCATTGTCAATGCATCATTAGTGACTATATTGGCACATGGGTTGTTGTTCAGGGATAGATCCCTTTTATGGGATGGAACCCTTTCACCACTCTGGAAATCATGTGTGAGAACTGAGGTCCTTGAGTTACCCATGTCTGTGTTGGCATACAGGTAATGTTTCCAGGGCCATGCACCAGAGATGGTTCCCTAGCAGAGCCAACTTTACGTGCATCCCTTAATCCGGTGACAGGTCTTAGATACTATTCAGGAGACAAAGGCCCCTTGGTATCGATTTCAATATCTTCCAATCTCTCTGTTCCTCACACGGATTAATAGCAGCATCGTGCACATATTGTTTTTGCTCAATTCCTCTTGCTCCTGTGCAGGTACCAAGTCGTCGTATTCATTCTGATTTTTCTCAAGGAGTTCAATTAGCATTGAATCAGGGGGTTGAGTGTCCTCGGGTGCATTTACTGCAGCTCATACCAGATGCTGCCTACTGTTTACAGACCTTCTGTCTTTCATCTGACCTGTGTTGTCGCCTTTGGTGCTTTTGGAGTCTTCTGTACCACCTTGTTAAGTTAGTTGCTTGGACTGCAGTAAGACCCAGCTGCATGCAGGGAATGACATTCTATCAACGAGGTATCCAGGGGTTTGAACCCCCCTAGAGAACATCTGATAGCCTGAAGAGGAAGCTTTTTGGTGCTGGCAGTGGTCCTGAGGCCAAGCAGGTGGAAGGCCTCTCTGATGGGTCAGACAATAGGCATCCAGGGTCAGTCAATCGAGCGGACTTTGCAAAACAAACACTGTTCACTTGACGAATTACTGAACCATCCGGTAGCAGAAGTGGCATGAGTGGTGACGATGGACCCTTTGCTGTATTAGTGCCTGAGGTTGCCAGGTGTGTCAATACTGTAGCATCATGCGCAGTACAACCCTCATGGTTCTGAGCGGACTCTGAACAGGAAATCTTAATATGCTGTTGTGAAAATTCTAAACTGGAATGTTTTGTTTATGATCTGTTTTTGTTCTTTAAAGGGCTGCATGTTGGGGCAGCAATAAAAGGTTTATGCATAATGGTAGCCTCCGATCTTGTAATAAAATTAAGTAATGCTTGACCGCAGCGCCTGTGTGGCATAATTCATCTGCATGCTCCTGGGCTAGGGAAGAACTACATGTGGCGATGAGGATGGGATTCGTGCCCGAGTGTAGGAAAGTGCCACTTTTTGCCTGGTATGGATGCATATTTCACAGAAGGTGCACTGTGTTCCTGCTAACCAGGTCCCCAGTGCCAGTGCTCTTTCCTTAACACAGGTATCTGTCTAATTGTAACCCAATTGTCAAGGACTTTAGTACTCCCATAAGGCCCTAGTAAATGGTACCCCTGGAACCTAGAGCATGTGAGGGTCCCTAAGGGAAGTAGCATGTAGTGTGCCACCCTAAGGGACCCACACCAACACATGCAGACTGCCTTTGCAGGCTACTTGAAATGGTGCAAACTATTGTGAAAACATGACGTGGGTTCATTTGGGTAGAAATCAATTCTTATTAATAAAGACAACCCCCAACCACCGTGTTACATTTTAAATCCTGAGTTTGTGCTTCTCCAGACCAAGCACTCTTGAACTATACTGTCCACTAGTTTGGGTAACATGATACTCCTTCACCTTGTAGTCCTTTGCCTTATGTGGGGACAGCCAGGCAGTCTGACCAAGTTAAAGAAAGCACCAGGGGTGAAGTTAGCAAGAGGCTGGAGCTAGGGGTGATTTGCCCACTGTAAATCCCTGGGCCAGCCCAGTGGTCTTAGTCCCCAAGCCTCATTCCAAGGCTGGTAAACCAGAACTGAGGATTTGTGTGGACTATCGAGGTCTCAATACTTTCACTAAGACAGATTCACACCCTATTATAAGAGCTGATGAGCTAATTGACAGGTTAGGTGCAGCCAAATTTTTCAGTACTTTTGATTTGACTTGTCTCATCTCTGGAGCAAAAGACGAATCAGCATTCACAACCCCGCATGGGCATTACCAGTTTACTGTAATACTACTCGGGCTAAAGAATGTCCCTGACACCTCCCAAAGGTTGGTGAACAAACTCCTTGCTCAGCTGGAGACCTGTAGTGTCGCTTGTCTTGATGATATTGCTGTCTTTAGTTCCACCTGGCAGGATCACCTGATCCACCTTGGTAGGAGCCTTGAGGCTTTGCAGAGTGCAGGCCTCACTATCAAGGCAAGCAAGTACCAGATAGGGCAGGGCTCTGTTGTATACTTGGGACTCCTTGTAGTTCAACCCTTATAGCCAGACAATTCTGGACTGGGTAGCACCAACCACCCAGACTCAGGTCAGGGCATTCCTTGGCTTGCCTGGGTACTACAGGGGGTTTGTGAAGGGGTGTGGCATCATTGTGGCATCCCTCACTGATTTGACCTCCAAAAAGCAACCAAAGAAAGTGAACTGCACAGTGAGCTATCAAAAGACTTTTGACATTCTAAAGTAAGCAATGTGCTCAGTGTGAGAAGTTGGCCTGGTATATGCTGTCCACTAATTATAGTGGGCACCTTGCACCAGTCCAAACAACCCCTTATTGGAGATAGGTTAAAGACAACCTTTATTGAAAGCTATCCTAGTGGTAGCTATGGAGAGCAGCCTTCAGGCTAAGTCTTGAAGGAATGTAAAGCAGCTTGTTTTACCAGTCTATAATCTCTTGAGTGACCAAATGAAAGAGCACCACACCAGGTATATATTCAAAATATATGTATTTATTGCTAAACACACCCCTCTAGTCTCTTTATGAGGCTAGAGTTCGAAGTACATAAGTTATAAGTTATTTAAACACAGTAATAGCACAAATACACGTTTGGGCCTAGGGGCGTACTCAAACCATATACCAATAAAGTGGTATAAGAACCACGACTGAGCTAGACACTAGGTCTAGAGCCTGTAGAAGTGCTTGGACCACGAGTAACCACCCAAGGTAGTGACACAGGGGACCCACGGGGGACGCGTGCAGTGTGTAAACACAGCCGCGAATCGCCGTTAACTTCTATGGAGAAAGTCGCGGTTAGGAATTTAAAGACAAGGGACACTTAAAGAAGGACTTGGAGCAAACCCTTTGAGAACTAGGTCTTTCTAGAGTCTCTACCCACGGGAGCACCGGAGTACTCGTGTTACCTCACCCAGGGAAGCCGGGTGCATAGGTGCATTTCGGGGTCGGGTTTCGTCGTCGATTTGAATGGCGATCTGCTGCAAAGTGCTGCTGGCAACCAAGTGGAAAGTGTCCGGGTGGATCCAAGAGTGGATCGGAGATCTGAAGAACCTGAAAGCAGAGGGGACAGAGTCTGGGTCACTAGCCAGTGACCAGGAGGGTGATGAGCAGATGCCCACCGATGTCGGGTGCTTCAGGTAGGTTGACGGTCATCTTGCCTCTTCAGCCACGAGGTCCAGGAGGCGTTGTCGGCGACCAGGAGCAGGATTCGGGCTGGTACACAATGTCTGTCGAGTGCTGAGGCATCGGCGACCGGATTGGACCCAACAAGCCTTGGCAAAGGCAAGTCTTGATGAAGGTGAAGATTGACGATTGTGCAGACCAGCAAGGTCTGAGGAACTCACCCAGCAAGGGTAAGTGAGGGCAAGCATGGAGCAACCAGGGAGCCGAGGAAGAAAAGGATTGGCCTTCATGAAGGGCTACTAGCCAACAGGCTAGCGACCGCGAAAGAGCCTCAAGACGGTGCACGTGTATCTGGCTCACAGGACACTCGTGGAGTGGAGGCCAGTGATCTTCGTTGCAGTTGGTGCTGGAGGCTGGGGCTACTCGGAGCCCAAAGCACGACTTTGTGGGAGACCCAGAAGAGGATGCACTTGCAAATACGTGCGGTGTCCAGGGGTCAAGGTTCCACGTTACCCACGACAGCTACGGGCCTCAGCTTTGCTGGGGACTCAGGGTAGCCTCGGGGAAGTCTGGAAATCCACCTCTGGTGATGCAAAGACTTCGGCGTCCGACGGGAGCTTCAGCGATGCAGACCGGACAATTGCTTCTTTGGTACCTGCCAAGCAGGGGAGTCACTCCTTGACCCCAAGGGAGATTCTTCAGTCCTCTAATCTTGTAGTAGAGCGTCAAAGGTCCAGGATTCTGTGTCAGAGTTTCGTCCAGGGATAATCTAAAGTCCTAAGGACTGGGTTCCTATACTTATACTAAGTTTAGGGGTTGGACTTACTCTGTGGCCCCACCTATGGGTGGGTCAGGGCAGAGGGGTGGCTACACCCCTTTCCCTTTGTCCAGTTCGCGCCAAAGCAGGGGCTGGAAGCCCCTGATCCGGTTTGAACTGGGGTATGCACAGGGACACCAAATGTGCCCCCAGTGCAGGACTTCAAAGCACCCAAGAGTGCTCCCGCCCAGCCCCAATACACATTATCCTGTCTGGGGAGGTGGTTACACCTCCCTGCGACAGGAAACCTATTGTCCAGGCCTCCCCTGCCGGATTTTCGTCCAGCAGCAGGAGGCCAGACTTGTGCCTGTGCAGCAGCATCCATTTTGTGATGCCAGGGCTTTAGAAAGAAGTTACCGGGCAAGCCAGGATTAACATGTCTCTCCCTCTAGAAGGGTGGAATGCTACCCCGCCACCAGAATTGGCGGGGGTAGTATTCCAAGATGTTTGACACCAAACACGACATGTTTCGGTGCAGCCATCCCAAAGTTAGCATTTAACGTGAGGTTATAATGCACTTTAAGAGTATATGGTCAGGCTGCACTACAAACAGCATCAGAGAAGGGTCTCCGACCGCTGCAGAGGGGCTCTGCTCATGCAGGGGCACCCTCTCACATAGGAACCATGCACTCTGCCTTCAGGATTGACAAGGCCTGCCATAGGAGTGACTTATAGGTTTATATGTGTGTAGGTATGTAGTGATATAGGTAACCTATATCACAGTAAGGGGTGCATGCACCACCTTACCCAGGCTGCAGTAGCAGACCTGTGGTGTCATTTTGGATGGCCTTCCAGGGGTGGCACAATACATGCTGCAGCCCCTGGTAGGCCTCTGAGGTACCTATGCCCTGGGTACATAGTATACCATATACTAGGGACTTATAAGGGCGCTCCAGATTCCAATTAGAGATGTGCCTAAGGCACATGGAAACCATTTTATAGAGAAAGCAGATAGACTGGGGCCCTGAATAGCAGGATCCCAGTCCAACTAAGTCATAAACCAGCAAAACACCAGGAAAAAAGTGGGGGCAACCATATAGTCAGATTCCACCTTCCTACACTCAGTATCCATTCTAAAAGCTCCAGATTATTCAAGGCAGTTCATAGTTCAAACTGATGCCTCTGAACATGGGATAAGAGTGTTACTATCTCAGACCAACCATGATGGCCTAGACCAGCCCATTGCTTTCATTATCAGAAGGTAACTCAATTCAATTTATTTATTAAGATTTGGATCTCCAATGAGGTACACATAAAAATATATACACAATTATTACACCATAAGCATGTTAAAATTGCATACTCGGTCCTTTACTACAGTAGATAAGATAAAATACATAAGCCGCTGTTATTATAAAATTTCAATAAAATCACTTCATTTAAGTTAAGAGTTCATTATAAAACTAACAAATCCCAACTATATAACAGCAGCAGTTTATATACCAATTAATCTATCTAAGGAGATATCGATAGCTTTCATAATCAAATTTAGCTTCTCCCAAAAGCAGCAAAGAGGTATGTGCAAACATAAATCGAAGGAGGACAAGGCACAGAATAAACAGAATATGGATAAGAATAATCACCATTATAACGGAATAGATAAATTACAATTACATAGTTAAATCCTTTACTGCAACAAATAAATCAAGTTAAATACATATACATTTTGTTGATATTAAATTTCCATACAATAGCAACTTCATAGTTAATCCAATTTTATATAGAGAGCTTCATATAGCAGCAGAGGTTTATAGACCAAATATTTTAAGGAAAGATCGAACGCATTTATATCTAAAATTTCATTTCCCCATAACAGCAATAGTGAAAAGGCAAAAATATATCCCAATTTTGTGCAAAAGGCAACTAAGTAGCAGCGATAGCCAAGTTGAAGATTTATTCCATAGAGTATAAAACTCCATTACCCTTAATAAGAACAACAAAAGGCCCGGAACTTAGGAGCATAGTCATGAGAGGTGCCATGTATCCCATGAGATAACAAGCCATGTATCCCAAGAGATAACAAGCCATATATCCCATGAGATAACAAGCCATGTATCCCATGAGATAACAAGCCATGTATCCCATGAGATAACAAAGCCATGTATCCCATGAGATAACAAGCCATGTATCCCATGAGATAACAAGCGATATATCCCAAGAGATAACAAGCCATGTATCCCATGAGATAACAAGCCATATATCCCAAGAGATAACAAGCCATGTATCCCATGAGATAACAAGCCATGTATCCCATGAGATAACAAGCCATGTATCCCATGAGATAACAAGCCATGTATCCCATGAGATAACAAGCCATGTATCCCAAGAGATAACAAGCCATATATCCCATGAGATAACAAGCCATGTATCCCATGAGATAACAAGCCATGTATCCCATGAGATAACAAGCCATGTATCCCATGAGATAACAAGCCATGTATCCCATGAGATAACAAGCGATATATCCCAAGAGATAACAAGCCATGTATCCCATGAGATAACAAGCCATATATCCCAAGAGATAACAAGCCATGTATCCCATGAGATAACAAGCCATGTATCCCATGAGATAACAAGCCATGTATCCCATGAGATAACAAGCCATGTATCCCATGAGATAACAAGCCATATATCCCATGAGATAACAAGCCATGTATCCCATGAGATAACAAGCCATGTATCCCAAGAGATAACAAGCCATGTATCCCATGAGATAACAAGCCATGTATCCCATGAGATAACAAGCCATGTATCCCATGAGATAACAAGCCATATATCCCAAGAGATAACAAGCCATATATCCCAAGAGATAACAAGCCATGTATCCCATGAGATAACAAGCCATGTATCCCATGAGATAACAAGCCATATATCCCAAGAGATAACAAGCCATGTATCCCATGAGATAACAAGCCATGTATCCCATGAGATAACAAGCCATGTATCCCATGAGATAACAAGCCATATATCCCAAGAGATAACAAGCCATGTATCCCATGAGATAACAAGCCATGTATCCCATGAGATAACAAGCCATATATCCCAAGAGATAACAAGCCATGTATCCCATGAGATAACAAGCCATGTATCCCATGAGATAACAAGCCATATATCCCAAGAGATAACAAGCCATGTATCCCATGAGATAACAAGCCATATATCCCAAGAGATAACAAGCCATGTATCCCATGAGATAACAAGCCATGTATCCCATGAGATAACAAGCCATATATCCCAAGAGATAACAAGCCATGTATCCCATGAGATAACAAGCCATGTATCCCATGAGATAACAAGCCATGTATCCCATGAGATAACAAGCCATGTATCCCATGAGATAACAAGCCATGTATCCCATGAGATAACAAGCCATATATCCCAAGAGATAACAAGCCATGTATCCCATGAGATAACAAGCCATATATCCCAAGAGATAACAAGCCATGTATCCCATGAGATAACAAGCCATGTATCCCATGAGATAACAAGCCATATATCCCAAGAGATAACAAGCCATGTATCCCATGAGATAACAAGCCATGTATCCCATGAGATAACAAGCCATATATCCCAAGAGATAACAAGCCATGTATCCCATGAGATAACAAGCCATGTATCCCATGAGATAACAAGCCATATATCCCAAGAGATAACAAGCCATGTATCCCATGAGATAACAAGCCATATATCCCAAGAGATAACAAGCCATGTATCCCATGAGATAACAAGCCATGTATCCCATGAGATAACAAGCCATATATCCCAAGAGATAACAAGCCATGTATCCCATGAGATAACAAGCCATGTATCCCATGAGATAACAAGCCATGTATCCCATGAGATAACAAGCCATGTATCCCATGAGATAACAAGCCATGTATCCCATGAGATAACAAGCCATATATCCCAAGAGATAACAAGAGTAAAATTATGTTCTCTTAACTCATGTTGCTAGACCTTCTCTTTGTTCATAACACTAAAACTAAAGTATGTACTACTGAGGGACGGACCTACTTAAGTAGAGTGTAGTAATGACTAAAATATATTCAGAAACTCCTTAAAAAAATTGAATAGTTTTGTACACACTATTTCATTCTTTGGATAGAGGAAAACACGCGGGCTGATGGTACACTCTTGATGTTATTCTGTATAAACATTGGTCGAAACCATCGATAGCGATTTGTTAACAAGACTGGGCAAGCAAACAGAATATGATTAAGATTCTGAATGCCCAGGTTACACATGTTACATTTTTTTCCTATTTTCATAGAGGCGGACCAATTTTCTGTTAGATCATTTAACGGTAGAAGATTCATGCAGAATAGAGTTAGCCAACGACGGATGCCATGGTCTAAATTCCAGGATAAATATTTCTGAGCAATTTTTGGGGTACTTGACTTAGCTATTATCTCCAATCTTTCCTTTAATCTACAATACTTTGCATCTCTCTGGAAGCTAACCATACAACTCGTGTTTTTTTTAAAAAGATGTAAGTTCTAAAAGCGGGAGAGAGATTACTGACTCCTCCTGTGCACTGAAATAATTCAGCGACAAGGTGAAGTCACCCGAGAAGGAATATTTATATGTTTTACCTCTGAAAATTTCTTGACATAGAAAACCCCTTAAGGTGTACAGCTCACTATTCTTTAACTGCTATCCCCACCGTATTACCCTGGCTAAGCCTTGAACAAATAAACTTACCAAACCAAATTCCTATCTAATAGCGGGTGTCGGAACCAGTGTGTTAAAATTGCATAGTTAATGTAAAATCTGACCTTGTGTCTTATCAAGGAAACTCCAGTCTTCTACTGGAACAGATTCAATAGCGTATAACAATGTAGGGGTGATTTTTACTTTAAAAACTGATAGCAAGTGTAGGAAGTGTCTTCGACCCATTCCGCTATAAAGTATACGTATGCTATTTGCATGAGATGCAGCTTTACAGGACCTGTGTTCAATCTGTGGCTTCTTCTTTGTGCTGCCCGCTAATACTTTCCGCAAGTAGAGATAAGAATCTTCAATCTCTAGATTTTCGCAGCCAATTCTCCATTTAAAATTACGAAAATGCTCCTACTACATTTCAAGATCAGAACTTTACTTTTAGAAACATTTATCTACAGAAACTGTGCCATCGTATATTTCTGCAGTGACGTCAACTTCTTATTCAGCCCAATGGGAGTCAAATCCATAATTCCAATATCATCTGCGTACATGAGACATGCAAACGGGCGGCCGCCTATCTTCGGTGTGCCACCTTCTAGGTGGGAGAAAAGCATTCAGGTAAATCTGCTACGTACAGAAAAAAGAGTAGCAGGGCTAATAGACAGCCTTGCTTCAGGCCATTTTCTGTGGGTATTACCGCTGATAGGCCCTGATCTCATCTAATCACACCCGGTACCACGTAAGCGAGTGCAGGACAATAATTAGCGATAACAGGGGGGCAGGCACACCCATTTTTTGCATTTTTTTCCAAAGTATTGGCCGGTCTACCTTATCAAAGGCTGTTGAGAAATCTATAAATGCCACATATACGTTTGACTTGTGAAATAAAGTGCGCTTCTCCTCTATTCATTTCAACATACTAATGTTATGCAGGGTGGAATGTTTTTTTCTAAATCCTGCGTGCAAATATTTTCCCCACTGCGTCTAGTAAAGCTATTTGCCCGTAGTTACCCGTAATGTGTCTGAGACCCTTTTTAAATAATGGAATTAGGATACTAGCAGACCATGAAGGGGGAGTCTTCCCTTGCATATACCAGCAGTTAAACAGAGGAGTAAGATATATAGCCCTCAACAGAGACTCTTTTTTTAATTATTGTCATTGGGATTTCGTCAGGGCACATTGCTCCAGAAGCTCTCATTTTTTTAATAAGTCCTACAACTTAACTCTTTGAGGGTGCATAGCTAGATTCAGCGATATTCGGGGGATTAGGGTTCACAGAATAAAGTTCTACGAGATGGAATTTCCATTCTTCTTCTTTTATAGGAATTGGGAGGGATTTTACTCTAGTGCCGCAACAATCAATCAATCAATCAATCAGGGAATTGAAAGCGTGCTACTCACCCGTGAGCGTCTCCAGGCGGCGGGGGGGGGGGTGAACAATCTGCGATTATTTCCCAATAACTTTTAGCGTTGTTTTTTGAGGCTGCCTCATTTAACTGGACCCATTCATGATCTTCCTTTTTTTGCATTGGGGGCGTTTTTTTCCTTAGTATTTTCCTCTTTAATAGATTTATCCATTTAAATCATTCGTGGGAAAAATTCAGGAATTGGGCCCTCACTAATTTATTTTTTTCCCTATGTATATGAAGTAGCAGATTAGAGTGCGGTTTCTGTTTGATTGGTAAATGATTAGTTTTACATGACGTAACCAGAGAACTTATACCCCGACCATAATATTCCAACGTCTCAGACTGAGGAGAGTGCTGATCTCCTATTAAAACTGTTAGGGTCTCTTTTAGTTTTGAAGCAACTTTGATATTCCAATAAATTCTGCTGTTTGTTTTTTAAAACCTGCAGATTTATCCTTAAAATTCCATGAGTCTACTTCGGCACAGGTCATCTTGATTTTGGAGGAGATGACCATATGGTCACTGTACAGATTTTCAAGTACTTCCATATAAGAGCTTACTGAAAAAAAATGTGCTGAAACAATAATGTAATCGATAATAGTTCCACCAGTGGACACTTTATGTGTAATTTTTGCTGGGATATCGTTTCCTAATCTCCCATTGGCAATTAATAGGTCTAAATTTCTCAAGCCTTCGAGTAAGATTGTGCCTCTTTTATCAACTCGACTATTATTCGAAAACAAGGCAGGAGGGATTTTTAGGGTTCCGTCTTTTGAGGCATTAGCAAATAACCTTATACTGTGGGTAGAAAGTTTGGGGTTCAAATCGCCAACCATCATTAAATACCTACAACCTTCTCTTTCCATAATAATTAACCCTGGGCGAAGTACTACGCTACGCTCGCGTAGTTTGCGAAGTTTGCGCTACTTCGCACAACGCGAATTGCACGTAGCACAGTGCAAACACGCGTAGCGTAGCGTAGTGCAGCGGTCATTTTTGCTTGCTCGCGGTCCTCAACGTCAAGTTGGCGACCGCGAGCAAGCAAAATGACATCCCGGCGAGACTTTTCTTCGTTCGCGATCAGCAACATCAAGTTGCCGATCGCGAGCGTGGAAAATAAACCTCCCGGCGAGATTCTCAACGCGGGGAGGTCAGGTTTCTCATTGCGAGTGGTCGCGTATGCTCGCGACCGCTCGCGATGAGAAACTACCAGTCCGCGTTGAGAAAGCTGCCGCTCGAGTAAAAATCTACTCGAGCGGCAGTAAAAGACAGCTCGCACTGTGCAAGATGCCGTTTTCAATGATTGCACAGTGCGGACAAGCATCCGGCACTGTGCAATCATTGCGAACAGTGCACTACGCAGTTCGCGTAGTGCTACACGTAGCTTGCGTAGTGCGAACTGCACTTTGCGTAGCTTCGCGTAGCGCTACTTCGCGAACTACGCCCAGGCTTAATAATAATAGAGATAAAAAGAAACAGATCTTTTAGTAAATAAGTGCTAGATGAGTCAGGGGGTATATAAGCATTTACAATAAGAAGGGTACCTAAACTTTCATGTACTTCCTTAAAATCTAGCTTGACCCCCGGAATTAGGTTAGAGACATGGGGGATATCTTTATATATCCATCTACAACTTGTTCTGAGCAGAATGGCGATATCTCCTTTCGAGTGTCCTCTATTCACTGGGAGCGCAGGATGGTTTAGCACAATTTATTCTTCAATGGATCAGTTCTTTACAATCCAAGACTCTTGTATACATATTATGTCAGCTTTATTTATTTATTTATTTATTTGAAAAGTTTTATATAGTGCTGGCTATACCGGTTGCTCGGGCACCGCGGTAAGTACAGACAAGTTATGGTTTCCGCCCAGGGGGCATCGTCAAAAAGTTCCATCGAGAGCACCAGTCATGGTGTTACTGGGAGGCGCCGTTCTTCTCCGTTCTCAGTTCTTCTTATTATACAGCATAGGATTTCAGGAGGATTTCATGAGTCTAGTATGAGGCCTGGTTATCAGTGTCTATCTGTGTCACCATCTATTCTCCTTTTCTCCTATAGTAATGTTCATTTGGTGTTTGCGTGGTTTTAGTATAAGGCTTTCCTAGGTTCATCTGTATTTGTGAAGGCAGTGTCAGATGCCTGGTTGATAGAGCCAGGTGAGTAGAGCGAGCTGAGAGATGGTGTGGCTGGGTACTGGGTTACACTCATTGACCACCGCCATTTTATGGTTCGAAAATGGCCGACATGTTTCTGTTCTTTCAAGAATAACAATTTGTTTTTATTAGTGCATAAGCCGGCTGCGTTCCAAGAGATCAGTTTGAGACCCTTTCTAGGAAGAGTTCCCGTATCTTAGACCTAAAGAGCTATTTGTGTAATGAGCCCCTGACACCCAACTCCAGTTCCTATTTTCCTCATCTACGGTCAATGTTTGATTATTCTTTTTCTCAGCAAGCAGGGATAGTCTCCTTCCACCTTTACCGAGGGAGACCTGCATCGTAGTTTCTCTCTCTGAGTGAGGGACATCAAATGGAGAGAGATCTGATTGGGCAATGGGCTGTCTGTTATAAGTAGCTTTTTTAAAAGCATTCTCCTCTTGGGGAACAAGAACATCAATGCCACAACATCACAATTTATCACTATTTGAAATTATTAAATAGGAGATCACCTTAGAACCAAACGTCACTCTGGCCCCCCATAATCACCGAGTTTTTGAACTTGAACCTGGACAAGATCACTACTCTGAATCATTTCAAGGTCTAATAGGAAAGATCTATTCATATACACCTCATGATCAAAAATGAAAGAAAAATCTAAAGAGAGAGGTGCTGATGGCAGATGACTAGCCTGGCAATCTCCCACAGGCGCGTTCCCAGTAGGATTGTAAATGACATTACTGCCTAAAGAGGAGGAAAATAATGCAGCCTTAGGCTTAAAATTGCGCAGTGTCACCAGTGCAGAGCTTAAATCTGAGGGGTTATCTTCTTGTAGATTCGAGATTGAAGCACATGATGACTCAGAACCCCTTGGGATGGCTTCAACTTGACCTTCTTCCCTCTTTATAGCAGTCGAGTCAGGATTCATAGTTAAATTGGGGTCGAAGAGCAGTCGTTTTGCTCTCTTTTTCTTTATTCTACGAACTTTTTCCCTTTTTCCTTCTTCTTCCTGCGGGCAGATTTACTGTTACTTTTGATTTTCTTTTCCTCTGCTACAGATTGTTCAACTTTTATACCCTTTCTTTTTAAGTAAATGGGAAAAACCTTTCATTCCATATTTGTTTTTTCCCTTTCTGAACACTGAGAGGACAGAGGAAATGGTAAAAGAACAGGGTCCTCAGGTTCGAAGAACTGCTGTAGCGAGAGGGGCTGATTTTCTTCAAAAAAGTCTGCAATTTCTTTGCCCCTATTTTTTCTACTAACAAAGGACGTGCCTGCCTGAGTGCCAAAGTCCCGGCAATTAAACTGGGAAACAGTGCACGTTTGAGTGGATTTGGTTTGATTAAAGTTATGGCAAAGGGAAAGGGAAAGGGGAGAAGAGACCCCATTGGAGGGATCAGTCTTGTATGAGGGAAGGGGGGTTGCTTTACCATTTGGAGGTCTTTGGTCAGAGATAATAGATTTGATCAGGGACAGAAGAGAATCCAAATGTGATCAGAGTTGTTTACAGATTTCTCCATTAGGGCCAAAATGGATGACAGGACTCTTTCCAGGCAGACCAAAGATTCAGACATCAGTATTTTATTCTCTAGGTCGCTATTTAGTAGATGAGGACTCAGGGACAGGTCAGGGGTGACGGACGCCCTTGAAATGAATGTAGATGTTCCACTGGGTGTACTACTAAACAGCTGCATCTTAATGGTAGGGCCAGAGGGAAAGTCCCTTCTACTGTCTCATCAATTTGAAATAGATGTAATATTAAGGTGTGGCTTAGGAGTCTGAAGGACCTTTGGGATAGGATTCAGATCAATATTAATATCTGGGAGAGTAAAGTCCTCTCTGAGTTCAGGGCTTAATTCAACCACATACTTGGCCACTCTGTTTCCAGGTGAGTAAACTGTATAATTTGCCAAAAGCAACTGTTCTGTTTCCGCCTCAACCTTTCCAGGAAGAGATACAGGCTTATTCCCCATAGTCGCCACTTTATTTAACCCTGTCTCTCTTTTAGAAGAAAAGGTGGAAATAGCGTTAAATCCCTTTAGCGTGTTTATCTGTATCGATTTGTTCCTTAGAGGATTAGCTTTGTTTTTTTTACATGCTCTTACGTAAACCAATTTTCCTGAACGCAGTTTTCTTGTAGCCATAACTCCACCTGGATCACAGTCTTGTTCTTAAGGGGAGGTAAGTGAGGCTAAAATGGAAGCTCACCAGGCCGACCGCAACCCGCACCCAGACCTAGCTGGGCCGCTTCAGCGACTGGCCTGGGCTCTCACTTAGAAATGGTATCTACTGCCACCACACTCAGGACTCCCTTTACATCTTGTGTATCCCCTGAGCACTGATAAACAGGACCTCCTGGTCACAAAAAGAAGAAACTCCTCCCTCCTCGAATCTTGTTCCGGAGAGCACCAGGGAGACACGTTGCAACAACTTTCCTGGTCCGAATGTGCCAAGTCTGGTCGCCTCGCTCCTAACCACAGGATTTACTAAGCTTCAAGGCTCGAACAGGGCACACCTGACTATGCCCGCAAGCCGCACCCAGCCCTAGCCGGGCAGCTTCTGCGGGGGAGCGGGGCATGCACTTGCGGCAGCCGGCTACAAATGTAGACTGGGAGTTTGGAAATTGAAGGCCTGCAGGTGCTTATGGGGGCTTTACCAGAGGAAGGGTTGTCCTGGAATATCCTGGTGCGGCGAGAGCGAAGAGCAGGGAGAGCCGTGGCAGCAGTGGCAGCAGTGACAGAGATTTTGCTGAGATTTTGCAGAGGAAGTGAATGATTCAAATTTCCGATCTTCAGAACTGCCAAAATTAGTTACTTTACAGGTGCAGATGCCAAATGCTTAGCTGGTGCTTAGCTATTTTTTTTAGAGCTGCCTGCTTAGTGTCTGCTGAGTTATTGCTATTTATTAGGGGGATGGCACTTCACATTGACCCAGTATGAGTTACCCGAGACCAAAAAACAAACTGCAACCATTAGGCCCCCACTCCTCCACTACTCCTCAAACGTTACCTCTGGGTGCCAATGTAACTGGACCCAGGCAAAGGGCAGCAGGCACCAGCCGTGGCACTCTCCCATTCGCTCTGCGCTGCTCTCCACAGGCCGCGGAATGTATAACAAGGGCAAGTGGGGCTCGCCAGGTGGCACCGCAAGCCGCACCCGGTCCTAGCTGGGCCACCTCCGCAGCAGCCGGCTACGGCTGCTGCACTTACGTTGATATTAAACTGGCCTGCAATTATATTAAACCGACCTGGGGGTGTGTGTAGATTGCAGAAGGCCCCCTCGAAGGAGCCTGAAGCTGGTCAGGAGCTCCAAGCTCAGACGCAACTTGTACGCAGCACCATCACGTGACTCGCTCGGTCGTTTCCTGATCCGGGTTAGCAGAAGGTAACTCCCCAGAGAACAGCGTTGGAGTGCCATTGAGAGGGAAGTCTTTGCTGTGGTTTGGTCCCTGAAGAAACTGAGACCATACCTGTTTGGTACTCACTTCCTTGTACAAACTGAGGACAGGCCTCTCAGATGGCTAATGCAAATGAAAGATGAAAACCCCAAACTGTTGAGGTGGTTCATCTCCCTACAAGGAATAGATTTTAAGTGGAACACAGCACTGGGACTGACCATGCCAATGTAGATGGTCTTTCCATGTTTCTCCACTTACAGAATGAAAAATCTCTTGGGAAAGGTTTATCTTATTCTCTATTGATTAGGGAGGGTTGTGTAGGAAAGTGCCTATTTTTGACATGGTGGCCCCTCACTTTTTGCCTGGCATTTGTGCTTTTTTGACTGAAGGTGCACTGGGTTCCTGCTAACCAGGTCCCCCGTGCCAGTGCTCTTTCCCTTAAAACAGGTATTTGTCTAGTTGTAACCCAATTGGAAAGGACTTTAGCACCCCTGCAAGTCCCTAGTAAATAAATGGTGCCCCTGGTACCTACGGCATGAGTATTAAGAAGGGTCCCTAAGGGCTACAGCATGTATTGTGTCACCCTAAGGGATCCACATAAACACATGCAGACTGCCATTGCAGGTTGCGTGAAATGGTGTAAACCACTGTGAATACATGAAATGGCACACACCCTGTGTGCTATGCCCACAGCCACTGCATGCAATATATGGAAGTTGCCCATGCAGCAGGCCTTATAGCCCTAAGGCAGGGTGCATTACATTACATGTGAGGACATATCTGCATGAGCAGATATGCCCCTGGTATGTCTAATTCAATTACTAGATATCGCAAGTGAACTGGGAAGCCATCTTAAGGACATGTACTGGGCACTGGTCATTGTGAGTTAGCAAGCTACATGATGGTTTTACTGAAACTAATGGTGTTTGGTATCAAACACCTTGTATTAATAAATCCATACTGTTTCCAGCATTGGATTTATTCTGACATGCACCCAGAGGGGACCTTAGAGGTGCCCCCTGAAAACCTACCACTATCTAGTGTGCTTGTGGACTGGTATCTTCAAGCCTGCCACCAGAGATGAATTTCTGACCCCCTCCTGGGGAAAGCCCATGGTCTCAGAGGTCAGAAACAATGCTTGCTCTGGAAGGAGGTTTTCACACCTTCTCCAGCAGAATGGCTAGTGATTTAGCATAACAAGGCCAGAGGCTTCAAAGCCTCTGCCGCCTTTGATATTTATTTATTTATTTATCTATATATATACAACCCTGGCTTCCCCCAGACCTAGGAGATAACACCCCCTGCTCTGCGGCCCATTTGGCAATGGAGCAGGCAGGAAGATTAGCTAGTCAGAAGGCATGTCACACTAACAGGTCAGGCTCACCCCTAAGGTGGGCCACCTGAAGTGGACAGCAAATAAAGGGTTTCATCATTTTCATTTTGGTGAAACTAGGAACCCTGGGTCAGGGTTATGCCCACTCCTGACAGGAAGTGATCATATAGGGGGTGTAGTTATCCCAGAGGTAAGCAGTCCATTGGTTAATACTGTATACTTCTCCTAATGTCCCTACATTCAGTATTTTGGGGTCCCCTTGACACCAGGACCTCAGATTGATGTACTGGGAACCAAAAAAGAAGAAAAGGAGTAAAGTCACTGCGAGAGCTGAGGAATTCACTGCATCGTGGTGCCAAACCCTGCCCACCTGTTGGAACGTGGACAATTGCACCGACCCAACTTGTCCAAAAGCAGTGCTTCCTCCTCAAGCCGTAGAGGACTGTCCACCACTTCAACAACCTAGCAGCATTTCCGTTGGGGGTGTAGGAGCGACCCCCTTGTATCTGCAAACAACAACCACATCTGTCCGGTACCTCGTGTTGTTTGCCATCGGGTCCTCTGAAGGAGCAGCATGGCAGTAGGAGGTTCTTGACACTCTAGGAGGTCAGCCCCATCTCTCTGTTGAGTTTTGAGATGCTAGACCCTACAGGAGTCCCCTGCACCAATACCCCAAATACCAGGGCACGTGTGCCCACCAAGGCTTGTTTGTGTCCAGTCTGGACACCACTGCCGCAAAAACGTACTTGCACGTCGAGGGATTTCAGGAGAAATTAGCTCACACTGAGAGTGGCCCTGCTGTGTTCCTTTTCCCTCTTCTGCAGATACCCCAAGAACCGTGAGAGCCTCTAACACCAAGTGGCCAGTCAGCACTTCTGAACCTGAGCCCCACAGCCCAAGTACACAACTTCTGCCAGTGTCCCCCTGGTCTAGGAGTCCCCAGGAGCTGAGTCCACAGTGGGTTCTGCCGGACTTGTCTCCAAGTCCCCTTTTGCAGATTCTGTTGTTTTTGACAGGTCCCTTTAAACTTTACAGAGTAGTGCTTGAGGCTACCAATGCGAACAGCACCTCTTCACCTGGACACACCAGGGCAGTGTGACCCGAACTGCTGGTGGTTTCTGGAACCCTGGCCCCCCAGCAAATTAAACCCTAAATAATACCTTCTGCAACCGTTTGCAAGAATACCTATGGTGTATATGCCTTTTCCTCCCATAGGATAACATTGGCACGTTCAAGGCTCATGCCTCAAATCTGACAGTTGTGATTTTCTACTGTTTTACCTGTAAAAATCCATAACATCAAAAGTACTTACCTGATCCCAAAGATCTTGGTGTCTAAAAATATATAAAATACTGTGTTATTTTTCGAAATTGGTTTTGGATTTCTTTTTGAGTGTGTGTCTCATTTATTGACTCTATGTATTCAACAAATGCTCAACACTCCCTGTTACACATGCTTTCAATTACAGTGATGACATACTGGTTTTTGGGAGCACACAGAAAGAACATGACAAAGCCCTTACCCAAGTGTGCCAGTTACTTGCTGATGCAGGTCTCACTCTGAACGCTACAAAGTGTGAGTTTCACAAAACTAAACTCAATTTTCTTGGGCACATATTCTTTGATGGGGGAATGACTCCAGACCCAGTCAAGGTGTAAGCACTGTCATCCACTTGCCCCCAAGATGTTACCATGCTGCACGGCCAGTTATTGCTCAAGATACATTCACAAACTTGCTACAGTGAGTGCCCCATTGAGAGACTTGACAAAGCGAAATGTACCATTTCAGTGGTCTCCGGAATGCGACCAGAGTTTGAGAGAGGTGTGGCGCAACTGAGTGGAGGGCTCCGGAGCTCACAGTTCGATCACCGGCGGCAGCTCAGCTCAGCACCATGTGACTCTTGGCAATAGTTCACTTAATCTCCCGGACAGCCACCAGTGCCTTTAAACCGTAGGGGGGGATATGTTTGCACTTTCCCAATATGTATTATTATTATTACAATTATTATTATATCATAGACATTAAATATACAATTGAGAATGCAACTGAAATGGCCTACTTCGACCCAAAGTTACATACCGAAATAATGGTTGATGCGAGCCCGGTAGAGCTAGAGGCAATTCTTGCTCAGCACAATGGCCATCCAAATGCTCAGAGACAAATTGTGGCCTATGCCAGCCGAAGCTTGTCTGAAACAGAATGTGCCTACTCTCAGCCGGCGAAGAGTCTGGCTGTTGTGTGGGCCTGAAAACATTTTCATGTATTCCTCTATAGAAAACGATTCACTGCCATCACTGATCATCAGGCGTTGCTTACAATTTTTGGAAACCCAAAGGCTAAGATGCCCCCTTGCATCAAGGCTTGGGGGTTAAGACTGCAAGAGTGCAACTATGAGATTATGCACAAACCGTGGAAGGATCAAAACTTGGCATATTAATTGTCATGAGTGCTGCTACCTCATCACAGTTCGATCACAAACATAGCTGAAGCATATCTCAACTTTATTGTGAGATCCAGCACACCAGAGGCTTTGTATGAGGAATAAATCATGGCTGCCACTAATGCAGATAAAGAGGTTATTACCACGCAATCATGGAAAGAAGTACTCAGCTCCTTGCCGATGATGTTGAATTCCAAAAGTTCAAAAATGTACAGGATGAGATAGCAGTCACCCAAGTAGGCGTAATACTGTGAGGCTCAAGAATCATCAGACCTGGAAGCCTAAGATAGCAGGTCATCGAGCTGGCCCATGAAGGACACTGGTAGTATTGTAGTCACCAAAACAGCCATAAGAGATTGAGTGTGGGTCCTTCGGCTAGATGAGCGAGTTAAAAAGGAGCTGAAGGCATGCTACATTTGCCATTGTTTGTCCCTCAAGGTAACACAGCACCCCGTGACAATGTCTGACCTTCCTCCCCATGCTTGGGAGCGAGTTGCAGTTTACTTTGTTAGGCCGTTAGGAAATGGAAACCACTTCATGGTAGTCATAGATAAATATTTGCGTTTTCCTTTGGTGGAAGCTCTATCTTTGACAACCCATGACAAAGACATAGAATGGCTTGATGACATCTTTGCAACATGGGGTATCCCTGAAATCCTCAAATCTGATAATGGTCAGCCCTTTAACAGCAAAGAGTTCAAAGAATTTCTTGTCTGTTATGTTATGTTATGAGTGGATTTGTAGAGCGCGTAGCTACTCAATAGAGTGTCCCGGCGCTGAGATTGAAAGAGACACAAAGACTGACAGAGGAGCACATCAGTACCGGGGAGAACGGATTTTAAACTATTTGCTGGAACAGCCAGGTTTTTAGTTCTTTCCTGAACGCCAATATGTTTGTGGCCTGCCTGAGCGAGAGAGGCAGTTTGTTCCAGTGTCTAGCCACTTGCACTTGAAAAGACCGTCCACCGCGGCGACTTCTGAAACATTTTGGAGTCATAATTAGGTGTTGGTGTGCTGACCTCAGAGCTCTGCCAGGCACGTAATACGAAACTCTTCTGCGAATATACTGTGCCCCCATGTCGTGAAGAGCTTTGAAGGCCAGGACCAATGCTTTGAAAAGTATTCTGCAACGGATAGGCAGCCAATGCAGAGTCTTCAGATGGTGAGAGATCCGATCTCTAGGTCTGAGCCCCAAGACTGCCCTGGCCGCTGCATTCTGCACGATCTGAAGTCTGTTCAGTAAGAACTCTGGAAGGCCCAGATAGAGGACGTTAGCATAGTCCAATCTGGAGGTAATGAGGGCCTGAACGACCGTCTTTCTGTGAGAGGTCGGCAAAAGGAAGAGAAACCTGCGGAGCATTTTCAGGAGACCAAAACACGTGCCCGCCACTGCCTGTACTTGAGATGGCATAGCTAAGGCGTCATCCATTTTCATTCCCAGATTTTTTACAGTCTTAACTGCTGACTGGGGGGGGACAGATCAGAAGGCCACCATTGTTTCCAGGCGTCCAGAGGAGGGGTGCCGAAAAAGATAATTTCGGATTTTTCCGGATTACATTTAAGATTATTGTGTCGGAACCAGACAAAAATTTCTTTCAGGCATTTATTTATCTTTACCCGATTAAACTCCTCGCCCTTCTCACAGTTGAAGACCAACTGGATATCGTCGGCATATGATATAATCATAGCCCCGCACTCTTCTGCTAGGGTAGCCAAGGGAGCCATATATATATTGAAAAGTATTGGACTCAAGATAGATCCCTGTGGCACGCCAACGTTCAAGGGCGGGATGCTGGCTGAGAACGGAGGCAGCCAAACTTCTTGGTATCTGTCCTCCAGAAAAGAGGAGAACCACTTCAACACCGTTCCTCCAAGTCCACACTCCCGTAGCCTCCACAGGAGGTGGTCATGGGGTACGGTGTCGAAAGCCGCAGAGAGGTCCAAAAGAACAAGAACTGCTTTGCCACCTTTATCAAGGGTTTCTTTGATAGATTCGGAGACTTCTAGCAGCGCCGTCTCTGTACTAAGGTTCTGCCTGAAACCAGACTGGCTCGAATGGAAAATGTTATTGGCTTCTGATTCAACATTAAACACCAAAAGAGTACAACCCTCTGGCCCCAAGCCAATGGAGTAGTTCAGGGTTCTCCAAAGTCAGTCCTGGAGGGCCGAATCCATGCCAGAGTTTTAGCATATTCCCAGTTAGATAAAAGTAGTTATCTTAAAAATCTGGCATGAATCCGACCCTCCAGGATCGATTTGGGGAACTCTGGTGTAGTTAAACGATCCATGGGCACAGTCAAGAGGGTCATTCAACGAGCGGCCTTGGAAGGAATCAAACTGAACCAAGCCATGTGCGAGGCTCTCCGGGCCTATCAATCAACTCCTAACTCTGCAACTGGTGAAAGTCCAGCCACCTTTCTATTTGGGAGAGCCATCAGAACAAAACTAACTTAATTGACCCCTGATCAATAAGTGAATACTGACAAGGTTCGAGACACTGACGTGATGTGATTGGAAAAGAAAATGAAAACATATACAGATCAGAGTTGCCATGCCCAGGAGACAGTCTTTGACAAAGGAGACTGGGTATAGGTTAAGCAGAGATGAACACAGCAAACAGCCATTCGTTTTGCCGCTGACCCTTTACAGGTCGTGGCGTGCAAGGGACATATGGTGATAGCACAGCATCCTGGACAATTCATCACTGTGGACACATCAAATTTTAAACAGCTACCACAACACTTGTCGAGTCCTGAAACCACGCAAAATGCTGCCCCGCCAGCATGTCTGGCTCAAGCGCCTCAGCCTATGGCTAGGGACCTCGATCACCTTGGATCACCCAAGCCAGCAGACAGGTGCGAGCGCCGTGCCGACTAATTGAGGAAATGTGATTTTAGTGATGTCTACCACTTTTTATTTAACAAAGGGGAGATGTAGCATATTGATGTTATGGGCACTAGGTCCCTCATGGTTCTGGGTGGACTCTAAACAAGAAATACAAAATATGCGGTTAGGTGTTAGGGTGTGGTTAATGGCAACTATGATGTAATGCACAGTGTGTGTGTTTGCCGAAAGAATAAAGAAATTCTTGACCGCAGCTCCCGTGTGGCATAATTCATCTGCATGCTCCGGGGCTGGGGAAGATGCTACAAATAGCATGAATTGTGGAGTCAGTGTGATGCTTGTTACCTTTAATTAGAAATCTGCTGGTAAAACTCTGTCCCTGCTGGACAGAGTAGATGATCTCCTTGGAACGTGTTGAGCAATGGTCACCCTACGTGGCTTTTGTGTATGTAGCCACAGCTGGGGCAGTGTTTAATATAATGATTGATTGAATCTATTGCTCCACTATTAAAGGTTGTGAGGGATCAAGTGCGGGTGAAGTCGATTAAATCCCCTCAATGGGGATGGGACTTCCCATGCAGGGGGTAGGGTCAAGGTACATGACCCACTGCAGGTTCTCAAGCTGAGAGGGATGGCTGTAAACTCCAGAGGGGCCTGGGCCAGGGCCTGAGACTAGGTGGGTCACTGGCAGGGGTCCATGACACCCCGATACCTAGACAGGGGGCTCTACCCTCCGCAGCTGGGTGTAAAACACACAGCCCACTTCCTCACCTCCGTCTCAGTCCACTCCCATACATGGCAACATTTTGGAAGAGGTAAGAGGGAGTTTTAAAAAAAATGATCGGGAGAATGTATTTCTCCCATTGACTTCTATTGAGGCATGGGCAATTTCAGGTGGAAAACAGTGAAAACGTTTTTTTGCTTCAACAACCAAGAGTATCCCACCTGAATCGGATCTATTGGTATGTTTGCATTCCCTCGGTGAGACACCCCAAGGAAGCTCCCGGCCCTGCTCTGCTTCACGCCTGACAAGTAAAAACAGAGCCTTTCAATGCGGTGGAGGCTGTGGGGGATGAAAAGAAAAAGATCCATCCAAAGCCTGCAGCGAACTCCAGAGTGTGTTACATCCTCATCAGGGGTTGTACCCTGCCCAGGGGAAATGATGTTCTGCCTTCAACAAACTAAACCATTTTGACAAAGTATGCTGTTCCTCTACACCGCCAAAGGCACAAAAACCTAAGTCAATAAATGTCATGCGGACCCCTGCAACCCAAGATGATGAAGAGAACATGGATGATGATGACGTGGAAGGGGTGATACATGTCATGCATGCTATAATGTCCGGACACCGTCCCTGATGGCGCATTCTGAAGTGCACAGTCCTCTTGACGGGCCATTAAATCCTGGGCCTAATCGACACCGGAGCGTCCATCAACATTCTTGCGTAGTCCGTCGTGAAAACTCTCCCAATACAGCCTGTCCTGTGCCCCACAGCCACACAAGTGTTTGCTTATGGTTCGTCCACACCACTTCCACTGGCTGGGGTTTTTACAACAGAGATCGCACATGACTCCTGTTCAATGCGTGCCAAGGTGCATGTCACCAAAAATGGTTCAGGAGTGTTGCTGAGCTGGCGGATGGCGGAACAACTTCAGTTAGTCTTGTTTGCCTTCAGCATACACTTAAGAAGCGTGGATGATCTGGTGGCTGAATTCTCACCACTATTCCAAGGCATTTGGGTGTTTAAAGAACAGTTTCATTCACCTCCCCAATAGATGAGTCAATACAGCTGGTCGCTCTGCGACATCGCCGGGTGGCTTTCCATCTGCGTCCGAAGGTGGAGGAGGAATTACGAAAATTGGAACAGTCAGACATCATTGAGAGGGTGGAAGGCCCTACACCGTGGATCTCCCCAATCGTTGTAGCCCGCAAACCCAAATAGTCTGGTGAAGTCAGGATTTGCATTGACATGCGCTTACTCAACTTGGCCATCCGGCATGAACGTCACCTGACACCTATGGTGGATCTTATTGTGGCAGAAATGAGTGGTTCAAAATGGTTCTCGAAGATGGATATTTGGGCAGGATACCATCAACTGCTGTTTGATCTGGAATCAAGGGCCATCACTACTTTCTCCACCCATATGGGCCTAAGGCGATACAAATGCCTGAGCTTCGGGTTGTCAAGCGCGGATGAAGTTTTTCATGGTACCATCAAGGGGCGTGTTGGCTGCTCTTGAGGGGGTCATCAATGTCAGTGATGATATTCTGGCGCATGCCCGGACCATCAAAAAAATCTTGACAGGCTGAGGGATATGCTCAAGCGATTGCAGGACAAAGGTCCCACTCTTCACCGTGAGAAGTGTGCTTCTCAGCAAAGAGAGATATAATTCTTCAAATATCGTTTTTCTGAAAATGGGGTCATGCCGGATCCCGCAAACGTTTGAGACAGTCAATCAGCACCAGCACTGACAAGCGTCACAGGAGTCTACAGCTTCTTGGGGATGGTCATGTATTGTGGCAGATTCATTCAAAATGTGACCACTCTCACAGCTCCACTTCGAGAACTGACCAAATCACAAGCGGTTTGGGATTGGGGGCCCGCCCAGGAGGAGGCTTTTCAGGCTACTAAACAAGCTTTATCAGCGCAAACCACGCTGGCCTACTTTGATCTTCTACATGAGTCCGAGTTGTCGGTTGATTATAGTCTTTCTAGCCTGGGGGCAGTACTCTCCCAAAAACAGGACAATGGTGAATGGGCTCCAGTGGAATACACCAGTCGAGCTCTTACAGATACCGAGCAAAGATATTGTCACATTGAGAAAGAAGCCATTGCCGTCCATTGGGGATGTCACCATTTTCATCTTTATCTTTATGGCCATCCGTTTGTTGTACATGAGCCATAAATCCCTGATACCGTTGTTCACCGGGTCCTCGTCAAAGCCACCTTCTAGAATTGAGAAGTGGATCCTTCAGTTACAAGAATACTGTTTCACAGTGGCATACTGACCAGGGTCACAAAATCTGGCAGACTATCTCTTTAGGAATGCCAGGCCCGCCACTGCAGGTGAAGAGTCTGATGCTGAGGATGTGGAGGAGTACTTGCGACAGGTAGTAGAGCGGTCAAGACCTTTGTCTATCTCACTGGAGGATATTGTAGCTGCTACCCAGACAGATAAATGTCTTCAGTTAGCTATCTCAGCTGTGGCGTCTGGAAACTGGCGAACCCTCACCCACAATGACTCTCGGCGTACAGATGGCACACGTCTGATATTGTCTTCATTGTATCTTGTCAGGCATGAACTTGCTGTTTACCCGGAAGGATGTCTATTAAGGGGTCCTCGCTTGGTAATCCAGCTATCATTGCAAAAGCAGGTGGTCGACCTTGCTCGCTCTGCCCATCAAAGAGTAGAGAAGATAAAGTCCAGACTCCAATGTAAGTTCTGGTTCCCTGGTTTGGAGGACCAGGTTGAACGCACCGTGCAATAGTGTTCTATGTGTCAAGCTGCTGGGCCGGCTGAGCAGCCGGTGTCCCTCAATACTGCGTCTATTCCCTCTGTTCCTTGGTACAAAGCGAGTGCTGATTTTGGAAGTCTACCTGATGGATGACAAATGTTGGTAATAATAGATGATTTTTCAAAGTATCCAGAGATTGAAATACTAGAGTCAATGACTGCTGGCCAGACCATACCTCGGCTGGAGAAGGTAAGGGCAACTCATGGTTTGTTGAAAGAACTTAGTAGTAACAATGGTCCTCCCTTTTTGAGCCCAATATTTGCTGAGTATCTCTCCTCACGAGGTGGGCACTACCAGAAGATACCTCCTCAATGGCCGCAAGCCAATGGGGAAGCAGAACGCTTCATGCAAACTTTGAACAAAGTTCTGAGAATATCGCTCGCCAACAGTCAGAAAGTGGAGTGCTCAGTGTATGTCTTCCCTTGTGAGTCTTGTCTCAACCGCATGCCACAACCGGAGTATCCCCCAGTGCTCTGTGCATAGAACCGATGGCAGAAGACACCATTCCTCACGTTGGGGAATCATCTGCACTCCAAGAGAAAGCTGCGGAAGCATTACAGCAGAGCCATGTACAGAACAACACTATGTCAAGGAGAAGGCAAGCCAAGCCAAGCTGTGGCAGTTTAAAGGTACTTGTCCAGGCAGCAAGTTTCTGTTGCCATTTAAGATCGAGCCGTGGAGAGTGAGTGTTTTTAGGTCTCGCCTGCGTTGCAGCGCATGCGCTGCACGCTTCCGAGATCTATAGTCGTTGGTTTTCTGTCAGGTTTCTTTGGAAGTGGGGTTGGTGACCGCCCTGTCTCCCTTAGGCCCCGCCCACTCGCCTAGCGTTCTTCACATTGTGTCCTTCCCTCACGCGAGCCCCCCTTCTCTGAGAGGCTTGCTGTCTCTTCCTCTTGCTCGGCTGCTTTTACTTTCACAAAGGCAGCACGTCGCACTTTAACATTAGCGGCCGCGCGCCTTGTTCTGATCAGCAGAAAATGTGCCGATATTCAGCGCGCCCTGTCTCTTCCTCTTGCTGGACAGTGCTGTTTTTTTTTGCCTTAACCATTTGGAAGATGCCTGTAATGCACCTTTAAAAGAACTTTAAATCAAGCACTTTGGGAAATATCGACTTTGACGAGTATCCGCTGGGTAATGCCCACCCCTCCTCCACCCGCGAGAGTATCTAGCAGACCTTAGCCCCCCCTCAGATCCCTGGCTGGATAGCAGTCCCTGATCAGCTACCCTGATAGCGCTCACATATTCCATTTATGCTGCAGCGCCGATACGATCTCAGAGTCGGGACAGGGGGCGGGGGTGCTTATCTAGCAGCCCCGGCTCCCATTCATTGCATTAAACAGAGTGTCTGGCGGGGGGAGGAGGCTTGAAAAATGCGACGCTCAATAATTTATTCCCCCCCCCCCAATGTGTCTCACAGCTGGCACGATGTTATCATGCCTCCCGCATATTTTATTTTTCATTTGGTGCCCAGGTCCTCATCCAAGCGGTGGTACCGGCCACTTCTCTTCAAAACCAAGGCCCTGTGTTGAGGCGCTTGCCCCTTCAATGCGCTGTTAATGACACATCTATTCTGTGGATAACACTTCAGCAGGACGGCAAGGTGCGTCAACCCGTCGAGATGGGAAAGAGACAATAATACCTCTGCTGAAGGCGCACGAGTCCATCAGGCTACCTTATACACTCCTAGAACTGGATAAAGTTGGCTTCTGAAACATGAAAGGCGTAATGGGGGAGCAGTTTTTTCCAGAAGGGGGTCGGTAAGTGGCCCTTGCATTGCAGAGACATGGTGTGTCACCTACAGAGCAGGCGCCTTTGCAGTGAGGAACCTTCCCCAAGCAGGAACGGAGAAGGGATATGTGCCCCTTGTCCCCCCATACTACTTACTGAAACTGCCAGGTCGCCTGGCTCCCTGTGGGGGGGGCTGCCCCAACTCAATGTCTCGGTCTTTAAGACAGGGGTTTTTGACAAAGCCCCGAGCTGGAACCCACGCCCAGAGAACCAGGGGTGAACCGGACGCTTTGGGGGTGTGTTAGTGCTTCTCCAGTGGGTGATGTGTTTTGGAACCTGGGCGCGTGATCGGTCTCTTAAGAGGCGCAGAGATAAACATGCCGAGTGTTTCAAATGAAAATATGAAATTGCACGTACTCTCGGTGCAGTGCTCGCATGCTCTCTCCTTTATAACCACAGCAGCCCAGCCCTAAAGTGCCTGCACTCACCCTGACAAATAAATAAAGTGTATTTACTCAGTACCTGTCCGGTTAAAGCGCTGCGGACGCCTAAAAGGGAATGAGGCGCTAAGCGGATGTCTGTAAATAAGGAGGCGCTAGAATGAAAAGAGGTGCAGGAGTGGACCTACACGTCTATACAGTGAGGCTTCAGGTGTGCACATGGAAAGTCTGGCTAAAGTGCGGGGGCTACAGTCCCTATAGAACACGCATTTTTCCAAGTAGTTTCGACTGTGCTCGCCTGGAAGTGTGAACATTCATCTGCCGATCCTGGGTGACTTTGTATAAAGTGACATCACGGTAGTCCAGCTGTACCGTGTATATGTGCCGATGTCTGCTTGTGCCATGCGGGTACCTCTGGATACTCGTGTTACTGGTGCCTAGAAATGTGCCAGTATGTACTTGTGAAACATACGCACCTGTATATACTACTATACTGCACCTATACCATCTGTCCCCTATAGATGTGCTAGTTTACACGTGTTAAATAGAGTCTGAGAGTGTAATATAACACTCGAGCCACCAGGTCACTATGGATGTACATGTATATATTTTGAAATGCAAGTTATCTCTGAATAGTATAATAACGCGCTTGTACGACCTAGTACCTATACATCTGCTCATGTATATTTTTAAAATACGAGCACTTGTAGATATCATGAATGTCGCACTTGTGCCACCAGGTCCATATAGCTGTGCATGCATTCACTTGTTAAATAAATGGACCCTATAGATAGTGTACTATCACACGTATTTCACCTAGGCTTGGGCATGCGCGAACCGCTAGTGATAGCAGGATCACCCTTTATTCCAGGTGGTCCATCTAGACATACACAGACATACTTAATACGCTGCGTTCCAAACTCCCCGCCCCCCTGCACAAACGCCCGCAAGTCGGGCGCTCTCTTAATTTTAAAAATCTAGGGTCATATTCACATACTTAAAAAGCGGCCGTGCGTCTCATTGCGGGCCGCTCTCGTTTTCGATATTTCTCTGATCTGCTCCGAGCGGTACCCGTTGTCCATGTTTTAAAAAATAATGGTGGTTCTGCCACCATACTGTACTTGCAGGGCCGGACTGGCCGTAGCGGGCACCGGGTGTTTCCCCGGTGGGCTGCTAGGGTGGGGGCCGGTTTTGGGCCCCTGGGGGCCGTTTTTGTTACCGAGGGTCGGCAATATCGGACTCCTGTAACAAAATCGGCCGAAACCGGCCCTCGCAATCAGCTTGGCTGCACTCCTCCCACCCCCAGGGGGGGGCGGCCGAGCAGTTTGCCAGGGCCGGTTTCCGTTACCAGGCCGGCCCTGTGTACTTGCGAGCCATGGGAGCAACCACTGTAACCAAAGGCACAAGTGCAACATGCGGCAGCTTCCTCCTGTTTCCTGTGCCAAAACTCGGCTGCGTCTCTCCTTCCATGGCACGGGGCTGTCGTGATCTGGTTTGGGCAGTTGGCTGCTTCTCTAAGTGGCAGAGGTGCTCCCAGGCTCTGACGTCTCGTTCACTGGGAGCAGCATAGCCCCATCACGCAGCGCTCCACATGCCTGCCTTTCCCTTTATCTCCTCCCAAGTCCCGCTGCTCTCCCTGGCACTGGCCTCCAAGCTTAAAATCCCAAGGGACTGCTGCTGCTCTACGCCTGGGGTACAACAATCAGCTTCACCCTTGAGGCCAGGGAGGGCTGCTGCCGATGGTGAGTGTCAGGTTTCAGGGCATTACCTCCTCGTCAGCCCTCCCCGTCCCAGTCCTAACTACATGAGCATAGCTCCTCCCACCAGAAACTCCCAAGCCACTAAAAAACCCATCCCTTCCCTCCAGGCCACACCCACACCCTGAGGCACATAACCATGTGACCCGCCAATCCACATCCTGTACCACCAAGCACAAGAAGCCGAACAGGGAGGGAGGGATGGGAACCTGGACTGGGATGGGGAGGGCTACGACTCGGAGTAATGAATATTACCGGTAAGTAACCGGTCATTACCTCCTCATCAGCCCTCCCCGTCCCAGTCCTAACTACATGAGCAGATACCAAAGCAAGAATCGGCTTCACTCAGTAGCAAAAACAGACTTTATTAAATCACAGTAAAAGTCACACAACCGGAGCAGAACGCAACACAGCGTCCCCAAACCCAGCAGAATCAGTCCCACCCACCACCAAACGATAATGGGACATAAAGGTGTGAGGAGAACTCCAGGTAGCAGCCCTGCAGATCTCGGCCATGGAAGCCCCTTGAAAACAAGCCCAGGAAGCAGCCACCCCCGAGTCGATCTCCCTGAACCGACCCAGGCACCAACACACCACAAGCCTCATACGCAGCCCCCACAGCCCACCTCAACCAACGACTGAGGGTAGCACCAGAAGGCTTCAGACCCTGACCAGCCAGCCCAAAGGTCACAAAAGGGAATCCACCTTACGGAAAGGCTCAGTACGCAGCAAGTAGACCTCCAGAGCCCTCCGAACATCCAAACAGTGCAGTCGTACCTCAACCTCCGAACAAGGACTCGGACAGAAAACAGGCAAAACCAGATCCGCCGAGCAGTTAAACGAGGAAGGGACTTTGGGAACAAAGGAAGGATCAGGCCGCAGAACAACCCGATCAGGGAAAAACGCAAAAAGGGGACCGAACAAAGCAAGGAGCCCAACTCCCCAATCCGTCGAGCAGAGGTAATAGCGACAAGGAAAAGCACCTTGATCGTTAAAAACCGCAAAGAAACCTCCAGCAGAGGCTCAAAGGGAGCCCCCTGCAAGGCCCCCAAAACCAGAGGCAGATCCCAACTAGGTGCAAAGGACCGAATGACAGGCTTCTGGAGGAAACAACTCCTCAACAACCGGGACACCAGGGGAACCACCGGCTCACAGACCGAACCCCGAAAGGCCCGAACAGCCGCCCACTGAGCCCTAAGGGAGGACACAGCCAGACCCAAGTCAAACCCGTCCTTCAAAAACTCCAAGACATGCATCGGATCCACCTCCAACGCAGACCACCCCCGCGCCGTTTCTGGTGGGAGGAGCTATGCTCATGTAGTTAGGACTGGGACGGGGAGGGCTACGACTCGGAGTAATGAATATTACCGGTAAGTAACCGGTCATTAACCTTGTCAGAATGTAAAAGCCTCATATATTAAAAATAGCTTGCATGTTTCATGTTTTTGTATTTTGTCCCTTAGAAACGGTACCGGTTAACGGGTAACAAGAAATATCATACAGTGGCGTCACATTGTTACATTTATTAATATTTAAATTCAAAGTTAAGTTTAATGGGTCTAAAAGCAGTCGTTTTAATATGACCCGCCAGTGAAGTGGCCAATCTATGCTAAGAGTTGATATGTATTGATAGGCAGACGACGGGAGTGCGTTGCTTAGAAGGGGCCAGCGAGACAGAGCCTGGAAAATAGTGGTCATTGCCACATAGCAGAACGGATGTCCGTGTATTTCTTTCAAGCGCGCAGCGCCTTTCTGCCTAGGCTGCGCTTTCAAACATAACAAACATGGTGTTAGGATAGTTAATGAATATGCACTCTTAAAAATTGTCTGAAGTGTGTAAGGTGTGTTTTGTTACTGGGACAGGTGACAGAGTCTTTCCAGGTTTAGACACTTTTATAGTTAGAAGTCATTCGATGTGTTTCATTTATTTTGTAATATATTTTGGACAAAAACATTTTCAATATAAGAAATGACCTTTCCTTTTTTACATCAAAGGACTTTAAAAGAAATACTTTAGCGGAAGCAGAGAAAACAGTAAATTAGAACTCAAAGGTTCTTTACTGCCTTACCTAACTAAGATAGGCTCCCACTGTGGACATATTTAAGAAAAAGCTTAAAACACATATGTTCACCTGGCGCTCGGTCGCTCCCTATGGAGAAGCTGTACACAACAGTTTCTTTCAAGGCGTGTTGTGTAATATAACTTATTATCTAAGAGTCACAATGTCTGGGACTGAGCTGGAAGCAAGCAGGGAAGGGTCTGCCGACACAGCCTGCTGGCAGGCACCTGACCCAATCGAAGGCCAGGGAAGGGTCTGCCGACACAGCCTGCTGGCAGGCACCCGACCAAATCGAAGGCCAGGGAAGGGTCTGCCGACACAGCCTGCTGGCAGGCACCCGACCCAATTGAAGGCCAGGGAAGGGTCTGCCGACACAGCCTGCTGGCAGGCACCCGACCCAATCGAAGGCCAGGGAAGGGTCTGCCGACACAGCCTGGTGGCAGGCACCCGACCCAATCGAAGGCCAGGGAAGGGTCTGCCGACACAGCCTGCTGGCAGGCACCCGACCCAATCGAAGGCCAGGGAAGGGTCTGCCGACACAGCCTGCTGGCAGGCACCCGACCCAATCGAAGGCCAGGGAAGGGTCTGCCGACACAGCCTGCTGGCAGGCACCCGACCCAATCGAAGGCCAGGGAAGGATCTGCCGACACAGCCTGGTGGCAGGCACCCGACCCAATCGAAGGCCAGGGAAGGGTCTGCCGACACAGCCTGCTGGCAGGCACCCGACCCAATCGAAGGCCAGGGAAGGGTCTGCCGACACAGTCTGGTGGCAGGCACCCGACCCAATCGAAGGCCAGGGAAGGGTCTGCCGACACAGCCTGCTGGCAGGCACCCGACCCAATCGAAGGCCAGGGAAGGGTCTGCCGACACAGCCTGCTGGCAGGCACCCGACCCAATCGAAGGCCAGGGAAGGGTCTGCTGACACAGCCTGGTGGTAGGCACCCGACCCAATCGAAGGCCAGGGAAGGGTCTGCCGACACAGCCTGCTGGCAGGCACCCGACCCAATCGAAGGCCAGGGAAGGGTCTGCCGACACAGCCTGCTGGCAGGCACCCGAACCAATCGAAGGCCAGGGAAGGGTCTGCCGACACAGCCTGCTGGCAGGCACCCGACCCAATCGAAGGCCAGGGAAGGGTCTGCTGACACAGCCTGGTGGTATGTGGGTGAGACATGTCAGACATCAATCACATTCAGATCACCCGGAGAATATGAACTATTGTATGGGGCGGTTGTGGAACCTCGCTGTGTGATATTTGAACAATCCTTTATCAGGTCAGTCAGGGTCCTTTGTAAAACCTTAGCTCAGTCCTGGGTAGCAGAGGTTCAGAGCATTCGGGCTTTCTCAAAGGAACAAGTGTAATGCATTAAGAAGTACCTGAACAGTGAATAAGAAGAAAACGCAACATTATTAATATCAGATACCAATTCATACAAATAGGTTATATTTTATCTTTGAATTGACACAAAACCCATCTGAGGGTTCTGAAGATATGAATTTTTAAAGGAATAATAAATCAGCTTTTCATTCAATGCAAGAAATCATTGTAATGGACCACGAATAGTGCTAAAAGTTATCCCTGTTTGGCCAGTTGAAAACATCTATATGGCTAACTCTGCTAGGGAGAAGGTCACAGGACCAGTCAGGTTCAACAGAACAGTAACCTCGCAAGAAAAGCAGCCTCCAGCTCCATTCCAAACTCTCCTGTTTGTTCCACCATAGGAATCAATGGAGTGGTACTGATGCAAGGGATGTAGGATGCAGAAGATGCTCAAGGATGCCTAGGATGCTGGGCCATTGTCAAGTGTTTTCCTTTAGGCCACCCATTGGTCCACAACCAGAGGGGCCGACTTTGGCCTTAGGGGTCAATGACCCACCAAGTCCAGGTGAACTCCAGTACAAAACCAGTTGACACTGTTTTATTGCTCTCAGGTTAGAGTGAAACAAATGGTTCCCTTAAACTTGCAGCAATTTCCATGCTGGTCGAGCAAATTCTACTGCGATGACTCTTCTGGGTCCAGTAGGCTCTCATGCGTCTTTAGAGGGTTGGGACCTGGTCTCCCAGGCTGCACTTTGGCAGTCAGCAGCGATCAGGTTTCTTGCCACTAGATGGTAACGGTGCAGGCTTCTTCAGCTTTTCTAGCCCCATGGCTGTACCTGGAAGTCAGCTAATTGACTCTGTCAGGGCTCGGGATGCCTTTTCCACGACAGAGTACCTCAGAAACAGTTTCCGTTGTCAGCCCAAAGTTCAGCAGGTGCAGTCCAGTCTTTGGTGCAGTCCAGTCTTTGGTGCAGTCCAGTCTTTGGTGCAGTCCAGTCTTTGGTGCACCCTGGGAACAACAGGGAAGTCCTTATTTGGTCCTCTTTCTAGTTCAGATGGGATGCAAGGTCTGGGTGCAAGTGGTGCCACTTGTATGCCCATTTATTGCCCTCAGGGGATGTGGTGACCACTAGCACATGGGCTACTGGGTCTCCACCTGCCTGGTAACAACCCCCTGTGAACTGTGGCATCTTGCTGGCCTAGAATGCACTGTTCTGCCCACTCCCAACATGGCAGAACCCGTCTCTTGGGTTGTGGAGCTCCCTAGCCCAACTCAGTGGTGCAGCTACCAAGGGGCGACGCTCTTCTTGAAAAAACAGTTTGGCCACAGCTTGTCTCTCCCTGCCTGAGCTGCCAGCCTGTCTGCGACACAATAGGGCCGCCCTTTCGTCATGTGCTCACCATTTGCCCTTCAAAGGCTTCCCCTTTGAACCGTGCCTTTTGGGCTCAGACATACTTTTGGCCATCCTGTCAGAAAGAGATCACACCTCATCCCACGGCAGATCAATTGTTTGACTTAGTGAGAGTTGTTTTCACCTTCCCCTAGGAGGGCAGAAGGCTGTCTCAGGGAGTGAATGAAACCTTGAATGGCTACTGGAGATTTTGGACAACAAAGCGGCAACTTTTTAAAGTTTCCATTTCTGAAATAGTGACATTAAAGTCGACTTGGGCAACAAGTTGTGTTGAATGCACTGATGTATGTTGATAACATGAAGTATCATTTTGAACAGTCCCATCTTGAAGTTAACGCTGCTGAGTAGTCAGCGTGTAACTCCATACTTGCCAATGCGGCTACTAGCCTTTCTACAGTAAAAATGACAATGTAGGGTTTTTACTGTCAGGAAACGTAAAAACACATGTACCCTGCCTTAGGGCAAACTAGGTCTATTTTAGGGATAACGTACGAATATTAAAAAGGAAGGTTTGGGCTCTGCCATAAGTTTAAATGGCAAAGTCAAGTTAGCAAAGTCAAGTTAGCAAAGTCAAGTTAGCAAAGTCAAGTTAGCAAAGTCAAGTTAGCAAAGTCAAGTTAGCAAAGTCAAGTTAGCAAAGTCAAGTTAGCACGCTAAACCCACTCTGGCAGGCTGGGAGTCGTGTTTTCCTTTGTCGCACTTGTGATGGCACAATGAGTGCTGCAGTCCACGAGGGACACTAAACTTACAGGTCTTGGGTACCCCTAGACTCACATACTAGGGACTTATAGGTAAGTTAACTTATAGCAATTTTGGGTAGACCAATTAAGTATCTATATTTTAAGGGTCAGAGCACTGGCACTGAGGCTGGTTGCCGGGGCTTAATGCACTTTCAGAGTCAAAAAACCAGCAGCATCAGTCCAAAAGTTAGGGGGTGATCACACGAAAAGAGGCATTTCTTTACAGCATCAAAACCTAAAAATACGCAAGTACAAGTTTGCTTGATAGAGCTCTGAGGTTTGCAGACCCGCTACAGGATCTTCATTTTCATGCATAACACTCCTGAAATTTCACTGCTGTAAATCAGAAGAAATTCATACATTCATAAGTTACACCTTTTTCCAGACTTAAGTCTTACTAGTGCCTAGAAAGATAACAATGGACACCAGCCCAATCCCCACCTGGGCATCAGCACTTTTTAAAATGGAGCTTTGGTTCCTTCGCGATACTGATGTGGCGGGAATTCTGAATCTCCATAGGTTCCTATTGTACCTGTGCTCGCCCGCTTTCAGCATTGTTATTCTGAGGAGTCTTGTGTGTGGACACCACAGTTTCACAAATAAATGACCCACTTTTCCCCTGTTTGAATTGTGCTACATGGGGTACAACACTTTACGCCTTACACTTGTTGTCTAGATATTTTCATCCACTGCTTCTGTTGACTTGCTTTCCCCTTCTCTGCTCTATCCTGCGTTACAGTTTAAGCACTGTCATAGTAGGGCTGTAGGTACTGTCAGGACCTTCCTTACCCTTATACTAACCACTATTCTCCCTGTGTGTAAACAAAAACTAAAATACAATGCTGTGACTTTATATCGAGTGTATCATGTAGTACCTGAGTTGCAGATCCTCTGCCACCACCCAGAACAGTCTCTTGGGGAGTCAGGAAACACAAGGAGAGCCCGGATGTCTGACTGGAGTGCAGCAGCACCTGAGGCCAAGGGACGGCCATAGAGACTGCTACTCTCAACAATGTAAATTAACTAGAAACCACTCACTGAGCCAGGACCCAGAGAACTGACTTCACAATATACGACTCAGGGTCGCTGCTGTTATACAATGAGGAGAAGCAGGAGTTGGACCTCACAGAACCCTGGTGACCTGAGGTGTGTAGGAGACCAGGTGTTATGAGGGTTCTTCTGTCTAACCACAGGAGACCCTGCTTTATACTTAATGCTTGTCACATCATGGCTCCAACGATCATGAGTTGTACACGTAGGTACACATGTATGATGTTTTGTATACCACAAACCTAGTTGAAATGTTACACACAGAGCACTGTACAGGGTCAGAGGCATAGATACAATCAATGAGTGACTGGAGGAGGGAGAGCTGAGTTCTCAGAGGGTAAATTCCTGGATACTACTGCATTGTGAGGTAGGGTCCCTAAAGGAGCGTGTCTCTCTTCCTAAACTGGAACAGGTTTGGGGTAGGCATGATGGATACAGAGATGTTGCTCCAGATCATGGTGTATGGATGGAAAAGGCATTATTTCTGTTCTGCATTTCTTTGTCTTTAGCCGGACAGTGTCCTCCCTGTGGGTGTGCAGAGAACCCCAGGGACAGTGAGCTTGTCAGCCAGACAGATGGGGGGGCTGGCTATGTTTTCTTTTCTTTGTAGATGTTGAAGCTGGTTTTGAAGATGGAGTGTGCAAATAAGGGGAGCCAGTGGAGTCTCACCAGGTTGGTGTTGATTTTTCACATTTCCTCAGGCCCTGGATGAGGCCTGCTGCTGTGACAAGGAAGTGCTCAAAAGGGGCCAATGTGGAGTCTTGGAAGCCATGAAGATGAGCATTCTTGCCATCCACATGCAAATGGCTTGAACTGCAGTTCTGAAGTCCTTTCCTGGGAGGAATTGTTTTACTTTCTTTAGTACAGGTTTTATTTTTCTTGGTGATATGTTCCTTGAGGGTGAGGCCAGTGTCCAGTTGAATCAGAGTGTCTTGCATTGGGTGAAAGTTGGGGTCAAATCGATCCAGGTCTTTATCCTTCAGCCCGGTTTGTACGAGTTGTTGCTTTTTGTTCTTGGTTAACAGTAAAAATTGGGTCCTGATAGAGAAGAGCTTCAAGCAGGTGCTGAACATCCATGTCTAGATGACGTGCATGCAATCTGAGAGGGGTTGGATGTTTGTAGCACACATGGCTTTCAAGTAGAGTTGTGGGCCATCAGTGTGTTGGTGAATCATGATGCTGTGAGTAAAACAACAGACCTATAAGAGGATGAAGGTGACAGGGGACATTAGACTCTACAGGGGATGGGGATCTTCTGGGATTTAGGGGCCCAAGTAAATGAACTGGTGCCTTTGAATAGGTAGACGGAGAACTGGTGAAGGACATCACTAGTGAATCCAATTCGAGACTTCGGGATATGGGTGAGATTGTCAATAGTGTTAAGGGCAGCTGAAAGATCAGCAGTATCAGGAGTGAGGGGTCATCTTTAACTGAAGTCAGGGGCATCATCTATAATTTGTAATGTAGCTGTATCCATGCTGCATCATGATCGAAAGCCAGCTGGATAGTCATGCTGGAGATGGTTGGTGTCCATGCTGCATCATGATCGAAAGCCAGATGGATAGTCATGCTGGAGATGGTTGGTGTCCATGCTGCATCATGATCGAAAGCCAGATGGATAGTCATGCTGGAGATGGTTAGTGTCCATGCTGCATCATGATCCAAAGCCAGATGGATAGTCATGCTGGAGATGGTTGGTGTCCATGCTGCATCGAGATCTAAAGCCGGATGGATAGTCATGCTGGAGATGGTTGGTGTCCATGCTGCATCGAGATCTAAAGCCGGATGGATAGTCATGCTGGAGATGGTTGGTGTCCTTGCTGCATCATGATCGAAAGCCAGATGTATAGTCATGCTGGAGATGGTTTGTGTCCATGCTGCATCATGATCTAAAGCCAGATGGATAGTCATGCTGGAGATGGTTGGTGTCCATGCTGCATTGAGATCTAAAGCCGGATGTATAGTCATGCTGGAGATGGTTGGTGTCCATGCTGCATCATGATCGAAAGCCAGCTGGATAGTCATGCTGGAGATGGTTGGTGTTCATGCTGCATCCTGATCTAAAGCCAGATGGATAGTCATGCTGGAGATGGTTGGTGTCCATGCTGCATCGAGATCTAAAGCCGGATGGATAGTCATGCTGGAGATGGTTGGTGTCCATGCTGCATCATGATCGAAAGCCAGCTGGATAGTCATGCTGGAGATGGTTGGTGTCCATGCTGCATCGAGATCGAAAGCCGGATGGATAGTCATGCTGGGATGGTTGGTGTCCATGCTGCATCATGATCTAAAGCCAGCTGGATAGTCATGCTGGAGTGGTTGGTGTTGATGTGAACTTGAAGTTGTGCATAGACAGCTTTTTCGATGGTCGAAAGAGAGTTTATCTTGGTTTGTTTCTGTAATCACCAATCCCAAAGGACCACCCTTCATCATGTCTTGTTTAATACCTACATGATCTCTATGTTTCGGCTGTTTGTTAGCTTACAACTAAAAGTACAATCTTGCATAGATGACACACAGGTCTACACCCTGATTTCAAAACGTCCAGTTGCCACCTTGCAATGCAGGATCTTTTAACTAAGATCAAAATCTGGATGCATCAGATTCAGGTCCAGCTGAACACAACGAAAACCGAATCCATCATCTTGTGGGAAAGCCCTTATGACTCTGGATCTTTTCATACACCTAAGTTGATTGACCAAATACCAGTCTTGTCTAGCTTGGTTAACAACCTGGGTTTATGTTTGGCTACAAGATGTCACCGGATCCCCAAACAAGCAAGCTATTGGCCAATTGCTTCCTCAGTTGTGGAAGGTAAACCCTTTTTTTGTCCCCAATTGTCCTTTATGCACAAAGCTCCGGGTGTAGGGCCATGACCATCCCAAGCCCAAAGGATAACAATGGTATCTATACATGGTTCCCCTCATCTACCATGTCATGGCTGCAGAGGGTCCAAAATGCTGTGGTCTGTGCTATGGATGAGCTCAACCAAAAGGACCATGTTTTACAACACAGGTCATTGCACCAGCTGGGAGTCAAAGAGCAAAAAAGGTTTACATTATCTTGCTGGATGTAGAGGTGTTTCCATCAAATAAGGGCAAAGAACTAAATCAATGGATTTACACTTACATGCCAGCGTGCCCCCAATGTAGACAAGTTCAAGATGTGTTACTAGATGTCAGTGCATATATAAGAATGGTAGAGCTTTTCTCAGTTGCGGGGCCTGTCCTCCAGAATTCACCTTCAGGACCGCTTAGAGCAAACCCCTCTTTCTCCAGCTTTAAGACATCCTTGTAACTCTCTCCCTTCAGACCCGTATCCAAGTCCAAGACCAATACCAAGAGGCTTCCACTGAGGTAGTGTGCACCTTACAGGTGCCATGATCAATCCATGATGGGCAGGAAGACTCAGCTCTCGCCTTTTCACCAGTCCACCAAAACATTGCCTTCTACAAGTTCATACGAACATCACTCCCAGGACAATATGTCCCTTAACCCACAACATCCTCTTGAATCCCCCTGAATGTAAAGCTGCACCTACCAACACCTAGCGCTACAAAGTGCCTGTACTGTGTCATGTTGGCGCTATACAAAACTCTTCAAATAAATAAATAAAGATTGTCCCATGCTAAGCAGAACAGTAATACTCAGAAGTGCAAGATAATGTCATGAGTGCAGCGAAGTGCCAGTGCTAGCAGGTTTAGGCCTTTAGAAACATGCCAGTACAAGCCCATGATACATTAAGGTATGTTGTTTGACGAGGAGCTTTAGTATAGCTTTATCAACTACTGCAATGACAGATTAAACCTTTACAACCCTGTGTAAACATTTTATTAAGTAGTAAAGCTTACACAGAGGTGTCAGTACTTGTTCATGAAGCAGTACAGCCTGCAGAGAGATGCCGGTACTCTCAGTACAGCCTGCAGAGAGGTGCCGGTACTTGTTCATTACTCAGTACAGCCTGCAGAGAGGTGCCGGTACTTGTTCATTACTCAGTACAGCCTGCAGAGAGGTGTCGGTACTTGTTCATTACTCAGTACAGCCTGCAGAGAGGTGCCGGTACTTGTTCATTACTCAGTACAGCCTGCAGAGAGGTGCCGGTACTTGTTCATTACTCAGTACAGCCTGCAGAGAGGTGCCGGTACTTGTTCATTACTCAGTACAGCCTGCAGAGAGGTGTCGGTACTTGTTCATTACTCAGTACAGCCTGCAGAGAGGTGCCGGTACTTGTTCATTACTCAGTACAGCCTGCAGAGAGGTGCCGGTACTTGTTCATTACTCAGTACAACCTGCAGAGAGGTGCCGGTACTTGTTCATGAAGCAGTACAGCCTGCAGAGAGATGCCGGTACTTGTTCATTACTCAGTACAGCCTGCAGAGAGGTGTCGGTACTTGTTCATTACTCAGTACAGCCTGAAGAGAGGTGCCGGTACTTGTTCATTACTCAGTACAGCCTGCAGAGAGGTGCCGGTACATGTTCATGAAGCAGTACAGCCTGCAGAGAGGTGCCGGTACTTGTTCATGAAGCAGTACAGCCTGAAGAGAGGTGTCGGTACTTGTTCATGAAGCAGTACAGCCTGAAGAGAGGTGCCGGTACTTGTTCATTACTCAGTACAGCCTGCAGAGAGGTGCCGGTACTTGTTCATTACTCAGTACAGCCTGCAGAGAGGTGCCGGTACTTGTTCATTACTCAGTACAGCCTGAAGAGAGGTGTCAGTACTTGTTCATGAAGCAGTACAGCCTGCAGAGAGGTGCCGGTACTTGTTCATGAAGCAGTACAGCCTGCAGAGAGGTGCCGGTACTTGTTCATTACTCAGTACAGCCTGAAGAGAGGTGCCGGTACTTGTTCATTACTCAGTACAGCCTGCAGAGAGGTGCCGGTACTTGTTCATTACTCAGTACAGCCTGCAGAGAGGTGCCGGTACTTGTTCATTACTCAGTACAGCCTGCAGAGAGGTGCCGGTACTTGTTCATTACTCAGTACAGCCTGAAGAGAGGCACCGGTACATGTTCATTACTCAGTACAGCCTGCAGAGCGGTGCCGGTACTTGTTCATTACTCAGTACAGCCTGCAGAGAGGTGCCGGTACTTGTTCATTACTCAGTACAGCCTGAAGAGAGGCACCGGTACTTGTTCATTACTCAGTACAGCCTGCAGAGAGGTATCAGTACTTGTTCATGAAGCAGTGCAGCCTGCAGAGAGGCACCGGTACTTGTTCATTACTCAGTACAGCCTGCAGAGAGGTGCCGGTACTTGTTCATGAAGCAGTACAGCCTGCAGAGAGGCACCGGTACTTGTTCATTACTCAGTACAGCCTGCAGAGAGGTGCCGGGAATTGTTCATGAAGCAGTACAGCCTGCAGAGAGGTGCCGGTACATGTTCATTACTCAGTACAGCCTGCAGAGAGGTGCCGGTACATGTTCATTACTCAGTACAGCCTGCAGAGAGATGCCAGTACTTGTTCATGAAGCAGTACAGCCTGCAGAGAGGTGCCGGTACATGTTCATTACTCAGTACAGCCTGCAGAGAGGTGCCGGTACATGTTCATGAAGCAGTACAGCATGCAGAGAGGTGCCGGTACTTGTTCATGAAGCAGTACAGCATGCAGAGAGATGCCGGTACATGTTCATGAAGCAGTACAGCCTGCAGAGAGGTTTCGGTACTTGTTCATTACTCAGTACAGCCTGCAGAGAGGTGCCGGTACTTGTTCATTACTCAGTACAGCCTGCAGAGAGGTGCCGGTACATGTTCATGAAGCAGTACAGCCTGAAGAGAGGCGCCGGTACTTGTTCATGAAGCAGTACAGCCTGCAGAGAGGTGCCGGTACTTGTTCATGAAGCAGTACAGCCTGCAGAGAGGTGTCAGTACTTGTTCATGAAGCAGTACAGCCTGCAGAGAGATGCCGGTACTTGTTCATGAAGCAGTACAGGCTGCAGAGAGGTGTCGTTACTCTCGGTACAGCCTGAAGAGAGGTGCCGGTACTTGTTCATGAAGCAGTACAGCCTGCAGAGAGGTGTCGGTACTCTCAGTACAGCCTGAAGAGAGGTGTCGGTACTCTCAGTACAGCCTGCAGAGAGATGCCGGTACTTGTTCATGAAGCAGTACAGCCTGCAGAGAGGTGCCGGTACTTGTTCATGAAGCAGTACAGCCTGCAGAGAGGTGCCGGTACTTGTTCATTACTCAGTACAGCCTGCAGAGAGATGCCGGTACTTGTTCATGAAGCAGTACAGCCTGCAGAGAGGTGTCAGTACTTGTTCATTATTCAGTACAGCCTGCAGAGAGATGCCGGTACTTGTTCATGAAGCAGTACAGCCTGCAGAGAGGTGTCAGTACTTGTTCATTACTCAGTACAGCCTGCAGAGAGGTGCCGGTACTTGTTCATGAAGCAGTACAGCCTGCAGAGAGGTGTCAGTACTTGTTCATTACTCAGTACAGCCTGCAGAGAGGTGCCGGTACTTGTTCATGAAGCAGTACAGCCTGCAGAGAGATGTCAGTACTTGTTCATGAAGCAGTACTGCCTGCAGAGAGATGCCGGTACTTGTTCATTACTCAGTACAGCCTGCAGAGAGGTGTCGGTACTTGTTCATTACTCAGTACAGCCTGAAGAGAGGTGCCGGTACTTGTTCATTACTCAGTACAGCCTGCAGAGAGGCGCCAGTACTTGTTCATGAAGCAGTACAGCCTGAAGAGAGGCGCCGGTACTTGTTCATTACTCAGTACAGCCTGCAGAGAGATGCCGGTACTTGTTCATGAAGCAGTACAGCCTGCAGAGAGGTGCCGGTACTTGTTCATTACTCAGTACAGCCTGCAGAGAGGTGCCGGTACTTGTTCATGAAGCAGTACAGCATGCAGAGAGATGCCGGTACATGTTCATGAAGCAGTACAGCCTGCAGAGCGGTGCCGGTACATGTTCATGAAGCAGTACAGCCTGCAGAGAGGTGCCAGTGCTTGTTCATTACTCAGTACAGCCTGAAGAGAGATGCCGGTACATGTTCATGAAGCAGTACAGCCTGAAGAGAGGTGCTGGTACATGTTCATGAAGCAGTACAGCCTGAAGAGAGGTGTCAGTACTTGTTCATTACTCAGTACAGCCTGAAGAGAGGTGTCGGTACTCTCAGTACAGCCTGAAGAGAGGTGCCGGTACTTGTTCATGAAGCAGTACAGCCTGCAGAGAGGTGTCAGTACTCTCAGTACAGCCTGAAGAGAGGTGTCGGTACTCTCAGTACAGCCTGAAGAGAGGTGTCGGTACTCTCAGTACAGCCTGCAGAGAGGTGTCGGTACTTGTTCATGAAGCAGTACAGCCTGCAGAGAGGTGTCGGTACTTGTTCATGAAGCAGTACAGCCTGCAGAGAGGTGTCGGTACTCTCAGTACAGCCTGAAGAGAGGTGTCGGTACTCTCAGTACAGCCTGAAGAGAGGTGTCGGTACTCTCAGTACAGCCTGCAGAGAGGTGTCGGTACTCTCAGTACAGCCTGCAGAGAGATGCCGGTACATGTTCATAAAGCAGTACAGCCTGCAGAGAGGTGCCGGTACATGTTCATGAAGCAGTACAGCCCGCAGAGAGGTGCCGGTACTTGTTCATGAAGCAGTACAGCCTGCAGAGAGGTGTCGGTACTTGTTCATGAAACAGTACAGCCTGAAGAGAGGTGTCGGTACTCTCAGTACAGCCTGAAGAGAGGTGTCGGTACTCTCAGTACAGCCTGCAGAGAGGTGTCGGTACTCTCAGTACAGCCTGAAGAGAGGTGCCGGTACATGTTCATTACTCAGTACAGCCTGCAGAGAGGTGTCGGTACTTGCTCATGAAACAGTACAGCCTGAAGAGAGGTGTCGGTACTCTCAGTACAGCCTGAAGAGAGGTGTCGGTACTCTCAGTACAGCCTGCAGAGAGGTGTCGGTACTCTCAGTACAGCCTGAAGAGAGGTGCCGGTACATGTTCATTACTCAGTACAGCCTGCAGAGAGGTGTCAGTACTTGTTCATTACTCAGTACAGCCTGAAGAGAGGTGTCAGTACTTGTTCATTACTCAGTACAGCCTGCAGAGAGGTGCCGGTACATGTTCATAAAGCAGTACAGCCTGCAGAGAGGTGCCGGTACTTGTTCATTACTCAGTACAGCCTGCAGAGAGGTGTCGGTACTTGTTCATTACTCAGTACAGCCTGAAGAGAGGCGCCGGTACTTGTTCATTACTCAGTACAGCCTGCAGAGAGGTGCCGGTACTTGTTCATTACTCAGTACAGCCTGCAGAGAGGTGTCGGTACTTGTTCATTACTCAGTACAGCCTGAAGAGAGGCGCCGGTACTTGTTCATTACTCAGTACAGCCTGCAGAGAGGTGCCGGTACTTGTTCATGAAGCAGTACAGCCTGAAGAGAGGCGCCGGTACTTGTTCATGAAGCAGTACAGCCTGCAGAGAGATGCCAGTACTTGTCATTACTCAGTACAGCCTGAAGAGAGGTGCCGGTACATGTTCATGAAGCAGTACAGCCTGCAGAGAGATGCCAGTACTTGTTCATGAAACAGTACAGCCTGAAGAGAGGTGTCGGTACTCTCAGTACAGCCTGCAGAGAGGTGCCGGTACTTGTTCATGAAGCAGTACAGCCTGAAGAGAGGTGTCGGTACTTGTTCATGAAGCAGTACAGCCTGAAGAGAGGTGCCGGTACTTGTTCATTACTCAGTACAGCCTGAAGAGAGGCGCCGGTACTTGTTCATGAAGCAGTACAGCCTGCAGAGAGGTGTCAGTACTTGTTCATTACTCAGTACAGCCTGCAGAGAGGTGCCGGTACTTGTTCATGAAGCAGTACAGCCTGCAGAGAGGTGCCGGTACTTGTTCATTACTCAGTACAGCCTGAAGAGAGGCGCCAGTACTTGTTCATTACTCAGTACAGCCTGCAGAGAGGTGCCGGTACTTGTTCATGAAGCAGTACAGCCTTCAGAGAGGTGCCGGTACTTGTTCATGAAGCAGTACAGCCTGCAGAGAGGCGCCAGTACTTGTTCATTACTCAGTACAGCCTGAAGAGAGGTGTCGGTACTTGTTCATTACTCAGTACAGCCTGCAGAGAGGTGCCGGTACATGTTCATGAAGCAGTACAGCCTGAAGAGAGGTGTCGGTACATGTTCATGAAGCAGTACAGCCTGAAGAGAGGTGCCGGTACATGTTCATGAAGCAGTACAGCCTACAGAGAGGTGCCGGTACATGTTCATGAAGCAGTACAGCCTGCAGAGAGGTGTCGGTACTCTCAGTACAGCCTGAAGAGAGGTGCCAGTACTTGTTCATGAAGCAGTACAGCCTGCAGAGAGGTGTCGGTACTCTCAGTACAGCCTGAAGAGAGGTGTCGGTACTCTCAGTACAGCCTGAAGAGAGGTGCCGGTACTTGTTCATGAAGCAGTACAGCCTGCAGAGAGGTGTCGGTACTCTCAGTACAGCCTGAAGAGAGGTGTCGGTACTCTCAGTACAGCCTGAAGAGAGGTGTCGGTACTCTCAGTACAGCCTGCAGAGAGGTGTCGGTACTCTCAGTACAGCCTGAAGAGAGGTACCGGTACATGTTCATTACTCAGTACAGCCTGCAGAGAGATGCCGGTACTTGTTCATTACTCAGTACAGCCTGAAGAGAGGTGTCAGTACTTGTTCATTACTCAGTACAGCCTGAAGAGAGGTGTCAGTACTTGTTCATTACTCAGTACAGCCTGCAGAGAGGTGCCGGTACATGTTCATAAAGCAGTACAGCCTGCAGAGAGGTGCCGGTACTTGTTCATGAAGCAGTACAGCCTGCAGAGAGGTGCCGGTACTTGTTCATGAAGCAGTACAGCCTGCAGGGAGGTGCCAGTACTTGTTCATGAAGTAGTACAGCCTGCAGAGAGGTGTCGGTACTTGTTCATGAAGCAGTACAGCCTGAAGAGAGGTGCCGGTACTTGTTCATGAAGCAGTACAGCCTGCAGAGAGGTGTCGGTACTTGTTCATGAAGCAGTACAGCCTGCAGAGAGGTGTCGGTACTTGTTCATGAAACAGTACAGCCTGCAGAGAGGTGTCGGTACTTGTTCATGAAACAGTACAGCCTGAAGAGAGGTGTCGGTACTCTCAGTACAGCCTGCAGAGAGGTGCCGGTACATGTTCATGAAGCAGTACAGCCTGCAGAGAGGTGTCAGTACTTGTTCATTACTCAGTACAGCCTGCAGAGAGGTGCCGGTACTTGTTCATGAAGCAGTACAGCCTGCAGAGAGGTGTCGGTACTTGTTCATGAAACAGTACAGCCTGAAGAGAGGTGTCGGTACTCTCAGTACAGCCTGCAGAGAGGTGTCGGTACTCTCAGTACAGCCTGAAGAGAGGTGCCGGTACATGTTCATTACTCAGTACAGCCTGCAGAGAGGTGTCAGTACTTGTTCATGAAGCAGTACAGCATGCAGAGAGGTGCCGGTACTTGTTCATGAAGCAGTACAGCATGCAGAGAGATGCCGGTACTTGTTCATTACTCAGTACAGCCTGCAGAGAGGTGTCGGTACTCTCAGTACAGCCTGAAGAGAGGTGCCAGTACTTGTTCATTACTCAGTACAGCCTGCAGAGAGGTGCCGGTACTTGTTCATGAAGCAGTACAGCCTTCAGAGAGGTGCCGGTACATGTTCATGAAGCAGTACAGCCTGAAGAGAGGTGCCGGTACTTGTTCATTACTCAGTACAGCCTGCAGAGAGGTGTCGGTACTTGTTCATTACTCAGTACAGCCTGCAGAGAGGTGCCGGTACTTGTTCATGAAGCAGTACAGCATGCAGAGAGATGCCGGTACATGTTCATTACTCAGTACAGCCTGAAGAGAGGTGTCGGTACTCTCAGTACAGCCTGAAGAGAGGTGCCGGTACATGTTCATGAAGCAGTACAGCCTGAAGAGAGGTGTCGGTACTTGTTCATGAAGCAGTACAGCCTGCAGAGAGGTGTCGGTACTCTCAGTACAGCCTGAAGAGAGGCACCGGTACATGTTCATGAAGCAGTACAGCCTGAAGAGAGGTGTCGGTACTCTCAGTACAGCCTGAAGAGAGGTGCCGGTACTTGTTCATGAAGCAGTACAGCCTGCAGAGAGGTGTCGGTACTCTCAGTACAGCCTGAAGAGAGGTGTCGGTACTCTCAGTACAGCCTGAAGAGAGGTGCCGGTACTTGTTCATGAAGCAGTACAGCCTGCAGAGAGGTGTCGGTACTCTCAGTACAGCCTGAAGAGAGGTGTCGGTACTCTCAGTACAGCCTGAAGAGAGGTGTCGGTACTCTCAGTACAGCCTGCAGAGAGGTGCCAGTACTTGTTCATGAAGCAGTACAGCCTGCAGAGAGGTGTCAGTACTTGTTCATTACTCAGTACAGCCTGAAGAGAGGTGCCAGTACTTGTTCATTACTCAGTACAGCCTGAAGAGAGGTGCCGGTACATGTTCATGAAACAGTACAGCCTGCAGAGAGATGCCGGTACTTGTTCATTACTCAGTACAGCCTGAAGAGAGGTGTCAGTACTTGTTCATTACTCAGTACAGCCTGCAGAGAGGTGCCAGTACTTGTTCATGAAACAGTACAGCCTGCAGAGAGATGCCGGTACTTGTTCATTACTCAGTACAGCCTGAAGAGAGGTGTCAGTACTTGTTCATTACTCAGTACAGCCTGCAGAGAGGTGTCAGTACTTGTTCATGAAGCAGTACAGCCTGAAGAGAGGTGTCGGTACTCTCAGTACAGCCTGAAGAGAGGTGCCGGTACTTGTTCATTACTCAGTACAGCCTGAAGAGAGGTGCCGGTACTTGTTCATGAAGCAGTACAGCCTGCAGAGAGGTGCCGGTACTTGTTCATGAAGCAGTACAGCCTGAAGAGAGGTGCCGGTACTTGTTCATGAAGCAGTACAGCCTGAAGAGAGGTGTCAGTACTTGTTCATGAAGCAGTACAGCCTGCAGAGAGGTACCGGTACTTGTTCATTACTCAGTACAGCCTGAAGAGAGGTGCCGGTACTTGTTCATGAAGCAGTACAGCCTGCAGAGAGGTGCCGGTACTTGTTCATGAAGCAGTACAGCCTGCAGAGAGATGCCGGTACTTGTTCATGAAGCAGTACAGCCTGCAGAGAGGTGTCAGTACTTGTTCATTACTCAGTACAGCCTGCAGAGAGGTGCCGGTACTTGTTCATTACTCAGTACAGCCTGCAGAGAGATGCCGGTACTTGTTCATGAAGCAGTACAGCCTGAAGAGAGGTGCCGGTACTTGTTCATTACATAGCACAGCCTGCAGAGAGGTGTCAGTACTTGTTCATTACTCAGTACAGCCTGCAGAGAGGTGCCGGTACTTGTTCATTACTCAGTACAGCCTGCAGAGAGATGCCGGTACTTGTTCATGAAGCAGTACAGCCTGCAGAGAGGTGCCGGTACTTGTTCATTACTCAGTACAGCCTGCAGAGAGATGCCGGTACTTGTTCATGAAGCAGTACAGCCTGCAGAGAGGTGCCGGTACATGTTCATGAAGCAGTACAGCCTGCAGAGAGGTGCCGGTACTTGTTCATGAAGCAGTACAGCATGCAGAGAGATGCCGGTACATGTTCATTACTCAGTACAGCCTGAAGAGAGGTGCCGGTACATGTTCATGAAGCAGTACAGCCTGCAGAGAGGTGCCAGTACTTGTTCATTACTCAGTACAGCCTGCAGAGAGGTGCCGGTACTTGTTCATTACTCAGTACAGCCTGCAGAGAGGTGCCGGTACTTGTTCATTACTCAGTACAGCCTGCAGAGAGATGACGGTACTTGTTCATGAAGCAGTACAGCCTGCAGAGAGGTGCCGGTACTTGTTCATTACTCAGTACAGCCTGCAGAGAGGTGCCGGTACTTGTTCATGAAGCAGTACAGCATGCAGAGAGATGCCGGTACATGTTCATTACTCAGTACAGCCTGAAGAGAGGTGCCGGTACATGTTCATGAAGCAGTACAGCCTGAAGAGAGGTGTCGGTACTCTCAGTACAGCCTGCAGAGAGGTGCCGGTACTTGTTCATTACTCAGTACAGCCTGAAGAGAGGTGTCGGTACTCTCAGTACAGCCTGCAGAGAGGTGCCGGTACTTGTTCATGAAGCAGTACAGCCTGCAGAGAGGTGTCGGTACTTGTTCATGAAGCAGTACAGCCTGAAGAGAGGTGTCGGTACTCTCAGTACAGCCTGCAGAGAGGTGTCGGTACTCTCAGTACAGCCTGAAGAGAGGTGCCGGTACTTGTTCATGAAGCAGTACAGCCTGCAGAGAGGTGTCGGTACTCTCAGTACATCCTGAAGAGAGGTGTCGGTACTCTCAGTACAGCCTGAAGAGAGGTGTCGGTACTCTCAGTACAGCCTGCAGAGAGGTGTCGGTACTCTCAGTACAGCCTGAAGAGAGGTACCGGTACATGTTCATTACTCAGTACAGCCTGCAGAGAGATGCCGGTACTTGTTCATTACTCAGTACAGCCTGAAGAGAGGTGTCAGTACTTGTTCATTACTCAGTACAGCCTGCAGAGAGGTGTCAGTACTTGTTCATTACTCAGTACAGCCTGCAGAGAGATGCCGGTACTTGTTCATGAAGCAGTACAGCCTGCAGAGAGATGCCGGTACTTGTTCATGAAGCAGTACAGCCTGCAGAGAGATGCCGGTACTTGTTCATGAAGCAGTACAGCCTGCAGGGAGGTGTCAGTACTTGTTCATGAAGCAGTACAGCCTGAAGAGAGGTGTCGGTACTCTCAGTACAGCCTGCAGAGAGGTGCCGGTACTTGTTCATGAAGCAGTACAGCCTGCAGAGAGGTGCCGGTACATGTTCATGAAGCAGTACAGCCTGCAGAGAGGTGTCAGTACTTGTTCATTACTCAGTACAGCCTGAAGAGAGGTGCCGGTACTTGTTCATTACTCAGTACAGCCTGCAGAGAGGTGCCAGTACTTGTTCATGAAGCAGTACAGCCTGCAGAGAGGTGTCAGTACTTGTTCATGAAGCAGTACAGCCTGAAGAGAGGTGTCGGTACTCTCAGTACAGCCTGAAGAGAGGTGCCGGTACTTGTTCATTACTCAGTACAGCCTGCAGAGAGGTGCCGGTACTTGTTCATGAAGCAGTACAGCCTGCAGAGAGGTGCCGGTACTTGTTCATTACTCAGTACAGCCTGCAGAGAGGTGCCGGTACATGTTCATTACTCAGTACAGCCTGAAGAGAGGTGCCGGTACTTGTTCATGAAGCAGTACAGCCTGCAGAGAGGTGCCGGTACTTGTTCATGAAGCAGTACAGCATGCAGAGAGATGCCGGGACTTGTTCATGAAGCAGTACAGCCTGCAGAGAGATGCCGGTACTTGTTCATGAAGCAGTACAGCCTGCAGAGAGGTGCCGGTACTTGTTCATTACTCAGTACAGCCTGCAGAGAGGTGCCGGTACATGTTCATGAAGCAGTACAGCCTGCAGAGAGGTGTCAGTACTTGTTCATTACTCAGTACAGCCTGAAGAGAGGTGCCGGTACTTGTTCATTACTCAGTACAGCCTGCAGAGAGATGCCGGTACTTGTTCATTACTCAGTACAGCCTGAAGAGAGGTGTCAGTACTTGTTCATTACTCAGTACAGCCTGAAGAGAGGTGTCAGTACTTGTTCATTACTCAGTACAGCCTGCAGAGAGGTGCCGGTACATGTTCATAAAGCAGTACAGCCTGCAGAGAGGTGCCGGTACTTGTTCATGAAGCAGTACAGCCTGCAGAGAGGTGCCGGTACTTGTTCATTACTCAGTACAGCCTGAAGAGAGGTGCCGGTACTTGTTCATTACTCAGTACAGCCTGCAGAGAGGTGCCGGTACTTGTTCATGAAGCAGTACAGCCTGCAGGGAGGTGCCAGTACTTGTTCATGAAGTAGTACAGCCTGCAGAGAGGTGTCGGTACTTGTTCATGAAGCAGTACAGCCTGAAGAGAGGTGCCGGTACTTGTTCATGAAGCAGTACAGCCTGCAGAGAGGTGTCGGTACTTGTTCATGAAGCAGTACAGCCTGCAGAGAGGTGTCGGTACTTGTTCATGAAACAGTACAGCCTGCAGAGAGGTGTCGGTACTTGTTCATGAAACAGTACAGCCTGAAGAGAGGTGTCGGTACTCTCAGTACAGCCTGCAGAGAGGTGCCGGTACATGTTCATGAAGCAGTACAGCCTGCAGAGAGGTGTCAGTACTTGTTCATTACTCAGTACAGCCTGCAGAGAGGTGCCGGTACTTGTTCATGAAGCAGTACAGCCTGAAGAGAGGTGTCGGTACTTGTTCATGAAACAGTACAGCCTGAAGAGAGGTGTCGGTACTCTCAGTACAGCCTGCAGAGAGGTGTCGGTACTCTCAGTACAGCCTGAAGAGAGGTGCCGGTACATGTTCATTACTCAGTACAGCCTGCAGAGAGGTGTCAGTACTTGTTCATGAAGCAGTACAGCATGCAGAGAGGTGCCGGTACTTGTTCATGAAGCAGTACAGCATGCAGAGAGATGCCGGTACTTGTTCATTACTCAGTACAGCCTGCAGAGAGGTGTCGGTACTCTCAGTACAGCCTGAAGAGAGGTGCCAGTACTTGTTCATTACTCAGTACAGCCTGCAGAGAGGTGCCGGTACTTGTTCATTACTCAGTACAGCCTGCAGAGAGGTGTCGGTACTTGTTCATTACTCAGTACAGCCTGCAGAGAGGTGCCGGTACTTGTTCATTACTCAGTACAGCCTGCAGAGAGGTGCCGGTACTTGTTCATTACTCAGTACAGCCTGCAGAGAGGTGCCGGTACTTGTTCATTACTCAGTACAGCCTGCAGAGAGGTGTCGGTACTTGTTCATTACTCAGTACAGCCTGCAGAGAGGTGCCGGTACTTGTTCATTACTCAGTACAGCCTGCAGAGAGGTGCCGGTACTTGTTCATTACTCAGTACAACCTGCAGAGAGGTGCCGGTACTTGTTCATGAAGCAGTACAGCCTGCAGAGAGATGCCGGTACTTGTTCATTACTCAGTACAGCCTGCAGAGAGGTGTCGGTACTTGTTCATTACTCAGTACAGCCTGAAGAGAGGTGCCGGTACTTGTTCATTACTCAGTACAGCCTGCAGAGAGGTGCCGGTACATGTTCATGAAGCAGTACAGCCTGCAGAGAGGTGCCGGTACTTGTTCATGAAGCAGTACAGCCTGAAGAGAGGTGTCGGTACTTGTTCATGAAGCAGTACAGCCTGAAGAGAGGTGCCGGTACTTGTTCATTACTCAGTACAGCCTGCAGAGAGGTGCCGGTACTTGTTCATTACTCAGTACAGCCTGCAGAGAGGTGCCGGTACTTGTTCATTACTCAGTACAGCCTGAAGAGAGGTGTCAGTACTTGTTCATGAAGCAGTACAGCCTGCAGAGAGGTGCCGGTACTTGTTCATGAAGCAGTACAGCCTGCAGAGAGGTGCCGGTACTTGTTCATTACTCAGTACAGCCTGAAGAGAGGTGCCGGTACTTGTTCATTACTCAGTACAGCCTGCAGAGAGGTGCCGGTACTTGTTCATTACTCAGTACAGCCTGCAGAGAGGTGCCGGTACTTGTTCATTACTCAGTACAGCCTGCAGAGAGGTGCCGGTACTTGTTCATTACTCAGTACAGCCTGAAGAGAGGCACCGGTACATGTTCATTACTCAGTACAGCCTGCAGAGCGGTGCCGGTACTTGTTCATTACTCAGTACAGCCTGCAGAGAGGTGCCGGTACTTGTTCATTACTCAGTACAGCCTGAAGAGAGGCACCGGTACTTGTTCATTACTCAGTACAGCCTGCAGAGAGGTATCAGTACTTGTTCATGAAGCAGTACAGCCTGCAGAGAGGCACCGGTACTTGTTCATTACTCAGTACAGCCTGCAGAGAGGTGCCGGTACTTGTTCATGAAGCAGTACAGCCTGCAGAGAGGCACCGGTACTTGTTCATTACTCAGTACAGCCTGCAGAGAGGTGCCGGGAATTGTTCATGAAGCAGTACAGCCTGCAGAGAGGTGCCGGTACATGTTCATTACTCAGTACAGCCTGCAGAGAGGTGCCGGTACATGTTCATTACTCAGTACAGCCTGCAGAGAGATGCCAGTACTTGTTCATGAAGCAGTACAGCCTGCAGAGAGGTGCCGGTACATGTTCATTACTCAGTACAGCCTGCAGAGAGGTGCCGGTACATGTTCATGAAGCAGTACAGCATGCAGAGAGGTGCCGGTACTTGTTCATGAAGCAGTACAGCATGCAGAGAGATGCCGGTACATGTTCATGAAGCAGTACAGCCTGCAGAGAGGTTTCGGTACTTGTTCATTACTCAGTACAGCCTGCAGAGAGGTGCCGGTACTTGTTCATTACTCAGTACAGCCTGCAGAGAGGTGCCGGTACATGTTCATGAAGCAGTACAGCCTGAAGAGAGGCGCCGGTACTTGTTCATGAAGCAGTACAGCCTGCAGAGAGGTGCCGGTACTTGTTCATGAAGCAGTACAGCCTGCAGAGAGGTGTCAGTACTTGTTCATGAAGCAGTACAGCCTGCAGAGAGATGCCGGTACTTGTTCATGAAGCAGTACAGGCTGCAGAGAGGTGTCGTTACTCTCGGTACAGCCTGAAGAGAGGTGCCGGTACTTGTTCATGAAGCAGTACAGCCTGCAGAGAGGTGTCGGTACTCTCAGTACAGCCTGAAGAGAGGTGTCGGTACTCTCAGTACAGCCTGCAGAGAGATGCCGGTACTTGTTCATGAAGCAGTACAGCCTGCAGAGAGGTGCCGGTACTTGTTCATGAAGCAGTACAGCCTGCAGAGAGGTGCCGGTACTTGTTCATTACTCAGTACAGCCTGCAGAGAGATGCCGGTACTTGTTCATGAAGCAGTACAGCCTGCAGAGAGGTGTCAGTACTTGTTCATTATTCAGTACAGCCTGCAGAGAGATGCCGGTACTTGTTCATGAAGCAGTACAGCCTGCAGAGAGGTGTCAGTACTTGTTCATTACTCAGTACAGCCTGCAGAGAGGTGCCGGTACTTGTTCATGAAGCAGTACAGCCTGCAGAGAGGTGTCAGTACTTGTTCATTACTCAGTACAGCCTGCAGAGAGGTGCCGGTACTTGTTCATGAAGCAGTACAGCCTGCAGAGAGATGTCAGTACTTGTTCATGAAGCAGTACTGCCTGCAGAGAGATGCCGGTACTTGTTCATTACTCAGTACAGCCTGCAGAGAGGTGTCGGTACTTGTTCATTACTCAGTACAGCCTGAAGAGAGGTGCCGGTACTTGTTCATTACTCAGTACAGCCTGCAGAGAGGCGCCAGTACTTGTTCATGAAGCAGTACAGCCTGAAGAGAGGCGCCGGTACTTGTTCATTACTCAGTACAGCCTGCAGAGAGATGCCGGTACTTGTTCATGAAGCAGTACAGCCTGCAGAGAGGTGCCGGTACTTGTTCATTACTCAGTACAGCCTGCAGAGAGGTGCCGGTACTTGTTCATGAAGCAGTACAGCATGCAGAGAGATGCCGGTACATGTTCATGAAGCAGTACAGCCTGCAGAGCGGTGCCGGTACATGTTCATGAAGCAGTACAGCCTGCAGAGAGGTGCCAGTGCTTGTTCATTACTCAGTACAGCCTGAAGAGAGATGCCGGTACATGTTCATGAAGCAGTACAGCCTGAAGAGAGGTGCTGGTACATGTTCATGAAGCAGTACAGCCTGAAGAGAGGTGTCAGTACTTGTTCATTACTCAGTACAGCCTGAAGAGAGGTGTCGGTACTCTCAGTACAGCCTGAAGAGAGGTGCCGGTACTTGTTCATGAAGCAGTACAGCCTGCAGAGAGGTGTCAGTACTCTCAGTACAGCCTGAAGAGAGGTGTCGGTACTCTCAGTACAGCCTGAAGAGAGGTGTCGGTACTCTCAGTACAGCCTGCAGAGAGGTGTCGGTACTTGTTCATGAAGCAGTACAGCCTGCAGAGAGGTGTCGGTACTTGTTCATGAAGCAGTACAGCCTGCAGAGAGGTGTCGGTACTCTCAGTACAGCCTGAAGAGAGGTGTCGGTACTCTCAGTACAGCCTGAAGAGAGGTGTCGGTACTCTCAGTACAGCCTGCAGAGAGGTGTCGGTACTCTCAGTACAGCCTGCAGAGAGATGCCGGTACATGTTCATAAAGCAGTACAGCCTGCAGAGAGGTGCCGGTACATGTTCATGAAGCAGTACAGCCCGCAGAGAGGTGCCGGTACTTGTTCATGAAGCAGTACAGCCTGCAGAGAGGTGTCGGTACTTGTTCATGAAACAGTACAGCCTGAAGAGAGGTGTCGGTACTCTCAGTACAGCCTGAAGAGAGGTGTCGGTACTCTCAGTACAGCCTGCAGAGAGGTGTCGGTACTCTCAGTACAGCCTGAAGAGAGGTGCCGGTACATGTTCATTACTCAGTACAGCCTGCAGAGAGGTGTCGGTACTTGCTCATGAAACAGTACAGCCTGAAGAGAGGTGTCGGTACTCTCAGTACAGCCTGAAGAGAGGTGTCGGTACTCTCAGTACAGCCTGCAGAGAGGTGTCGGTACTCTCAGTACAGCCTGAAGAGAGGTGCCGGTACATGTTCATTACTCAGTACAGCCTGCAGAGAGGTGTCAGTACTTGTTCATTACTCAGTACAGCCTGAAGAGAGGTGTCAGTACTTGTTCATTACTCAGTACAGCCTGCAGAGAGGTGCCGGTACATGTTCATAAAGCAGTACAGCCTGCAGAGAGGTGCCGGTACTTGTTCATTACTCAGTACAGCCTGCAGAGAGGTGTCGGTACTTGTTCATTACTCAGTACAGCCTGAAGAGAGGCGCCGGTACTTGTTCATTACTCAGTACAGCCTGCAGAGAGGTGCCGGTACTTGTTCATTACTCAGTACAGCCTGCAGAGAGGTGTCGGTACTTGTTCATTACTCAGTACAGCCTGAAGAGAGGCGCCGGTACTTGTTCATTACTCAGTACAGCCTGCAGAGAGGTGCCGGTACTTGTTCATGAAGCAGTACAGCCTGAAGAGAGGCGCCGGTACTTGTTCATGAAGCAGTACAGCCTGCAGAGAGATGCCAGTACTTGTTCATTACTCAGTACAGCCTGAAGAGAGGTGCCGGTACATGTTCATGAAGCAGTACAGCCTGCAGAGAGATGCCAGTACTTGTTCATGAAACAGTACAGCCTGAAGAGAGGTGTCGGTACTCTCAGTACAGCCTGCAGAGAGGTGCCGGTACTTGTTCATGAAGCAGTACAGCCTGAAGAGAGGTGTCGGTACTTGTTCATGAAGCAGTACAGCCTGAAGAGAGGTGCCGGTACTTGTTCATTACTCAGTACAGCCTGAAGAGAGGCGCCGGTACTTGTTCATGAAGCAGTACAGCCTGCAGAGAGGTGTCAGTACTTGTTCATTACTCAGTACAGCCTGCAGAGAGGTGCCGGTACTTGTTCATGAAGCAGTACAGCCTGCAGAGAGGTGCCGGTACTTGTTCATTACTCAGTACAGCCTGAAGAGAGGCGCCAGTACTTGTTCATTACTCAGTACAGCCTGCAGAGAGGTGCCGGTACTTGTTCATGAAGCAGTACAGCCTTCAGAGAGGTGCCGGTACTTGTTCATGAAGCAGTACAGCCTGCAGAGAGGCGCCAGTACTTGTTCATTACTCAGTACAGCCTGAAGAGAGGTGTCGGTACTTGTTCATTACTCAGTACAGCCTGCAGAGAGGTGCCGGTACATGTTCATGAAGCAGTACAGCCTGAAGAGAGGTGTCGGTACATGTTCATGAAGCAGTACAGCCTGAAGAGAGGTGCCGGTACATGTTCATGAAGCAGTACAGCCTACAGAGAGGTGCCGGTACATGTTCATGAAGCAGTACAGCCTGCAGAGAGGTGTCGGTACTCTCAGTACAGCCTGAAGAGAGGTGCCAGTACTTGTTCATGAAGCAGTACAGCCTGCAGAGAGGTGTCGGTACTCTCAGTACAGCCTGAAGAGAGGTGTCGGTACTCTCAGTACAGCCTGAAGAGAGGTGCCGGTACTTGTTCATGAAGCAGTACAGCCTGCAGAGAGGTGTCGGTACTCTCAGTACAGCCTGAAGAGAGGTGTCGGTACTCTCAGTACAGCCTGAAGAGAGGTGTCGGTACTCTCAGTACAGCCTGCAGAGAGGTGTCGGTACTCTCAGTACAGCCTGAAGAGAGGTACCGGTACATGTTCATTACTCAGTACAGCCTGCAGAGAGATGCCGGTACTTGTTCATTACTCAGTACAGCCTGAAGAGAGGTGTCAGTACTTGTTCATTACTCAGTACAGCCTGAAGAGAGGTGTCAGTACTTGTTCATTACTCAGTACAGCCTGCAGAGAGGTGCCGGTACATGTTCATAAAGCAGTACAGCCTGCAGAGAGGTGCCGGTACTTGTTCATGAAGCAGTACAGCCTGCAGAGAGGTGCCGGTACTTGTTCATGAAGCAGTACAGCCTGCAGGGAGGTGCCAGTACTTGTTCATGAAGTAGTACAGCCTGCAGAGAGGTGTCGGTACTTGTTCATGAAGCAGTACAGCCTGAAGAGAGGTGCCGGTACTTGTTCATGAAGCAGTACAGCCTGCAGAGAGGTGTCGGTACTTGTTCATGAAGCAGTACAGCCTGCAGAGAGGTGTCGGTACTTGTTCATGAAACAGTACAGCCTGCAGAGAGGTGTCGGTACTTGTTCATGAAACAGTACAGCCTGAAGAGAGGTGTCGGTACTCTCAGTACAGCCTGCAGAGAGGTGCCGGTACATGTTCATGAAGCAGTACAGCCTGCAGAGAGGTGTCAGTACTTGTTCATTACTCAGTACAGCCTGCAGAGAGGTGCCGGTACTTGTTCATGAAGCAGTACAGCCTGCAGAGAGGTGTCGGTACTTGTTCATGAAACAGTACAGCCTGAAGAGAGGTGTCGGTACTCTCAGTACAGCCTGCAGAGAGGTGTCGGTACTCTCAGTACAGCCTGAAGAGAGGTGCCGGTACATGTTCATTACTCAGTACAGCCTGCAGAGAGGTGTCAGTACTTGTTCATGAAGCAGTACAGCATGCAGAGAGGTGCCGGTACTTGTTCATGAAGCAGTACAGCATGCAGAGAGATGCCGGTACTTGTTCATTACTCAGTACAGCCTGCAGAGAGGTGTCGGTACTCTCAGTACAGCCTGAAGAGAGGTGCCAGTACTTGTTCATTACTCAGTACAGCCTGCAGAGAGGTGCCGGTACTTGTTCATGAAGCAGTACAGCCTTCAGAGAGGTGCCGGTACATGTTCATGAAGCAGTACAGCCTGAAGAGAGGTGCCGGTACTTGTTCATTACTCAGTACAGCCTGCAGAGAGGTGTCGGTACTTGTTCATTACTCAGTACAGCCTGCAGAGAGGTGCCGGTACTTGTTCATGAAGCAGTACAGCATGCAGAGAGATGCCGGTACATGTTCATTACTCAGTACAGCCTGAAGAGAGGTGTCGGTACTCTCAGTACAGCCTGAAGAGAGGTGCCGGTACATGTTCATGAAGCAGTACAGCCTGAAGAGAGGTGTCGGTACTTGTTCATGAAGCAGTACAGCCTGCAGAGAGGTGTCGGTACTCTCAGTACAGCCTGAAGAGAGGCACCGGTACATGTTCATGAAGCAGTACAGCCTGAAGAGAGGTGTCGGTACTCTCAGTACAGCCTGAAGAGAGGTGCCGGTACTTGTTCATGAAGCAGTACAGCCTGCAGAGAGGTGTCGGTACTCTCAGTACAGCCTGAAGAGAGGTGTCGGTACTCTCAGTACAGCCTGAAGAGAGGTGCCGGTACTTGTTCATGAAGCAGTACAGCCTGCAGAGAGGTGTCGGTACTCTCAGTACAGCCTGAAGAGAGGTGTCGGTACTCTCAGTACAGCCTGAAGAGAGGTGTCGGTACTCTCAGTACAGCCTGCAGAGAGGTGCCAGTACTTGTTCATGAAGCAGTACAGCCTGCAGAGAGGTGTCAGTACTTGTTCATTACTCAGTACAGCCTGAAGAGAGGTGCCAGTACTTGTTCATTACTCAGTACAGCCTGAAGAGAGGTGCCGGTACATGTTCATGAAACAGTACAGCCTGCAGAGAGATGCCGGTACTTGTTCATTACTCAGTACAGCCTGAAGAGAGGTGTCAGTACTTGTTCATTACTCAGTACAGCCTGCAGAGAGGTGCCAGTACTTGTTCATGAAACAGTACAGCCTGCAGAGAGATGCCGGTACTTGTTCATTACTCAGTACAGCCTGAAGAGAGGTGTCAGTACTTGTTCATTACTCAGTACAGCCTGCAGAGAGGTGTCAGTACTTGTTCATGAAGCAGTACAGCCTGAAGAGAGGTGTCGGTACTCTCAGTACAGCCTGAAGAGAGGTGCCGGTACTTGTTCATTACTCAGTACAGCCTGAAGAGAGGTGCCGGTACTTGTTCATGAAGCAGTACAGCCTGCAGAGAGGTGCCGGTACTTGTTCATGAAGCAGTACAGCCTGAAGAGAGGTGCCGGTACTTGTTCATGAAGCAGTACAGCCTGAAGAGAGGTGTCAGTACTTGTTCATGAAGCAGTACAGCCTGCAGAGAGGTACCGGTACTTGTTCATTACTCAGTACAGCCTGAAGAGAGGTGCCGGTACTTGTTCATGAAGCAGTACAGCCTGCAGAGAGGTGCCGGTACTTGTTCATGAAGCAGTACAGCCTGCAGAGAGATGCCGGTACTTGTTCATGAAGCAGTACAGCCTGCAGAGAGGTGTCAGTACTTGTTCATTACTCAGTACAGCCTGCAGAGAGGTGCCGGTACTTGTTCATTACTCAGTACAGCCTGCAGAGAGATGCCGGTACTTGTTCATGAAGCAGTACAGCCTGAAGAGAGGTGCCGGTACTTGTTCATTACATAGCACAGCCTGCAGAGAGGTGTCAGTACTTGTTCATTACTCAGTACAGCCTGCAGAGAGGTGCCGGTACTTGTTCATTACTCAGTACAGCCTGCAGAGAGATGCCGGTACTTGTTCATGAAGCAGTACAGCCTGCAGAGAGGTGCCGGTACTTGTTCATTACTCAGTACAGCCTGCAGAGAGATGCCGGTACTTGTTCATGAAGCAGTACAGCCTGCAGAGAGGTGCCGGTACATGTTCATGAAGCAGTACAGCCTGCAGAGAGGTGCCGGTACTTGTTCATGAAGCAGTACAGCATGCAGAGAGATGCCGGTACATGTTCATTACTCAGTACAGCCTGAAGAGAGGTGCCGGTACATGTTCATGAAGCAGTACAGCCTGCAGAGAGGTGCCAGTACTTGTTCATTACTCAGTACAGCCTGCAGAGAGGTGCCGGTACTTGTTCATTACTCAGTACAGCCTGCAGAGAGGTGCCGGTACTTGTTCATTACTCAGTACAGCCTGCAGAGAGATGACGGTACTTGTTCATGAAGCAGTACAGCCTGCAGAGAGGTGCCGGTACTTGTTCATTACTCAGTACAGCCTGCAGAGAGGTGCCGGTACTTGTTCATGAAGCAGTACAGCATGCAGAGAGATGCCGGTACATGTTCATTACTCAGTACAGCCTGAAGAGAGGTGCCGGTACATGTTCATGAAGCAGTACAGCCTGAAGAGAGGTGTCGGTACTCTCAGTACAGCCTGCAGAGAGGTGCCGGTACTTGTTCATTACTCAGTACAGCCTGAAGAGAGGTGTCGGTACTCTCAGTACAGCCTGCAGAGAGGTGCCGGTACTTGTTCATGAAGCAGTACAGCCTGCAGAGAGGTGTCGGTACTTGTTCATGAAGCAGTACAGCCTGAAGAGAGGTGTCGGTACTCTCAGTACAGCCTGCAGAGAGGTGTCGGTACTCTCAGTACAGCCTGAAGAGAGGTGCCGGTACTTGTTCATGAAGCAGTACAGCCTGCAGAGAGGTGTCGGTACTCTCAGTACATCCTGAAGAGAGGTGTCGGTACTCTCAGTACAGCCTGAAGAGAGGTGTCGGTACTCTCAGTACAGCCTGCAGAGAGGTGTCGGTACTCTCAGTACAGCCTGAAGAGAGGTACCGGTACATGTTCATTACTCAGTACAGCCTGCAGAGAGATGCCGGTACTTGTTCATTACTCAGTACAGCCTGAAGAGAGGTGTCAGTACTTGTTCATTACTCAGTACAGCCTGCAGAGAGGTGTCAGTACTTGTTCATTACTCAGTACAGCCTGCAGAGAGATGCCGGTACTTGTTCATGAAGCAGTACAGCCTGCAGAGAGATGCCGGTACTTGTTCATGAAGCAGTACAGCCTGCAGAGAGATGCCGGTACTTGTTCATGAAGCAGTACAGCCTGCAGGGAGGTGTCAGTACTTGTTCATGAAGCAGTACAGCCTGAAGAGAGGTGTCGGTACTCTCAGTACAGCCTGCAGAGAGGTGCCGGTACTTGTTCATGAAGCAGTACAGCCTGCAGAGAGGTGCCGGTACATGTTCATGAAGCAGTACAGCCTGCAGAGAGGTGTCAGTACTTGTTCATTACTCAGTACAGCCTGAAGAGAGGTGCCGGTACTTGTTCATTACTCAGTACAGCCTGCAGAGAGGTGCCAGTACTTGTTCATGAAGCAGTACAGCCTGCAGAGAGGTGTCAGTACTTGTTCATGAAGCAGTACAGCCTGAAGAGAGGTGTCGGTACTCTCAGTACAGCCTGAAGAGAGGTGCCGGTACTTGTTCATTACTCAGTACAGCCTGCAGAGAGGTGCCGGTACATGTTCATTACTCAGTACAGCCTGAAGAGAGGTGCCGGTACTTGTTCATGAAGCAGTACAGCCTGCAGAGAGGTGCCGGTACTTGTTCATGAAGCAGTACAGCATGCAGAGAGATGCCGGGACTTGTTCATGAAGCAGTACAGCCTGCAGAGAGATGCCGGTACTTGTTCATGAAGCAGTACAGCCTGCAGAGAGGTGCCGGTACTTGTTCATTACTCAGTACAGCCTGCAGAGAGGTGCCGGTACATGTTCATGAAGCAGTACAGCCTGCAGAGAGGTGTCAGTACTTGTTCATTACTCAGTACAGCCTGAAGAGAGGTGCCGGTACTTGTTCATTACTCAGTACAGCCTGCAGAGAGATGCCGGTACTTGTTCATTACTCAGTACAGCCTGAAGAGAGGTGTCAGTACTTGTTCATTACTCAGTACAGCCTGAAGAGAGGTGTCAGTACTTGTTCATTACTCAGTACAGCCTGCAGAGAGGTGCCGGTACATGTTCATAAAGCAGTACAGCCTGCAGAGAGGTGCCGGTACTTGTTCATGAAGCAGTACAGCCTGCAGAGAGGTGCCGGTACTTGTTCATTACTCAGTACAGCCTGAAGAGAGGTGCCGGTACTTGTTCATTACTCAGTACAGCCTGCAGAGAGGTGCCGGTACTTGTTCATGAAGCAGTACAGCCTGCAGGGAGGTGCCAGTACTTGTTCATGAAGTAGTACAGCCTGCAGAGAGGTGTCGGTACTTGTTCATGAAGCAGTACAGCCTGAAGAGAGGTGCCGGTACTTGTTCATGAAGCAGTACAGCCTGCAGAGAGGTGTCGGTACTTGTTCATGAAGCAGTACAGCCTGCAGAGAGGTGTCGGTACTTGTTCATGAAACAGTACAGCCTGCAGAGAGGTGTCGGTACTTGTTCATGAAACAGTACAGCCTGAAGAGAGGTGTCGGTACTCTCAGTACAGCCTGCAGAGAGGTGCCGGTACATGTTCATGAAGCAGTACAGCCTGCAGAGAGGTGTCAGTACTTGTTCATTACTCAGTACAGCCTGCAGAGAGGTGCCGGTACTTGTTCATGAAGCAGTACAGCCTGAAGAGAGGTGTCGGTACTTGTTCATGAAACAGTACAGCCTGAAGAGAGGTGTCGGTACTCTCAGTACAGCCTGCAGAGAGGTGTCGGTACTCTCAGTACAGCCTGAAGAGAGGTGCCGGTACATGTTCATTACTCAGTACAGCCTGCAGAGAGGTGTCAGTACTTGTTCATGAAGCAGTACAGCATGCAGAGAGGTGCCGGTACTTGTTCATGAAGCAGTACAGCATGCAGAGAGATGCCGGTACTTGTTCATTACTCAGTACAGCCTGCAGAGAGGTGTCGGTACTCTCAGTACAGCCTGAAGAGAGGTGCCAGTACTTGTTCATTACTCAGTACAGCCTGCAGAGAGGTGCCGGTACTTGTTCATGAAGCAGTACAGCCTTCAGAGAGGTGCCGGTACATGTTCATGAAGCAGTACAGCCTGAAGAGAGGTGCCGGTACTTGTTCATTACTCAGTACAGCCTGCAGAGAGGTGTCGGTACTTGTTCATTACTCAGTACAGCCTGCAGAGAGGTGCCGGTACTTGTTCATGAAGCAGTACAGCATGCAGAGAGATGCCGGTACATGTTCATTACTCAGTACAGCCTGAAGAGAGGTGTCGGTACTCTCAGTACAGCCTGAAGAGAGGTGCCGGTACATGTTCATGAAGCAGTACAGCCTGAAGAGAGGTGTCGGTACTTGTTCATGAAGCAGTACAGCCTGCAGAGAGGTGTCGGTACTCTCAGTACAGCCTGAAGAGAGGCACCGGTACATGTTCATGAAGCAGTACAGCCTGAAGAGAGGTGTCGGTACTCTCAGTACAGCCTGAAGAGAGGTGCCGGTACTTGTTCATGAAGCAGTACAGCCTGCAGAGAGGTGTCGGTACTCTCAGTACAGCCTGAAGAGAGGTGTCGGTACTCTCAGTACAGCCTGAAGAGAGGTGCCGGTACTTGTTCATGAAGCAGTACAGCCTGCAGAGAGGTGTCGGTACTCTCAGTACAGCCTGAAGAGAGGTGTCGGTACTCTCAGTACAGCCTGAAGAGAGGTGTCGGTACTCTCAGTACAGCCTGCAGAGAGGTGCCAGTACTTGTTCATGAAGCAGTACAGCCTGCAGAGAGGTGTCAGTACTTGTTCATTACTCAGTACAGCCTGAAGAGAGGTGCCAGTACTTGTTCATTACTCAGTACAGCCTGAAGAGAGGTGCCGGTACATGTTCATGAAACAGTACAGCCTGCAGAGAGATGCCGGTACTTGTTCATTACTCAGTACAGCCTGAAGAGAGGTGTCAGTACTTGTTCATTACTCAGTACAGCCTGCAGAGAGGTGCCAGTACTTGTTCATGAAACAGTACAGCCTGCAGAGAGATGCCGGTACTTGTTCATTACTCAGTACAGCCTGAAGAGAGGTGTCAGTACTTGTTCATTACTCAGTACAGCCTGCAGAGAGGTGTCAGTACTTGTTCATGAAGCAGTACAGCCTGAAGAGAGGTGTCGGTACTCTCAGTACAGCCTGAAGAGAGGTGCCGGTACTTGTTCATTACTCAGTACAGCCTGAAGAGAGGTGCCGGTACTTGTTCATGAAGCAGTACAGCCTGCAGAGAGGTGCCGGTACTTGTTCATGAAGCAGTACAGCCTGAAGAGAGGTGCCGGTACTTGTTCATGAAGCAGTACAGCCTGAAGAGAGGTGTCAGTACTTGTTCATGAAGCAGTACAGCCTGCAGAGAGGTACCGGTACTTGTTCATTACTCAGTACAGCCTGAAGAGAGGTGCCGGTACTTGTTCATGAAGCAGTACAGCCTGCAGAGAGGTGCCGGTACTTGTTCATGAAGCAGTACAGCCTGCAGAGAGATGCCGGTACTTGTTCATGAAGCAGTACAGCCTGCAGAGAGGTGTCAGTACTTGTTCATTACTCAGTACAGCCTGCAGAGAGGTGCCGGTACTTGTTCATTACTCAGTACAGCCTGCAGAGAGATGCCGGTACTTGTTCATGAAGCAGTACAGCCTGAAGAGAGGTGCCGGTACTTGTTCATTACATAGCACAGCCTGCAGAGAGGTGTCAGTACTTGTTCATTACTCAGTACAGCCTGCAGAGAGGTGCCGGTACTTGTTCATTACTCAGTACAGCCTGCAGAGAGATGCCGGTACTTGTTCATGAAGCAGTACAGCCTGCAGAGAGGTGCCGGTACTTGTTCATTACTCAGTACAGCCTGCAGAGAGATGCCGGTACTTGTTCATGAAGCAGTACAGCCTGCAGAGAGGTGCCGGTACATGTTCATGAAGCAGTACAGCCTGCAGAGAGGTGCCGGTACTTGTTCATGAAGCAGTACAGCATGCAGAGAGATGCCGGTACATGTTCATTACTCAGTACAGCCTGAAGAGAGGTGCCGGTACATGTTCATGAAGCAGTACAGCCTGCAGAGAGGTGCCAGTACTTGTTCATTACTCAGTACAGCCTGCAGAGAGGTGCCGGTACTTGTTCATTACTCAGTACAGCCTGCAGAGAGGTGCCGGTACTTGTTCATTACTCAGTACAGCCTGCAGAGAGATGACGGTACTTGTTCATGAAGCAGTACAGCCTGCAGAGAGGTGCCGGTACTTGTTCATTACTCAGTACAGCCTGCAGAGAGGTGCCGGTACTTGTTCATGAAGCAGTACAGCATGCAGAGAGATGCCGGTACATGTTCATTACTCAGTACAGCCTGAAGAGAGGTGCCGGTACATGTTCATGAAGCAGTACAGCCTGAAGAGAGGTGTCGGTACTCTCAGTACAGCCTGCAGAGAGGTGCCGGTACTTGTTCATTACTCAGTACAGCCTGAAGAGAGGTGTCGGTACTCTCAGTACAGCCTGCAGAGAGGTGCCGGTACTTGTTCATGAAGCAGTACAGCCTGCAGAGAGGTGTCGGTACTTGTTCATGAAGCAGTACAGCCTGAAGAGAGGTGTCGGTACTCTCAGTACAGCCTGCAGAGAGGTGTCGGTACTCTCAGTACAGCCTGAAGAGAGGTGCCGGTACTTGTTCATGAAGCAGTACAGCCTGCAGAGAGGTGTCGGTACTCTCAGTACAGCCTGAAGAGAGGTGTCGGTACTCTCAGTACAGCCTGAAGAGAGGTGTCGGTACTCTCAGTACAGCCTGCAGAGAGGTGTCGGTACTCTCAGTACAGCCTGAAGAGAGGTACCGGTACATGTTCATTACTCAGTACAGCCTGCAGAGAGATGCCGGTACTTGTTCATTACTCAGTACAGCCTGAAGAGAGGTGTCAGTACTTGTTCATTACTCAGTACAGCCTGCAGAGAGGTGTCAGTACTTGTTCATTACTCAGTACAGCCTGCAGAGAGATGCCGGTACTTGTTCATGAAGCAGTACAGCCTGCAGAGAGATGCCGGTACTTGTTCATGAAGCAGTACAGCCTGCAGAGAGATGCCGGTACTTGTTCATGAAGCAGTACAGCCTGCAGGGAGGTGTCAGTACTTGTTCATGAAGCAGTACAGCCTGAAGAGAGGTGTCGGTACTCTCAGTACAGCCTGCAGAGAGGTGCCGGTACTTGTTCATGAAGCAGTACAGCCTGCAGAGAGGTGCCGGTACATGTTCATGAAGCAGTACAGCCTGCAGAGAGGTGTCAGTACTTGTTCATTACTCAGTACAGCCTGAAGAGAGGTGCCGGTACTTGTTCATTACTCAGTACAGCCTGCAGAGAGGTGCCAGTACTTGTTCATGAAGCAGTACAGCCTGCAGAGAGGTGTCAGTACTTGTTCATGAAGCAGTACAGCCTGAAGAGAGGTGTCGGTACTCTCAGTACAGCCTGAAGAGAGGTGCCGGTACTTGTTCATTACTCAGTACAGCCTGCAGAGAGGTGCCGGTACTTGTTCATGAAGCAGTACAGCCTGCAGAGAGGTGCCGGTACTTGTTCATTACTCAGTACAGCCTGCAGAGAGGTGCCGGTACATGTTCATTACTCAGTACAGCCTGAAGAGAGGTGCCGGTACTTGTTCATGAAGCAGTACAGCCTGCAGAGAGGTGCCGGTACTTGTTCATGAAGCAGTACAGCATGCAGAGAGATGCCGGGACTTGTTCATGAAGCAGTACAGCCTGCAGAGAGATGCCGGTACTTGTTCATGAAGCAGTACAGCCTGCAGAGAGGTGCCGGTACTTGTTCATTACTCAGTACAGCCTGCAGAGAGGTGCCGGTACATGTTCATGAAGCAGTACAGCCTGCAGAGAGGTGTCAGTACTTGTTCATTACTCAGTACAGCCTGAAGAGAGGTGCCGGTACTTGTTCATTACTCAGTACAGCCTGCAGAGAGGTGCCGGTACATGTTCATGAAGCAGTACAGCCTGCAGAGAGGTGCCGGTACTTGTTCATGAAACAGTACAGCATGCAGAGAGATGCCGGTACTTGTTCATGAAGCAGTACAGCCTGCAGAGAGGTGTCAGTACTTGTTCATTACTCAGTACAGCCTGCAGAGAGGTGTCAGTACTTGTTCATGAAGCAGTACAGCCTGAAGAGAGGTGTCGGTACTTGTTCATGAAACAGTACAGCCTGAAGAGAGGTGTCGGTACTTGTTCATGAAACAGTACAGCCTGAAGAGAGGTGTCGGTACTTGTTCATGAAACAGTACAGCATGCAGAGAGATGCCGGTACTTGTTCATGAAACATTACAGCCTGAAGAGAGGTGTCGGTACTCTCAGTACAGCATGCAGAGAGGTGCCAGTACTTTTTCATTACTCAGTACAGCATGCAGAGAGGTGTCGGTACTCTCAGTACAGCATGCAGAGAGGTGCCAGTACTTGTTCATTACTCAGTACAACCTGCAGAGAGGTGCCGGTACTTGTTCATTAGTTAGTACAGCCTGCAGAGAGGTGCTGGTACTTGTTCATGAAGCAGTACAGCCTGCAGAGAGGTGTCGGTACTTGTTCATGAAACAGTACAGCATGCAGAGAGATGCCGGTACTTGTTCATGAAACAGTACAGCCTGAAGAGAGGTGTCGGTACTCTCAGTACAGCATGCAGAGAGGTGCCAGTACTTTTTCATTACTCAGTACAGCATGCAGAGAGGTGTCGGTACTCTCAGTACAGCATGCAGAGAGGTGCCAGTACTTGTTCATTACTCAGTACAACCTGCAGAGAGGTGCCGGTACTTGTTCATTAGTTAGTACAGCCTGCAGAGAGGTGCTGGTACTTGTTCATGAAGCAGTACAGCCTGCAGAGAGATGCCAGTACTTGTTCATTAGTTAGTACAGCTTACGGCCGTGCTGGCTTGTGGCATCTGAGCAGTACAGTCTTCCACAAAGGTGTTGGTACTGTTCCTTTCAGTAATACAATCCTGCAGAGTAGAAATCACTTTGAAAGATTGCATAATATCACCCCACTTGCCCACTGATTGAAAAATACCCCAGTGCTCATAGCCTCGCGCTGCCTTACCTTCAGTGGTCTGTCCTGCGGTGACCCCAATACAGATGGCCAGGAGCCCTCCAAGCAGGGCTAGGCTGTGTCCACTCATGACCCGTGTGTAAGTGCTGCCTCTGAGCACACAGAAAGTAACTGTGAGTTCGAGTAGTGCAATGAGAGCAACAGGTGCTGGGGCTGCAGGATGTCAATGTGGACTGGCCCCTGGGGAATTTTATAGACACCCTGTTCCACCGCGGGCCACAGGGAGCCGGGGGCAGTTCTGCTGCTGCACCCTTCTTCTAAATATATCTCTCCATCACATGTCCACTCACAGACAAAAGAAGTGTGCAATTCACCTGTCACACAGGAATGTGCACTTCTGGGGAGGAAAAGGCACTCACATATCTCAAATAGCGACCTATCCTCTCAGGAGCATCTGTCCCACCACCTACAGATACACAAGTATTTTGCATCACCCACACACGGTAGTGACAGGTAACCTGGTTACGTCAGAGCCCCGCGGGCAGCATCATAAGACACACCAGGAACCAGGCAGCACCAACCGCTGGTTGAAAAGGGATCTCGTAGTTATTAGAGCAATTGGCAGTGACTACCAAGGGTCCCATACATAACTGAGGGACTGATCCAGGGTGCACTTGCATATCTGTAGATTGGCATAAAACACTGAGGGTCCCATGCATAACAAAGAAACTGCTCCAATGTGCACATACATATATCTGTGGATTGGCATAAAACACTGAGGGCCCCATGCATAACAAAGAAACTGTGCCAATGTGCACATACATTTCATATCTGTGGATTGGCATAAAACACTGAGGGCCCCATGCATAACAAAGAAACTGTGCCAATGTGCACATACATTTCATATCTGTGGATTGGCATAAAACACTGAGGGCCCCATGCATAACAAAGAAACTGTGCCAATGTGCACATACATATCATATCTGTAGATTGCCATTGACCAACGAGGGTCCCATGCATAACAAAGAAACTGTGCCAATGTGCACATACATATCATATCTGTAGATTGGCATTGACCAACGAGGGTCCCATGCATAACAAAGAAACTGTGCCAATGTGCACATACATATCATATCTGTGGATTGCCATTGACCAACGAGGGTCCCATGCATAACAAAGAAACTGTGCCAATGTGCACATACATATCATATCTGTGGATTGGCATAAAACACTGAGGGCCCCATGCATAACAAAGAAACTGTGCCAATGTGCACATACATTTCATATCTGTGGATTGGCATAAAACACTGAGGGCCCCATGCATAACAAAGAAACTGTGCCAATGTGCACATACATATCATATCTGTAGATTGCCATTGACCAACGAGGGTCCCATGCATAACAAAGAAACTACTCCAATGTGCACATACATATCATATCTGTGGATTGGCATAAAACACTGAGGGCCCCATGCATAACAAAGAAACTGTGCCAATGTGCACATACATATCATATCTGTGGATTGGCATAAAACACTGAGGGACCCATGCACAACAAAGAAACTGTGCCAATGTGCACATACATATCATATCTGTGGATTGGCATAAAACACTGAGGGCCCCATGCATAACAAAGAAACTGTGCCAATGTGCACATACATATCATATCTGTGGATTGGCATAAAACACTGAGGGTCCCATGCATAACAAAGAAACTGTGCCAATGTGCACATACATATCATATCTGTGGATTGGCATAAAACACTGAGGGTCCCATGCATAACAAAGAAACTGTGCCAATGTGCACATACATATCATATCTGTGGATTGGCATAAAACACTGAGGGTCCCATGCATAACAAAGAAACTGTGCCAATGTGCACATACATATCATATCTGTAGATTGGCATAAAACACTGAGGGTCCCATGCATAACAAAGAAACTGTGCCAATGTGCACATACATATCATATCTGTAGATTGCCATTGACCAACGAGGGTCCCATGCATAACAAAGAAACTGTGCCAATGTGCACATACATATCATATCTGTGAATTGGCATAAAACACTGAGGGCCCCATGCATAACAAAGAAACTGTGCCAATGTGCACATACATTTCATATCTGTGGATTGGCATAAAACACTGAGGGCCCCATGCATAACAAAGAAACTGCTCCAATGTGCACATACATTTCATATCTGTGGATTGGCATAAAACACTGAGGGCCCCATGCATAACAAAGAAACTGCTCCAATGTGCACATACATTTCATATCTGTGGATTGGCATAAAACACTGAGGGCCCCATGCATAACAAAGAAACTGTGCCAATGTGCACATACATATCATATCTGTAGATTGGCATAAAACACTGAGGGCCCCATGCATAACAAAGAAACTGTGCCAATGTGCACATACATATCATATCTGTGGATTGGCATAAAACACTGAGGGCCCCATGCATAACAAAGAAACTGTGCCAATGTGCACATACATATCATATCTGTGGATTGGCATAAAACACTGAGGGCCCCATGCATAACAAAGAAACTGTGCCAATGTGCACATACATCTCATATCTGTGGATTGGCATAAAACACTGAGGGCCCCATGCATAACAAAGAAACTGTGCCAATGTGCACATACATATCATATCTGTAGATTGCCATTGACCAACGAGGGTCCCATGCATAACAAAGAAACTGTGCCAATGTGCACATACATTTCATATCTGTAGATTGCCATTGACCAACGAGGGTCCCATGCATAACAAAGAAACTGTGCCAATGTGCACATACATATCATATCTGTGGATTGGCATAAAACACTGAGGGCCCCATGCATAACAAAGAAACTGTGCCAATGTGCACATACATATCATATCTGTGGATTGCCATTGACCAACGAGGGTCCCATGCATAACTGAAGGAGGGCTTGGAGTCAATTACATAGAGATTCATTGAAAAAACTAAAGGTTAAAGTGAGATCAATAATACATCTTGTATAATGTCTTACATTAAGTAAAACAAAGTATAGATTCCCTGGAAAAGTAAAGGTTAGAGTGAGGTTATACTTAGGTGAACATGCCAGTTAAAAACAGAATTCTAAACTAAAACACACTGAAAGTCACAGTTTATAGTTTACTTAGCTAACAATAACTTGCACCCACGCTATGCACTGCGTATGACTTCACCTATTACATCACTCATGAGATGTTGAATGACATCATTGATGATATCACTGATGGCATCTCAAATGACTTCATTTGTGACATTACTGATGACATCATCCACTATAGTGCCGTTCAATTTACCTAACAACCCAGTGCATCCTATTGAATATGTAAATAAGTACTAAATGGCACAGAATCACGCTAAGAATAAATTACAAAAACATATGTGCTTACATAAAATAATTAGACTGTAGGCTTAAATACATATATTGACTAGAAAAACAAAGGTTAAAGTGACACTATAGTTACATGTTACATTATCCCAAATATTTGCATTTAAAGTCCCAAAAGACACTGAAATGTCCAGATATAGGACAGTGTGCTAAGTATTACTTGTGCACTCACCATTCACTGCTTATGACCTCACATAATACATCACTCATGACATAATTGATCACATCACTAATCATATCTCAAATGACATCAATGATGATGTCACTGATGACATTGTACACCCTACATCAACTTAAAATACAAATTAGGTAGCAAAGGGCCCACAAAATGTACAACATACATTGACCATATGAGCATGTTTATATGGATGTAATAGAAGCAGTGCAATACTGGAGGTAAAAGTGATATGGCGCACACGTTAGCTACCAGTGACTAGTATGAGTTGCACACACATGTTTGAAATAGGCTGTGGGTTATACCAAAGGATTGTTGTTAAAACATGTACAAAAAACTGGTTTCTCTTACAACACATTATTCTCCTGTGGGTTTCTGTGCACATATTGACATTAAAGTGTTGTCATGTAGTGCTATCAACAATATCTATATAAACTGGAGATTTATAAAGTTAAGATATTTATTTGCATATGTTCAATAAAAATTCTGAGATGGTATAGATTGTTGTAGAATGTATAATGTATGGGTGACACACTTAAAGACCTTTGAACTTGTAGCATGATTGTAAATGTTGTTCTAATAGTGAACGCCATTACGGTGAATTCTTGAGTATGAGTAGGGTAATTTAACAAACTACAGAGAGCTACCCATATGGCCTGTTCATGCATGCCTTCTCATTGATTAATGTATAAATGGGGGCCGATAATATAAAATACTATGTCACATCAAGTATTTAACAGACACATCTGACTGAGGTAAATAATGACAAAACACATTTTCGAACGGTATTCAAGGTTCAATCACTTGCAGACCGCATTAATGTCTGCAGAGCCATTATGTTTCTTTCACACCTGAATACCACTGAATACAACCATTGATTGAAAAGTGGGTCTAGGTGTAGTTTGCTGAATACGTATATCAAACTGTCACATCATCAGTGATGTCATTAAGAATGTCATTTGGGAAATCACCAGTGATGGCATGAATGATGTCATTTAACATGTCATGAGTAATGTAATATGTGAGGTTCTAAGCAGTGCATGGTGGGGTGCAAGTTATAATTAGCTCAGTAAACTATAACTGGTGAATTTCGGGATTTGTTGGGGTTTTAAACATTAGATTTTGTTTTATTTCAATACCTCTAACCTCTGGTTTTGTCAGTGAATTTCTAGGAATTTTTTATGTAAGCTAAGATCTTATTAGAATACTTAATTATAAAGTCAGTTTAATCTTTGTTTTTTTCAGTGAATTTCTGAGTTTTTTTTAACATAAGTGAAGATCTCATTACCATACCAAACTATAATGTCATTTTAACCTGTACTTTTTTCACTTTTTGTTGCTCTTTCTGCGCATGTCACTCACCTGAGCAGGGTGTGAGCAAGGAGGAGGTGGAGGAGCGGAGGTGGAGCAGCGAGGAGTGAGCTGCAGCCGTAGCTGGGAGCAGGGAGCTGTGCTACGGTGTGTCACGGTGCTCGGTGGCGGTGGCAGTTTACGTGGAGGCAAGCACCAGCCCAGGAGTGTCGGGGGTCAGCCTGGTTTTGAGTCGCAGGAGTAATCTGAGGTAGGAGCGGAGAGCGGAGAGCGCGGCTGCCTTAGTGGTGGCCGCAGAGTGTAGAGCCCAGGTAAGCCCGCAGAAGCGGCCCAACTAGGTTGGGTGCGGCTTGCGGTGCCCCTAGTGTGCCCTGCTCTCGGGTCGTCCTCTCTCCGGTCATTGGCTCCTCGTTACCTGCCCCCTCCTGTGCTGTATAAGCCTTACCCGTTTCATCTCGCTTCACCCAGCCACTGCCACTGCCCCCCACGCTGTCCCCACTCCGCCCTGTCCCTCCTGGGCGCAAGCCCCCCCTGGCATAGCCGCTGACAGCCATCGTCATCTTCCAGGGCCTGACTGCTGTTGCTGTCGTTTTGTATTTTATATTTTATTTTAATTTCCTTCCTAGACCCCGTGTGCTGGGCAATCCCAGAGGGCATTCATTCATGTATTTACCAGGACAGTAACCACGAAGCATGAGGTGGAGGTATCACGGTTAAGCGATTCCACTGACCACTGACCATTGCTTTCAAGTGGCCCACCCACGAGGCCCATAGCTTCACAGCTCCACAGGGAAAAGGCGCTGATTCAAGACATTTTTTCTTGTGCAACACCGTGAAGAATGAGGTCAGGAAGAGAAAGGCGGTCAGTCACCGCCGTACTCACTAACTGGATAAGAGAGAGAACATTTCTGGGTGAATCTAACAATGGCCTGGCAACGGCAGGATCCCATGTCCCCACGGTAAACAATACATTGGTGGTAATTGGAGGTATCTCACCGGGAAAAACAGCAAAAACCGGCCACCAACCTAAAATATACACAAAATTCTCCTTTTTGAAAGATGCGGGGGGTTTCTTAAATGCCAGCAAGCCCGAATCCAGAGGGCTTCCTTCCCCATTGTACCCGGAGGTCTTATGTCAGCCAGACACAGTAGCACCATCTATAATACTGTTAGATGATAAGGCTCAAAAAATGAAGCAAGACGAGGCAGGGAAAGCATGAGACACAGAGAGCTTTACTGCGGCTGAGCAACTAGAAGATGAACAAGGAATCGAACGGCAAAAGGGGGAAAGGCTAGAGAGGGAGAAGCAGGTTCCGGCTACAGGTGCAGGAGGCAATTGCACGAAAACAGGGAACGTAGGGGCAAGTATGTCGACACCGAGTATAGTCCATGAAGGTGCAATATCCTCACATAGGCATGATTATTTAAAAATTCAAAGCTCTGTGGATTCAGGCATACGGAAGATTCCATTGGAGCCACACATTACAATGTTTTCTAATTCACATCCGATGCTACACCAGCCGGAGGAATTACAGGAATCACAGCTCCCCGCGGAAGATCAACGCTCAGACATCATCTCGCCCGCGAAACAGGATAGTGTGGGAGATGGATCTTGCCTGCTCACCTGCACTGTGCAAGAGCTTTCCCAAGAGCACATCCAAATCATAGAGTGCCAGCCAGAGGGCACAAAGGAAGGAAAGGCGGGAAAAATCTCTGAAGCCATTAAGTCATATGCAACGGATGTACAGCTAACAAATGCGCAAGATGAAATGGTTTGTAGCCGGGAGAACAGAGTGAATAAACAACGAGAAATCTCTAATGATGAAGAAACTGACGCGCCATACCTCACCACCGAAGAATGGGCAAAGCTGGTAGCCTCTTACTTGCCTGATGTGCCCCAGGCCAAAGGAGACAATACACAGCATGATTCGCCAACTGAGGTTCCTCCAACAGACTCAAAAGATTTATGGGGATCTCTCCTCAATACTACGCAGCTTTCGATTAAGGCAATGCAATATCATTCAGACAAAATGGACATTCAATTATCTCTCCTCAATTTTCTGGCGGTCCATGTCTCAAACATCGACAATAGGCTGACAGAGATGAGCAACCTCATTAAGAGAGCACAAGCCGATACCCAAATAGTTCATTCGAGTTGTTCTTGCCTTACCATTATAGACAAACTTTCAACCTTACCAATACTCATGGGGAGCTCCTCACCGACTTAAAAAGACAAAAAATGTCGTAGGGCCGGGGGGGCGTGGCTAACCAACACCCAAGATGGCCGCACTGGAATAGCGCTCCGGTCGGCCACCGACTGAATCTCCCCCTATATCCGCTAAAATTATCAGTTTGCCCACAGTTCTGCTCGCTACTGAAGCTCCGAGCGTCTGGGGTCCGTCTGGTCCATCGCAGACGTGAATCCGACCCCGTTTACCAACGCAACCAGCTCCGACATTGCCGGCCGGGTGGGGATCGAGGCTCCGGCCATGACGCCGCACGGCTTCTCCCTCCGCCGGCCCGGCGCAACGAAGACAAGCCCGTCGGCCCTGGGGGGCACCAAGTGAGAGGCGGCCCTGCTTGCAACTGTCACCGCTCTGATCTCTCCGAGATCGGAGGTCCGTACGGGCCTCCACGAACCGTCAGCAACCTCCTGAGTCCCGAGGCGCTTGGACCAGCGCGCCCGGAGTGCCTGCGGCGTGCGGCGGCCCAGAGTGCGCCTCCAGCTGCTGCCCTCCTGGGAAATACTGATTGTGCCGGCCGGGCTCCTGCGCGGTGCGGTGGCCCGCTACTGGGGTATTATCCCTGAGGACACTTTCCCCCCTTTTCTTTTGTCTTCAGCGAGCGGCTGAGTGACCTCCGTCACAGCGGTTGCGGCTGCCTGGCCAACATCCCGGCAACCTTCTTCACGCCACGCCATTCGGCGCCTGACCTGGGCCCAGTGACTCCTCTAGGGCTTGGGGGCCCCCCGTGACTGCTCCATAGTTGACCGAGAGCCAGCCGCCGCCATTTTGGACCTCAGGGGGCTGATAACGACCGAAGGTCAGCACAGGCCGGGCCCCATATCGGTGATATTTGGTCCCCGCCTCCCTTGACTTGATCCTCAAGCAGGGGTCTCGACGCTGCTGATCCGGCCTCCGCTGTCTACATTCCTGCATATCCTAACCCCGCTGTCCCCCTGGTCCGGTGAATCCCCATCGGAGGGAGAGAGCAGGACGCAATGGCCACCGCGAAGGGCTCCAGGCAGTCCTCCCTGCAAAAGTTGGCGAAATTCGCCCACTCCAAGTCGGATGGTGCAGAGGGGAGGCAAGATGGGGCGGAGGCGAAACAACAAACTGACGACGGGGCTCCCACGCTTCTGGACATCATGGAGGCTATCCAGGGAGTCCGCACGGCACTGGAACATAAGATTGACACTGTCTCCATAGACGTCAACCTCATACGTGCTGATCTGAGAACCATGGGGGAAATGGTCAAGGCGAACGAAGACTCTGTCGCAATGCTTCAGCACTCCACGACGCAGCTGGAAACGACGGTCCAACGACTGCTGGCCCAGACGTCGGACCTGGAGGCCCGGCTAGAAGACTACGAAGTGCGCGCAAGAAGAAATAATGTGTGCATCCTGGGTGTTCCCGAGCAGGCGGAGGGGCAGGCCGCCGACCGGTTCGTTGAAGATCTCATTCAAAATCATTTGCAGCCCTGCTCCCTCTCCAACTATTTCTCTGTTGAGCGTGCCCACAGAGTGCCTGGTGGCCCTCCGAAGCCGGGGGCTCCGCCACGTCCCATACTGGCGCGGATCTTCAACTTTCGTGACCGAGACATCATCCTTCAAGCTGCCAGAGTTGGCCCACCTCTCAAATTTGAAAACTCAAGCATCACCTTTTTTCCAGACTTTACCTATAAGGTGCAACAGAAACGCCTCTCCTTCCTGGAGGTCAAACGGGCACTCAGGGGCCACAATTTAAAATACGCCATGCTTTTTCCAGCAAAACTGCGTGTGCAATCCAACGGTAAGTCGCTGTTCTTCCAGTCCCCAGAGGACGCCTGGGACTGGTTGGAGAGGTGGCGCTCCTCCGAGAGACATGGTCGCTCATCCCCGGATCGCCCTCACAGATCCGACCTCCACCTGGAAAAGGTTGACTGAGAGAACTTGTTAAAGGTATCATTGGTCGTTGCCATGAACTGGGTTCTACCCCCTCTTTAGTGTTTAGCTGAGGCGCCGGCACTAGGGCGGCCCTCCATACAGTTCCTGACTCCATGGGAGGGGGGTACTATTTGCTCCCAAACGTTGTTTGCCAGTGGTCTTGTGTCCCCCACTTGGGCCATGGGGTTGGGTTAAATGTTTATCTGAGTCCCGATCTTGAAGAAGGGGGTGGAGAGACATTTTGCTCCGGGCAATCGGAGCAGCATATTTCAAATCCGGAGCTACAGAGCCCTTTGGGATTCATCCTGGGCAAATGCGATTGTCTGTGGGGGGGGGACGGTCGAAGTTCTGGGGAAGTTTGGTTGTGTAGCGTTCTCCTCTACATGGTTTTAGTTATGGGTACACAAGCACTCTGCAAATTGGGGTGGTGGGCAGTTCTGAGTCCACGTTGCAGGGAGGCGGGGTGGGGGGAGGTCCCAGGGTGTTTTTAAGGGTATTCTTTTATATTTTTATTAAGTTTTATGAGCAGTATGTTTTCCGTTGTTGCATGTCAGTCTGCTGGGGCTAAATTCACACAGGATGTCATACCCTGCACGCTTTTGCAGTGTTTCTGGTGCAGTCCCGCTCACGATGCTCCCTTTGTGGTCCCTCGGGTTACTCCTGATGGAGCTGTTCAATTCCTCATGGGCGATACTGTGTTCTGTTTATGCTTTTATCACGATGGGGTGAGGTGTCTCATTATGTACTGTTGTTCTTTTGCCCCTGTGGGAAGCGGGGTTCTAGATCACCGACGTAGATGAGTGACGTCCCCATCACTTCTTCATCGCTGGGTCGACTCAAAAACCTCTCTTGGAATGTGAATGGGTTGGGTGACCGAATTAAGAGGGGGGTAGTATTACAATATCTCAAACGCCACACCCCTGACCTTGTAATACTCCAGGAAACGCACATCCCCGGTACCACCTATCGTGCACTTAATAGATGGGGGTATACACTGATTGCCCACGCGGGGGTCTAGAGGAGTGGGCATTCTGGCGCGTACTTCCTTCCCCCTTCAAATTCACAAAATTACGCGCGACCCTTCTGGTCGCTTTGTCACGGTATCCGGGCGGTGGGAGGGCCGATCCCTCAATGTGACCTCACTGTACATACCTCCCAGGCTACACTCCTCTACCCTGACGGACTTAGGCCCTCACATGTTGAATCTACCTGAGGGGGACATTTTGCTAGGGGGTGACTGTAATGCTGCCCTGGCTGGCGACTTGGATCGCCTGCCACCCGACAAGGAGAACCACAAGGGAAACTCTTGACTGATTTTTTAGCAACCATGGGACTAGTAGATGTATGGCGAACGCATCACCCCTCCGATAAACAATACACTTTCCATTCTGGGGTCCATGGAAGTATGTCCCGTATAGATTACCTTTTTTGTCAAGCCACTCAACTCCACATGTTCAGTGAAATTTCCTTTTTGCCAAGGGGCATCTCTGACCACTCTCCTGTCCAGGCTCATTACGGCGGTGTGCCCTCTCGCTCTCGTCGCGAGATGGCTCTAAACCTGTGGTATCTTAATGTGCCGGAGATACTGGACACATAGATAAAGGCCACTAAGGATTATTTCGTAGAAAATGAAGGTTCCGTCGAATCGGATGTGACGCTTTGGGAGGCATACAAAACAGTTATCCAGGGGTGCGGGGTGGCGGCGGTGGTGGGTCACAGGAGAGAGAAACGTAAGCAGTTGGACGACATAGAACGGGAGGTGGCCTGTCTCGAACGTGAACTAGTCGAGTCTGCTTCTCCGGACATCTCCCACAAACTCGCGATTAAGCAAAAAGACTACAGTGATATAGCTAAGGATGCAGCCCGAACTCGCTACCGGGCCACTCAACATCGCGTGTATGATATTGGGGACAGGGCCAGTAAATTGTTGGCATGGCTGGACAATCGAGAGTTGGCTTCTAGGTGGGTGGCTGAAATCGTGGCTCCAGACGGCGTGAGGCGCCACGACCGGGATGGGATCGCTGAGAGTTTTGCTAGTCATTTTGAGCGGATCTATGTTCCCACATCCTCCTCTACGCAGGAGGCGGCCGCCGAGTTACTTTCCACCCTGCCCTTACTGAGGTTAGATCCCCAGGATGTTACTGAGCTTGACACGGCTTTGAACCCTGAAGAGGTCTCTAAGGCGATTGGAGCGCTGCAATCCGGGAAGGCCATGGGTCCTAGTGGCCTCCCAATTGAGCTCTGTAGGAGAGTAGGATCTGCTTCACATGGGTACCCCCACTTTTTGCTGATGCTTCACTGGTTTTCGACATTAGTCTGGCTGGGGCCCTGCTATTCAGAACCCCAGCCTAGCTGTTTCCTCTTTAAAAGGGTCTCCATGTGCCTTAGGCACATCACTGATTGGGATCTGGAGTGCCCTTATAAGTCCCTAGTATATGGTATACTATGTACCAAGGGCATAGGTACCTCAGAGGCCTGCCAGGGGCTGCAGCATATATTATGCCACCCCTGGAAGGCCATCCAAACTGACACCACAGGTCTGCTACTGCAGCCTGGGTAAGGTGGTGCATGCACCCCTTACTGTGGTATAGGTTACCTATATCACTAAAAGCATACACACATATAAACCTATAAGTCACTCCTAAGGCAGGCCTTATCAATCCTAAAGGCAGAGTGCATGGTTCCTATGTGAGAGGGTGCCCCTGCATGAGCAGGGCCCCTCTGCAGCGTTCGGAGACCATCTCTGATGCTGTTTGTAGTGCAGCCTGACCATATACTCTTAAGCGCATTATATCCTCGCGGTAAAATGCTAACTTTGGAATGGCTGCACCTAAACATGTCGTGTTTGGTGTCAAACATCTTGGAATACTACCCCCCGCCAATCCTGGCGGCGGGGGTAGCATTCCACCCTTCTAGAGGGAAAGGCATGTTAACTCTGACGAGTCCGGTAACTTCTTTCCAGAGCCCTGGCATCACAAAATGGATGCTGCTGCCACAGACACGAGTCTGGCCTCCTGCTGCTGGACGAAACTCCGGCAGGGGAGGCCTGGACAATAGGTTTCCTGTCCCAGGGAGGTGTGACCACCTCCCCAGACAGGACAATGTGTATTGGGGCTGGGCGGGAGCACTTTCGGGTGCTTTGAAGTCCTGCACTGGGGGCACATTTGGTGTCCCTGTGCATACCCCAGTTCAAACCGGATCAGGGGCTCGCAGCCCCTGCTTTGGCGCGAACTGGACAAAGGGAAAGGGGTGTAGCCACCCCTCTGCCCTGACCCACCCATAGGTGGGGCCACAGAGTAGTCCATCCCCTATTTTTAGAATAAAGGTAGGAACCCAGTCCTTAGGACTTTAGATTATACCTGGACGAAACTCTGACACGGAATCCTGGACCTTCGACGCTCTACGACAAGATTAGAGGACTGAAGAATCTCCCTTGGGGTCAAGGAGTGACTCCCCTGCTTGGCAGGCACCAAAGAAGCATCTGTCCGGTTCGCATTACTGAAGCTCCCGTCGGACGCCGAAGTCATCGCATCACCAGAGGTGGATTCTCAGACTTCCCCGAGGCTACCCTGAGTCCCCAGCAAAGCTGAGGCCCGTGGCTATCGTGGGTGACTTGAGACCGTGACCCCTGGACACCGAGCACACTTGCAAGTGCACCATCTTCTGGGTCTCCCAAGAAGTCGTGCTTTGGGCTCCGAGTAGCCCTAGCCTCCAGCACCACCTGCACCGAAGATCACTGGCCCCCACTCCACGAGTGTCCTGTAAGCCAGCTCCACGTGCGGCGTCACGAGGCTCCTTCGCGGTCGCTAGCCCGTTGGCTAGTAGCCCTTAACGAAGGCCAATCTTTTCTTTACTTGGCATCCTGGTTGCTCCAGGCCTGCCCTCACTTACCCTCGCTGGGTGAGTTCCCCAGACCTTGCTGGTCTGCATCATCGACGATCTACATCTTACTCGAGACTTGCCGTTGCCAAGGCTTGTTGGGTCCAATCCGGTCGCCGACACCTCAGCACTCGACAGACATCAAGCAACAGCCCGAATCCTGCTCCTGGTCGCCGACAACGCCTCCCGGACCTCGTGGCTGAAGAGTCAAGACGACCGTCACCGCACCTGAAGCACTCGACATCGGTGGGCATCTGTCCATCGCCTTCCTGGTCACTGGCTAGTGACCCAGACTCTGTCCCCTCTGCTTTCAGGTTCTTCAGAACTCCGATCCACTCTTGGATCCACCCGGACACTTTTCTCCTGGTCGCCAGCAGCACTTTGCAGCAGATCGCCATACGAAACGACGACGAAACCCGACCCCGAAAGGCACCTATGCACCCGGCTTCCCTGGGTGAGGTAACACGAGTACTCCGGTGCTCCCGTGGGTAGAGACTCTTCAAAGTCCTAGATCTCAAAGGGTTTTGTCCTAGTCCTCTTTTAAGTGTCCCTTTCCTCTATTTTCCCGATCCCGACTTTCTCCATAGAAGTTAACGGCGTATCGCGGTTGTGTATTTACACTGCACGCGTCTCCCGTGGGTCCCCTGTGTCACTACCTTGGGTGGTTCCTTGTGGTCCAAGCACTTCTAGAGGCTCTAGGCCTAGTGTCTAGTTCAGTCGTGGTTCGCATACCACTTTATTGGTATATGGTTTGGTACGCCCCTAGGGCCCAAACGTGTATTTGTGCTATTACTGTGATTTAAGATCTTATAACCTATGTACTTCGAACTCTAGCCTCATAAAGAGACTAGAGGGGTGTGTTTAGTAATAAATACATATATTTTGAATATATACCTGGTGTGGTGCTCTTTCATTTGGTCACTCAAGAGATTATAGACTGGTAAAACAAGCTGCTTTACATTCCTTCAAGACTTAGCCTGAAGGCTGCTCTCCATAGCTACCACTAGGATAGCTTTCAATAAGGTTGTCTTTAACCTACCTACCATAAGAGTCGATTTGGACTGGTGCAAGGTGCCCACTATAATTAGTGGACAGCATATGCCAGGCCAACTTCTCACATTGGTGTGCAGCGTGTGGGATTCCAGCTTGCTATTGTTTTACCAGATAATCTCAATTGAATTGATCAACTGAAAACCACTAAAGGTACCTAAGGTACATATAATTTAAGCTTAGAATAACAGTAAGTTCTACTGAACTTAGAGTTGTGTGTTAAGGGATAGCACAACCCTTTCTACAACTCAAGAGAGTTTAGTAGGCCACACTAGAGTAGGTAGTGCATACACCACACCACACTAGTAATGTCTTTAAAAGCAGGATCCAAAGATTCCTTGCAGGAAGCCATTGAGCTTCCACCCTCCAAGTATGATACACTCCAATTCTTGGAATTGAGAGCTTTATGTAACGTGAGGAAATTAAGGACAGGCCAAAGTCCCACCACCCAACACCTCAAGGAGTTGTTGGTGGCTTATGATCTTAGTAAGTCCTCAGAGACTGAAGGGGTAGGAGCAGAGGGTGGGCCAGCAGATGAGGAAGGGGCCAGGGGTACCACTACCCCCAGCCCCCTCTGAAACTGACCAGGAGGGTGACAATGACCCTGACCTGGAAAACCCAATCCCTTCTGGGGAAGATGAAGATGAGGATCTAGAAAACCACACCTTTGTCCCCCAGGAAGGATTATGAGTGTGCTCAGAAAGTCTAGGTCTCCTTCTCAGGAGTCTAACCACTCTGGCACCTCCATAGGGAGCTCTGTTTCTTCTCACAGGAGGGAATCCTCTCATGAGAGAAGAAAGAGACTGGTCCAGTATGAGGAAACTCAACTAGAGATCAGGAAGAAGCAATTGGCTTTAGATAGAGAATCCCTAGATCTCCTTAGAGAGAGAAGAAAGTTGGGACTAGAGTCCCATGGTGGCAGCCATGTCCCTAGAGATAGGGAAAGGTCCTATGACCATAGGAACCTGAGCAAGATTGTCCCTCCCTACCAGAGTGGGGATGATATCCACAAATGGATAACTGCTTTAGAGAGGGCCTGTAAAGTACAGAAGGTCCCTCAGGAGCAGTGGGCAGCAATCTTGTGGCTCTCCTTTGCTGACAAAGGTAGAGACAAGCTCCTCACTGTTAGAGAGGAGGATGCTGACAATTACAAGGTCTTGAAGAGTGCTCTTATTGATGGGTTTGGCCTAACCACTGAACAGTACAGGTTGAAGTTCAGAGACACCCAAAAGCACAGACTCAAGACTGGGTAGACTATGTGGATTGTTCTGCCAAGGCTCTGGAAGGCTGGTTGATGGGCAGTAAGGTGTGTGACTTCTCAGGATTGTATAATCTGATAATGAGGGAGCAGATTCTTAATAACTGTCAAAATCAGCTGTTGCATCAGTACCTGGTTGACTCTGATCTGACCTCTCCCCAAGAATTGGGAAAGAAGGCAGACAAATGGGTCAGAACCAGGGTGAAGCAGAAGGTACAGAACCAAGGTGGGGAAACCAAGAAGCAAGATGCTAAGAACTCTGACAAGGGTGGGGAGAAGGGTAAAGATCAAAAGTCTTCATCAGGCCCCCAAAAATCTTCTTCTGGTGGGGATTCCCAGTCTACCAAGGGTAAAGGCCAAAGGAAACCATGGTGCAAGGTCTGTAAGCAAAAGACCCACTGGACCAGTGATTGCACCAAGTCCAAAGACTCCAGTCCAGCACCCACCAATGCCCCTAAGGCACCTGTTCCCCCTAGTACAGTTGGTGGAAGTGCTCCAGCAAAGGGTTTAGTAGGGTTCACCCTGGGAACTGAGTTGGGCTCTGACCTAGTTAGAGAACTGACTCAGGCTGTGTTAGTCTGTGATGGAGGCATGGATGTGCCCTCCTCTATGAGTCCCAGTAATCTGGGCAAGTACAGACAACAGCCTTTAATCAATGGACGAGAGGCTTTGGCATTTAGGGACACAGGGGCAAGTGTCACAATGGTGACACAAGACCTTGTGCTACCTGGGCAAGTTATGCTTGGTGAAATGTACCAAGTGACCAATGCTAGCAATGTCAGAACAGACCATACTCTGGCAGTTGTTAACTTCTCCTGGGGAGGGGTAACTGGCCTTAAGAAGGTTGTGGTAAGTGCAAACCTACCAGTCGAATGCTTGCTTGGCAATGACTTAGAGACTTCTGCTTGGGCAGAAGTGGAGCTCAGGACCCATGCAGAAATGCTGGGGATCCCTGCAGATGTGTTTGCTGTGACCAGGTCACAAGCCAAAATGTCTAGCACTGAACAGGCCTTGGATTCTGGAAGAATGGACCAAGTGCCTTCCAAGAGGAGGAGTAGTAGGGTTAAGGCAGTGCCTTCCCCCTTGGCTCAGGAGGAAGATCAGTCCCTTGAGGGGGATGATCTCAGCCCTGAAGAAGGAACTGTCCCAGAGGAACTTGAACCTGACCAGGTTGAGTTCTTGGGGACAGGGGGACCTTCTAGGGCAGATCTGAGCCAGGAGCAGCAGAGCTGCCCCTCCCTTGAACCCCTCAGACAGCAAGCTGCTGCTGAGGCTGCTGGGAAAGCTAGTGGTCCCCATACAGTGTATTGGGATGATGGACTCCTGTACTCAGAGAGTAGAGACCCCAAGCCTGGTGCTACCAGGAGGTTGGTAATACCTTTGAAGTTCAGGGGCTTCCTATTGACCCTAGCCCATGATATTCCCTTAGCAGGACACCTGGGCCAGAACAAGACTTGGGACAGAATTGTCCCTCACTTTCACTGGCCCCACATGTCTGAAGACAGTAAGGAGTTTTGTCGCTCCTGTGTAACCTGCCAAGCCAGTGGCAAAGCAGGTGGCACTACAAAGGCCCCCTGATACCACTACCTGTGGTGGGGGTGCCCTTTGAGAGGGTAGGGATTGACATTGTTGGTCCCATGGATCCCCAAACAGCCTCTGGGCACAGGTTTATCCTGGTGGTAGTGGATCATGCCACCAGGTACCCAGAAGCTATTCCCCTCAGGACCACTACAGCACCTGTGGTGGCAAGGGCCCTCCTGGGAATCTTCTCAAGAGTGGGCTTTCCTAAGGAGGTAGTATCAGACAGGGGTGCTACACTTCATGTCTGGGTACTTAAAAGCAATGTGGAAGGAGTGTGGAGTGACTTATAAGTTCACCACACCCTATCACCCACAATGCAATGGTTTAGTTGAGAGATTCAACAAAACCTTGAAGGGCATGATTAAAGGGCTCCCAGAAAAGCTTAGGCGTAGATGGGACATACTCTTGCCCTGCCTTTTATTCGCATATAGGGAGGTGCCTCAGAAGGGGGTTGGTTACAGCCCTTTTGAACTTCTGTTTGGCCACCCTGTGAGGGGTCCACTGTGCTTGGTGAAGGAAGGATGGGAGTTACCTCTCAAGCCCCCAAAGCAAGATATAGTGGACTATGTACTTGGTCTCCGCTCCAGGATGGCTGAGTACATGAAAAAGGCAACCAAAAACCTTGAGGCTAGCCAGGAACTTCAGAAGGCCTGGCATGACCAAAGAGCTGTTCTGACTGTGTACCAGCCAGGACAGAAGGTGTGGGTGTTGGAGCCAGTGGCCCCAGCAGCTCTCCAAGACAAATGGAGTGGACCCCACACTATTGTTGAGCAGAAGGGTGAGGTCACTTACTTAGTGGACCTGGGAACACCCAGGAGTCCCCAAAGGGTTCTCCATGTCAACAGACTAAAGCCATATGTGGACAGGGCAGACATGGGCTTGCTCATGGCTACTGATGAAGGGCAGGAGGAAGAGAGTGACCCACTCCCTGACCTGCTCTCACAGAACCCTGACGATGGGTCAGTTGATGGTGTAGCCTTGGCAGGCAGCCTCACTACCCAGCAACAAACTGATTGCAGGCAAGTCCTCAATCAGTTTAGACATATGTTTTCACTGACACCCAGTCAGACCACCTGGTGCACTCATGAAGTGGACACTGGGGACAGTCTGCCTATTAAAAACAAGATTTATAGGCAACCTGACCATGTCAGGGACTGTATCAGGACTGAAGTCCAGAAAATGTTGGAGTTGGGAGTAATTGAACCCTCAGATAGCCCTTGGGCTAGTCCAGTAGTCCTGGTACCGAAACCTCACACCAGTGGTGGGAAAAGAGAGATGAGGTTTTGTGTAGACTACAGGGGTCTCAATGCAGTCACTAGGACTGATGCCCATCCCATACCCAGGGCAGATGAGCTCATAGATACTTTGGCCTCTGCCAAATATCTCAGCACATTTGACCTAACAGCTGGCTACTGGCAGATCAGACTAGCTGATACTGCAAAGCCCAAAACAGCATTTTCAACCCCTAGTGGGCATTATCAATTTGTGGTAATGCCCTTTGGTCTGAAAAATGCACCTGCCACTTTCCAGAGGTTGGTGAACACAGTTCTCACAGGACTGGAAGCCTATAGTGCAGCTTATCTAGATGATATTGCTGTCTTTAGCTCCACCTGGGAGGATCACCTGGTCCACCTCAGGAATGTTTTACAGGCCCTGCAAAAGGCAGGCCTGACTATCAAGGCCACTAAGTGCCAGATAGGGCAGAGTCAGGTTGTGTACCTGGGCCACCTTGTGGGTGGAGGCCAGGTTCAACCTTTGCAGAGCAAGATCCAGACCATCATGGACTGGACTGCTCCCACTACCCAGACTCAGGTGAGAGCCTTCTTAGGCCTGACTGGGTACTATAGGAGATTTGTCAAGGGGTATGGATCAATAGTGACACCCTTGAATGACTTAACTTCTAAGAAAATGCCCAAAAGGTTCAGTGGACAGTTAGCTGTCAAAAGGCATTTGATGACCTCAAGCAGGCCATGTGCACTGCTCCAATTCTGCAGAGTCCTGATTACTCCAAGAAGTTCATTGTTCAAACAGATGCATCTGAATTGGGGGTAGGGGCTGTACTGTCACAATTGAATGAAGAAGGTCAGGATCAGCCAGTAGCTTTTATTAGCAGAAGGCTGACCCCTAGAGAGAAACGTTGGTCAGCCATAGAGAGGGAGGCCTTTGCTGTGGTCTGGGCTCTGAAGAAGTTGAGGCCATACTTGTTTGGTACCCACTTCCTGGTTCAGACAGACCATAAGCCCCTCTTATGGCTAAAACAAATGAAGGGTGAAAACCCCAAACTGCTTAGGTGGTCCATTTCCCTACAGGGGATGGACTTTACAGTGGAACATAGGCCTGGGAGTAACCATGCGAATGCAGATGGACTCTCTAGGTATTTCCACTTAGAACATGAAGACTTAACTGGGCAAGGTTAGTTTAATGTCCCTACGTTTGGGGGGGGTTGTGTAGGAGAGTAGGATCTGCTTCACATGGGTACCCCCACTTTTTGCTGATGCTTCACTGGTTTTCGACATTAGTCTGGCTGGGGCCCTGCTATTCAGAACCCCAGCCTAGCTGTTTCCTCTTTAAAAGGGTCTCCATGTGCCTTAGGCACATCACTGATTGGGATCTGGAGTGCCCTTATAAGTCCCTAGTATATGGTATACTATGTACCAAGGGCATAGGTACCTCAGAGGCCTGCCAGGGGCTGCAGCATATATTATGCCACCCCTGGAAGGCCATCCAAACTGACACCACAGGTCTGCTACTGCAGCCTGGGTAAGGTGGTGCATGCACCCCTTACTGTGGTATAGGTTACCTATATCACTAAAAGCATACACACATATAAACCTTAAAGTCACTCCTAAGGCAGGCCTTATCAATCCTAAAGGCAGAGTGCATGGTTCCTATGTGAGAGGGTGCCCCTGCATGAGCAGGGCCCCTCTGCAGCGTTCGGAGACCATCTCTGATGCTGTTTGTAGTGCAGCCTGACCATATACTCTTAAGCGCATTATATCCTCGCGGTAAAATGCCAACTTTGGAATGGCTGCACCTAAACATGTCGTGTTTGGTGTCAAACATCTTGGAATACTACCCCCCGCCAATCCTGGCGGCGGGGGTAGCATTCCACCCTTCTAGAGGAAAGGCATGTTAACTCTGACGAGTCCGGTAACTTCTTTCCAGAGCCCTGGCATCACAAAATGGATGCTGCTGCCACAGACACGAGTCTGGCCTCCTGCTGCTGGACGAAACTCCGGCAGGGGAGGCCTGGACAATAGGTTTCCTGTCCCAGGGAGGTGTGACCACCTCCCCAGACAGGACAATGTGTATTGGGGCTGGGCGGGAGCACTTTCGGGTGCTTTGAAGTCCTGAACTGGGGGCACATTTGGTGTCCCTGTGCATACCCCAGTTCAAACCGGATCAGGGGCTCGCAGCCCCTGCTTTGGCGCGAACTGGACAAAGGGAAAGGGGTGTAGCCACCCCTCTGCCCTGACCCACCCATAGGTGGGGCCACAGAGTAGTCCATCCCCTATTTTTAGAATAAAGGTAGGAACCCAGTCCTTAGGACTTTAGATTATACCTGGACGAAACTCTGACACGGAATCCTGGACCTTCGACGCTCTACGACAAGATTAGAGGACTGAAGAATCTCCCTTGGGGTCAAGGAGTGACTCCCCTGCTTGGCAGGCACCAAAGAAGCATCTGTCCGGTTCGCATTACTGAAGCTCCCGTCGGACGCCGAAGTCATCGCATCACCAGAGGTGGATTCTCAGACTTCCCCGAGGCTACCCTGAGTCCCCAGCAAAGCTGAGGCCCGTGGCTATCGTGGGTGACTTGAGACCGTGACCCCTGGACACCGAGCACACTTGCAAGTGCACCATCTTCTGGGTCTCCCAAGAAGTCGTGCTTTGGGCTCCGAGTAGCCCTAGCCTCCAGCACCACCTGCACCGAAGATCACTGGCCCCCACTCCACGAGTGTCCTGTAAGCCAGCTCCACGTGCGGCGTCACGAGGCTCCTTCGCGGTTGCTAGCCCGTTGGCTAGTAGCCCTTAACGAAGGCCAATCTTTTCTTTACTTGGCATCCTGGTTGCTCCAGGCCTGCCCTCACTTACCCTCGCTGGGTGAGTTCCCCAGACCTTGCTGGTCTGCATCATCGACGATCTACATCTTACTCGAGACTTGCCGTTGCCAAGGCTTGTTGGGTCCAATCCGGTCACCGACACCTCAGCACTCGACAGACATCGAGCAACAGCCCGAATCCTGCTCCTGGTCGCCGACAACGCCTCCCGGACCTCGTGGCTGAAGAGTCAAGACGACCGTCACCGCACCTGAAGCACTCGACATCGGTGGGCATCTGTCCATCGCCTTCCTGGTCACTGGCTAGTGACCCAGACTCTGTCCCCTCTGCTTTCAGGTTCTTCAGAACTCCGATCCACTCTTGGATCCACCCGGACACTTTTCTCCTGGTCGCCAGCAGCACTTTGCAGCAGATCGCCATACGAAACGACGACGAAACCCGACCCCGAAAGGCACCTATGCACCCGGCTTCCCTGGGTGAGGTAACACGAGTACTCCGGTGCTCCCGTGGGTAGAGACTCTTCAAAGTCCTAGATCTCAAAGGGTTTTGTCCTAGTCCTCTTTTAAGTGTCCCTTTCCTCTATTTTCCCGATCCCGACTTTCTCCATAGAAGTTAACGGCGTATCGCGGTTGTGTATTTACACTGCACGCGTCTCCCGTGGGTCCCCTGTGTCACTACCTTGGGTGGTTCCTTGTGGTCCAAGCACTTCTAGAGGCTCTAGGCCTAGTGTCTAGTTCAGTCGTGGTTCGCATACCACTTTATTGGTATATGGTTTGGTACGCCCCTAGGGCCCAAACGTGTATTTGTGCTATTACTGTGATTTAAGATCTTATAACTTATGTACTTGAACTCTAGCCTCATAAAGAGACTAGAGGGGTGTGTTTAGTAATAAATACATATATTTTGAATATATACCTGGTGTGGTGCTCTTTCATTTGGTCACTCAAGAGATTATAGACTGGTAAAACAAGCTGCTTTACATTCCTTCAAGACTTAGCCTGAAGGCTGCTCTCCATAGCTACCACTAGGATAGCTTTCAATAAGGTTGTCTTTAACCTACCTACCATAAGAGTCGATTTGGACTGGTGCAAGGTGCCCACTATAATTAGTGGACAGCATATGCCAGGCCAACTTCTCACAAGCTCTATAAGGCCGTCTCTCCGGTGCTGGCCCCGTTCCTCATGCGAATGTATGAGGAGAGTGTGGACCGAGGAATCCTGCCCGAAACAGAGAGACTAGCTAATATTGTGGTCATACATAAAAAGGGGAAACCACCGGAACAATGCGGTTCATATAGACCAATCTCTCTCCTCGACCCGGAGGCCAAGATCCTGGGCAAAATTCTGGCCCTCCGCCTCTCCCCCCACCTCCATAAATTAATTCACCCGGACCAATCCGGCTTTATGCCGGCTAGAAATACTGCACTCAATCTCCGTCGTATCTTTGGCGTGTTGGGCAGAGCCCCTACCATACAAGAGGACGCAGTGATTATGTCCTTAGACGCCAAAATGGCATTTGATATGATCGAATGGCCGTTTTTGTTCGCCGCACGAGAGGTATGGTTTCGGTCGGCAATTCCTGTCCTGGGTGCATCTGCTCTACGCCAAACCCCTAGCCCGCATTACGGTGAACGGTGGCAGATCAGCGATTTTTGAGGTGGGGAAGGGCACGAGGCAGGGCTGCCCTCTGTCACCGTTGTTGTTTGCCCTGGAGCCCTTGGCTCTATGGATAAGAGGTGACCCCCTTATTCGTGGTCTGCACTGGTCTCTGGAGTGGTCGGACAGAATTTCTCTGTATGCCGACGACATTCTCCTGTATCTGGCCAATCCCCAATCCTCGATTCACAGACTATTGCATATTTTCGCCCTCTTTCGGAAGTACTCCGGTTACACCATTAACTGGGACAAGTCATTGATTTATGTCCTCAGTGGAAAGCCCCCGCACCTTCCTGCGGGCTGCAGTGCCAACATAGTCATGGACGGCTTTCGCTATTTGGGCATTTATGTCACGAGGGACGCGGGCGTCTTCCATCAGAGCAATCTCCTGCCTCCTTTGCATCGCCTCCGGGCTGACGTGCAGCACTGGAAGACACTACCCCTTACTCTTCTGGGAAGAGCTGCCCTCTTCAAAATGATGGCACTTCCCTGTTTCCTTTATGCCCTGCAGAACACGCCGTACCCCGTCCCGGCCCACTATTTCCAGACGGTCGACTCCGAGATCCGCACGCTGCTATGGAATGGCGGCACGCCCCGAATTGCCCTGTCCAAACTTACACAAAGTTGGTATGACGGGGGTATTGCTCTCCCTGCGATTAAAGCGTATTACTGGACCTCGCAGTTAGTAGTCCTCAATCACTGTGCCCACCGTCCGCTCACGGATCCAGCATACAGGATGGACAGGCTTAATATGTCGGCGGGCAATTATCTATGGGCACTGTATGGAGGGCCCCGGCACTTACCCAACTACACTCCGACTTCTACCACTGTTTCAATCTGGCATGCGGCGACCGCCGCACTTGGTTGGAAGGGCAAAATTACGCGGGTTACTCCGCTGCCGCAATCGTACCAATTGGGCATGCTCTCGAGACAACCAGGGTTTGACAAGTGGGACCTGATTGGTCTCTCTACAGTGGGGGAACTGTGGACGAAGGGTGCGGTGGTCCCATTTAGTGAGTTACAAGCGCAATACCAACTGCAGGAAGGGGAAACGTTTCGATATCTGCAGGCACAAAGTGCATAATGTAAGACAATTCCCAAGGGCACCGATCTGCCCGTCTCCTCGCCTCTGGAAGATAGGCTTTTAGACGATTATCTCCCGGACAAGGCCATCTCTCTGATCTATCGCAAAATAATTAATAATACACCGGCAACTCTCGACAAACTACGCGCAAAATGGGGTGATGACGTGGGGGTCTTGCCTGACGAGGATTGGAGGGAGGCCCTGGCTTCTCCCCGGGAGGTGGCCATCCGTTCCCGCTTCAAGCTCATACAGCTTAAAATACTACACAGGGCCTATTACACCAGCTCAGCACTTGTCAAGATGGGACTTTCGAATTCCCCGCTCTGCCCCCGAGGCTGTGGTTCCGAGGGCACCTTCCCACACCAGTGGTGGGACTGTCCTGTCCTCCAACAGTATTGGAGTAGGGTTTTGTCCACCATGTCCCAAATATGCCATAAACCCATAGAATCCTCCCCTCGACTTTGTCTTTTAAACATCTGGGACGCCACTGACCTATCTCGAACTGAACAAACGTGGGTTTCACTGGGCTGTATAGTAGCAAAGCGCAATATCGCTAGAACATGGAAGGGGGGAGCCGCGCCCCAACACACGGACTGGGCGGCTGACATGGACTGGTGCATGCAGGCTGAAAGAGTGGTGTATGAGAGCAGGGGATGCCCAGGTAAATGGACTGAAATATGGGGCCCCTGGAACGAAAGTAGAGGTTTTCTGTGCACCCCCTTTGGTGAGGATTCCCCATTCAATGTTGACAATGAGACACCTTAAAGATTTTTAGGCAACCATGTGACGTAAATATCATCAATGTCGTCCCTTACCCATCTTATTGACTGTGTGTAATTTATGTTTATACCATGTGACTTGTTCATTTTGACAACTGCTCTTTTTGTATGTATGTTTCCTTTTTGTATTGTTTTCTGTTGTTTTTCAATAAAAAAGTTTTTTGTTTTTTTAAATGTCGTAGGGCCGACAAATACCATCACCCAAGATAACATCATGGGCAAAAGTGACCCAGCGGCAATGTCACAGTGGCACCCGGTGCAAGGAGCCCCCAGCACCTCCTACAAATGCAAAGGGTCTCTGGCTCAACCCAACTCTGAGGAGGGCAGGGGCGGCACCCAAGGAGAAACGGGGGCAGCAGAGTTTCTCCCGGTAACGGGGGTTCGAATTATTCGAGAGGTGTGCCCAGGACCAGGGCCTGCCCAGAGTGAACTTACCAACAACTTTCAACAACAAGAACCAGACTGGGAACAAGAGGCTATGGCTAACTATGATCCATCAGGACAAGCCCAAAGCAACGAGGTGGCAGGAAACAGAAGAGAAAAGGGAGGAACAAGCTAACTACCAACAAGAATGCTCTTATTAAGTCATATTTTCCGGCTTCGGCCACAGCTCAAAAAGGAGATCAATCTGTGTCAAGGGCAAGTAGGGCATTGACATCCCCACAGCTCTCGCAAACCTTGAAGATCCCCCATAACCAAGTAAGTGGTTCCATCTCGAAGACCTTCTCCACCCAGGGAAGCGGCACGAATGAGGAGCACATAGTGAAATCAAGCATGGCGGGAATTCAGTCCCCTCAGCCGACAACGACTCCGGCTATTCAAATGATCCACACGAATAACGTTTACCCAAGGGGCCCAAACTCGAACACCAGGACGGACAACCAGTCTACCGCTACTAGAGAAAACTCTAAGATGAGCCATATAGCAGATGCCCCAAACAGGGTAAGGGCAGATGAATCACCAACAATGATAAACTCCGGGATTAATGAAGAATTGCAAGCCTCAGGGGCCAACTACAGCAGCTCTCGACAGGAGGAATCAAAGATAATCTTGTTCATCCCGGAATTTAAATCAAAAGGGAGAGGCGATATCCTGAATAGAGGCAATATTTTGTGATTACTAACTTCCATCAGCAATCTGGCAGAAGTGGTCTCACGTGATCTGGAGTCTGTAGAATTTGAATCCCATAAACATCTGTCACAACAAGAGATATCAAAGACATCCTGGGCCACACAGGAAATAACAGAGAAAATAATGAGGGAGGAAGGCCAACTAAATGTCTGGTGGATTAGATAAAAACGCCAGGAAAAAATAGGGTATCCGGAACCTTTACTACACGAGCTCCAGTTACAAGATGGACGTAAGCTAGGTCACATGGGTGTCACAGGGAAAACCTACTCGGTACTTAAAGAAGCACGCAGCGCAGATCTAACATCTGGAACCCCAGGCTAGCAGGTGATAGCTACACGCTAAACAATTGGTCCTAGATATCTCGAACCATCAACTCCCGGTCCAGGAACACATGACAGGGCACGAATCAAGCCAAAAAAGGCTTCTAATTAAAACTCTGTTCATGGAATATCAATGGACTAGGGTCCAAAGCTCTGGATAAAGAACTCCTGCTCTATTTTCAAAAATTTGACCTTATCCTACTGCAAGAAACCTGGTTGGTTGAGCCGCTGCATCTGCAAGAATACAAGTCTTATCATCTTCCGGCCTGCAGGAAAGTCAAATTTGGACTTCCCAAAGGGAGGACTCTCAATTTATACCTCCATCAAGAGTATAAATACAGCCAAGGAACTACTCAATAAGGCAACAATAGCTAACGGCATACAAGCAATCAAGTTGGACATAGCATGTCTCATCGATAACCGGCAGTTAATACTTGTTAATATTTACCTCCACCCGCGGAATAAAAAAGCTGGCGCTAAATTGTTGGTTTCTGAGCTGTCGAGACTACTTGAAGAAGAGGCCTCCCCGAATCTCATAGCCTCGGGAGACTTCAACATGCTCCTAACAGGGCCTTACGAAAGAGATGAAATAGTGGAAGAGCAATTTCGGGCCTGGGAGATTCCACATCAGGAAGCTAGCAAGTGAGGTAAGCAAACCGGTTCTGCTAAGGAGCTTCTCAAGAATTTGGAAAATCTGAGCCTGATCGCGCTGAACGGGCGTTTCCCGGGATATTGTCCACCAGCAGTTACATTTCATAGTGTGTTATCAAACACAACAATTGACCATACCTTTACGTCAATCCTCCTGTTTAATAAAATAGTGGATTTCAGGATAGGTAGCTCAGACTATAGTGATCATCTACCACAAGAGCTTACTCTGGATGCTTATGGGACTGCACCCACCCAGCAACTGGTCGGTCTAGGCGCGGTGTTCACGGACAATTTAAGAAGAATTAAATGTAAAATACATAAGTTGGAGAACTTCCTGATCGAGGCAAAAACCTTGTGGGAGGAAAATAAGCAGGCGAACAAAGACATCCTTAAAAGTTGGGCTAAATTCACCGAAAGCCTTGGCACTCTCCACTCAAAAGAAGAAGGGACGGGTGCACTTGCAACAGTTATGGTTCAACACAGGCCTCACTCCACACCGTCTAGCACGCAAAGTCATCATCTAACAAGACTTCAATTAACGCAATTAAAGCGAATAAAGAAAGGAATAAACAGAGCAGTACAAAATCTTCGCCGGGTAGGGCCAGACGCCAATCTTCAAGACGAGCTAAGAACGTTAAAAACGAGCAAGAAGAAACTTATCTGGTCAGCACACCGCGAGACTGCAGAAACAGCATGGGCCAAAATCCTACATGATGTGAAAGCCAATAACAGCGCCAGGTTCTGGCATACAGTGAAGAGATTACAGAATCCAAGGGCTCTTGGAATAAACTCTCATATCACTGAAGAAGACTGGACAGAGTATCCATGGGACCACTTTAAAAGTGGGCAAACAAATAATATACACGAAGCTCTGGAGTTCAGCAGATCCAGCTTATGTCAACTAAAGCATGATGAAGAAACTAGCTATGGCTTCACGACTAAACGGATTATGAGCAGAATTCACAAGGGTAGAGCTGAGGGTGCACCTGGCCCCAATGGTATACCACCAATTTTGTATAAGCGAGACCCGGATTACTGGGCAGCCGCATTCCTGCCACTTTTTACACATATTATGGAGGTATAAAGAATACCAGATTCCTGGAAGGGATCTATCATCTCCCGATACATAAGAAAGGCAGCAAAAACAATGCTGAAAACTATAGATTAGTTGTATCAATAGACAATGATGCCAAATACTATGCGGGATTGCTGCTGGAAAAACTTTCGGAATGGGCATCCGAAACAGCATCTATTCCAATCAACCAATCCGGCTTCCAGAAATGCATGGGCACCTCGACAAACATATTGGCTTCATCACTCCTAATGGATGCCACGAAAAATATTAATAAACCGCTTTATGTTTGTTTCATAGACTATTCAGCTGCCTTCGACAACATCGACAGGAATAAACTCTGGTCAAAACTCTCTAAAATGAAAATTAACACCATACTTTTGAACCAGCTGATTTTACTCCACAGTGACACATGGATACAAATTAAGCTGGGTGCCGGAGACAGCTTATCACGGAGAATACCGACAACCAAGGGGCTGAAGCAGGGGTGCGTACTGGCGCTGATTCTGTTCAATCTGTTCATGGCAGATCTCTCGCCAGAATTGGACAAATGCAACCATCACGCCCCCAACCTCGGAGGCCTCTCCCTTTCGAACTTGCTCTACGCAGATGATCTTGCCCTGATCAGCCGCACCCCAATTGGCTTACAACACCTGATAGACACTACGAGCAACTTCTCCAGCAAGAATGGGATATGCATAAACTTGGGCAAAACTAAAGTGTTGGTCATAAATCAGAAAAAGAAACCACACTGTTTTCAATGGGAGTTGGAAGGTCTGAAACTCGAAATCGTGGAAGAATTTAAATATCTGGGCGTAATTTTAGACAACAAAAGCACGTTCCTTCCACAAAAAGCAACCATAAGAGGTAAAGGAACCTTAATAGCAGTCGCATTAAAAAACATTAAACAAAAAATAAGCGGTCCGAGCTTTACTCTCTTACTACAGGTAATCCGAGCGAAACTCCTCCCTACCATCACCTATGGGAGTGAGTGCCTCAGAGGGAGAGATGCCGGTATCCTGGATAGGATGGTATCAAAGGCAATGAGAATAATTTTTAATCTCCCACAGTACACTTCACCAGCCCAAATAAGACTAGAGTTTGGTCTACCGAAACAGCAAATAGCACGCAAGGGTGCCTACGCAAAATGTTGGCACAAAATAAAGGGAGCAGAGCCGGGGACACTAAATGCACATTTATGGAGCGAGCTGAACCGGAAAAAAGATAGTGCAGCTATGGCTTATTTAAAAGACTCAATTGACTGCTTGGCCTTAAAGGACCCCTGGGGTACCATCGGGGCCCATAAGAGCTTCAAGGAGCTTGTCAACAAAACAGTAAAAATTCTGTCTCTTGTAGAGGACAAAGCTGCACTTTCAGAAAGGGCACATGGATGGTTTGTCATCCAGAGCTACAACAGCTGCTCTCCCCAACCTTATCTAGGTGCTGGGTTTACAGGGCAAAAAAGGAAAAATTCCTGCATCTAAGGCTGGGTATTTTACCAACATTGTTGCATCTGCCCCCATGGAAACGGACTCCGTTAACAACATCGTGCAGATTATGCGGAGAGGCAAAGGAAGACATCTTACACCTCCAGTGTATATGTAAGAGCTTAGACAGGGAACGAAGATCTACGTTAAAGCCTGCCCTGAGAAGAACACAGATAAGAACATGCAGACGGGGAGTAAAGGCTTGCTTTGAAGGAGGGGATATCCGGCTGGCCTGCTGCCTGGTTCGTTTCTTGGGCGCGGCAGGAATAAAACTAAGGACGGCGGAGCAGGAACAAAGCTAATGTTTAGTCTCTAGCCGTACTTTCCCTGACAGGCAATAAGGCCATTTTAGCTCCACTTATAACACAATCATATAAGACAATGATCTGCAATCTCTGGTGATTTTAGACATCGCAGGGTCTCTCCTTTTTTAAACTTTTCTGATTTACAGAGCTACTTTCACGGCGAGAGTATAATTAGGTTTTAAATATTTCAGGATAATGAGTAAAAGCGCTTCAATTATTTTATTTAGAATAACCTGGTTTTAAACATTTTATGCTAATGGAGAAAAAAACACAAAAAAAACAGCACTTATTACTTTACCCAGAAGAATTTGGAAGCGTTAAATGGAGTTTTCCCTGGATGTACCCGACACATGATTTTGCAATGGTGGTCCGAGTATTTTACATGTACAAGACAGTAATGAATTAATTTTATGCTTTCTAATCTGCTGTATCTTTAACAAGTGATTTTATGCAATGGTTTTTATCAACTAAGCATATAATAAAATTTACTAATTTACTTACTGTACTTTTTTCACGACTTGTACTTTTTCATTAAATTTTACAGCATTCAGAGAGGTGCCGATACTTGTCCATTAAGCGGTGCAGCCTGCAGAGAGGCGCCGGTACTAGTTCAGTAAATAGTAAATAGTACAACTGACAGAGAGGTGCTGGAACTTAATCATAAAGCAGTAGAGCCTGCAGAAAGGAGCCAGTACTTGTTCATTACGTAGTACAGCATACAAGGAGGTGCCGGTACTTGTTCATAAGTATTACACCCTGCTGAGATGTGCATTCTTCATCAAGTAGTACAGCGTACAGAGAGGTGCCAGTGCTTGTTCATTAAGTAGTGCAGCCTGCAGAGAGGTGCCAGTGCTTGTTCATTAAGTAGTGCAGCCTGCAGAGAGGTGCCAGTGCTTGTTTATTAAGCAGTACAGCGTACAGAGAGGTGCCAGTGCTTGTTCATTAAGTAGTGCAGCCTGCAGAGAGGTGCCAGTGCTTGTTCATTAAGTAGTACAGCCTGCAGAGAGGTGCCGGTACTTGTTCTTTAAGTAGTGCAGCCTGCAGAGAGGTGCCAGTGCTTGTTCTTTAAGTAGAACAGCCTACAGAGAGGTGCTGGTACTTCTTTATTAAGTAATACAGCATAAAGAGAAGTGCCGGTAGCTCTTCATAAGTTGTACAACCTGCAAAGAGGTGCTTGTTCTTGTTTATTAAGTAGTATTGCAAACAGAGGTGTGCCTCTACTTGTTCATAAAGCAGTACAGCCTACAGAGAGGTGCCGGTACTTGTTCATTCAGTAGTAGAACCTGAAGAGAAGTGTTGGCACTTGCTCAGTATGTAACACTGCTTATAGAGAGGTGCCTCTACTTCTCCATCCAATAGTACAGACTGCAGAGAGATGTTGGTACTTGTCTATCATAGCCTTATAGCCCGCCGTAGCGGGCTATACCGGCTATTAAAGGCCCGCTCCCACGTTAAAGGCCCGAGCCGAAGGCGAGGGACATTAACACGGGACCGGGACTTTAATAGCCGGTATAGCCCTGCTACGAAGGGCTATAAGGCTATTAGAACATTCTGACACAAGAGGGCAGAATGTTCTAACAAATAAAGCAAAGGCTTCTCGAAGCTCGAGGGGATTTAAATACCCTCGAGCTCCGAGAGGCCTTTGTAAAACATTGGAATGTTGCTCTCCGGGCCTTTACCGGCCCGTAGAAGCAGGGAGCACTCCATTGTCTACAATGGAGCTCCCAACATTCCAATGTTCTAATATAGCCTTATAGCCCGCCGTAGCGGGCTATACCGGCTATTAAATGCCCGCTCCCGCGTTAAAGGCCCGAGCCGAAGGGAAGGGACTTTAACAAGGGACCGGGACTTTAATTGCCGGTATAGCCCTGCTACAAGGGCTATAAGGCTATTAGAACATTCTGCCACTGGAGGGCAGAATGTTCTAACAAATAAAACAAAGGCTTCTCGTAGCTCGAGGGGATTTAAATACCCTCGAGCTCCGAGAGGCCTTTGTAAAACATCGGAATGTTGCTCTGCGGGCCTTTACCGGCCCGTAGAAGCATGGAGCACTCCATTATCTACAATGGAGCTCCTAACATTCCAATGTTCTAATATAGCCTTATAGTTTGCCGTAGCGGGCTATACCGGCTATTAAAGGCCCGCTCCCGCATTAAAGGCCCGAGCCGAAGGCAAGGGACTTTATCAAGGGAGCGGGACTTTAATAGCCGGTATAGCCCTGCTACGAAGGGCTATCAGGCTATTAGAACATTCTGCCACTAGAGGGCAGAATGTTCTAACAAATAAAACAAAGGCTTCACGGAGCCCGAGGGGATTGAAATCCCCTCGAGCTCCGAGAGGCCTTTGTAAAACATTGGAGTGTTGCTCTGCGGGCCTTTACCGGCCCGTAGAAGCAGGGAGCACTCCATTGTCTTCAATGGAGCTCCCAACATTCCAATGTTCTAATAAGTCATACAGCCTGCAGAGAGGTGCCGGTACTTGTTCATTAAATAGTACAGCAGCCTTCAGAGAGGTGCCCGTACTTGTTCCTTACGTAGTACAGCTTACAGAGAGGTGCCGGTCCTTCTTCATTCAGTTTTACAGCCTGCAGAGAGGTATTGGTGCTAGTTCATTAAGTAGCACAGCGTACAGAGAAGTGCTGTACTAGTTCATTAAGTAGCACAGCCTTAAGAGAGAAGCAGGTTGCTCATTCAGTAGAACAGCCTACAGAGAGGTGCCGGTACTTGTTCATTACTCAGTACAGCCTGCAGAGAGATGCCGGTACTTGTTCATGAAGCAGTACAGCCTGAAGAGAGGTGCCGGTACTTGTTCATGAAGCAGTACAGCCTGAAGAGAGGTGCCGGTACTTGTTCATTACTCAGTACAGCCTGAAGAGAGGTGCCGGTACTTGTTCATTACTCAGTACAGCCTGAAGAGAGGCACCGGTACATGTTCATGAAGCAGTACAGCCTGAAGAGAGGCACCGGTACATGTTCATGAAGCAGTACAGTCTGAAGAAAGGTGCCGGGACTTGTTCATTACTCAGTACAGCCTGAAGAGAGGTGTCGGTACTTGTTCATTACTCAGTACAGCGTACAGAGAGGTGCCGGTACATGTTCATGAAGCAGTACAGCCTGCAGAGAGGTGCCGGTACTTGTTCATTACTCAGTACAGCCTGCAGAGAGATGCCGGTACTTGTTCATGAAGCAGTACAGCCTGAAGAGAGGCGCCGGTACTTGTTCATGAAGCAGTACAGCCTGCAGAGAGGTGTCAGTACTTGTTCATGAAGCAGTACAGCCTGCAGAGAGGTGCCGGTACATGTTCATGAAGCAGTACAGCCTGCAGAGAGGTGTCAGTACTTGTTCATGAAGCAGTACAGCCTGCAGAGAGGTGCCGGTACATGTTCATGAAGCAGTACAGCCTGCAGAGAGGTGTCAGTACTTGTTCATGAAGCAGTACAGCCTGCAGAGAGGTGCCGGTACTTGTTCATGAAGCAGTACAGCCTGCAGAGAGGTGCCGGTACTTGTTCATGAAGCAGTACAGCCTGCAGAGAGGTGCCGGTACTTGTTCATGAAGCAGTACAGCCTGCAGAGAGGTGTCAGTACTTGTTCATGAAGCAGTACAGCCTGCAGAGAGGTGCCGGTACTTGTTCATGAAGCAGTACAGCCTGCAGAGAGATGCCGGTACTTGTTCATGAAGCAGTACAGCCTGCAGAGAGGTGCCGATACTTGTTCATGAAGCAGTACAGCCTGCAGAGAGATGCCGGTACTTGTTCATGAAGCAGTACAGCCTGCAGAGAGGTGCCGATACTTGTTCATGAAGCAGTACAGCCTGCAGAGAGATGCCGGTACTTGTTCATGAAGCAGTACAGCCTGAAGGGAGGTGCCGGTACTTGTTCATTACTCAGTACAGCCTGCAGAGAGATGCCGGTACTTGTTCATGAAGCAGTACAGCCTGCAGAGAGGTATCAGTACTTGTTCATGAAGCAGTACAGCCTGAAGGGAGGTGCCGGTACTTGTTCATTACTCAGTACAGCCTGCAGAGAGGTGCCGGTACTTGTTCATTACTCAGTACAGCCTGCAGAGAGGTGCCGGTACATGTTCATGAAGCAGTACAGCCTGCAGAGAGGTGTCAGTACTTGTTCATGAAGCAGTACAGCCTGAAGAGAGGTGTCAGTACTTGTTCATGAAGCAGTACAGCCTGCAGAGAGACGCCAGTACTTGTTCATGAAGCAGTACAGCCTGAAGAGAGGTATCAGTACTTGTTCATTACTCAGTACAGCCTGCAGAGAGGCGCCAGTACTTGTTCATTACTCAGTACAGCCTGCAGAGAGGCGCCAGTACTTGTTCATTACTCATTACAGCCTGAAGAGAGGTGCCGGTACATGTTCATGAAGCAGTACAGCCTGAAGAGAGGCGCCGGTACTTGTTCAAGAAGCAGTACAGCCTGCAGAGAGGTATCAGTACTTGTTCATTACTCAGTACAGCCTGCAGAGAGGCGCCAGTACTTGTTCATTACTCAGTACAGCCTGCAGAGAGGCGCCAGTACTTGTTCATTACTCATTACAGCCTGAAGAGAGGTGCCGGTACATGTTCATGAAGCAGTACAGCCTGCAGAGAGGCACCGGTACTTGTTCATGAAGCAGTACAGCCTGCAGAGAGGTGCCGGTACTTGTTCATTACTCAGTACAGCCTGAAGAGAGGCGCCAGTACTTGTTCATTACTCAGTACAGCCTGAAGAGAGGTGCCGGTACTTGTTCATTACTCAGTACAGCCTGAAGAGAGGTGCCGGTACTTGTTCATGAAGCAGTACAGGCTGCAGAGAGGTGCCGGTACTTGTTCATTACTCAGTACAGCCTGAAGAGAGGCGCCGGTACTTATTCATGAAGCAGTACAGCCTGCAGAGAGGCGCCAGTACTTGTTCATTACTCAGTACAGCCTGAAGAGAGGTGCCGGTACTTGTTCATTACTCAGTACAGCCTGAAGAGAGGTGCCGGTACTTGTTCATGAAGCAGTACAGCCTGCAGAGAGGCGCCGGTACTTGTTCATGAAGCAGTACAGCCTGCAGAGAGGCGCCAGTACTTGTTCATTACTCAGTACAGCCTGAAGAGAGGTGCCGGTACTTGTTCATTACTCAGTACAGCCTGAAGAGAGGTGCCGGTACTTGTTCATGAAGCAGTACAGGCTGCAGAGAGATGCCGGTACTTATTCATGAAGCAGTACAGCCTGAAGAGAGGTGCCGGTACTTGTTCATTACTCAGTACAGCCTGCAGAGAGGTGCCGGTACTTGTTCATGAAGCAGTACAGGCTGCAGAGAGGTGTCAGTACTTGTTCATTACTCAGTACAGCCTGCAGAGAGGTGCCGGTACTTGTTCATTACTCAGTACAGCCTGCAGAGAGGTGCCGGTACTTGTTCATTACTCAGTACAGCCTGAAGAGAGGTGCCGGTACTTGTTTATTACTCAGTACAGCCTGAAGAGAGGTGCCGGTACTTGTTCATTACTCAGTACAGCCTGAAGAGAGGTGCCGGTACTTATATGAAGCAGTACAGCCTGCAGAGAGGCGCCGGTACTTGTTCAATACTCAGTACAGCCTGAAGAGAGGTGCCGGTACTTGTTCATGAAGCAGTACAGCTTACAGAGAGGTGCCGGTACTTGTTCATGAAGCAGTACAGCCTGAAGAGAGGTGCCGGTACTTGTTCATGAAGCAGTACAGCCTGCAGAGAGGTGTCAGTACTTGTTCATTACTCAGTACAGCCTGAAGAGAGGTGCCGGTACTTGTTCATTACTCAGTACAGCCTGCAGAGAGGTGCCGGTACTTGTTCATGAAGCAGTACAGCCTGAAGAGAGGTGCCGGTACTTGTTCATGAAGCAGTACAGCCTGAAGAGAGGTGCCGGTACTTGTTCATGAAGCAGTACAGCCTGCAGAGAGGTGTCAGTACTTGTTCATGAAGCAGTACAGCCTGAAGAGAGGTGCCGGTACTTGTTCATGAAGCAGTACAGCCTGAAGAGAGGTGCCGGTACTTGTTCATGAAGCAGTACAGCCTGCAGAGAGGTGTCAGTACTTGTTCATGAAGCAGTACAGCCTGCAGAGAGGTGCCGGTACTTGTTCATTACTCAGTACAGCCTGAAGAGAGGTGCCGGTACATGTTCATGAAGCAGTACAGCCTGAAGAGAGATGCCGGTACTTGTTCATGAAGCAGTACAGCCTGCAGAGAGATGCCGGTACTTGTTCATTACGTAGTACAGCCTGCAGAGAGGTGTCAGTACTTGTTCATTACTCAGTACAGCCTGCAGAGAGGTGCCGGTACTTGTTCATTACTCAGTACAGCCTGAAGAGAGGTGCCGGTACTTGTTCATTACTCAGTACAGCCTGAAGAGAGGTGCCGGTACTTGTTCATTACGTAGTACAGCCTGCAGAGAGGTGTCAGTACTTGTTCATTACTCAGTACAGCCTGCAGAGAGGTGCCGGTACTTGTTCATTACTCAGTACAGCCTGAAGAGAGGTGCCGGTACTTGTTCATTACTCAGTACAGCCTGAAGAGAGGTGCCGGTACTTGTTCATGAAGCAGTACAGTCTGAAGAGATATGCCGGTACTTGTTCATGAAGCAGTACAGCCTGCAGAGAGGTGCAGGTACTTGTTCATGAAGCAGTACAGCCTGCAGAGAGGTGCCGGTACTTGTTCATGAAGCAGTACAGCCTGAAGGGAGGTGCCGGTACTTGTTCATTACTCAGTACAGCCTGAAGAGAGATGCCGGTACTTGTTCATTACTCAGTACAGCCTGAAGAGAGATGCCGGTACTTGTTCATGAAGCAGTACAGCCTGAAGGGAGGTGCCGGTACTTGTTCATTACTCAGTACAGCCTGAAGAGAGATGCCGGTACTTGTTCATGAAGCAGTACAGCTTACAGAGAGATGCCGGTACTTGTTCATGAAGCAGTACAGCCTGCAGAGAGTTGTCGGTACTTGTTCATTACTCAGTACAGCCTGCAGAGAGGTGCCAGTACTTGTTCAATACATAGCACAGCCTGCAGAGAGGCGCCGATACTTGTTCATTAAACAGTACAGCCTGAAGAGAGGTGCCGGTACTTGTTCATTACTCAGTACAGCCTGCAGAGAGGTGCCAGTACATGTTCATGAAGCAGTACAGCCTGCAGAGAGGTGTCAGTATTTGTTCATGAAGCAGTACAGCCTGCAGAGAGGTGCCGGTACTTGTTCATTACTCAGTACAGCCTGCAGAGAGGCGCCGGTACTTGTTCATGAAGCAGTACAGCCTGAAGAGAGGTGCCGGTACTTGTTCATTACTCAGTACAGCCTGCAGAGAGGTGCCGGTACTTGTTCATTACTCAGTACAGCCTGAAGAGAGGTGCCGGTACTTGTTCATTACTCAGTACAGCCTGAAGAGAGGCGCCGGTACTTGTTCATTACTCAGTACAGCCTGAAGAGAGGTGCCGGTACTTGTTCATGAAGCAGTACAGCCTGCAGAGAGGTGCCGGTACTTGTTCATTACTCAGTACAGCCTGAAGAGAGGTGCCGGTACTTGTTCATTACTCAGTACAGCCTGAAGAGAGGTGCCGGTACTTGTTCATTACTCAGTACAGCCTGAAGAGAGGCGCCGGTACTTGTTCATTACTCAGTACAGCCTGAAGAGAGGCACCGGTACTTGTTCATTACTCAGTACAGCCTGAAGAGAGGCACCGGTACTTGTTCATTACTCAGTACAGCCTGAAGAGAGGTGCCGGTACTTGTTCATGAAGCAGTACAGGCTGCAGAGAGGTGCCGGTACTTGTTCATGAAGCAGTACAGCCTGAAGAGAGGTGTCAGTACTTGTTCATGAAGCAGTACAGCCTGAAGAGAGATGCCGGTACTTGTTCATTACTCAGTACAGCCTGAAGAGAGGCACCGGTACATGTTCATGAAGCAGTACAGCCTGAAGAGAGGCACCGGTACATGTTCATGAAGCAGTACAGTCTGAAGAGAGGTGCCGGGACTTGTTCATTACTCAGTACAGCCTGAAGAGAGGTGTCGGTACTTGTTCATTACTCAGTACAGCGTACAGAGAGGTGCCGGTACATGTTCATGAAGCAGTACAGCCTGCAGAGAGGTGCCGGTACTTGTTCATGAAGCAGTACAGCCTGAAGAGAGGTGCCGGTACTTGTTCATGAAGCAGTACAGCCTGAAGAGAGGTGCCGGTACTTGTTCATTACTCAGTACAGCCTGCAGAGAGGTGCCGGTACTTGTTCATGAAGCAGTACAGCCTGAAGAGAGATGCCGGTACTTGTTCATGAAGCAGTACAGCCTGAAGAGAGGTGCCAGTACTTGTTCATTACTCAGTACAGCCTGAAGAGAGGCGCCGGTACTTGTTCATGAAGCAGTACAGCCTGCAGAGAGGTGCCGGTACTTGTTCATTACTCAGTACAGCCTGAAGAGAGGTGCCGGTACTTGTTCATTACTCAGTACAGCCTGAAGAGAGGTGCCGGTACTTGTTCATGAAGCAGTACAGCCTGCAGAGAGGTGCCGGTACTTGTTCATGAAGCAGTACAGCCTGCAGAGAGGTGCCGGTACTTGTTCATGAAGCAGTACAGCCTGAAGAGAGGCGCCGGTACTTGTTCATTACTCAGTACAGCCTGAAGAGAGGTGCCAGTACTTGTTCATGAAGCAGTACAGCCTGCAGAGAGGTGCCGGTACTTGTTCATGAAGCAGTACAGGCTGCAGAGAGGTGCCGGTACTTGTTCATGAAGCAGTACAGCCTGCAGAGAGACGCCAGTACTTGTTCATGAAGCAGTACAGCCTGCAGAGAGGCGCCGGTACTTGTTCATGAAGCAGTACAGCCTGCAGAGAGGTGTCAGTACTTGTTCATGAAGCAGTACAGCCTGCAGAGAGGTGCCGGTACTTGTTCATGAAGCAGTACAGCCTGAAGAGAGATGCCGGTACTTGTTCATGAAGCAGTACAGGCTGCAGAGAGGTGCCGGTACTTGTTCATGAAGCAGTACAGCCTGCAGAGAGACGCCAGTACTTGTTCATGAAGCAGTACAGCCTGCAGAGAGGCGCCGGTACTTGTTCATTACTCAGTACAGCCTGCAGAGAGATGCCGGTACTTGTTCATTACTCAGTACAGCCTGAAGAGAGGCGCCGGTACTTGTTCATTACTCAGTACAGCCTGCAGAGAGATGCCGGTACTTGTTCATGAAGCAGTACAGCCTGAAGAGAGGTGCCGGTACTTGTTCATGAAGCAGTACAGCCTGAAGAGAGGTGCCGGTACTTGTTCATTACTCAGTACAGCCTGCAGAGAGGTGCCGGTACTTGTTCATGAAGCAGTACAGCCTGAAGAGAGGTGCCGGTACTTGTTCATGAAGCAGTACAGCCTGAAGAGAGGCGCCGGTACTTGTTCATTACTCAGTACAGCCTGAAGAGAGGTGCCGGTACTTGTTCATGAAGCAGTACAGCCTGAAGAGAGGTGCCAGTACTTGTTCATGAAGCAGTACAGCCTGAAGAGAGGTGCCGGTACTTGTTCATGAAGCAGTACAGCCTGCAGAGAGACGCCAGTACTTGTTCATGAAGCAGTACAGCCTGAAGAGAGGTGCCGGTACTTGTTCATGAAGCAGTACAGCCTGAAGAGAGGTGCCAGTACTTGTTCATGAAGCAGTACAGCCTGCAGAGAGGCGCCGATACTTGTTCATTAGTTAGTACAGCCTGCAGAGAGGCGCCGATACTTGTTCATTAGTTAGTACAGCCTGCAGAGAGGCGCCGGTACTTGTTCATTACTCAGTACAGGCTGCAGAGAGGTGCCGGTACTTGTTCATTACTCAGTACAGCCTGCAGAGAGGTGCCGGTACTTGTTCATGAAGCAGTACAGCCTGAAGAGAGGTGCCGGTACTTGTTCATGAAGCAGTACAGCCTGAAGAGAGGCGCCGGTACTTGTTCATTACTCAGTACAGCCTGAAGAGAGGCACCGGTACTTGTTCATGAAGCAGTACAGCCTGAAGAGAGGTGCCGGTACTTGTTCATGAAGCAGTACAGCCTGCAGAGAGGCGCCGATACTTGTTCATTAGTTAGTACAGCCTGCAGAGAGGCGCCGATACTTGTTCATTAGTTAGTACAGCCTGCAGAGAGGCGCCGATACTTGTTCATGAAGCAGTACAGCCTGAAGAGAGGCACCGGTACTTGTTCATTACTCAGTACAGCCTGAAGAGAGGTGCCAGTACTTGTTCATGAAGCAGTACAGGCTGCAGAGAGGTGCCGGTACTTGTTCATGAAGCAGTACAGCCTGAAGAGAGGTGCCAGTACTTGTTCATGAAGCAGTACAGCCTGCAGAGAGGTGCCGGTACTTGTTCATTACTCAGTACAGCCTGCAGAGAGGTGCCGGTACTTGTTCATGAAGCAGTACAGCCTGAAGAGAGGTGCCGGTACTTGTTCATGAAGCAGTACAGCCTGAAGAGAGGTGCCAGTACTTGTTCATGAAGCAGTACAGCCTGAAGAGAGATGCCGGTACTTGTTCATGAAGCAGTACAGCCTGAAGAGAGGCACTGGTACATGTTCATGAAGCAGTACAGCCTGAAGAGAGGTGCCAGTACTTGTTCATGAAGCAGTACAGCCTGAAGAGAGGTGCCAGTACTTGTTCATGAAGCAGTACAGCCTGCAGAGAGGTGCCGGTACTTGTTCATTACTCAGTACAGCCTGAAGAGAGGTGCCGGTACTTGTTCATTACTCAGTACAGCCTGAAGAGAGGTGCCGGTACATGTTCATGAAGCAGTACAGCCTGAAGAGAGGTGCCGGTACTTGTTCATGAAGCAGTACAGCCTGCAGAGAGGTGCCAGTACTTGTTCATTAGTTAGTACAGCCTGCAGAGAGGCGCCGGTACTTGTTCATGAAGCAGTACAGCCTGCAGAGAGGTGCCGGTACTTGTTCATGAAGCAGTACAGCCTGAAGAGAGGTGCCGGTACTTGTTCATTACTCAGTACAGCCTGAAGAGAGGTGCCGGTACTTGTTCATTACTCAGTACAGGCTGCAGAGAGGTGCCGGTACTTGTTCATGAAGCAGTACAGCCTGAAGAGAGGTGCCGGTACTTGTTCATGAAGCAGTACAGCCTGAAGAGAGGTGCCAGTACTTGTTCATGAAGCAGTACAGCCTGCAGAGAGGTGCCGGTACTTGTTCATTACTCAGTACAGCCTGAAGAGAGGTGCCGGTACTTGTTCATTACTCAGTACAGCCTGAAGAGAGGTGCCGGTACATGTTCATGAAGCAGTACAGCCTGAAGAGAGGTGCCGGTACTTGTTCATGAAGCAGTACAGCCTGCAGAGAGGTGCCAGTACTTGTTCATTAGTTAGTACAGCCTGCAGAGAGGCGCCGGTACTTGTTCATGAAGCAGTACAGCCTGCAGAGAGGTGCCGGTACTTGTTCATGAAGCAGTACAGCCTGAAGAGAGGTGCCGGTACTTGTTCATTACTCAGTACAGCCTGAAGAGAGGTGCCGGTACTTGTTCATTACTCAGTACAGCCTGAAGAGAGGCACCGGTACATGTTCATGAAGCAGTACAGCCTGAAGAGAGGCACCGGTACATGTTCATGAAGCAGTACAGTCTGAAGAGAGGTGCCGGGACTTGTTCATTACTCAGTACAGCCTGAAGAGAGGTGCCGGTACTTGTTCATTACTCAGTACAGCCTGAAGAGAGGTGCCGGTACTTGTTCATGAAGCAGTACAGCCTGCAGAGAGGTGCCGGTACTTGTTCATTACTCAGTACAGCCTGAAGAGAGATGCCGGTACTTGTTCATGAAGCAGTACAGCCTGCAGAGAGGTGTCAGTACTTGTTCATTACTCAGTACAGCCTGCAGAGAGGTGCTGGTACTTGTTCATTACTCAGTACAGCCTGAAGAGAGGTGCCGGTACTTGTTCATTACTCAGTACAGCCTGCAGAGAGGCACCGGTACTTGTTCATTACTCAGTACAGCCTGCAGAGAGATGCCGGTACTTGTTCATGAAGCAGTACAGCCTGAAGAGAGGTGCCGGTACTTGTTCATGAAGCAGTACAGCCTGAAGAGAGGCGCCGGTACTTGTTCATGAAGCAGTACAGCCTGAAGAGAGGTGCCGGTACTTGTTCATTACTCAGTACAGCCTGAAGAGAGGCACCGGTACATGTTCATGAAGCAGTACAGCCTGAAGAGAGGCACCGGTACATGTTCATGAAGCAGTACAGTCTGAAGAGAGGTGCCGGGACTTGTTCATTACTCATTACAGCCTGAAGAGAGGTGTCGGTACTTGTTCATTACTCAGTACAGCGTACAGAGAGGTGCCGGTACATGTTCATGAAGCAGTACAGCCTGCAGAGAGGTGCCGGTACTTGTTCATTACTCAGTACAGCCTGCAGAGAGATGCCGGTACTTGTTCATGAAGCAGTACAGCCTGAAGAGAGGCGCCGGTACTTGTTCATGAAGCAGTACAGCCTGAAGAGAGGCGCCGGTACTTGTTCATGAAGCAGTACAGCCTGCAGAGAGGTGCCGGTACATGTTCATGAAGCAGTACAGCCTGCAGAGAGGTGTCAGTACTTGTTCATGAAGCAGTACAGCCTGCAGAGAGGTGCCGGTACTTGTTCATTACTCAGTACAGCCTGCAGAGAGGTGCCGGTACTTGTTCATGAAGCAGTACAGCCTGCAGAGAGGTGCCGGTACTTGTTCATGAAGCAGTACAGCCTGCAGAGAGGTGTCAGTACTTGTTCATGAAGCAGTACAGCCTGCAGAGAGGTGCCGGTACTTGTTCATGAAGCAGTACAGCCTGCAGAGAGATGCCGGTACTTGTTCATGAAGCAGTACAGCCTGCAGAGAGGTGCCGATACTTGTTCATGAAGCAGTACAGCCTGCAGAGAGATGCCGGTACTTGTTCATGAAGCAGTACAGCCTGAAGGGAGGTGCCGGTACTTGTTCATTACTCAGTACAGCCTGCAGAGAGATGCCGGTACTTGTTCATGAAGCAGTACAGCCTGCAGAGAGGTATCAGTACTTGTTCATGAAGCAGTACAGCCTGAAGGGAGGTGCCGGTACTTGTTCATTACTCAGTACAGCCTGCAGAGAGGTGCCGGTACTTGTTCATTACTCAGTACAGCCTGCAGAGAGGTGCCGGTACATGTTCATGAAGCAGTACAGCCTGCAGAGAGGTGTCAGTACTTGTTCATGAAGCAGTACAGCCTGAAGAGAGGTGTCAGTACTTGTTCATGAAGCAGTACAGGCTGCAGAGAGGTGCCGGTACTTGTTCATGAAGCAGTACAGCCTGCAGAGAGACGCCAGTACTTGTTCATGAAGCAGTACAGCCTGAAGAGAGGTATCAGTACTTGTTCATTACTCAGTACAGCCTGCAGAGAGGCGCCAGTACTTGTTCATTACTCAGTACAGCCTGCAGAGAGGCGCCAGTACTTGTTCATTACTCATTACAGCCTGAAGAGAGGTGCCGGTACATGTTCATGAAGCAGTACAGCCTGAAGAGAGGCGCCGGTACTTGTTCAAGAAGCAGTACAGCCTGCAGAGAGGTATCAGTACTTGTTCATTACTCAGTACAGCCTGCAGAGAGGCGCCAGTACTTGTTCATTACTCAGTACAGCCTGCAGAGAGGCGCCAGTACTTGTTCATTACTCATTACAGCCTGAAGAGAGGTGCCGGTACATGTTCATGAAGCAGTACAGCCTGCAGAGAGGCACCGGTACTTGTTCATGAAGCAGTACAGCCTGCAGAGAGGTGCCGGTACTTGTTCATTACTCAGTACAGCCTGAAGAGAGGCGCCAGTACTTGTTCATTACTCAGTACAGCCTGAAGAGAGGTGCCGGTACTTGTTCATTACTCAGTACAGCCTGAAGAGAGGTGCCGGTACTTGTTCATGAAGCAGTACAGGCTGCAGACAGATGCCGGTACTTATTCATGAAGCAGTACAGCCTGAAGAGAGGTGCCGGTACTTGTTCATTACTCAGTACAGCCTGCAGAGAGGTGCCGGTACTTGTTCATGAAGCAGTACAGGCTGCAGAGAGGTGTCAGTACTTGTTCATTACTCAGTACAGCCTGCAGAGAGGTGCCGGTACTTGTTCATTACTCAGTACAGCCTGCAGAGAGGTGCCGGTACTTGTTCATTACTCAGTACAGCCTGAAGAGAGGTGCCGGTACTTGTTCATTACTCAGTACAGCCTGAAGAGAGGTGCCGGTACTTGTTCATTACTCAGTACAGCCTGAAGAGAGGTGCCGGTACTTGTTCATTACTCAGTACAGCCTGAAGAGAGGTGCCGGTACTTGTTTATTACTCAGTACAGCCTGAAGAGAGGTGCCGGTACTTGTTCATTACTCAGTACAGCCTGAAGAGAGGTGCCGGTACTTATATGAAGCAGTACAGCCTGCAGAGAGGCGCCGGTACTTGTTCAATACTCAGTACAGCCTGAAGAGAGGTGCCGGTACTTGTTCATGAAGCAGTACAGCTTACAGAGAGGTGCCGGTACTTGTTCATGAAGCAGTACAGCCTGAAGAGAGGTGCCGGTACTTGTTCATTACTCAGTACAGCCTGCAGAGAGGTGCCGGTACTTGTTCATGAAGCAGTACAGCCTGAAGAGAGGTGCCGGTACTTGTTCATGAAGCAGTACAGCCTGAAGAGAGGTGCCGGTACTTGTTCATGAAGCAGTACAGCCTGCAGAGAGGTGTCAGTACTTGTTCATGAAGCAGTACAGCCTGAAGAGAGGTGCCGGTACTTGTTCATGAAGCAGTACAGCCTGCAGAGAGGTGTCAGTACTTGTTCATGAAGCAGTACAGCCTGCAGAGAGGTGCCGGTACTTGTTCATTACTCAGTACAGCCTGAAGAGAGGTGCCGGTACATGTTCATGAAGCAGTACAGCCTGAAGAGAGATGCCGGTACTTGTTCATGAAGCAGTACAGCCTGCAGAGAGATGCCGGTACTTGTTCATTACGTAGTACAGCCTGCAGAGAGGTGCCAGTACTTGTTCATAGAGCAGTACAGCCTGAAGAGAGGTGTCAGTACTTGTTCATTACTCAGTACAGCCTGCAGAGAGGTGCCGGTACTTGTTCATTACTCAGTACAGCCTGAAGAGAGGTGCCGGTACTTGTTCATTACTCAGTACAGCCTGAAGAGAGGTGCCGGTACTTGTTCATGAAGCAGTACAGTCTGAAGAGAGATGCCGGTACTTGTTCATGAAGCAGTACAGCCTGCAGAGAGGTGCAGGTACTTGTTCATGAAGCAGTACAGCCTGCAGAGAGGTGCCGGTACTTGTTCATGAAGCAGTACAGCCTGAAGGGAGGTGCCGGTACTTGTTCATTACTCAGTACAGCCTGAAGAGAGATGCCGGTACTTGTTCATTACTCAGTACAGCCTGAAGAGAGATGCCGGTACTTGTTCATGAAGCAGTACAGCCTGAAGGGAGGTGCCGGTACTTGTTCATTACTCAGTACAGCCTGAAGAGAGATGCCGGTACTTGTTCATGAAGCAGTACAGCTTACAGAGAGATGCCGGTACTTGTTCATGAAGCAGTACAGCCTGCAGAGAGGTGTCGGTACTTGTTCATTACTCAGTACAGCCTGCAGAGAGGTGCCAGTACTTGTTCAATACATAGCACAGCCTGCAGAGAGGCGCCGATACTTGTTCATTAAACAGTACAGCCTGAAGAGAGGTGCCGGTACTTGTTCATTACTCAGTACAGCCTGCAGAGAGGTGCCAGTACATGTTCATGAAGCAGTACAGCCTGCAGAGAGGTGTCAGTATTTGTTCATGAAGCAGTACAGCCTGCAGAGAGGTGCCGGTACTTGTTCATTACTCAGTACAGCCTGCAGAGAGGCGCCGGTACTTGTTCATGAAGCAGTACAGCCTGAAGAGAGGTGCCGGTACTTGTTCATTACTCAGTACAGCCTGCAGAGAGGTGCCGGTACTTGTTCATTACTCAGTACAGCCTGAAGAGAGGTGCCGGTACTTGTTCATTACTCAGTACAGCCTGAAGAGAGGCGCCGGTACTTGTTCATTACTCAGTACAGCCTGAAGAGAGGTGCCGGTACTTGTTCATGAAGCAGTACAGCCTGCAGAGAGGTGCCGGTACTTGTTCATTACTCAGTACAGCCTGAAGAGAGGTGCCGGTACTTGTTCATTACTCAGTACAGCCTGAAGAGAGGTGCCGGTACTTGTTCATTACTCAGTACAGCCTGAAGAGAGGCGCCGGTACTTGTTCATTACTCAGTACAGCCTGAAGAGAGGCACCGGTACTTGTTCATTACTCAGTACAGCCTGAAGAGAGGCACCGGTACTTGTTCATTACTCAGTACAGCCTGAAGAGAGGTGCCGGTACTTGTTCATGAAGCAGTACAGGCTGCAGAGAGGTGCCGGTACTTGTTCATGAAGCAGTACAGCCTGAAGAGAGGTGTCAGTACTTGTTCATGAAGCAGTACAGCCTGAAGAGAGATGCCGGTACTTGTTCATTACTCAGTACAGCCTGAAGAGAGGCACCGGTACATGTTCATGAAGCAGTACAGCCTGAAGAGAGGCACCGGTACATGTTCATGAAGCAGTACAGTCTGAAGAGAGGTGCCGGGACTTGTTCATTACTCAGTACAGCCTGAAGAGAGGTGTCGGTACTTGTTCATTACTCAGTACAGCGTACAGAGAGGTGCCGGTACATGTTCATGAAGCAGTACAGCCTGCAGAGAGGTGCCGGTACTTGTTCATGAAGCAGTACAGCCTGAAGAGAGGTGCCGGTACTTGTTCATGAAGCAGTACAGCCTGAAGAGAGGTGCCGGTACTTGTTCATTACTCAGTACAGCCTGCAGAGAGGTGCCGGTACTTGTTCATGAAGCAGTACAGCCTGAAGAGAGATGCCGGTACTTGTTCATGAAGCAGTACAGCCTGAAGAGAGGTGCCAGTACTTGTTCATTACTCAGTACAGCCTGAAGAGAGGCGCCGGTACTTGTTCATGAAGCAGTACAGCCTGCAGAGAGGTGCCGGTACTTGTTCATTACTCAGTACAGCCTGAAGAGAGGTGCCGGTACTTGTTCATTACTCAGTACAGCCTGAAGAGAGGTGCCGGTACTTGTTCATGAAGCAGTACAGCCTGCAGAGAGTGCCGGTACTTGTTCATGAAGCAGTACAGCCTGCAGAGAGGTGCCGGTACTTGTTCATGAAGCAGTACAGCCTGAAGAGAGGCGCCGGTACTTGTTCATTACTCAGTACAGCCTGAAGAGAGGTGCCAGTACTTGTTCATGAAGCAGTACAGCCTGCAGAGAGGTGCCGGTACTTGTTCATGAAGCAGTACAGGCTGCAGAGAGGTGCCGGTACTTGTTCATGAAGCAGTACAGCCTGCAGAGAGACGCCAGTACTTGTTCATGAAGCAGTACAGCCTGCAGAGAGGCGCCGGTACTTGTTCATGAAGCAGTACAGCCTGCAGAGAGGTGTCAGTACTTGTTCATGAAGCAGTACAGCCTGCAGAGAGGTGCCGGTACTTGTTCATGAAGCAGTACAGCATGCAGAGAGGTGCCGGTACTTGTTCATTACTCAGTACAGCCTGCAGAGCGGTGCCAGTACTTGTTCATGAAGCAGTACAGCCTGCAGAGAGATGCCAGTACTTGTTCATGAAGCAGTACAGCCTGCAGAGAGGCGCCGGTACTTGTTCATTACTCAGTACAGCCTGCAGAGAGATGCCGGTACTTGTTCATTACTCAGTACAGCCTGAAGAGAGGCGCCGGTACTTGTTCATTACTCAGTACAGCCTGCAGAGAGATGCCGGTACTTGTTCATGAAGCAGTACAGCCTGAAGAGAGGTGCCGGTACTTGTTCATGAAGCAGTACAGCCTGAAGAGAGGTGCCGGTACTTGTTCATGAAGCAGTACAGCCTGAAGAGAGGTTCCGGTACTTGTTCATTACTCAGTACAGCCTGAAGAGAGGTGCCAGTACTTGTTCATGAAGCAGTACAGCCTGCAGAGAGGTGCCGGTACTTGTTCATGAAGCAGTACAGCCTGCAGAGAGGCGCCGATACTTGTTCATTAGTTAGTACAGCCTGCAGAGAGGCGCCGATACTTGTTCATGAAGCAGTACAGCCTGAAGAGAGGTGCCGGTACTTGTTCATTACTCAGTACAGCCTGCAGAGAGGTGCCGGTACTTGTTCATGAAGCAGTACAGCCTGCAGAGAGGTGCCGGTACTTGTTCATGAAGCAGTACAGCCTGAAGAGAGGTGCCGGTACTTGTTCATGAAGCAGTACAGCCTGAAGAGAGGTGCCAGTACTTGTTCATGAAGCAGTACAGCCTGCAGAGAGGTGCCGGTACTTGTTCATGAAGCAGTACAGCCTGCAGAGAGGCGCCGATACTTGTTCATTACTCAGTACAGCCTGAAGAGAGGTGCCGGTACTTGTTCATTACTCAGTACAGCCTGAAGAGAGGTGCCGGTACTTGTTCATGAAGCAGTACAGCCTGCAGAGAGGTGCCGGTACTTGTTCATTACTCAGTACAGCCTGAAGAGAGGTGCCGGTACTTGTTCATTACTCAGTACAGCCTGAAGAGAGGTGCCGGTACTTGTTCATGAAGCAGTACAGCCTGCAGAGAGGTGTCAGTACTTGTTCATTACTCAGTACAGCCTGCAGAGAGGAGCCGGTACTTGTTCATGAAGCAGTACAGGCTGCAGAGAGGTGTCAGTACTTGTTCATTACTCAGTACAGCCTGCAGAGAGGTGCTGGTACTTGTTCATTACTCAGTACAGCCTGAAGAGAGGTGCCGGTACTTGTTCATTACTCAGTACAGCCTGAAGAGAGGTGCCGGTACTTGTTCATGAAGCAGTACAGCCTGAAGGGAGGTGCCGGTACTTGTTCATTACTCAGTACAGCCTGCAGAGAGGTGTCAGTACTTGTTCATGAAGCAGTACAGCCTGCAGAGAGATGCCGGTACTTATTCATGAAGCAGTACAGGCTGCAGAGAGGTGCCGGTACTTGTTCATTACTCAGTACAGCCTGAAGAGAGGTGCCGGTACTTGTTCATTACTCAGTACAGCCTGAAGAGAGGTGCCGGTACTTGTTCATGAAGCAGTACAGCCTGCAGAGAGGTGCCGGTACTTGTTCATTACTCAGTACAGCCTGAAGAGAGGTGCCAGTACTTGTTCATGAAGCAGTACAGCCTGAAGAGAGATGCCGGTACTTGTTCATGAAGCAGTACAGCCTGAAGAGAGGTGTCAGTACTTGTTCATTACTCAGTACAGCCTGCAGAGAGGTGCTGGTACTTGTTCATTACTCAGTACAGCCTGAAGAGAGGTGCCGGTACTTGTTCATTACTCAGTACAGCCTGAAGAGAGGTGCCGGTACTTGTTCATGAAGCAGTACAGCCTGAAGGGAGGTGCCGGTACTTGTTCATTACTCAGTACAGCCTGCAGAGAGGTGCCGGTACTTGTTCATTACTCAGTACAGCCTGCAGAGCAGTGCCGGTACTTGTTCATGAAGCAGTACAGCCTGAAGAGAGGTGCCGGTACTTGTTCATTACTCAGTACAGCCTGCAGAGAGGTGCCGGTACTTGTTCATGAAGCAGTACAGCCTGCAAAGAGATGCCGGTACTTGTTCATGAAGCAGTACAGCCTGAAGAGAGGTGCCGGTACTTGTTCATTACTCAGTACAGCCTGCAGAGAGGTGCCGGTACTTGTTCATGAAGCAGTACAGCCTGAAGAGAGATGCCGGTACTTGTTCATGAAGCAGTACAGCCTGCAGAGAGGCGCCGGTACATGTTCATGAAGCAGTACAGCCTGCAGAGAGGTGCCGGTACTTGTTCATGAAGCAGTACAGCCTGCAGAGAGGCACCGGTACTTGTTCATGAAGCAGTACAGCCTGCAGAGAGATGCCGGTACTTGTTCATTACTCAGTACAGCCTGAAGAGAGGTGCCGGTACTTGTTCATTACTCAGTACAGCCTGAAGAGAGGCGCCGGTACTTGTTCATTACTCAGTACAGCCTGAAGAGAGGCACCGGTACTTGTTCATTACTCAGTACAGCCTGAAGAGAGGTGCCGGTACTTGTTCATTACTCAGTACAGCCTGAAGAGAGGTGCCGGTACTTGTTCATTACTCAGTACAGCCTGAAGAGAGGTGCCGGTACTTGTTCATGAAGCAGTACAGCCTGCAGAGAGGTGTCAGTACTTGTTCATGAAGCAGTACAGCCTGCAGAGAGGTGCCGGTACTTGTTCATTACTCAGTACAGCCTGAAGAGAGGTGTCAGTACTTGTTCATGAAGCAGTACAGCCTGCAGAGAGGTGTCAGTACTTGTTCATTAGTTAGTACAGCCTGAAGAGAGGTGCCAGTACTTGTTCATGAAGCAGTACAGCCTGCAGAGAGGTGTCAGTACTTGTTCATTAGTTAGTACAGCCTGCAGAGAGGTGTCAGTACTTGTTCATTAGTTAGTACAGCCTGAAGAGAGGTGCCAGTACTTTTTATTAAATAGTACAGCAGCCTTCAGAGAGGTGCTGGTACATAAAGCAGTAGAGCCTGCAGAGAGGCACCGGTACTTGTTCATTACTCAGTACAGCCTGAAGAGAGGTGCCGGTACTTGTTCATTACTCAGTACAGCCTGAAGAGAGGTGCCGGTACTTGTTCATTACTCAGTACAGCCTGAAGAGAGGCACCGGTACTTGTTCATGAAGCAGTACAGCCTGCAGAGAGGTGCCGGTACTTGTTCATTACTCAGTACAGCCTGAAGAGAGGTGCCGGTACTTGTTCATTACTCAGTACAGCCTGAAGAGAGGTGCCGGTACTTGTTCATTACTCAGTACAGCCTGAAGAGAGGCGCTGGTACTTGTTCATTACTCAGTAGAGCCTGAAGAGAGGCACCGGTACTTGTTCATTACTCAGTACAGCCTGAAGAGAGGTGCCGGTACTTGTTCATGAAGCAGTACAGCCTGCAGAGAGGTGTCAGTACTTGTTCATTACTCAGTACAGCCTGCAGAGAGGTGTCAGTACTTGTTCATTACTCAGTACAGCCTGCAGAGAGATGCCGGTACTTGTTCATTACTCAGTACAGCCTGAAGAGAGGTGCCGGTACATGTTCATGAAGCAGTACAGCCTGCAGAGAGATGCCAGTACTTGTTCATGAAGCAGTACAGGCTGCAGAGAGGTGCCGGTACTTGTTCATTACTCAGTACAGCCTGAAGAGAGGTGCCGGTACTTGTTCATTACTCAGTACAGCCTGAAGAGAGGTGCCGGTACTTGTTCATGAAGCAGTACAGCCTGAAGAGAGATGCCAGTACTTGTTCATGAAGCAGTACAGCCTGCAGAGAGGTGCCGGTACTTGTTCATTACTCAGTACAGCCTGAAGAGAGGTGCCGGTACTTGTTCATTACTCAGTACAGCCTGAAGAGAGGTGCTGGTACATGTTCATGAAGCAGTACAGCCTGAAGAGAGGCACCGGTACTTGTTCATTACTCAGTACAGCCTGCAGAGAGGTGCCGGTACTTGTTCATGAAGCAGTACAGCCTGAAGAGAGGTGCCGGTACTTGTTCATTACTCAGTACAGCCTGAAGAGAGGTGCCGGTACATGTTCATGAAGCAGTACAGCCTGAAGAGAGATGCCGGTACTTGTTCATGAAGCAGTACAGCCTGAAGAGAGATGCCGGTACTTGTTCATGAAGCAGTACAGCCTGCAGAGAGGTGCCAGTACTTGTTCATAGAGCAGTACAGCCTGAAGAGAGATGCCGGTACTTGTTCATTACGTAGTACAGCCTGCAGAGAGGTGCCGGTACTTGTTCATTACGTAGTACAGCCTGCAGAGAGGTGCCGGTACTTGTTCATTACGTAGTACAGCCTGCAGAGAGGTGCCAGTACTTGTTCATGAAGCAGTACAGCCTGCAGAGAGGTGCCGGTACTTGTTCATTACTCAGTACAGCCTGAAGAGAGGTGCCGGTACTTGTTCATTACTCAGTACAGCCTGAAGAGAGGTGCCGGTACATGTTCATGAAGCAGTACAGCCTGCAGAGAGGCGCCGGTACTTGTTCATGAAGCAGTACAGCCTGCAGAGAGGTGCCGGTACTTGTTCATGAAGCAGTACAGCCTGCAGAGAGGTGCCGGTACTTGTTCATTACTCAGTACAGCCTGAAGAGAGGTGCCGGTACTTGTTCATTACTCAGTACAGCCTGAAGAGAGGTGCCGGTACATGTTCATGAAGCAGTACAGCCTGAAGAGAGATGCCGGTACTTGTTCATGAAGCAGTACAGCCTGCAGAGAGGTGCCAGTACTTGTTCATGAAGCAGTACAGCCTGCAGAGAGGTGCCGGTACTTGTTCATTACTCAGTACAGCCTGCAGAGAGGTGCCGGTACTTGTTCATGAAGCAGTACAGCCTGCAGAGAGGTGCCAGTACTTGTTCATGAAGCAGTACAGCCTGCAGAGAGACGCCGGTACTTGTTCATGAAGCAGTACAGCCTGCAGAGAGGCGCCGGTACTTGTTCATGAAGCAGTACAGCCTGCAGAGAGGTGCCGGTACTTGTTCATTACTCAGTACAGCCTGCAGAGAGGTGCCGGGACTTGTTCATTACTCAGTACAGCCTGCAGAGAGGTGCCGGTACTTGTTCATTACTCAGTACAGCCTGAAGAGAGGTGCCAGTACTTGTTTATTACTCAGTACAGCCTGAAGAGAGGTGCCGGTACTTGTTCATTACTCAGTACAGCCTGAAGAGAGGTGCCGGTACTTATATGAAGCAGTACAGCCTGCAGAGAGGCGCCGGTACTTGTTCAATACTCAGTACAGCCTGAAGAGAGGTGCCGGTACTTGTTCATGAAGCAGTACAGGCTGCAGAGAGGTGCCGGTACTTGTTCATGAAGCAGTACAGCCTGCAGAGAGACGCCAGTACTTGTTCATGAAGCAGTACAGCCTGCAGAGAGGCGCCGGTACTTGTTCATGAAGCAGTACAGCCTGCAGAGAGGTGTCAGTACTTGTTCATGAAGCAGTACAGCCTGCAGAGAGGTGCCGGTACTTGTTCATGAAGCAGTACAGCCTGCAGAGAGACGCCAGTACTTGTTCATGAAGCAGTACAGCCTGCAGAGAGGCGCCGGTACTTGTTCATTACTCAGTACAGCCTGCAGAGAGATGCCGGTACTTGTTCATTACTCAGTACAGCCTGAAGAGAGGCGCCGGTACTTGTTCATTACTCAGTACAGCCTGCAGAGAGATGCCAGTACTTGTTCATTACTCAGTACAGCCTGAAGAGAGGTGCCGGTACTTGTTCATTACTCAGTACAGCCTGCAGAGAGATGCCGGTACTTGTTCATGAAGCAGTACAGCCTGCAGAGAGGCGCCGATACTTGTTCATGAAGCAGTACAGCCTGAAGAGAGGTGTCAGTACTTGTTCATGAAGCAGTACAGCCTGCAGAGAGGTGCAGGTACTTGTTCATGAAGCAGTACAGCCTGCAGAGAGGTGCCGGTACTTGTTCATGAAGCAGTACAGCCTGCAGAGAGATGCCGGTACTTGTTCATGAAGCAGTACAGCCTGAAGAGAGGTGCCGGTACTTGTTCATGAAGCAGTACAGCCTGCAGAGAGGTGCCGGTACTTGTTCATGAAGCAGTACAGCCTGAAGAGAGGCGCCGGTACTTGTTCATTACTCAGTACAGCCTGAAGAGAGGTGCCAGTACTTGTTCATGAAGCAGTACAGGCTGCAGAGAGGTGCCGGTACTTGTTCATGAAGCAGTACAGCCTGAAGAGAGGTGTCAGTACTTGTTCATGAAGCAGTACAGCCTGAAGAGAGGTGCCGGTACTTCTTCATGAAGCAGTACAGCCTGAAGAGAGGTGCCGGTACTTGTTCATGAAGCAGTACAGCCTGAAGAGAGGTGCCAGTACTTGTTCATGAAGCAGTACAGCCTGCAGAGAGGTGCCGGTACTTGTTCATGAAGCAGTACAGCCTGCAGAGAGGCGCCGATACTTGTTCATGAAGCAGTACAGCCTGCAGAGAGGTGCCAGTACTAGTTCATTAAACAGTACAGCCTGCAGAGAGGTGCCGGTACTTGTTCATTACTCAGTACAGCCTGAAGAGAGGTGCCGGTACTTGTTCATTACTCAGTACAGCCTGAAGAGAGGTGCCGGTACTTGTTCATGAAGCAGTACAGCCTGCAGAGAGGTGCCGGTACTTGTTCATTACTCAGTACAGCCTGAAGAGAGGTGCCGGTACTTGTTCATTACTCAGTACAGCCTGAAGAGAGATGCCGGTACTTGTTCATGAAGCAGTACAGCCTGCAGAGAGGTGCCGGTACTTGTTCATTACTCAGTACAGCCTGAAGAGAGATGCCGGTACTTGTTCATGAAGCAGTACAGCCTGCAGAGAGGTGTCAGTACTTGTTCATTACTCAGTACAGCCTGCAGAGAGGAGCCGGTACTTGTTCATGAAGCAGTACAGGCTGCAGAGAGGTGTCTGTACTTGTTCATTACTCAGTACAGCCTGCAGAGAGGTGCTGGTACTTGTTCATTACTCAGTACAGCCTGAAGAGAGGTGCCGGTACTTGTTCATTACTCAGTACAGCCTGAAGAGAGGTGCCGGTACTTGTTCATGAAGCAGTACAGCCTGAAGGGAGGTGCCGGTACTTGTTCATTACTCAGTACAGCCTGCAGAGAGGTGTCAGTACTTGTTCATGAAGCAGTACAGCCTGCAGAGAGATGCCGGTACTTATTCATGAAGCAGTACAGGCTGCAGAGAGGTGCCGGTACTTGTTCATTACTCAGTACAGCCTGAAGAGAGGTGCCGGTACTTGTTCATTACTCAGTACAGCCTGAAGAGAGGTGCCGGTACTTGTTCATGAAGCAGTACAGCCTGCAGAGAGGTGCCGGTACTTGTTCATTACTCAGTACAGCCTGAAGAGAGGTGCCAGTACTTGTTCATGAAGCAGTACAGCCTGAAGAGAGATGCCGGTACTTGTTCATGAAGCAGTACAGCCTGAAGAGAGGTGTCAGTACTTGTTCATTACTCAGTACAGCCTGCAGAGAGGTGCTGGTACTTGTTCATTACTCAGTACAGCCTGAAGAGAGGTGCCGGTACTTGTTCATTACTCAGTACAGCCTGAAGAGAGGTGCCGGTACTTGTTCATGAAGCAGTACAGCCTGAAGGGAGGTGCCGGTACTTGTTCATTACTCAGTACAGCCTGCAGAGCAGTGCCGGTACTTGTTCATGTAGCAGTACAGCCTGAAGAGAGGTGTCAGTACTTGTTCATTACTCAGTACAGCCTGCAGAGAGGTGCTGGTACTTGTTCATTACTCAGTACAGCCTGAAGAGAGGTGCCGGTACTTGTTCATTACTCAGTACAGCCTGCAGAGAGGTGCCGGTACTTGTTCATGAAGCAGTACAGCCTGAAGAGAGATGCCGGTACTTGTTCATGAAGCAGTACAGCCTGCAGAGAGGCGCCGGTACATGTTCATGAAGCAGTACAGCCTGCAGAGAGGTGCCGGTACTTGTTCATGAAGCAGTACAGCCTGCAGAGAGGCACCAGTACTTGTTCATGAAGCAGTACAGCCTGCAGAGAGATGCCGGTACTTGTTCATTACTCAGTACAGCCTGAAGAGAGGCGCCGGTACTTGTTCATTACTCAGTACAGCCTGAAGAGAGGCACCGGTACTTGTTCATTACTCAGTACAGCCTGAAGAGAGGTGCCGGTACTTGTTCATTACTCAGTACAGCCTGAAGAGAGGTGCCGGTACTTGTTCATTACTCAGTACAGCCTGAAGAGAGGTGCCGGTACTTGTTCATGAAGCAGTACAGCCTGCAGAGAGGTGTCAGTACTTGTTCATGAAGCAGTACAGCCTGCAGAGAGGTGCCGGTACTTGTTCATTACTCAGTACAGCCTGAAGAGAGGTGTCAGTACTTGTTCATGAAGCAGTACAGCCTGCAGAGAGGTGTCAGTACTTGTTCATTAGTTAGTACAGCCTGAAGAGAGGTGCCAGTACTTGTTCATGAAGCAGTACAGCCTGAAGAGAGGTGCCGGTACTTGTTCATTACTCAGTACAGCCTGAAGAGAGGTGCCGGTACTTGTTCATTACTCAGTACAGCCTGAAGAGAGGTGCCGGTACTTGTTCATTACTCAGTACAGCCTGAAGAGAGGCACCGGTACTTGTTCATGAAGCAGTACAGCCTGCAGAGAGGTGCCGGTACTTGTTCATTACTCAGTACAGCCTGAAGAGAGGTGCCGGTACTTGTTCATTACTCAGTACAGCCTGAAGAGAGGTGCCGGTACTTGTTCATTACTCAGTACAGCCTGAAGAGAGGCGCTGGTACTTGTTCATTACTCAGTACAGCCTGAAGAGAGGCACCGGTACTTGTTCATTACTCAGTACAGCCTGAAGAGAGGTGCCGGTACTTGTTCATGAAGCAGTACAGCCTGCAGAGAGGTGTCAGTACTTGTTCATTACTCAGTACAGCCTGCAGAGAGGTGTCAGTACTTGTTCATTACTCAGTACAGCCTGCAGAGAGATGCCGGTACTTGTTCATTACTCAGTACAGCCTGAAGAGAGGTGCCGGTACATGTTCATGAAGCAGTACAGCCTGCAGAGAGATGCCAGTACTTGTTCATGAAGCAGTACAGGCTGCAGAGAGGTGCCGGTACTTGTTCATTACTCAGTACAGCCTGAAGAGAGGTGCCGGTACTTGTTCATTACTCAGTACAGCCTGAAGAGAGGTGCCGGTACTTGTTCATGAAGCAGTACAGCCTGAAGAGAGATGCCAGTACTTGTTCATGAAGCAGTACAGCCTGCAGAGAGGTGCCGGTACTTGTTCATTACTCAGTACAGCCTGAAGAGAGGTGCCGGTACTTGTTCATTACTCAGTACAGCCTGAAGAGAGGTGCCGGTACTTGTTCATTACTCAGTACAGCCTGAAGAGAGGTGCCGGTACTTGTTCATGAAGCAGTACAGCCTGAAGAGAGATGCCAGTACTTGTTCATGAAGCAGTACAGCCTGCAGAGAGGTGCCGGTACTTGTTCATTACTCAGTACAGCCTGAAGAGAGGTGCCGGTACTTGTTCATTACTCAGTACAGCCTGAAGAGAGGTGCCGGTACATGTTCATGAAGCAGTACAGCCTGAAGAGAGGCACCGGTACTTGTTCATTACTCAGTACAGCCTGCAGAGAGGTGCCGGTACTTGTTCATGAAGCAGTACAGCCTGAAGAGAGGCACCGGTACTTGTTCATTACTCAGTACAGCCTGCAGAGAGGTGCCGGTACTTGTTCATGAAGCAGTACAGCCTGCAGAGAGATGCCGGTACTTGTTCATTACGTAGTACAGCCTGCAGAGAGGTGCCAGTACTTGTTCATAGAGCAGTACAGCCTGAAGAGAGATGCCGGTACTTGTTCATTACGTAGTACAGCCTGCAGAGAGGTGCCGGTACTTGTTCATTACGTAGTACAGCCTGCAGAGAGGTGCCGGTACTTGTTCATTACTCAGTACAGCCTGCAGAGAGGTGCCGGTACTTGTTCATTACTCAGTACAGCCTGCAGAGAGGTGCCGGTACTTGTTCATTACGTAGTACAGCCTGCAGAGAGGTGCCAGTACTTGTTCATGAAGCAGTACAGCCTGTAGAGAGGTGCCAGTACATGTTCATGAAGCAGTACAGCCTGCAGAGAGGTGTCAGTACTTGTTCATGAAGCAGTACAGCCTGCAGAGAGGTGCCGGTACTTGTTCATGAAGCAGTACAGCCTGCAGAGAGGTGTCAGTACTTGTTCATTACTCAGTACAGCCTGCAGAGAGGTGCCGGTACTTGTTCATTACTCAGTACAGCCTGAAGAGAGGTGTCAGTACTTGTTCATGAAGCAGTACAGCCTGCAGAGAGGTGTCAGTACTTGTTCATTAGTTAGTACAGCCTGAAGAGAGGTGCCGGTACTTTTTATTAAATAGTACAGCAGCCTTCAGAGAGGTGCTGGTACATAAAGCAGTAGAGCCTGCAGAGAGGCACCGGTACTTGTTCATTACTCAGTACAGCCTGAAGAGAGGTGCCGGTACTTGTTCATTACTCAGTACAGCCTGAAGAGAGGTGCCGGTACTTGTTCATTACTCAGTACAGCCTGAAGAGAGATGCCAGTACTTGTTCATGAAGCAGTACAGCCTGCAGAGAGGTGCCGGTACTTGTTCATTACTCAGTACAGCCTGAAGAGAGGTGCCGGTACTTGTTCATTACTCAGTACAGCCTGAAGAGAGGTGCCGGTACATGTTCATGAAGCAGTACAGCCTGAAGAGAGGCACCGGTACTTGTTCATTACTCAGTACAGCCTGCAGAGAGGTGCCGGTACTTGTTCATGAAGCAGTACAGCCTGAAGAGAGGCACCGGTACTTGTTCATTACTCAGTACAGCCTGCAGAGAGGTGCCGGTACTTGTTCATGAAGCAGTACAGCCTGCAGAGAGATGCCGGTACTTGTTCATTACGTAGTACAGCCTGCAGAGAGGTGCCAGTACTTGTTCATAGAGCAGTACAGCCTGAAGAGAGATGCCGGTACTTGTTCATTACGTAGTACAGCCTGCAGAGAGGTGCCGGTACTTGTTCATTACGTAGTACAGCCTGCAGAGAGGTGCCGGTACTTGTTCATTACTCAGTACAGCCTGCAGAGAGGTGCCGGTACTTGTTCATTACTCAGTACAGCCTGCAGAGAGGTGCCGGTACTTGTTCATTACGTAGTACAGCCTGCAGAGAGGTGCCAGTACTTGTTCATGAAGCAGTACAGCCTGTAGAGAGGTGCCAGTACATGTTCATGAAGCAGTACAGCCTGCAGAGAGGTGTCAGTACTTGTTCATGAAGCAGTACAGCCTGCAGAGAGGTGCCGGTACTTGTTCATGAAGCAGTACAGCCTGCAGAGAGGTGTCAGTACTTGTTCATTACTCAGTACAGCCTGCAGAGAGGTGCCGGTACTTGTTCATTACTCAGTACAGCCTGAAGAGAGGTGTCAGTACTTGTTCATGAAGCAGTACAGCCTGCAGAGAGGTGTCAGTACTTGTTCATTAGTTAGTACAGCCTGAAGAGAGGTGCCGGTACTTTTTATTAAATAGTACAGCAGCCTTCAGAGAGGTGCTGGTACATAAAGCAGTAGAGCCTGCAGAGAGGCACCGGTACTTGTTCATTACTCAGTACAGCCTGAAGAGAGGTGCCGGTACTTGTTCATTACTCAGTACAGCCTGAAGAGAGGTGCCGGTACTTGTTCATTACTCAGTACAGCCTGAAGAGAGGCACCGGTACTTGTTCATGAAGCAGTACAGGCTGCAGAGAGGTGCCGGTACTTGTTCATTACTCAGTACAGCCTGAAGAGAGGTGCCGGTACTTGTTCATTACTCAGTACAGCCTGAAGAGAGGTGCCGGTACTTGTTCATGAAGCAGTACAGCCTGAAGAGAGATGCCAGTACTTGTTCATGAAGCAGTACAGCCTGCAGAGAGGTGCCGGTACTTGTTCATTACTCAGTACAGCCTGAAGAGAGGTGCCGGTACTTGTTCATTACTCAGTACAGCCTGAAGAGAGGTGCCGGTACATGTTCATGAAGCAGTACAGCCTGAAGAGAGGCACCGGTACTTGTTCATTACTCAGTACAGCCTGCAGAGAGGTGCCAGTACTTGTTCATGAAGCAGTACAGCCTGCAGAGAGGTGCCGGTACTTGTTCATTACTCAGTACAGCCTGAAGAGAGGTGCCGGTACTTGTTCATTACTCAGTACAGCCTGAAGAGAGGTGCCGGTACATGTTCATGAAGCAGTACAGCCTGAAGAGAGATGCCGGTACTTGTTCATGAAGCAGTACAGCCTGCAGAGAGATGCCGGTACTTGTTCATTACTCAGTACAGCCTGAAGAGAGATGCCGGTACTTGTTCATTACGTAGTACAGCCTGCAGAGAGGTGCCGGTACTTGTTCATTACGTAGTACAGCCTGAAGAGAGGTGCCGGTACTTGTTCATGAAGCAGTACAGCCTGAAGAGAGGTGCCAGTACTTGTTCATGAAGCAGTACAGCCTGCAGAGAGGTGCCAGTACATGTTCATGAAGCAGTACAGCCTGCAGAGAGTTGTCAGTACTTGTTCATGAAGCAGTACAGCCTGCAGAGAGGCGCCGGTACTTGTTCATGAAGCAGTACAGCCTGCAGAGAGGTGCCGGTACTTGTTCATGAAGCAGTACAGCCTGCAGAGAGGTGCCGGTACTTGTTCATTACTCAGTACAGCCTGAAGAGAGGTGCCGGTACTTGTTCATTACTCAGTACAGCCTGAAGAGAGGTGCCGGTACATGTTCATGAAGCAGTACAGCCTGAAGAGAGATGCCGGTACTTGTTCATGAAGCAGTACAGCCTGCAGAGAGGTGCCGGTACTTGTTCATGAAGCAGTACAGCCTGCAGAGAGGTGCCAGTACTTGTTCATGAAGCAGTACAGCCTGCAGAGAGGTGCCGGTACTTGTTCATTACTCAGTACAGCCTGCAGAGAGGTGCCGGTACTTGTTCATGAAGCAGTACAGCCTGCAGAGAGGTGTCAGTACTTGTTCATGAAGCAGTACAGCCTGCAGAGAGGTGCCAGTACTTGTTCATGAAGCAGTACAGGCTGCAGAGAGATGCCAGTACTTGTTCATGAAGCAGTACAGCCTGCAGAGAGACGCCAGTACTTGTTCATGAAGCAGTACAGCCTGCAGAGAGGCGCCGGTACTTGTTCATGAAGCAGTACAGCCTGCAGAGAGGTGCCGGTACTTGTTCATTACTCAGTACAGCCTGCAGAGAGGTGCCGGGACTTGTTCATTACTCAGTACAGCCTGCAGAGAGGTGCCGGTACTTGTTCATTACTCAGTACAGCCTGAAGAGAGGTGCCAGTACTTGTTTATTACTCAGTACAGCCTGAAGAGAGGTGCCGGTACTTGTTCATTACTCAGTACAGCCTGAAGAGAGGTGCCGGTACTTATATGAAGCAGTACAGCCTGCAGAGAGGCGCCGGTACTTGTTCAATACTCAGTACAGCCTGAAGAGAGGTGCCGGTACTTGTTCATGAAGCAGTACAGCTTACAGAGAGGTGCCGGTACTTGTTCATGAAGCAGTACAGCCTGAAGAGAGGTGCCGGTACTTGTTCATTACTCAGTACAGCCTGCAGAGAGGTGCCGGTACTTGTTCATGAAGCAGTACAGCCTGAAGAGAGGTGCCGGTACTTGTTCATGAAGCAGTACAGCCTGAAGAGAGGTGCCGGTACTTGTTCATGAAGCAGTACAGCCTGCAGAGAGGTGTCAGTACTTGTTCATGAAGCAGTACAGCCTGAAGAGAGGTGCCGGTACTTGTTCATGAAGCAGTACAGCCTGAAGAGAGGTGCCGGTACATGTTCATTACTCAGTACAGCCTGAAGAGAGGCACCGGTACATGTTCATGAAGCAGTACAGCCTGAAGAGAGGTGCCGGTACTTGTTCATGAAGCAGTACAGCCTGCAGAGAGGTGTCAGTACTTGTTCATGAAGCAGTACAGCCTGCAGAGAGGTGCCGGTACTTGTTCATTACTCAGTACAGCCTGAAGAGAGGTGCCGGTACATGTTCATGAAGCAGTACAGCCTGAAGAGAGATGCCGGTACTTGTTCATGAAGCAGTACAGCCTGCAGAGAGATGCCGGTACTTGTTCATAGAGCAGTACAGCCTGAAGAGAGATGCCGGTACTTGTTCATTACGTAGTACAGCCTGCAGAGAGGTGTCAGTACTTGTTCATTACTCAGTACAGCCTGCAGAGAGGTGCCGGTACTTGTTCATTACTCAGTACAGCCTGAAGAGAGGTGCCGGTACTTGTTCATTACTCAGTACAGCCTGAAGAGAGGTGCCGGTACATGTTCATGAAGCAGTACAGCCTGAAGAGAGGCACCGGTACTTGTTCATTACTCAGTACAGCCTGCAGAGAGGTGCCAGTACTTGTTCATGAAGCAGTACAGTCTGAAGAGAGATGCCGGTACTTGTTCATGAAGCAGTACAGCCTGCAGAGAGGTGCAGGTACTTGTTCATGAAGCAGTACAGCCTGCAGAGAGGTGCCGGTACTTGTTCATGAAGCAGTACAGCCTGAAGGGAGGTGCCGGTACTTGTTCATTACTCAGTACAGCCTGAAGAGAGATGCCGGTACTTGTTCATTACTCAGTACAGCCTGAAGAGAGATGCCGGTACTTGTTCATGAAGCAGTACAGCCTGAAGGGAGGTGCCGGTACTTGTTCATTACTCAGTACAGCCTGAAGAGAGATGCGGTACTTGTTCATGAAGCAGTACAGCTTACAGAGAGATGCCGGTACTTGTTCATGAAGCAGTACAGCCTGCAGAGAGGTGTCGGTACTTGTTCATTACTCAGTACAGCCTGCAGAGAGGTGCCAGTACTTGTTCAATACATAGCACAGCCTGCAGAGAGGCGCCGATACTTGTTCATTAAACAGTACAGCCTGAAGAGAGGTGCCGGTACTTGTTCATTACTCAGTACAGCCTGCAGAGAGGTGCCAGTACATGTTCATGAAGCAGTACAGCCTGCAGAGAGGTGTCAGTATTTGTTCATGAAGCAGTACAGCCTGCAGAGAGGTGCCGGTACTTGTTCATTACTCAGTACAGCCTGCAGAGAGGCGCCGGTACTTGTTCATGAAGCAGTACAGCCTGAAGAGAGGTGCCGGTACTTGTTCATTACTCAGTACAGCCTGCAGAGAGGTGCCGGTACTTGTTCATTACTCAGTACAGCCTGAAGAGAGGTGCCGGTACTTGTTCATTACTCAGTACAGCCTGAAGAGAGGCGCCGGTACTTGTTCATTACTCAGTACAGCCTGAAGAGAGGTGCCGGTACTTGTTCATGAAGCAGTACAGCCTGCAGAGAGGTGCCGGTACTTGTTCATTACTCAGTACAGCCTGAAGAGAGGTGCCGGTACTTGTTCATTACTCAGTACAGCCTGAAGAGAGGTGCCGGTACTTGTTCATTACTCAGTACAGCCTGAAGAGAGGCGCCGGTACTTGTTCATTACTCAGTACAGCCTGAAGAGAGGCACCGGTACTTGTTCATTACTCAGTACAGCCTGAAGAGAGGCACCGGTACTTGTTCATTACTCAGTACAGCCTGAAGAGAGGTGCCGGTACTGGTTCATGAAGCAGTACAGGCTGCAGAGAGGTGCCGGTACTTGTTCATGAAGCAGTACAGCCTGAAGAGAGGTGTCAGTACTTGTTCATGAAGCAGTACAGCCTGAAGAGAGATGCCGGTACTTGTTCATTACTCAGTACAGCCTGAAGAGAGGCACCGGTACATGTTCATGAAGCAGTACAGCCTGAAGAGAGGCACCGGTACATGTTCATGAAGCAGTACAGTCTGAAGAGAGGTGCCGGGACTTGTTCATTACTCAGTACAGCCTGAAGAGAGGTGTCGGTACTTGTTCATTACTCAGTACAGCGTACAGAGAGGTGCCGGTACATGTTCATGAAGCAGTACAGCCTGCAGAGAGGTGCCGGTACTTGTTCATGAAGCAGTACAGCCTGAAGAGAGGTGCCGGTACTTGTTCATGAAGCAGTACAGCCTGAAGAGAGGTGCCGGTACTTGTTCATTACTCAGTACAGCCTGCAGAGAGGTGCCGGTACTTGTTCATGAAGCAGTACAGCCTGAAGAGAGATGCCGGTACTTGTTCATGAAGCAGTACAGCCTGAAGAGAGGTGCCAGTACTTGTTCATTACTCAGTACAGCCTGAAGAGAGGCGCCGGTACTTGTTCATGAAGCAGTACAGCCTGCAGAGAGGTGCCGGTACTTGTTCATTACTCAGTACAGCCTGAAGAGAGGTGCCGGTACTTGTTCATTACTCAGTACAGCCTGAAGAGAGGTGCCGGTACTTGTTCATGAAGCAGTACAGCCTGCAGAGAGGTGCCGGTACTTGTTCATGAAGCAGTACAGCCTGCAGAGAGGTGCCGGTACTTGTTCATGAAGCAGTACAGCCTGAAGAGAGGCGCCGGTACTTGTTCATTACTCAGTACAGCCTGAAGAGAGGTGCCAGTACTTGTTCATGAAGCAGTACAGCCTGCAGAGAGGTGTCGGTACTTGTTCATTACTCAGTACAGCCTGAAGAGAGGCGCCGGTACTTGTTCATGAAGCAGTACAGGCTGCAGAGAGGTGCCGGTACTTGTTCATGAAGCAGTACAGCCTGCAGAGAGACGCCAGTACTTGTTCATGAAGCAGTACAGCCTGCAGAGAGGCGCCGGTACTTGTTCATGAAGCAGTACAGCCTGCAGAGAGGTGTCAGTACTTGTTCATGAAGCAGTACAGCCTGCAGAGAGGTGCCGGTACTTGTTCATGAAGCAGTACAGCCTGCAGAGAGACGCCAGTACTTGTTCATGAAGCAGTACAGCCTGCAGAGAGGCACCGGTACTTGTTCATTACTCAGTACAGCCTGCAGAGAGATGCCGGTACTTGTTCATTACTCAGTACAGCCTGAAGAGAGGCGCCGGTACTTGTTCATTACTCAGTACAGCCTGCAGAGAGATGCCAGTACTTGTTCATTACTCAGTACAGCCTGAAGAGAGGTGCCGGTACTTGTTCATTACTCAGTACAGCCTGCAGAGAGATGCCGGTACTTGTTCATGAAGCAGTACAGCCTGAAGAGAGGTGCCGGTACTTGTTCATGAAGCAGTACAGCCTGAAGAGAGGCGCCGGTACTTGTTCATTACTCAGTACAGCCTGCAGAGAGGTGCCGGTACTTGTTCATGAAGCAGTACAGCCTGAAGAGAGATGCTGGTACTTGTTCATGAAGCAGTACAGCCTGCAGAGAGGCGCCGGTACATGTTCATGAAGCAGTACAGCCTGCAGAGAGGTGCCGGTACTTGTTCATGAAGCAGTACAGCCTGCAGAGAGGCACCGGTACTTGTTCATGAAGCAGTACAGCCTGAAGAGAGGTGCCGGTACTTGTTCATGAAGCAGTACAGCCTGCAGAGAGACGCCAGTACTTGTTCATGAAGCAGTACAGCCTGAAGAGAGGTGCCGGTACTTGTTCATGAAGCAGTACAGCCTGAAGAGAGGTGCCAGTACTTGTTCATGAAGCAGTACAGCCTGCAGAGAGGCGCCGATACTTGTTCATTAGTTAGTACAGCCTGCAGAGAGGTGCCGGTACTTGTTCATGAAGCAGTACAGGCTGCAGAGAGATGCCGGTACTTGTTCATGAAGCAGTACAGCCTGCAGAGAGGCGCCGATACTTGTTCATGAAGCAGTACAGCCTGAAGAGAGGTGCCGGTACTTGTTCATGAAGCAGTACAGCCTGAAGAGAGGCGCCGGTACTTGTTCATTACTCAGTACAGCCTGAAGAGAGGTGCCAGTACTTGTTCATGAAGCAGTACAGGCTGCAGAGAGGTGCCGGTACTTGTTCATGAAGCAGTACAGCCTGAAGAGAGGTGCCGGTACTTGTTCATGAAGCAGTACAGCCTGAAGAGAGGCGCCGGTACTTGTTCATTACTCAGTACAGCCTGAAGAGAGGCACCGGTACATGTTCATGAAGCAGTACAGCCTGAAGAGAGGTGCCGGTACTTGTTCATTACTCAGTACAGCCTGCAGAGAGATGCCAGTACTTGTTCATGAAGCAGTACAGGCTGCAGAGAGGTGCCGGTACTTGTTCATGAAGCAGTACAGCCTGAAGAGAGGTGCCGGTACTTGTTCATGAAGCAGTACAGCCTGAAGAGAGGTGCCAGTACTTGTTCATGAAGCAGTACAGCCTGCAGAGAGGTGCCGGTACTTGTTCATGAAGCAGTACAGCCTGCAGAGAGGCGCCGATACTTGTTCATTACTCAGTACAGCCTGCAGAGAGGCGCCGATACTTGTTCATGAAGCAGTACAGCCTGCAGAGAGGTGCCAGTACTAGTTCATTAAACAGTACAGCCTGCAGAGAGGTGCCGGTACTTGTTCATTACTCAGTACAGCCTGCAGAGAGGTGCCGGTACTTGTTCATTACTCAGTACAGCCTGAAGAGAGGTGCCGGTACTTGTTCATGAAGCAGTACAGCCTGCAGAGAGGTGCCGGTACTTGTTCATTACTCAGTACAGCCTGAAGAGAGGTGCCGGTACTTGTTCATTACTCAGTACAGCCTGAAGAGAGGTGCCGGTACTTGTTCATTACTCAGTACAGCCTGAAGAGAGATGCCGGTACTTGTTCATGAAGCAGTACAGCCTGCAGAGAGGTGTCAGTACTTGTTCATTACTCAGTACAGCCTGCAGAGAGGAGCCGGTACTTGTTCATGAAGCAGTACAGGCTGCAGAGAGGTGTCAGTACTTGTTCATTACTCAGTACAGCCTGCAGAGAGGTGCTGGTACTTGTTCATTACTCAGTACAGCCTGAAGAGAGGTGCCGGTACTTGTTCATTACTCAGTACAGCCTGAAGAGAGGTGCCGGTACTTGTTCATGAAGCAGTACAGCCTGAAGGGAGGTGCCGGTACTTGTTCATTACTCAGTACAGCCTGCAGAGAGGTGTCAGTACTTGTTCATGAAGCAGTACAGCCTGCAGAGAGATGCCGGTACTTATTCATGAAGCAGTACAGGCTGCAGAGAGGTGCCGGTACTTGTTCATTACTCAGTACAGCCTGAAGAGAGATGCCGGTACTTGTTCATGAAGCAGTACAGCCTGAAGGGAGGTGCCGGTACTTGTTCATTACTCAGTACAGCCTGAAGAGAGATGCGGTACTTGTTCATGAAGCAGTACAGCTTACAGAGAGATGCCGGTACTTGTTCATGAAGCAGTACAGCCTGCAGAGAGGTGTCGGTACTTGTTCATTACTCAGTACAGCCTGCAGAGAGGTGCCAGTACTTGTTCAATACATAGCACAGCCTGCAGAGAGGCGCCGATACTTGTTCATTAAACAGTACAGCCTGAAGAGAGGTGCCGGTACTTGTTCATTACTCAGTACAGCCTGCAGAGAGGTGCCAGTACATGTTCATGAAGCAGTACAGCCTGCAGAGAGGTGTCAGTATTTGTTCATGAAGCAGTACAGCCTGCAGAGAGGTGCCGGTACTTGTTCATTACTCAGTACAGCCTGCAGAGAGGCGCCGGTACTTGTTCATGAAGCAGTACAGCCTGAAGAGAGGTGCCGGTACTTGTTCATTACTCAGTACAGCCTGCAGAGAGGTGCCGGTACTTGTTCATTACTCAGTACAGCCTGAAGAGAGGTGCCGGTACTTGTTCATTACTCAGTACAGCCTGAAGAGAGGCGCCGGTACTTGTTCATTACTCAGTACAGCCTGAAGAGAGGTGCCGGTACTTGTTCATGAAGCAGTACAGCCTGCAGAGAGGTGCCGGTACTTGTTCATTACTCAGTACAGCCTGAAGAGAGGTGCCGGTACTTGTTCATTACTCAGTACAGCCTGAAGAGAGGTGCCGGTACTTGTTCATTACTCAGTACAGCCTGAAGAGAGGCGCCGGTACTTGTTCATTACTCAGTACAGCCTGAAGAGAGGCACCGGTACTTGTTCATTACTCAGTACAGCCTGAAGAGAGGCACCGGTACTTGTTCATTACTCAGTACAGCCTGAAGAGAGGTGCCGGTACTGGTTCATGAAGCAGTACAGGCTGCAGAGAGGTGCCGGTACTTGTTCATGAAGCAGTACAGCCTGAAGAGAGGTGTCAGTACTTGTTCATGAAGCAGTACAGCCTGAAGAGAGATGCCGGTACTTGTTCATTACTCAGTACAGCCTGAAGAGAGGCACCGGTACATGTTCATGAAGCAGTACAGCCTGAAGAGAGGCACCGGTACATGTTCATGAAGCAGTACAGTCTGAAGAGAGGTGCCGGGACTTGTTCATTACTCAGTACAGCCTGAAGAGAGGTGTCGGTACTTGTTCATTACTCAGTACAGCGTACAGAGAGGTGCCGGTACATGTTCATGAAGCAGTACAGCCTGCAGAGAGGTGCCGGTACTTGTTCATGAAGCAGTACAGCCTGAAGAGAGGTGCCGGTACTTGTTCATGAAGCAGTACAGCCTGAAGAGAGGTGCCGGTACTTGTTCATTACTCAGTACAGCCTGCAGAGAGGTGCCGGTACTTGTTCATGAAGCAGTACAGCCTGAAGAGAGATGCCGGTACTTGTTCATGAAGCAGTACAGCCTGAAGAGAGGTGCCAGTACTTGTTCATTACTCAGTACAGCCTGAAGAGAGGCGCCGGTACTTGTTCATGAAGCAGTACAGCCTGCAGAGAGGTGCCGGTACTTGTTCATTACTCAGTACAGCCTGAAGAGAGGTGCCGGTACTTGTTCATTACTCAGTACAGCCTGAAGAGAGGTGCCGGTACTTGTTCATGAAGCAGTACAGCCTGCAGAGAGGTGCCGGTACTTGTTCATGAAGCAGTACAGCCTGCAGAGAGGTGCCGGTACTTGTTCATGAAGCAGTACAGCCTGAAGAGAGGCGCCGGTACTTGGTCATTACTCAGTACAGCCTGAAGAGAGGTGCCAGTACTTGTTCATGAAGCAGTACAGCCTGCAGAGAGGTGTCGGTACTTGTTCATTACTCAGTACAGCCTGAAGAGAGGCGCCGGTACTTGTTCATGAAGCAGTACAGGCTGCAGAGAGGTGCCGGTACTTGTTCATGAAGCAGTACAGCCTGCAGAGAGACGCCAGTACTTGTTCATGAAGCAGTACAGCCTGCAGAGAGGCGCCGGTACTTGTTCATGAAGCAGTACAGCCTGCAGAGAGGTGTCAGTACTTGTTCATGAAGCAGTACAGCCTGCAGAGAGGTGCCGGTACTTGTTCATGAAGCAGTACAGCCTGCAGAGAGACGCCAGTACTTGTTCATGAAGCAGTACAGCCTGCAGAGAGGCGCCGGTACTTGTTCATTACTCAGTACAGCCTGCAGAGAGATGCCGGTACTTGTTCATTACTCAGTACAGCCTGAAGAGAGGCGCCGGTACTTGTTCATTACTCAGTACAGCCTGCAGAGAGATGCCAGTACTTGTTCATTACTCAGTACAGCCTGAAGAGAGGTGCCGGTACTTGTTCATTACTCAGTACAGCCTGCAGAGAGATGCCGGTACTTGTTCATGAAGCAGTACAGCCTGAAGAGAGGTGCCGGTACTTGTTCATGAAGCAGTACAGCCTGAAGAGAGGCGCCGGTACTTGTTCATTACTCAGTACAGCCTGCAGAGAGGTGCCGGTACTTGTTCATGAAGCAGTACAGCCTGAAGAGAGATGCCGGTACTTGTTCATGAAGCAGTACAGCCTGCAGAGAGGCGCCGGTACATGTTCATGAAGCAGTACAGCCTGCAGAGAGGTGCCGGTACTTGTTCATGAAGCAGTACAGCCTGCAGAGAGGCACCGGTACTTGTTCATGAAGCAGTACAGCCTGAAGAGAGGTGCCGGTACTTGTTCATGAAGCAGTACAGCCTGCAGAGAGACGCCAGTACTTGTTCATGAAGCAGTACAGCCTGAAGAGAGGTGCCGGTACTTGTTCATGAAGCAGTACAGCCTGAAGAGAGGTGCCAGTACTTGTTCATGAAGCAGTACAGCCTGCAGAGAGGCGCCGATACTTGTTCATTAGTTAGTACAGCCTGCAGAGAGGTGCCGGTACTTGTTCATGAAGCAGTACAGGCTGCAGAGAGATGCCGGTACTTGTTCATGAAGCAGTACAGCCTGCAGAGAGGCGCCGATACTTGTTCATGAAGCAGTACAGCCTGAAGAGAGGTGCCGGTACTTGTTCATGAAGCAGTACAGCCTGAAGAGAGGCGCCGGTACTTGTTCATTACTCAGTACAGCCTGAAGAGAGGTGCCAGTACTTGTTCATGAAGCAGTACAGGCTGCAGAGAGGTGCCGGTACTTGTTCATGAAGCAGTACAGCCTGAAGAGAGGTGCCGGTACTTGTTCATGAAGCAGTACAGCCTGAAGAGAGGCGCCGGTACTTGTTCATTACTCAGTACAGCCTGAAGAGAGGCACCGGTACATGTTCATGAAGCAGTACAGCCTGAAGAGAGGTGCCGGTACTTGTTCATTACTCAGTACAGCCTGCAGAGAGATGCCAGTACTTGTTCATGAAGCAGTACAGGCTGCAGAGAGGTGCCGGTACTTGTTCATGAAGCAGTACAGCCTGAAGAGAGGTGCCGGTACTTGTTCATGAAGCAGTACAGCCTGAAGAGAGGTGCCAGTACTTGTTCATGAAGCAGTACAGCCTGCAGAGAGGTGCCGGTACTTGTTCATGAAGCAGTACAGCCTGCAGAGAGGCGCCGATACTTGTTCATTACTCAGTACAGCCTGCAGAGAGGCGCCGATACTTGTTCATGAAGCAGTACAGCCTGCAGAGAGGTGCCAGTACTAGTTCATTAAACAGTACAGCCTGCAGAGAGGTGCCGGTACTTGTTCATTACTCAGTACAGCCTGCAGAGAGGTGCCGGTACTTGTTCATTACTCAGTACAGCCTGAAGAGAGGTGCCGGTACTTGTTCATGAAGCAGTACAGCCTGCAGAGAGGTGCCGGTACTTGTTCATTACTCAGTACAGCCTGAAGAGAGGTGCCGGTACTTGTTCATTACTCAGTACAGCCTGAAGAGAGGTGCCGGTACTTGTTCATTACTCAGTACAGCCTGAAGAGAGATGCCGGTACTTGTTCATGAAGCAGTACAGCCTGCAGAGAGGTGTCAGTACTTGTTCATTACTCAGTACAGCCTGCAGAGAGGAGCCGGTACTTGTTCATGAAGCAGTACAGGCTGCAGAGAGGTGTCAGTACTTGTTCATTACTCAGTACAGCCTGCAGAGAGGTGCTGGTACTTGTTCATTACTCAGTACAGCCTGAAGAGAGGTGCCGGTACTTGTTCATTACTCAGTACAGCCTGAAGAGAGGTGCCGGTACTTGTTCATGAAGCAGTACAGCCTGAAGGGAGGTGCCGGTACTTGTTCATTACTCAGTACAGCCTGCAGAGAGGTGTCAGTACTTGTTCATGAAGCAGTACAGCCTGCAGAGAGATGCCGGTACTTATTCATGAAGCAGTACAGGCTGCAGAGAGGTGCCGGTACTTGTTCATTACTCAGTACAGCCTGAAGAGAGGTGCCGGTACTTGTTCATTACTCAGTACAGCCTGAAGAGAGGTGCCGGTACTTGTTCATGAAGCAGTACAGCCTGCAGAGAGGTGCCGGTACTTGTTCATTACTCAGTACAGCCTGAAGAGAGGTGCCAGTACTTGTTCATGAAGCAGTACAGCCTGAAGAGAGATGCCGGTACTTGTTCATGAAGCAGTACAGCCTGAAGAGAGGTGTCAGTACTTGTTCATTACTCAGTACAGCCTGCAGAGAGGTGCTGGTACTTGTTCATTACTCAGTACAGCCTGAAGAGAGGTGCCGGTACTTGTTCATTACTCAGTACAGCCTGAAGAGAGGTGCCGGTACTTGTTCATGAAGCAGTACAGCCTGAAGGGAGGTGCCGGTACTTGTTCATTACTCAGTACAGCCTGCAGAGCAGTGCCGGTACTTGTTCATGAAGCAGTACAGCCTGAAGAGAGGTGCCGGTACTTGTTCATTACTCAGTACAGCCTGCAGAGAGGTGCCGGTACTTGTTCATGAAGCAGTACAGCCTGCAGAGAGAAGCCGGTACTTGTTCATGAAGCAGTACAGCCTGAAGATAGGTGCAGGTACTTGTTCATTACTCAGTACAGCCTGCAGAGAGGTGCCGGTACTTGTTCATGAAGCAGTACAGCCTGAAGAGAGATGCCGGTACTTGTTCATGAAGCAGTACAGCCTGCAGAGAGGCGCCGGTGCATGTTCATGAAGCAGTACAGCCTGCAGAGAGGTGCCGGTACTTGTTCATGAAGCAGTACAGCCTGCAGAGAGGCACCGGTACTTGTTCATGAAGCAGTACAGCCTGCAGAGAGATGCCGGTACTTGTTCATTACTCAGTACAGCCTGAAGAGAGGCGCCGGTACTTGTTCATTACTCAGTACAGCCTGAAGAGAGGCACCGGTACTTGTTCATTACTCAGTACAGCCTGAAGAGAGGTGCCGGTACTTGTTCATTACTCAGTACAGCCTGAAGAGAGGTGCCGGTACTTGTTCATTACTCAGTACAGCCTGAAGAGAGGTGCCGGTACTTGTTCATGAAGCAGTACAGCCTGCAGAGAGGTGCCGGTACTTGTTCATTAGTTAGTACAGCCTGAAGAGAGGTGCCAGTACTTGTTCATGAAGCAGTACAGCCTGCAGAGAGGTGTCAGTACTTGTTCATTAGTTAGTACAGCCTGAAGAGAGGTGCCAGTACTTGTTCATGAAGCAGTACAGCCTGAAGAGAGGCACCGGTACTTGTTCATTACTCAGTACAGCCTGAAGAGAGGTGCCGGTACTTGTTCATTACTCAGTACAGCCTGAAGAGAGGTGCCGGTACTTGTTCATTACTCAGTACAGCCTGAAGAGAGGTGCCGGTACTTGTTCATGAAGCAGTACAGCCTGCAGAGAGGTGCCGGTACTTGTTCATTAGTTAGTACAGCCTGCAGAGAGATGCCAGTACTTGTTCATGAAGCAGTACAGGCTGCAGAGAGGTGCCGGTACTTGTTCATGAAGCAGTACAGCCTGAAGAGAGGTGCCGGTACTTGTTCATGAAGCAGTACAGCCTGAAGAGAGGTGCCAGTACTTGTTCATGAAGCAGTACAGCCTGCAGAGAGGTGCCGGTACTTGTTCATGAAGCAGTACAGCCTGCAGAGAGGCGCCGATACTTGTTCATTACTCAGTACAGCCTGCAGAGAGGCGCCGATACTTGTTCATGAAGCAGTACAGCCTGCAGAGAGGTGCCAGTACTAGTTCATTAAACAGTACAGCCTGCAGAGAGGTGCCGGTACTTGTTCATTACTCAGTACAGCCTGCAGAGAGGTGCCGGTACTTGTTCATTACTCAGTACAGCCTGAAGAGAGGTGCCGGTACTTGTTCATGAAGCAGTACAGCCTGCAGAGAGGTGCCGGTACTTGTTCATTACTCAGTACAGCCTGAAGAGAGGTGCCGGTACTTGTTCATTACTCAGTACAGCCTGAAGAGAGGTGCCGGTACTTGTTCATGAAGCAGTACAGCCTGCAGAGAGGTGCCGGTACTTGTTCATTACTCAGTACAGCCTGAAGAGAGATGCCGGTACTTGTTCATGAAGCAGTACAGCCTGCAGAGAGGTGTCAGTACTTGTTCATTACTCAGTACAGCCTGCAGAGAGGAGCCGGTACTTGTTCATGAAGCAGTACAGGCTGCAGAGAGGTGTCAGTACTTGTTCATTACTCAGTACAGCCTGCAGAGAGGTGCTGGTACTTGTTCATTACTCAGTACAGCCTGAAGAGAGGTGCCGGTACTTGTTCATTACTCAGTACAGCCTGAAGAGAGGTGCCGGTACTTGTTCATGAAGCAGTACAGCCTGAAGGGAGGTGCCGGTACTTGTTCATTACTCAGTACAGCCTGCAGAGAGGTGTCAGTACTTGTTCATGAAGCAGTACAGCCTGCAGAGAGATGCCGGTACTTATTCATGAAGCAGTACAGGCTGCAGAGAGGTGCCGGTACTTGTTCATTACTCAGTACAGCCTGAAGAGAGGTGCCGGTACTTGTTCATTACTCAGTACAGCCTGAAGAGAGGTGCCGGTACTTGTTCATGAAGCAGTACAGCCTGCAGAGAGGTGCCGGTACTTGTTCATTACTCAGTACAGCCTGAAGAGAGGTGCCAGTACTTGTTCATGAAGCAGTACAGCCTGAAGAGAGATGCCGGTACTTGTTCATGAAGCAGTACAGCCTGAAGAGAGGTGTCAGTACTTGTTCATTACTCAGTACAGCCTGCAGAGAGGTGCTGGTACTTGTTCATTACTCAGTACAGCCTGAAGAGAGGTGCCGGTACTTGTTCATTACTCAGTACAGCCTGAAGAGAGGTGCCGGTACTTGTTCATGAAGCAGTACAGCCTGAAGGGAGGTGCCGGTACTTGTTCATTACTCAGTACAGCCTGCAGAGCAGTGCCGGTACTTGTTCATGAAGCAGTACAGCCTGAAGAGAGGTGCCGGTACTTGTTCATTACTCAGTACAGCCTGCAGAGAGGTGCCGGTACTTGTTCATGAAGCAGTACAGCCTGCAGAGAGATGCCGGTACTTGTTCATGAAGCAGTACAGCCTGAAGAGAGGTGCCGGTACTTGTTCATTACTCAGTACAGCCTGCAGAGAGGTGCCGGTACTTGTTCATGAAGCAGTACAGCCTGAAGAGAGATGCCGGTACTTGTTCATGAAGCAGTACAGCCTGCAGAGAGGCGCCGGTACATGTTCATGAAGCAGTACAGCCTGCAGAGAGGTGCCGGTACTTGTTCATGAAGCAGTACAGCCTGCAGAGAGATGCCGGTACTTGTTCATTACTCAGTACAGCCTGAAGAGAGGCGCCGGTACTTGTTCATTACTCAGTACAGCCTGAAGAGAGGCACCGGTACTTGTTCATTACTCAGTACAGCCTGAAGAGAGGTGCCGGTACTTGTTCATTACTCAGTACAGCCTGAAGAGAGGTGCCGGTACTTGTTCATTACTCAGTACAGCCTGAAGAGAGGTGCCGGTACTTGTTCATGAAGCAGTACAGCCTGCAGAGAGGTGCCGGTACTTGTTCATTAGTTAGTACAGCCTGAAGAGAGGTGCCAGTACTTGTTCATGAAGCAGTACAGCCTGCAGAGAGGTGTCAGTACTTGTTCATTAGTTAGTACAGCCTGAAGAGAGGTGCCAGTACTTGTTCATGAAGCAGTACAGCCTGCAGAGAGGTGTCAGTACTTGTTCATTAGTTAGTACAGCCTGCAGAGAGGTGTCAGTACTTGTTCATTAGTTAGTACAGCCTGAAGAGAGGTGCCGGTACTTTTTATTAAATAGTACAGCAGCCTTCAGAGAGGTGCTGGTACATAAAGCAGTAGAGCCTGCAGAGAGGCACCGGTACTTGTTCATTACTCAGTACAGCCTGAAGAGAGGTGCCGGTACTTGTTCATTACTCAGTACAGCCTGAAGAGAGGTGCCGGTACTTGTTCATTACTCAGTACAGCCTGAAGAGAGGCACCGGTACTTGTTCATGAAGCAGTACAGCCTGCAGAGAGGTGCCGGTACTTGTTCATTACTCAGTACAGCCTGAAGAGAGGTGCCGGTACTTGTTCATTACTCAGTACAGCCTGAAGAGAGGTGCCGGTACTTGTTCATTACTCAGTACAGCCTGAAGAGAGGCGCTGGTACTTGTACATTACTCAGTACAGCCTGAAGAGAGGCACCGGTACTTGTTCATTACTCAGTACAGCCTGAAGAGAGGTGCCGGTACTTGTTCATGAAGCAGTACAGCCTGCAGAGAGGTGTCAGTACTTGTTCATTACTCAGTACAGCCTGCAGAGAGGTGTCAGTACTTGTTCATTACTCAGTACAGCCTGCAGAGAGATGCCGGTACTTGTTCATTACTCAGTACAGCCTGAAGAGAGGTGCCGGTACATGTTCATGAAGCAGTACAGCCTGCAGAGAGATGCCAGTACTTGTACATGAAGCAGTACAGCCTGCAGAGAGGTGCCGGTACTTGTTCATTACTCAGTACAGCCTGAAGAGAGGTGCCGGTACTTGTTCATTACTCAGTACAGCCTGAAGAGAGGTGCCGGTACATGTTCATGAAGCAGTACAGCCTGAAGAGAGGCACCGGTACTTGTTCATTACTCAGTACAGCCTGCAGAGAGGTGCCGGTACTTGTTCATGAAGCAGTACAGCCTGAAGAGAGGTGCCGGTACTTGTTCATTACTCAGTACAGCCTGAAGAGAGGTGCCAGTACTTGTTCATTACGTAGTACAGCCTGCAGAGAGGTGCCAGTACTTGTTCATAGAGCAGTACAGCCTGAAGAGAGATGCCGGTACTTGTTCATTATGTAGTACAGCCTGCAGAGAGGTGCCAGTACTTGTTCATAGAGCAGTACAGCCTGAAGAGAGATGCCGGTACTTGTTCATTACGTAGTACAGCCTGCAGAGAGGTGCCGGTACTTGTTCATTACGTAGTACAGCCTGCAGAGAGGTGCCGGTACTTGTTCATTACTCAGTACAGCCTGCAGAGAGGTGCCGGTACTTGTTCATGAAGCAGTACAGCCTGCAGAGAGGTGCCGGTACTTGTTCATGAAGCAGTACAGCCTGAAGAGAGGCGCCGGTACTTGTTCATTACGTAGTACAGCCTGCAGAGAGGTGCCAGTACTTGTTCATGAAGCAGTACAGCCTGTAGAGAGGTGCCAGTACATGTTCATGAAGCAGTACAGCCTGCAGAGAGGTGTCAGTACTTGTTCATGAAGCAGTACAGCCTGCAGAGAGGCGCCGGTACTTGTTCATGAAGCAGTACAGCCTGCAGAGAGGTGCCGGTACTTGTTCATGAAGCAGTACAGCCTGCAGAGAGGTGCCGGTACTTGTTCATTACTCAGTACAGCCTGAAGAGAGGTGCCGGTACTTGTTCATTACTCAGTACAGCCTGAAGAGAGGTGCCGGTACTTGTTCATGAAGCAGTACAGCCTGCAGAGAGGTGCCGGTACTTGTTCATTACTCAGTACAGCCTGAAGAGAGGTGCCGGTACATGTTCATGAAGCAGTACAGCCTGAAGAGAGATGCCGGTACTTGTTCATGAAGCAGTACAGCCTGCAGAGAGGTGCCAGTACTTGTTCATGAAGCAGTACAGCCTGCAGAGAGGTGCCAGTACTTGTTCATGAAGCAGTACAGCCTGCAGAGAGGTGCCGGTACTTGTTCATTACTCAGTACAGCCTGCAGAGAGGTGCCGGTACTTGTTCATGAAGCAGTACAGCCTGCAGAGAGGTGCCAGTACTTGTTCATGAAGCAGTACAGCCTGCAGAGAGGTGCCGGTACTTGTTCATTACTCAGTACAGCCTGCAGAGAGGTGCCAGTACTTGTTCATGAAGCAGTACAGCCTGCAGAGAGACGCCAGTACTTGTTCATGAAGCAGTACAGCCTGCAGAGAGGTGCCGGTACTTGTTCATTACTCAGTACAGCCTGCAGAGAGGTGCCGGGACTTGTTCATGAAGCAGTACAGCCTGCAGAGAGGTGCAGGTACTTGTTCATTACTCAGTACAGCCTGCAGAGAGGTGCCAGTACTTGTTCATGAAGCAGTACAGCCTGCAGAGAGGTGCAGGTACTTGTTCATGAAGCAGTACAGGCTGCAGAGAGGTGCCGGTACTTGTTCATGAAGCAGTACAGCCTGAAGAGAGGTGCCAGTACTTGTTCATTACTCAGTACAGCCTGAAGAGAGGTGCCGGTACTTGTTCATTACTCAGTACAGCCTGAAGAGAGATGCCGGTACTTGTTCATGAAGCAGTACAGCCCGCAGAGAGGTGCCGGTACATGTTCATGAAGCAGTACAGCCTGAAGAGAGATGCCGGTACTTGTTCATGAAGCAGTACAGCCTGCAGAGAGGTGCCGGTACTTGTTCATTACTCAGTACAGCCTGCAGAGAGGTGCCGGTACTTGTTCATGAAGCAGTACAGGCTGCAGAGAGGTGCCAGTACTTGTTCATGAAGCAGTACAGGCTGCAGAGAGGTGCCGGTACTTGTTCATGAAGCAGTACAGCCTGCAGAGAGGTGCCGGTACTTGTTCATGAAGCAGTACAGCCTGAAGAGAGGCGCCAGTACTTGTTCATGAAGCAGTACAGCCTGAAGAGAGGCGCCAGTACTTGTTCATGAAGCAGTACAGCCTGAAGAGAGGTGCCAGTACTTGTTCATTACTCAGTACAGCCTGAAGAGAGGTGCCGGTACTTGTTCATTACTCAGTACAGCCTGAAGAGAGGTGCTGGTACTTGTTCATGAAGCAGTACAGCCTGAAGAGAGGTGCCAGTACTTGTTCATGAAGCAGTACAGCCTGAAGAGAGATGCCGGTACTTGTTCATGAAGCAGTACAGCCTGAAGAGAGGTGCCAGTACTTGTTCATTACTCAGTACAGCCTGAAGAGAGGCGCCGGTACTTGTTCATGAAGCAGTACAGCCTGAAGAGAGGCACCGGTACATGTTCATGAAGCAGTACAGCCTGAAGAGAGGTGCCGGTACTTGTTCATGAAGCAGTACAGCCTGAAGAGAGGTGTCAGTACTTGTTCATGAAGCAGTACAGCCTGCAGAGAGGTGTCAGTACTTGTTCATTACTCAGTACAGCCTGAAGAGAGGTGTCAGTACTTGTTCATGAAGCAGTACAGCCTGCAGAGAGGTGTCAGTACTTGTTCATTACTCAGTACAGCCTGCAGAGAGGTGCCGGTACTTGTTCATTACTCAGTACAGTCTGAAGAGAGGTGCCGGGACTTGTTCATTACTCAGTACAGCCTGAAGAGAGGTGTCGGTACTTGTTCATTACTCAGTACAGCGTACAGAGAGGTGCCGGTACATGTTCATGAAGCAGTACAGCCTGCAGAGAGATGCCGGTACTTGTTCATGAAGCAGTACAGCCTGAAGAGCGGTGTCAGTACTTGTTCATTAAGCAGTACAGCCTGCAGAGAGGTGCCGGTACTTGTTCATGAAGCAGTACAGCCTGAAGAGCGGTGTCAGTACTTGTTCATTAAGCAGTACAGCGTACAGAGAGGTGCCGGTACTTGTTCATTAAGCAGTACAGCCTGCAGAGAGATGCCGGTACTTGTTCATGAAGCAGTACAGCGTACAGAGAGGTGCCGGTACTTGTTCATGAAGCAGTACAGCGTACAGAGAGGTGCCGGTACTTGTTCATGAAGCAGTACAGCCTGCAGAGAGGTGCCGGTACTTGTTCATGAAGCAGTACAGCCTGCAGAGAGGTGTCAGTACTTGTTCATTAAGCAGTACAGCATACAGAGAGGTGCCGGTACTTGTTCATGAAGCAGTACAGCCTGAAGAGAGGTGCCGGTACTTGTTCATGAAGCAGTACAGCCTGCAGAGAGGTGCCGGTACTTGTTCATGAAGCAGTACAGCCTGCAGAGAGGTGCCAGTACTAGTTCATTAAACAGTACAGCCTGCAGAGAGGCGCCGGTACTTGTTCAGTACTCAGTACAGCCTGAAGAGAGGTGCCGGTACTTGTTCATTACTCAGTACAGCCTGAAGAGAGGTGCCGGTACTTGTTCATTACTCAGTACAGCCTGCAGAGAGGTGCCGGTACTTGTTCATGAAGCAGTACAGCCTGCAGAGAGGTGCCAGTACATGTTCATGAAGCAGTACAGCCTGCAGAGAGGCGCTGGTACTTGTTCATTACTCAGTACAGCCTGCAGAGAGATGCCGGTACTTGTTCATTACTCAGTACAGCCTGAAGAGAGGCGCCGGTACTTGTTCATTACTCAGTACAGCCTGCAGAGAGGTGCCGGTACATGTTCATGAAGCAGTACAGCCTGCAGAGAGGTGCCGGTACTTGTTCATTACTCAGTACAGCCTGCAGAGAGGTGTCAGTACTTGTTCATGAAGCAGTACAGCCTGAAGAGAGGTGCCGGTACTTGTTCATTACTCAGTACAGCCTGAAGAGAGGTGCCGGTACTTGTTCATTACTCAGTACAGCCTGCAGAGAGGCGCCGGTACTTAATCATGAAGCAGTACAGCCTGCAGAGAGATGCCGGTACTTGTTCATGAAGCAGTACAGCCTGCAGAGAGGTGCCAGTACATGTTCATGAAGCAGTACAGCCTGCAGAGAGGTGTCAGTACTTGTTCATGAAGCAGTACAGGCTGCAGAGAGGTGTCAGTACTTGTTCATTACTCAGTACAGCCTGCAGAGAGGTGCCGGTACTTGTTCATGAAGCAGTACAGGCTGCAGAGAGGTGTCAGTACTTGTTCATTACTCAGTACAGCCTGCAGAGAGGTGCCGGTACTTGTTCATTACTCAGTACAGCCTGAAGAGAGGTGCCGGTACTTGTTCATTACTCAGTACAGCCTGCAGAGAGGTGCCGGTACTTGTTCATGAAGCAGTACAGCCTGAAGAGAGATGCGGTACTTGTTCATTACTCAGTACAGCCTGCAGAGAGGTGCCGGTACTTGTTCATTACTCAGTACAGCCTGCAGAGAGATGCCGGTACTTGTTCATGAAGCAGTACAGCCTGCAGAGAGGTGTCGGTACTCTCAGTACAGCCTGAAGAGAGGTGCCGGTACTTGTTCATTACTCAGTACAGCCTGAAGAGAGGCGCCGATACTTGTTCATTACTCAGTACAGCCTGAAGAGAGATGCCGGTACTTGTTCATTACTCAGTACAGCCTGCAGAGAGGTGCCGGTACTTGTTCATTACTCAGTACAGCCTGCAGAGAGATGCCGGTACTTGTTCATGAAGCAGTACAGCCTGCAGAGAGGTGTCGGTACTCTCAGTACAGCCTGAAGAGAGGTGCCGGTACTTGTTCATTACTCAGTACAGCCTGAAGAGAGGCGCCGATACTTGTTCATTACTCAGTACAGCCTGAAGAGAGGTGCCGGTACTTGTTCATTACTCAGTACACCCTGAAGAGAGGCGCTGATACTTGTTCATTACTCAGTACAGCCTGAAGAGAGGTGCCGGTACTTGTTCATTACTCAGTACAGCCTGAAGAGAGGCGCCGATACTTGTTCATTACTCAGTACAGCCTGAAAAGAGGTGCCGGTACTTGTTCATTACTCAGTACAGCCTGCAGAGAGGTGTCAGTACTTGTTCATTACTCAGTACAGCCTGCAGAGAGGTGCCGGTACTTGTTCATGAAGCAGTACAGGCTGCAGAGAGGTGTCAGTACTTGTTCATTACTCAGTACAGCCTGCAGAGAGGTGCCGGTACTTGTTCATTACTCAGTACAGCCTGAAGAGAGGTGCCGGTACTTGTTCATTACTCAGTACAGCCTGAAGAGAGGTGCCGGTACTTGTTCATTACTCAGTACAGCCTGAAGAGAGGTGCCGGTACTTGTTCATGAAGCAGTACAGCCTGAAGAGAGATGCCGGTACTTGTTCATTACTCAGTACAGCCTGAAGAGAGGTGCCAGTACTTGTTCATGAAGCAGTACAGCCTGAAGAGAGGTGCCAGTACTTGTTCATGAAGCAGTACAGCCTGAAGAGAGGTGTCAGTACTTGTTCATGAAGCAGTACAGCCTACAGAGAGGTGCCGGTACTTGTTCATTACTCAGTACAGCCTGAAGAGAGGTGCCGGTACTTGTTCATTACTCAGTACAGCCTGAAGAGAGGTGCCGGTACTTGTTCATTACTCAGTACAGCCTGCAGAGAGGTGCCGGTACTTGTTCATGAAGCAGTACAGCCTGAAGAGAGATGCCGGTACTTGTTCATTACTCAGTACAGCCTGCAGAGAGGTGCCGGTACTTGTTCATTACTCAGTACAGCCTGAAGAGAGGCGCCGATACTTGTTCATGAAGCAGTACAGCCTGCAGAGAGGTGTCAGTACTTGTTCAATACTCAGTACAGCCTGCAGAGAGGTGCCAGTACTAGTTCATTAAACAGTATAGCATACAGGTAGATGCAGGAATATGTTCATTCAGTAGAACAGCCTACAGAGAGGTGCCAGTACTTTTTATTAAATAGTACAGCAGCCTTCAGAGAGGTGCCGGTACTTGTTCATTACTCAGTACAGCCTGCAGAGAGGTGCCAGTACTTGTTCATTACTCAGTACAGCCTGAAGAGAGGCGTCAGTACTTGTTCAATACATAGCACAGCCTGAAGAGAGGTGCCGGTACTTGTTCATGAAGCAGTACAGCCTGAAGAGAGGCGTCAGTACTTGTTCAGGAAGCAGTACAGCCTGCAGAGAGGTGCCGGTACTTGTTCATGAAGCAGTACAGCCTGCAGAGAGGTGTCAGTACTTGTTCATTACTCAGTACAGCCTGCAGAGAGGTGCCGGTACATGTTCATGAAGCAGTACAGGCTGCAGAGAGGTGCCGGTACATGTTCATGAAGCAGTACAGCCTGCAGAGAGGTGTCGGTACTTGTTCATTACTCAGTACAGCCTGCAGAGAGGCGCCAGTACTTGTTCAATACATAGCACAGCCTGCAGAGAGGTGCCAGTACTTGTTCATTACATAGCACAGCCTGCAGAGAGGTGTCGGTACTTGTTCATTACTCAGTACAGCCTGCAGAGAGATGCTGGTACATATCTGACCAATCATGTGCAGCGATCAAAATTGTCAATCACTCTCTCTATCTCCTCAATCCTTCTTTAAAGACTTTCTCAAGAGGCTATTTCTTTCTTTTAAATCTGCAATTGGAAACACCACAGAAAACAGAACCAGTGCTTAAAATATGCACAACTGAAACACGCTTGGCAGGCGAAGGGCTTGGGGGAGTTCAGAATGCCCTAATATACCCCCTTGAGGGCAGACTACTTCTAAAAGAGTTGGAAGTGAAGGCTATCTTCCTGACTTACAAAACACTTAACAATAATATGCCGGACACCATGGCTAAATTGAGAACTAAGTAGGGGGAAGACCTGGAAGGGGAGTTAGAGGACATGGACTAAGAGGCTGCCCTGATGCACCTGCGAGAGGTTGCCATAAAGTCCTGGCTGCGATGGATACAGCTCAAGATACTACACCGAGATTACTACGATAGGGACCACCTACTCTACATGGGGAGGGCGGTGGCCCTTTACTGTTTGCATTGTGGAGCAACCAGGGGTACATTTATCCATACGATATGGAGCTGTCCAGCCATTCGGCATTCTGGTCAAAGGCGGTGGGGGAGCTCAGCAATGTTCTGGGGGAAAATGTCCCTCTTAAGCACACATACATTCTTTTGGGGGTCCCAGGAGATTTGGACATCGGGTGAAACTCCTCTTTTGAAACCTGGGGCTTGACATAGCGTGTCACTGGGGTGCCCCTGCAGTCACAAACGTGGGAATGGAAGAAGGGGATGGACCTCAACATGGTCACTGAGAAGGTTACGTACAGAAGTAGAGGTTGTCCATGCACACTTTTCAAGGTTTGGGGGGGTTGGTTTAAACACTATAATCTACAGTTTCCTAGGAGATTTGATGGAATCTTCTACATGATTGTGTACTGTGTTGTTGTCCTACCAATCACTGTATTGTATCCTTGCTGGAACACTGTATTGTTGTCAGATGCTTGTCCTTTGTGGGAGGCTGCCTGTGTACACTTGCCGCCTCTATTGCTGTGTATTTGTTTTGAGTGCAAGTTTGCACCCTTATTGCCATTTGTTATGTGCAAACCCCCCCCCCCCCCAAAAAAAAGAGATTTCAGAAAAAAAAGAGAAAGGACTATTGAACGCACAATACCTGATGTGGCGAGCTCTGTGTCCCGCCAAGTTCAGCAAGTGCCCAGATCCATCACCTGCTGTAAGTCATCGCCTGGAGCCCGGAAATTGTGTTCTATTGAAGAACCACAGGCAAAAATATATTTGCAGGCAAGGTGGGAACATACTTTTTAGATCCTCTTGGTTACAAATCCTGTGGTGAATGTGAAAAGGTGTCAACGTGAGTGAATGCATTGCACACAAAGAAAGTGAGAGCATTAGAGAAGGCTGACATAGATCTGAAGACCCCTGAAAAAGCTGTCGCAGGTAAGATTGGCAATGCTAGACCAGCCATTTGCAGGAGCCATTGTCACATGTCACAGACCCTGATCCTGCCAACCCTGAGAAAGATGTTACGTGTACTCCCTACTCCTTACCAGACTAACATGATCAACAAGTCCAATTGGCCAGACGACATGCTACGCAAAAAAAAGAGGCAGACCACAAACGGCAAAATTCTTCTGACCAGAATCTAAATCTCTATTTTCTAGTAACATTTCCTGCCGGTTGCATCACGAAGCAGCTAAAACACTTGACTGAATGAAGTGCCAATCAGAGTACAAAGTTACAAATGGAAGAAGGCACTTTATGCATCTTCGACATTTGTAGACCGGTCGGCAGCATTTGATAAGGTCCCGCAGGCCTCTCTTCTTAAAGTCAGAGAAAAATGGACCTGGAATCTGGATCAGTGGCAATGTCTTGAGATGGTTTAAATCATATCCGACCAATCACGTGCAGCAATCAAAATTGTCAACCATTCTCTCTATCTCCTCAATCCTTCAATAAAGACTTTCTTAAGAGGCTGTTTCTTTATTAACGCTTTTAAATCCGCAATTAGAACCCCTATGGTACCTCCTGAGACAGTCTAACATTGTTTTACATTTAAATGCTATCCTTTTATTGAGTTTTTTGTTCTTGTAACAACCATAATAAAAAAGAACACCATGTTCAATTCGTACATTTCCATTCTGTGCTCTAGAAGGCAGTATCCTGTTCTTATAACAATCCTGACCCAATCTCCCAAAGGCAAAGTAACACCTTATAGTAGGTACACAATTATTAAACCTCATCACAATATTGTGTCCAATTCCCCCAAACTGTATCACGGTTCCTGGGGCAACCGCGGGCTTCATACAAAGGTTTTTCCCTTATGCATCATAGGTCCATCTCGGCTCTCCAAGCCCCCAATATAGGAAACCATTCAACGTCAGAGGCGGGCTATATCTCTTATCCTTATCACCAGGCCCAGTCTCAAAAATGTCCATCCCCTCATTATCAACCACGTTGAGAAGAGCTATTTTGAGGGTAAAACCAATTGGGTGGCCAATGACTGCACTAAGGGCCATTGTCTTTGCGTCATACAAGGTGATGCAAGGAAGCACATTTCCTTAATTCAGATATACAAAGAAACTCAAGAGGTTATTTGGTGCTTGCACTGTGATTCATTACATTTCAAGCTGGGAGGTGTTCCATGGGTGGAGCTTGCGCGTACTCCTGCGCGCACCCTTGGATCTGACACAATTCCAGATTTACAAAGGTTCGTTGGCCTGGGTTTGGGTCAAATCGCCTACCAGAGGATGGCATAAGGAGGAGAATTATTTTTTACTTCTTGGCATTTCCTCTTTAGATTGGTTTTGCGTAGGAATGTATCCCTTTCTGCAGAAAAGCAATCCTGCCTGTAATGCAGACCCCCTTGCACTATGGTACCAGAATGCCTTCTTCGGTGCTAGGCAAGGAGAAAGCAGAATTGCTCCATAGCCGCTGTCTCCCGTTCATGCAATGCAGGGCAGCACGCCCCCTCGCCCCATAATAGTAAATATGCCCCTCAGTGTTGCATCAACGGTATCCCAATAAAGACGAGGAGCGTGCCGCGCCATACAATGGGTAGAAATGTCCCTCCCGCCACACCACACCGGAGACAAGAACGGGTTGTTCCTCTATTCATTGGCCGCAGTCATTATGAGGTCAGATATATATGATGTAAGTATTTAAATTGTATCAAGCAGAATTGTGCAATTATAGAACTCCAGCGATCCCATCACGGCCACTGCCCGTTCCACATTATCCCACTGTCCTGGGTCATCCTCCCTTGCGATGACCCCGCAGGAAGGAATCAGGAGAATGAATTACTAAGGTCTTGTATTTTGCAGATACCAGCCACGTTCAGGAAAGGGAGCTTTGTTCAGCCTCATTTCAAGGGGACAGTGTTGAGGCAGATCACCGATTGCATCTTTATATGGCTGGACAGTGTCACAGCTGTAAATGCCTCTAGAATCGGGACTGTTCCAGCACAACAAATTCTTGCAATTCCTTAAAGGGTTTAATGTAATTACTACCTGCGACATGACCCGGGGAGTGATACCCAGGGAATCATAACCTTGGAAGTCCTCCTTGCCGAGATGTTGGGCAGAAGGACTCCATGCCATAAGGGAGTCTCGCCAGTTAATCTGCCCTACCGCAGAAGATTTCTTTGAACGATGATTTCCAAATTTTCAGACCTGCTATGTCAACGGGGGTGTACCCCATAAATGCAGTGAAGGGGGGCGGGGGGGGCTTACGCATGGCCCAAAATACAAGTCTATGGGCAGAGTCGTCAATGTGACATAGATCCCGCCGTTAAGAACACATAGATGGAAGGCGCTGTAGTATGACGTCAGCAATCGCCAGTCCCCCGTCATAGGTGGATTTTCAGCTTTATTGAATGGCCCCCGTTTGTGCCCCCCCACCCCCATATGAATGCAGAGGGGGCCGAGAGGGCAGAGGTTGATAATGCTAAGGTTGCTTTAGGTATATAATAAGGGTCATTTTGTGGGGAGCATAATCACTTCTGTGCAATTCAATATTAGCTTTATTTGATTTTCATAAAAGAAACCATAAAATCATACAATAAATTACAAAGCCAGTAAGGAATACCTTACACAATCGTAACCGGTTAAGTTACAAAAGCAAAGATAATCAAGTCGCCGTTTCACATTCTGATGAGCCATCTTTTTCCTAAGCTAGCTCACAGGCCAGAAAAAAACAGATAAACTACAGAAAGTTGGTAACGAGGTTAGTTGTTGCAAGAACAAAACAACGGGACTACATTGTTTAAAATTGCAATGACGTAAAATAGGCAATATAAATCGTTTCCGAGGGACCTTATAGAATGTATAAAAAACATTACAAGCAAAGTTCATTGGCTCGATGTGTCGTCTCAGGGGATTTAATCAGAACATCTGACCAATCATTAATACTGGGGATTGTAACTACTAGTTAAAAAATATCCAGTCTGAAGAGCATCAAAAGAACCTATGGCGGCAATTCTGCGGCGAGCTAAGATAAGGCTGCGTGCTGTCATTGCTTCTTTAAATCCATCCTACTGATGCGGTGAAGAGTGTGAGGGTTCTCAAAGTACTGGTCATGACCTATGTCCAACCAGGTCTGCTTTATAGATCTGAACCAGGGGATTTGTTGAGCCAAAGACAGTTTAAAACAATCTCTATTAATCTTATGGTTTAAAACTGTGTCTTTACAGGCCCATAAACTGTGTCTTCACAGGCCCATAAACTGTGTCTTCACAGGCCCATAAACTGTGTCTTCACAGGCCCATAAACTGTGTCTTCACAGGTCCATAAACTGTGTCTTCACAGGTCCATAAACTGTGTCTTCACAGGCCCATAAACTGTGTCTTCACAGGCCCATAAACTGTGTCTTCACAGGTCCATAAACTGTGTCTTCACAGGTCCATAAACTGTGTCTTCACAGGCCCATAAACTGTGTCTTCACAAGCCCATAAACTGTCTCTTCACAGGCCCATAAACTGTGTCCTCACAGGTCCATAAACTGTGTCTTCACAGGTCCATAAACTGTGTCTTCACAGGCCCATAAACTGACAGGTCCATAAACTGTGTCTTCACAGGCCCATAAACTGTGTCTTTACAGGCCCATAAACTGGGTCTTCACAGGCCCATAAACTGTGTCTTCACAGGTCCATAAACTGTGTCTTCACAGGTCCATAAACTGTGTCTTCACAGGCCCATAAACTGTGTCTTCACAGGCCCATAAACTGTGTCATCACAGGCCCATAAACTGTGTCTTCACAGGCCCATAAACTGTGTCTTCACAGGTCCATAAACTGTGTCTTCACAGGCCCATAAACTGTGTCTTCACAGGTCCATAAACTGTGTCTTCACAGGTCCATAAACTGTGTCTTCACAGGCCCATAAACTGTGTCTTCACAGGCCCATAAACTGTGTCTTCACAGGCCCATAAACTGTGTCTTCACAGGCCCATAAACTGTGTCTTCAGAGGCCCATAAACTGTGTCTTCACAGGCCCATAAACTGTGTCTTCACAGGCCCATAAACACTGTGTCTTCACAGGTCCATAAACTGTGTCTTCACAGGCCCATAAACTGTGTCTTCACAGGCCCATAAACTGTGTCTTCACAGGCCCATAAACTGTGTCTTCACAGGCCCATAAACTGTGTCTTCACAGGTCCATAAACTGTGTCTTCACAGGTCCATAAACTGTGTCTTCACAGGCCCATAAACTGTGTCTTTACAGGCCCATAAACTGTGTCTTCACAGGCCCATAAACTGTGTCTTCACAGGTCCATAAACTGTGTCTTCACAGGCCCATAAACTGTGTCTTCACAGGTCCATAAACTGTGTCTTCACAGGCCCATAAACTGTGTCTTCACAGGCCCATAAACACTGTGTCTTCACAGGTCCATAAACTGTGTCTTCACAGGCCCATAAACTGTGTCTTCACAGGCCCATAAACTGTGTCTTCACAGGCCCATAAACTGTGTCTTCACAGGCCCATAAACTGTGTCTTCACAGGTCCATAAACTGTGTCTTCACAGGTCCATAAACTGTGTCTTCACAGGCCCATAAACTGTGTCTTCACAGGCCCATAAACTGTGTCTTCACAGGCCCATAAACTGTGTCTTCACAGGCCCATAAAGTGTGTCTTCACAGGCCCATAAACTGTGTCTTCACAGGTCCATAAACTGTGTCTTCACAGGTCCATAAACTGTGTCTTCACAGGCCCATAAACTGTGTCTTCACAGGCCCATAAACTGTCTCTTCACAGGCCCATAAACTGTGTCCTCACAGGTCCATAAACTGTGTCTTCACAGGTCCATAAACTGTGTCTTCACAGGTCCATAAACTGTGTCTTCACAGGCCCATAAACTGACAGGCCCATGAACTGTGTCTTCACAGGTCCATAAACTGTGCCTTCACAGGTCCATAAACTGTGTCTTCACAGGCCCATAAACTGTGTCTTCACAGGCCCATAAACTGTGTCTTCACAGGCCCATAAACTGTGTCTTCACAGGCCCATAAACTGTGTCTTCACAGGTCCATAAACTGTGTCTTCACAGGCCCATAAACTGTGTCTTCACAGGCCCATAAACTGTGTCTTCACAGGCCCATAAACTGTGTCTTCACAGGCCCAGGTCCATAAACTGTGTCTTCACAGGTCCATAAACTGTGTCTTCACAGGCCCATAAACTGTGTCTTCACAGGCCCATAAACTGTCTCTTCACAGGCCCATAAACTGTCTCTTCACAGGCCCATAAACTGTGTCTTCACAGGTCCATAAACTGTGTCTTCACAGGCCCATAAACAGTGTCTTCACAGGTCCATAAACTGTGTCTTCACAAGCCCATAAACTGACAGGCCCATAAACTGTGTCTTCACAGGTCCATAAACTGTGCCTTCACAGGTCCATAAACTGTGTCTTCACAGGCCCATAAACTGTGTCTTCACAGGCCCATAAACTGTGTCTTCACAGGCCCATAAACTGTGTCTTCACAGGCCCATAAACTGTGTCTTCACAGGCCCAGGTCCATAAACTGTGTCTTCACAGGTCCATAAACTGTGTCTTCACAGGCCCATAAACTGTGTCTTCACAGGCCCATAAACTGTGTCTTCACAGGCCCAGGTCCATAAACTGTGTCTTCACAGGTCCATAAACTGTGTCTTCACAGGCCCATAAACTGTGTCTTCACAGGCCCATAAACTGTCTCTTCACAGGCCCATAAACTGTCTCTTCACAGGCCCATAAACTGTGTCTTCACAGGTCCATAAACTGTGTCTTCACAGGCCCATAAACTGTGTCTTCACAGGCACATAAACTGTGTCTTGACAGGTCCATAAACTGTGTCTTCACAGGCCCAGGTCCATAAACTGTGTCTTCACAGGTCCATAAACTGTCTCTTCACAGGCCCAAAAACTGTGTCTTCACAGGTCCATAAACTGTGTCTTTACAGGCCCATAAACTGTGTCTTCAGAGGCCCATAAACTGTGTCTTCACAGGTCCATAAATTGTGTCTTCACAGGTCCATAAGCTGTGTCTTCACAGGCCCACAAACTGTGTCTTCACAGGCCCATAAACTGTGTCTTCACAGGCCCATAAACTGTGTCTTCACAGGCCCACAAACTGTGTCTTCACAGGCCCACAAACTGTGTCTTCACAGGCCCATAAACTGTGTCTTCACAGGTCCATAAACTGTGTCTTCACAGGCCCATAAACTGTGTCTTCACAGGCCCATAAACTGTGTCTTCACAGGCACATAAACTGTGTCTTGACAGGTCCATAAACTGTGTCTTCACAGGCCCAGGTCCATAAACTGTGTCTTCACAGGTCCATAAACTGTCTCTTCACAGGCCCAAAAACTGTGTCTTCACAGGTCCATAAACTGTGTCTTTACAGGCCCATAAACTGTGTCTTCAGAGGCCCATAAACTGTGTCTTCACAGGCCCATAAACTGTGTCTTCACAGGTCCATAAACTGTGTCTTCACAGGCCCATAAACTGTGTCTTCACAGGCCCATAAACTGTCTCTTCACAGGCCCATAAACTGTGTCCTCACAGGTCCATAAACTGTGTCTTCACAGGTCCATAAACTGTGTCTTCACAGGTCCATAAACTGTGTCTTCACAGGCCCATAAACTGACAGGCCCATAAACTGTGTCTTCACAGGTCCATAAACTGTGCCTTCACAGGTCCATAAACTGTGTCTTCACAGGCCCATAAACTGTGTCTTCACAGGCCCATAAACTGTGTCTTCACAGGCCCATAAACTGTGTCTTCACAGGCCCATAAACTGTGTCTTTACAGGCCCATAAACTGTGTCTTCACAGGTCCATAAACTGTGTCTTCACAGGCCCATAAACTGTGTCTTCACAGGCCCATAAACTGTCTCTTCACAGGCCCATAAACTGTGTCCTCACAGGTCCATAAACTGTGTCTTCACAGGTCCATAAACTGTGTCTTCACAGGTCCATAAACTGTGTCTTCACAGGCCCATAAACTGACAGGCCCATAAACTGTGTCTTCACAGGTCCATAAACTGTGCCTTCACAGGTCCATAAACTGTGTCTTCACAGGCCCATAAACTGTGTCTTCACAGGTCCATAAACTGTGCCTTCACAGGTCCATAAACTGTGTCTTCACAGGCCCATAAACTGTGTCTTTACAGGCCCATAAACTGTGTCTACACAGGCCCATAAACGGTGTCTTCACAGGCCCATAAACTGTGTCTTCACAGGTCCATAAACTGTGTCTTCACAGGCCCACAAACTGTGTCTTCACAGGCCCACAAACTGTGTCTTCACAGGCCCATAAACTGTGTCTTCACAGGTCCATAAACTGTGTCTTCACAGGCCCATAAACTGTGTCTTCACAGGTCCATAAACTGTGTCTTCACAGGCCCATAAACTGACAGGCCCATAAACTGTGTCTTCACAGGTCCATAAACTGTGCCTTCACAGGTCCATAAACTGTGTCTTCACAGGCCCATAAACTGTGTCTTCACAGGCCCATAAACTGTGTCTTCACAGGCCCATAAACTGACAGGCCCATAAATGGTGTCTTCACAGGTCCATAAACTGTGTCTTCACAGGCCCATAAACTGTGTCTTCACAGGTCCATAAACTGTGTCTTCACAGGCCCATAAACTGTGTCTTCACAGGCCCATAAACTGACAGGCCCATAAATGGTGTCTTCACAGGTCCATAAACTGTGTCTTCACAGGCCCATAAACTGTGTCTTCACAGGTCCATAAACTGTGTCTTCACAGGCCCATAAACTGTGTCTTCACAGGCCCATAAACTGACAGGCCCATAAATGGTGTCTTCACAGGTCCATAAACTGTGTCTTCACAGGCCCATAAATGGTGTCTTCACAGGTCCATAAACTGTGTCTTCACAGGCCCATAAACTGTGTCTTCACAGGCCCATAAACTGTGTCTTCACAGGCCCATAAACTGTGTCTTCACAGGTCCATAAACTGTGTCTTCACAGGCCCATAAACTGTGTCTTCACAGGCCCATAAACTGTGTCTTCACAGGCCCATAAATGGTGTCTTCACAGGTCCATAAACTGTGTCTTCACAGGCCCATAAATGGTGTCTTCACAGGTCCATAAACTGTGTCTTCACAGGCCCATAAACTGTGTCTTCACAGGCCCATAAACTGTGTCTTCACAGGCCCATAAACTGTGTCTTCACAGGTCCATAAACTGTGTCTTCACAGGCCCATAAACTGTGTCTTCGCAGGCCCATAAACTGTGTCTTCACAGGCCCATAAATGGTGTCTTCACAGGTCCATAAACTGTGTCTTCACAGGCCCATAAATGGTGTCTTCACAGGTCCATAAACTGTGTCTTCACAGGCCCATAAACTGTGTCTTCACAGGCCCATAAACTGTGTCTTCACAGGCCCATAAACTGTGTCTTCACAGGCCCATAAAATGTGTCTTCACAGGCCCATAAACTGTGTCTTCACAGGTCCATAAACTGTGTCTTCACAGGCCCATAAACTGTGTCTTCACAGGCCCATAAACTGTGTCTTCACAGGTCCATAAACTGTGTCTTCACAGGCCCATAAACTGTGTCTTCACAGGCCCATAAACTGTCTCTTCACAGGCCCATAGACTGTGTCCTCACAGGTCCATAAACTGTGTCTTCACAGGCCCATAAACTGTGTCTTGTCTTCACAGGCCCATAAACTGTGTCTTCACAGGTCCATAAACTGTGTCTTCACAGGCCCATAAACTGTCTCTTCACAGGCCCATAGACTGTGTCCTCACAGGTCCATAAACTGTGTCTTCACAGGCCCATAAACTGACAGGCCCATAAACTGTGTCTTCACAGGCCCATAAACTGTGTCTTCACAGGTCCATAAACTGTGTCTTCACAGGCCCATAAACTGTGTCTTCACAGGCCCATAAACTGTGTCTTCACAGGTCCATAAACTGTGTCTTCACAGGCCCATAAACTGTGTCTTCACAGGCCCATAATCTGTGTCTTCACAGGTCCATAAACTGTGTCTTCACAGGCCCATAAACTGTCTCTTCACAGGCCCATAGACTGTGTCCTCACAGGTCCATAAACTGTGTCTTCACAGGCCCATAAACTGACAGGCCCATAAACTGTGTCTTCACAGGCCCATAAACTGTGTCTTCACAGGTCCATAAACTGTGTCTTCACAGGTCCATAAACTGTGTCTTCACAGGCCCATAAACTGTGTCTTCACAGGCCCATAAACTGTGTCTTCACAGGCCCATAAACTGTGTCTTCACAGGTCCATAAACTGTGTCTTCACAGGTCCATAAACTGTGTCTTCACAGGCCCATAAACTGTCTCTTCACAGGCCCATAGACTGTGTCCTCACAGGTCCATAAACTGTGTCTTCACAGGCCCATAAACTGACAGGCCCATAAACTGTGTCTTCACAGGCCCATAAACTGTGTCTTCACAGGTCCATAAACTGTGTCTTCACAGGTCCATAAACTGTGTCTTCACAGGCCCATAAACTGTGTCTTCACAGGCCCATAAACTGTGTCTTCACAGGCCCATAAACTGTGTCTTCACAGGCCCATAAACTGCCAATGCTCTTCACAGGCCCATAGACTGTGTCCTCACAGGTCCATAAACTGTGTCTTCACAGGCCCATAAACTGACAGGCCCATAAACTGTGTCTTCACAGGCCCATAAACTGTGTCTTCACAGGTCCATAAACTGTGTCTTCACAGGTCCATAAACTGTGTCTTCACAGGCCCATAAACTGTGTCTTCACAGGCCCATAAACTGTGTCTTCACAGGCCCATAAACTGTGTCTTCACAGGTCCATAAACTGTGTCTTCACAGGTCCATAAACTGTGTCTTCACAGGCCCATAAACTGTCTCTTCACAGGCCCATAGACTGTGTCCTCACAGGTCCATAAACTGTGTCTTCACAGGCCCATAAACTGACAGGCCCATAAACTGTGTCTTCACAGGCCCATAAACTGTGTCTTCACAGGTCCATAAACTGTGTCCTCACAGGTCCATAAACTGTGTCTTCACAGGCCCATAAACTGACAGGCCCATAAACTGTGTCTTCACAGGCCCATAAACTGTGTCTTCACAGGTCCATAAACTGTGTCTTCACAGGTCCATAAACTGTGTCTTCACAGGCCCATAAACTGTGTTTTCACAGGCCCATAAACTGTGTCTTCACAGGCCCATAAACTGTGTCTTCACAGGTCCATAAACTGTGTCTTCACAGGTCCATAAACTGTGTCTTCACAGGCCCATAAACTGTGTCTTCACAGGCCCATAAACTGTGTCTTCACAGGCCCATAAACTGTGTCTTCACAGGCCCAGGTCCATAAACTGTGTCTTCACAGGTCCATAAACTGTGTCTTCACAGGCCCATAAACTGTGTCTTGTCTTCACAGGCCCATAAACTGTGTCTTCACAGGCCCATAAACTGACAGGCCCATAAATGGTGTCTTCACAGGTCCATAAACTGTGTCTTCACAGGCCCATAAACTGTGTCTTGTCTTCACAGGCCCATAAACTGTGTCTTCACAGGCCCATAAACTGACAGGCCCATAAATGGTGTCCTCACAGGTCCATAAACTGTGTCTTCACAGGCCCATAAACTGTGTCTTCACAGGTCCATAAACTGTGTCTTCACAGGCCCATAAACTGTGTCTTCACAGGCCCATAAACTGACAGGCCCATAAATGGTGTCTTCACAGGTCCATAAACTGTGTCTTCACAGGCCCATAAATGGTGTCTTCACAGGTCCATAAACTGTGTCTTCACAGGTCCATAAACTGTGTCTTCACAGGCCCATAAACTGTCTCTTCACAGGCCCATAGACTGTGTCCTCACAGGTCCATAAACTGTGTCTTCACAGGTCCATAAACTGTGTCTTCACAGGCCCATAAACTGTGTCTTCACAGGCCCATAAACTGTGTCTTCACAGGCCCATAAACTGACAGGCCCATAAATGGTGTCTTCACAGGTCCATAAACTGTGTCTTCACAGGCCCATAAACTGTGTCTTCACAGGTCCATAAACTGTGTCTTCACAGGCCCATAAACTGTGTCTTCACAGGCCCATAAACTGACAGGCCCATAAATGGTGTCTTCACAGGTCCATAAACTGTGTCTTCACAGGCCCATAAATGGTGTCTTCACAGGTCCATAAACTGTGTCTTCACAGGTCCATAAACTGTGTCTTCACAGGCCCATAAACTGTCTCTTCACAGGCCCATAGACTGTGTCCTCACAGGTCCATAAACTGTGTCTTCACAGGTCCATAAACTGTGTCTTCACAGGCCCATAAACTGTGTCTTCACAGGCCCATAAACTGTGTCTTCACAGGCCCATAAACTGTGTCTTCACAGGCCCATAAACTGTGTCTTCACAGGCCCACAAACTGTGTCTTCACAGGCCCATAAACTGTGTCTTCACAGGTCCATAAACTGTGTCTTCACAGGCCAATAAACTGTGTCTTCACAGGCCCATAGACTGTGTCCTCACAGGTCCATAAACTGTGTCTTCACAGGCCCATAAACTGTGTCTTCACAGGCCCATAAACTGTGTCTTCACAGGCCCATAAACTGTGTCTTCACAGGCCCATAAACTGACAGGCCCATAAACTGTGTCTTCACAGGCCCATAAACTGTGTCTTCACAGGTCCATAAACTGTGTCTTCACAGGTCCATAAACTGTGTCTTCACAGGCCCATAAACTGTGTCTTCACAGGCCCATAAACTGTGTCTTCACAGGCCCATAAACTGTGTCTTCACAGGTCCATAAACTGTGTCTTCACAGGTCCATAAACTGTGTCTTCACAGGCCCATAAACTGTGTCTTCACAGGCCCATAAACTGTGTCTTCACAGGCCCATAAACTGTGTCTTCACAGGCCCATAAACTGTGTCTTCACAGGCCCAGGTCCATAAACTGTGTCTTCACAGGTCCATAAACTGTGTCTTCACAGGCCCATAAACTGTGTCTTGTCTTCACAGGCCCATAAACTGTGTCTTCACAGGCCCATAAACTGACAGGCCCATAAATGGTGTCTTCACAGGTCCATAAACTGTGTCTTCACAGGCCCATAAACTGTGTCTTGTCTTCACAGGCCCATAAACTGTGTCTTCACAGGCCCATAAACTGACAGGCCCATAAATGGTGTCTTCACAGGTCCATAAACTGTGTCTTCACAGGCCCATAAACTGTGTCTTCACAGGTCCATAAACTGTGTCTTCACAGGCCCATAAACTGTGTCTTCACAGGCCCATAAACTGACAGGCCCATAAATGGTGTCTTCACAGGTCCATAAACTGTGTCTTCACAGGCCCATAAATGGTGTCTTCACAGGTCCATAAACTGTGTCTTCACAGGTCCATAAACTGTGTCTTCACAGGCCCATAAACTGTCTCTTTACAGGCCCATAGACTGTGTCCTCACAGGTCCATAAACTGTGTCTTCACAGGTCCATAAACTGTGTCTTCACAGGCCCATAAACTGTGTCTTCACAGGCCCATAAACTGTGTCTTCACAGGCCCATAAACTGACAGGCCCATAAATGGTGTCTTCACAGGTCCATAAACTGTGTCTTCACAGGCCCATAAACTGTGTCTTCACAGGTCCATAAACTGTGTCTTCACAGGCCCATAAACTGTGTCTTCACAGGCCCATAAACTGACAGGCCCATAAATGGTGTCTTCACAGGTCCATAAACTGTGTCTTCACAGGCCCATAAATGGTGTCTTCACAGGTCCATAAACTGTGTCTTCACAGGTCCATAAACTGTGTCTTCACAGGCCCATAAACTGTCTCTTCACAGGCCCATAGACTGTGTCCTCACAGGTCCATAAACTGTGTCTTCACAGGTCCATAAACTGTGTCTTCACAGGCCCATAAACTGTGTCTTCACAGGCCCATAAACTGTGTCTTCACAGGCCCATAAACTGTGTCTTCACAGGCCCATAAACTGTGTCTTCACAGGCCCACAAACTGTGTCTTCACAGGCCCATAAACTGTGTCTTCACAGGTCCATAAACTGTGTCTTCACAGGCCCATAAACTGTGTCTTCACAGGCCCATAGACTGTGTCCTCACAGGTCCATAAACTGTGTCTTCACACGCCCATAAACTGTGTCTTCACAGGCCCATAAACTGTGTCTTCACAGGCCCATAAACTGTGTCTTCACAGGCCCATAAACTGACAGGCCCATAAACTGTGTCTTCACAGGCCCATAAACTGTGTCTTCACAGGTCCATAAACTGTGTCTTCACAGGTCCATAAACTGTGTCTTCACAGGCCCATAAACTGTGTCTTCACAGGCCCATAAACTGTGTCTTCACAGGCCCATAAACTGTGTCTTCACAGGTCCATAAACTGTGTCTTCACAGGTCCATAAACTGTGTCTTCACAGGCCCATAAACTGTGTCTTCACAGGCCCATAAACTGTGTCTTCACAGGCCCATAAACTGTGTCTTCACAGGCCCAGGTCCATAAACTGTGTCTTCACAGGTCCATAAACTGTGTCTTCACAGGCCCATAAACTGTGTCTTGTCTTCACAGGCCCATAAACTGTGTCTTCACAGGCCCATAAACTGACAGGCCCATAAATGGTGTCTTCACAGGTCCATAAACTGTGTCTTCACAGGCCCATAAACTGTGTCTTGTCTTCACAGGCCCATAAACTGTGTCTTCACAGGCCCATAAACTGACAGGCCCATAAATGGTGTCTTCACAGGTCCATAAACTGTGTCTTCACAGGCCCATAAACTGTGTCTTCACAGGTCCATAAACTGTGTCTTCACAGGTCCATAAACTGTGTCTTCACAGGCCCATAAACTGTGTCTTCACAGGCCCATAAACTGACAGGCCCATAAATGGTGTCTTCACAGGTCCATAAACTGTGTCTTCACAGGCCCATAAATGGTGTCTTCACAGGTCCATAAACTGTGTCTTCACAGGTCCATAAACTGTGTCTTCACAGGCCCATAAACTGTCTCTTCACAGGCCCATAGACTGTGTCCTCACAGGTCCATAAACTGTGTCTTCACAGGTCCATAAACTGTGTCTTCACAGGCCCATAAACTGTGTCTTCACAGGCCCATAAACTGTGTCTTCACAGGCCCATAAACTGACAGGCCCATAAATGGTGTCTTCACAGGTCCATAAACTGTGTCTTCACAGGCCCATAAACTGTGTCTTCACAGGTCCATAAACTGTGTCTTCACAGGCCCATAAACTGTGTCTTCACAGGCCCATAAACTGACAGGCCCATAAATGGTGTCTTCACAGGTCCATAAACTGTGTCTTCACAGGCCCATAAATGGTGTCTTCACAGGTCCATAAACTGTGTCTTCACAGGTCCATAAACTGTGTCTTCACAGGCCCATAAACTGTCTCTTCACAGGCCCATAGACTGTGTCCTCACAGGTCCATAAACTGTATCTTCACAGGTCCATAAACTGTGTCTTCACAGGCCCATAAACTGTGTCTTCACAGGCCCATAAACTGTGTCTTCACAGGTCCATAAACTGTGTCTTCACAAGCCCATAAACTGACAGGCCCATAAACTGTGTCTTCACAGGTCCATAAACTGTGTCTTCACAGGCCCATAAACTGACAGGCCCATAAATGGTGTCTTCACAGGTCCATAAACTGTGTCTTCACAGGCCCATAAACTGTGTCTTCACAGGTCCATAAACTGTGTCTTCACAGGCCCATAAACTGTGTCTTCACAGGCCCATAAACTGACAGGCCCATAAATGGTGTCTTCACAGGTCCATAAACTGTGTCTTCACAGGCCCATAAATGGTGTCTTCACAGGTCCATAAACTGTGTCTTCACAGGTCCATAAACTGTGTCTTCACAGGCCCATAAACTGTCTCTTCACAGGCCCATAGACTGTGTCCTCACAGGTCCATAAACTGTGTCTTCACAGGTCCATAAACTGTGTCTTCACAGGCCCATAAACTGTGTCTTCACAGGCCCATAAACTGTGTCTTCACAGGCCCATAAACTGTGTCTTCACAGGCCCATAAACTGTGTCTTCACAGGCCCACAAACTGTGTCTTCACAGGCCCATAAACTGTGTCTTCACAGGTCCATAAACTGTGTCTTCACAGGCCAATAAACTGTGTCTTCACAGGCCCATAGACTGTGTCCTCACAGGTCCATAAACTGTGTCTTCACAGGCCCATAAACTGTGTCTTCACAGGCCCATAAACTGTGTCTTCACAGGCCCATAAACTGTGTCTTCACAGGCCCATAAACTGTGTCTTCACAGGCCCATAAACTGACAGGCCCATAAACTGTGTCTTCACAGGCCCATAAACTGTGTCTTCACAGGTCCATAAACTGTGTCTTCACAGGTCCATAAACTGTGTCTTCACAGGCCCATAAACTGTGTCTTCACAGGCCCATAAACTGTGTCTTCACAGGCCCATAAACTGTGTCTTCACAGGTCCATAAACTGTGTCTTCACAGGTCCATAAACTGTGTCTTCACAGGCCCATAAACTGTGTCTTCACAGGCCCATAAACTGTGTCTTCACAGGCCCATAAACTGTGTCTTCACAGGCCCATAAACTGTGTCTTCACAGGCCCAGGTCCATAAACTGTGTCTTCACAGGTCCATAAACTGTGTCTTCACAGGCCCATAAACTGTGTCTTGTCTTCACAGGCCCATAAACTGTGTCTTCACAGGCCCATAAACTGACAGGCCCATAAATGGTGTCTTCACAGGTCCATAAACTGTGTCTTCACAGGCCCATAAACTGTGTCTTGTCTTCACAGGCCCATAAACTGTGTCTTCACAGGCCCATAAACTGACAGGCCCATAAATGGTGTCTTCACAGGTCCATAAACTGTGTCTTCACAGGCCCATAAACTGTGTCTTCACAGGTCCATAAACTGTGTCTTCACAGGCCCATAAACTGTGTCTTCACAGGCCCATAAACTGACAGGCCCATAAATGGTGTCTTCACAGGTCCATAAACTGTGTCTTCACAGGCCCATAAATGGTGTCTTCACAGGTCCATAAACTGTGTCTTCACAGGTCCATAAACTGTGTCTTCACAGGCCCATAAACTGTCTCTTCACAGGCCCATAGACTGTGTCCTCACAGGTCCATAAACTGTGTCTTCACAGGTCCATAAACTGTGTCTTCACAGGCCCATAAACTGTGTCTTCACAGGCCCATAAACTGTGTCTTCACAGGCCCATAAACTGACAGGCCCATAAATGGTGTCTTCACAGGTCCATAAACTGTGTCTTCACAGGCCCATAAACTGTGTCTTCACAGGTCCATAAACTGTGTCTTCACAGGCCCATAAACTGTGTCTTCACAGGCCCATAAACTGACAGGCCCATAAATGGTGTCTTCACAGGTCCATAAACTGTGTCTTCACAGGCCCATAAATGGTGTCTTCACAGGTCCATAAACTGTGTCTTCACAGGTCCATAAACTGTGTCTTCACAGGCCCATAAACTGTCTCTTCACAGGCCCATAGACTGTGTCCTCACAGGTCCATAAACTGTGTCTTCACAGGTCCATAAACTGTGTCTTCACAGGCCCATAAACTGTGTCTTCACAGGCCCATAAACTGTGTCTTCACAGGCCCATAAACTGTGTCTTCACAGGCCCATAAACTGTGTCTTCACAGGCCCACAAACTGTGTCTTCACAGGCCCATAAACTGTGTCTTCACAGGTCCATAAACTGTGTCTTCACAGGCCCATAAACTGTGTCTTCACAGGCCCATAGACTGTGTCCTCACAGGTCCATAAACTGTGTCTTCACACACCCATAAACTGTGTCTTCACAGGCCCATAAACTGTGTCTTCACAGGCCCATAAACTGTGTCTTCACAGGCCCATAAACTGACAGGCCCATAAACTGTGTCTTCACAGGCCCATAAACTGTGTCTTCACAGGTCCATAAACTGTGTCTTCACAGGTCCATAAACTGTGTCTTCACAGGCCCATAAACTGTGTCTTCACAGGCCCATAAACTGTGTCTTCACAGGCCCATAAACTGTGTCTTCACAGGTCCATAAACTGTGTCTTCACAGGTCCATAAACTGTGCCTTCACAGGCCCATAAACTGTGTCTTCACAGGCCCATAAACTGTGTCTTCACAGGCCCATAAACTGTGTCTTCACAGGCCCAGGTCCATAAACTGTGTCTTCACAGGTCCATAAACTGTGTCTTCACAGGCCCATAAACTGTGTCTTGTCTTCACAGGCCCATAAACTGTGTCTTCACAGGCCCATAAACTGACAGGCCCATAAATGGTGTCTTCACAGGTCCATAAACTGTGTCTTCACAGGCCCATAAATGGTGTCTTCACAGGTCCATAAACTGTCTCTTCACAGGCCCATAGACTGTGTCCTCACAGGTCCATAAACTGTATCTTCACAGGTCCATAAACTGTGTCTTCACAGGCCCATAAACTGTGTCTTCACAGGCCCATAAACTGTGTCTTCACAGGTCCATAAACTGTGTCTTCACAAGCCCATAAACTGACAGGCCCATAAACTGTGTCTTCACAGGTCCATAAACTGTGTCTTCACAGGCCCATAAACTGACAGGCCCATAAATGGTGTCTTCACAGGTCCATAAACTGTGTCTTCACAGGCCCATAAACTGTGTCTTCACAGGTCCATAAACTGTGTCTTCACAGGCCCATAAACTGTGTCTTCACAGGCCCATAAACTGACAGGCCCATAAATGGTGTCTTCACAGGTCCATAAACTGTGTCTTCACAGGCCCATAAATGGTGTCTTCACAGGTCCATAAACTGTGTCTTCACAGGTCCATAAACTGTGTCTTCACAGGCCCATAAACTGTCTCTTCACAGGCCCATAGACTGTGTCCTCACAGGTCCATAAACTGTGTCTTCACAGGTCCATAAACTGTGTCTTCACAGGCCCATAAACTGTGTCTTCACAGGCCCATAAACTGTGTCTTCACAGGCCCATAAACTGTGTCTTCACAGGCCCATAAACTGTGTCTTCACAGGCCCACAAACTGTGTCTTCACAGGCCCATAAACTGTGTCTTCACAGGTCCATAAACTGTGTCTTCACAGGCCAATAAACTGTGTCTTCACAGGCCCATAGACTGTGTCCTCACAGGTCCATAAACTGTGTCTTCACAGGCCCATAAACTGTGTCTTCACAGGCCCATAAACTGTGTCTTCACAGGCCCATAAACTGTGTCTTCACAGGCCCATAAACTGTGTCTTCACAGGCCCATAAACTGACAGGCCCATAAACTGTGTCTTCACAGGCCCATAAACTGTGTCTTCACAGGTCCATAAACTGTGTCTTCACAGGTCCATAAACTGTGTCTTCACAGGCCCATAAACTGTGTCTTCACAGGCCCATAAACTGTGTCTTCACAGGCCCATAAACTGTGTCTTCACAGGTCCATAAACTGTGTCTTCACAGGTCCATAAACTGTGTCTTCACAGGCCCATAAACTGTGTCTTCACAGGCCCATAAACTGTGTCTTCACAGGCCCATAAACTGTGTCTTCACAGGCCCATAAACTGTGTCTTCACAGGCCCAGGTCCATAAACTGTGTCTTCACAGGTCCATAAACTGTGTCTTCACAGGCCCATAAACTGTGTCTTGTCTTCACAGGCCCATAAACTGTGTCTTCACAGGCCCATAAACTGACAGGCCCATAAATGGTGTCTTCACAGGTCCATAAACTGTGTCTTCACAGGCCCATAAACTGTGTCTTGTCTTCACAGGCCCATAAACTGTGTCTTCACAGGCCCATAAACTGACAGGCCCATACATGGTGTCTTCACAGGTCCATAAACTGTGTCTTCACAGGCCCATAAACTGTGTCTTCACAGGTCCATAAACTGTGTCTTCACAGGCCCATAAACTGTGTCTTCACAGGCCCATAAACTGACAGGCCCATAAATGGTGTCTTCACAGGTCCATAAACTGTGTCTTCACAGGCCCATAAATGGTGTCTTCACAGGTCCATAAACTGTGTCTTCACAGGTCCATAAACTGTGTCTTCACAGGCCCATAAACTGTCTCTTCACAGGCCCATAGACTGTGTCCTCACAGGTCCATAAACTGTGTCTTCACAGGTCCATAAACTGTGTCTTCACAGGCCCATAAACTGTGTCTTCACAGGCCCATAAACTGTGTCTTCACAGGCCCATAAACTGACAGGCCCATAAATGGTGTCTTCACAGGTCCATAAACTGTGTCTTCACAGGCCCATAAACTGTGTCTTCACAGGTCCATAAACTGTGTCTTCACAGGCCCATAAACTGTGTCTTCACAGGCCCATAAACTGACAGGCCCATAAATGGTGTCTTCACAGGTCCATAAACTGTGTCTTCACAGGCCCATAAATGGTGTCTTCACAGGTCCATAAACTGTGTCTTCACAGGTCCATAAACTGTGTCTTCACAGGCCCATAAACTGTCTCTTCACAGGCCCATAGACTGTGTCCTCACAGGTCCATAAACTGTGTCTTCACAGGTCCATAAACTGTGTCTTCACAGGCCCATAAACTGTGTCTTCACAGGCCCATAAACTGTGTCTTCACAGGCCCATAAACTGTGTCTTCACAGGCCCATAAACTGTGTCTTCACAGGCCCACAAACTGTGTCTTCACAGGCCCATAAACTGTGTCTTCACAGGTCCATAAACTGTGTCTTCACAGGCCCATAAACTGTGTCTTCACAGGCCCATAGACTGTGTCCTCACAGGTCCATAAACTGTGTCTTCACACGCCCATAAACTGTGTCTTCACAGGCCCATAAACTGTGTCTTCACAGGCCCATAAACTGTGTCTTCACAGGCCCATAAACTGACAGGCCCATAAACTGTGTCTTCACAGGCCCATAAACTGTGTCTTCACAGGTCCATAAACTGTGTCTTCACAGGTCCATAAACTGTGTCTTCACAGGCCCATAAACTGTGTCTTCACAGGCCCATAAACTGTGTCTTCACAGGCCCATAAACTGTGTCTTCACAGGTCCATAAACTGTGTCTTCACAGGTCCATAAACTGTGTCTTCACAGGCCCATAAACTGTGTCTTCACAGGCCCATAAACTGTGTCTTCACAGGCCCATAAACTGTGTCTTCACAGGCCCAGGTCCATAAACTGTGTCTTCACAGGTCCATAAACTGTGTCTTCACAGGCCCATAAACTGTGTCTTGTCTTCACAGGCCCATAAACTGTGTCTTCACAGGCCCATAAACTGACAGGCCCATAAATGGTGTCTTCACAGGTCCATAAACTGTGTCTTCACAGGCCCATAAACTGTGTCTTGTCTTCACAGGCCCATAAACTGTGTCTTCACAGGCCCATAAACTGACAGGCCCATAAATGGTGTCTTCACAGGTCCATAAACTGTGTCTTCACAGGCCCATAAACTGTGTCTTCACAGGTCCATAAACTGTGTCTTCACAGGTCCATAAACTGTGTCTTCACAGGCCCATAAACTGTGTCTTCACAGGCCCATAAACTGACAGGCCCATAAATGGTGTCTTCACAGGTCCATAAACTGTGTCTTCACAGGCCCATAAATGGTGTCTTCACAGGTCCATAAACTGTGTCTTCAAAGGTCCATAAACTGTGTCTTCACAGGCCCATAAACTGTCTCTTCACAGGCCCATAGACTGTGTCCTCACAGGTCCATAAACTGTGTCTTCACAGGTCCATAAACTGTGTCTTCACAGGCCCATAAACTGTGTCTTCACAGGCCCATAAACTGTGTCTTCACAGGCCCATAAACTGACAGGCCCATAAATGGTGTCTTCACAGGTCCATAAACTGTGTCTTCACAGGCCCATAAACTGTGTCTTCACAGGTCCATAAACTGTGTCTTCACAGGCCCATAAACTGTGTCTTCACAGGCCCATAAACTGACAGGCCCATAAATGGTGTCTTCACAGGTCCATAAACTGTGTCTTCACAGGCCCATAAATGGTGTCTTCACAGGTCCATAAACTGTGTCTTCACAGGTCCATAAACTGTGTCTTCACAGGCCCATAAACTGTCTCTTCACAGGCCCATAGACTGTGTCCTCACAGGTCCATAAACTGTATCTTCACAGGTCCATAAACTGTGTCTTCACAGGCCCATAAACTGTGTCTTCACAGGCCCATAAACTGTGTCTTCACAGGCCCATAAACTGTGTCTTCACAGGTCCATAAACTGTGTCTTCACAAGCCCATAAACTGACAGGCCCATAAACTGTGTCTTCACAGGCCCATAAACTGTGTCTTCACAGGTCCATAAACTGTGTCTTCACAGGCCCATAAACTGTCTCTTCACAGGCCCATAGACTGTGTCCTCACAGGTCCATAAACTGTGTCTTCACAGGCCCATAAACTGTGTCTTCACAGGCCCATAAACTGTGTCTTCACAGGTCCTTAAACTGTGTCTTCACAGGCCCTTAAACTGTCTCTTCACAGGCCCATAGACTGTGTCCTCACAGGCCCATAAACTGTGTCTTCACAGGTCCTTAAACTGTGTCTTCACAGGCCCTTAAACTGTCTCTTCACAGGCCCATAAACTGTGTCTTCACAGGCCCATAAACTGACAGGCCCATAAATGGTGTCTTCACAGGTCCATAAACTGTGTCTTCACAGGCCCATAAATGGTGTCTTCACAGGTCCATAAACTGTGTCTTCACAGGTCCATAAACTGTGTCTTCACAGGCCCATAAACTGTCTCTTCACAGGCCCATAGACTGTGTCCTCACAGGTCCATAAACTGTGTCTTCACAGGTCCATAAACTGTGTCTTCACAGGCCCAGAAACTGTGTCTTCACAGGCCCATAAACTGTGTCTTCACAGGCCCATAAACTGACAGGCCCATAAATTGTGTCTTCACAGGTCCATAAACTGTGTCTTCACAGGCCCATAAACTGTGTCTTCACAGGTCCATAAACTGTGTCTTCACAGGCCCATAAACTGTGTCTTCACAGGCCCATAAACTGACAGGCCCATAAATGGTGTCTTCACAGGTCCATAAACTGTGTCTTCACAGGCCCATAAATGGTGTCTTCACAGGTCCATAAACTGTGTCTTCACAGGTCCATAAACTGTGTCTTCACAGGCCCATAAACTGTCTCTTCACAGGCCCATAGACTGTGTCCTCACAGGTCCATAAACTGTGTCTTCACAGGTCCATAAACTGTGTCTTCACAGGCCCATAAACTGTGTCTTCACAGGCCCATAAACTGTGTCTTCACAGGCCCATAAACTGTGTCTTCACAGGCCCATAAACTGTGTCTTCACAGGCCCATAAACTGTGTCTTCACAGGTCCATAAACTGTGTCTTCACAGGCCCATAAACTGTGTCTTCACAGGCCCATAGACTGTGTCCTCACAGGTCCATAAACTGTGTCTTCACACGCCCATAAACTGTGTCTTCACAGGCCCATAAACTGTGTCTTCACAGGCCCATAAACTGTGTCTTCACAGGCCCATAAACTGACAGGCCCATAAACTGTGTCTTCACAGGCCCATAAACTGTGTCTTCACAGGTCCATAAACTGTGTCTTCACAGGTCCATAAACTGTGTCTTCACAGGCCCATAAACTGTGTCTTCACAGGCCCATAAACTGTGTCTTCACAGGCCCATAAACTGTGTCTTCACAGGTCCATAAACTGTGTCTTCACAGGTCCATAAACTGTGTCTTCAGAGGCCCATAAACTGTGTCTTCACAGGCCCATAAACTGTGTCTTCACAGGCCCATAAACTGTGTCTTCACAGGCCCAGGTCCATAAACTGTGTCTTCACAGGTCCATAAACTGTGTCTTCACAGGCCCATAAACTGTGTCTTGTCTTCACAGGCCCATAAACTGTGTCTTCACAGGCCCATAAACTGACAGGCCCATAAATGGTGTCTTCACAGGTCCATAAACTGTGTCTTCACAGGCCCATAAACTGTGTCTTGTCTTCACAGGCCCATAAACTGTGTCTTGTCTTCACAGGCCCATAAACTGTGTCTTCACAGGCCCATAAACTGACAGGCCCATAAATGGTGTCTTCACAGGTCCATAAACTGTGTCTTCACAGGCCCATAAACTGTGTCTTCACAGGTCCATAAACTGTGTCTTCACAGGTCCATAAACTGTGTCTTCACAGGCCCATAAACTGTGTCTTCACAGGCCCATAAACTGACAGGCCCATAAATGGTGTCTTCACAGGTCCATAAACTGTGTCTTCACAGGCCCATAAATGGTGTCTTCACAGGTCCATAAACTGTGTCTTCACAGGTCCATAAACTGTGTCTTCACAGGCCCATAAACTGTCTCTTCACAGGCCCATAGACTGTGTCCTCACAGAGTCCATAAACTGTGTCTTCACAGGTCCATAAACTGTGTCTTCACAGGCCCATAAACTGTGTCTTCACAGGCCCATAAACTGTGTCTTCACAGGCCCATAAACTGACAGGCCCATAAATGGTGTCTTCACAGGTCCATAAACTGTGTCTTCACAGGCCCATAAACTGTGTCTTCACAGGTCCATAAACTGTGTCTTCACAGGCCCATAAACTGTGTCTTCACAGGCCCATAAACTGACAGGCCCATAAATGGTGTCTTCACAGGTCCATAAACTGTGTCTTCACAGGCCCATAAATGGTGTCTTCACAGGTCCATAAACTGTGTCTTCACAGGTCCATAAACTGTGTCTTCACAGGCCCATAAACTGTCTCTTCACAGGCCCATAGACTGTGTCCTCACAGGTCCATAAACTGTATCTTCACAGGTCCATAAACTGTGTCTTCACAGGCCCATAAACTGTGTCTTCACAGGCCCATAAACTGTGTCTTCACAGGTCCATAAACTGTGTCTTCACAAGCCCATAAACTGACAGGCCCATAAACTGTGTCTTCACAGGCCCATAAACTGTGTCTTCACAGGTCCATAAACTGTGTCTTCACAGGCCCATAAACTGTCTCTTCACAGGCCCATAGACTGTGTCCTCACAGGTCCATAAACTGTGTCTTCACAGGCCCATAAACTGTGTCTTCACAGGCCCATAAACTGTGTCTTCACAGGTCCTTAAACTGTGTCTTCACAGGCCCTTAAACTGTCTCTTCACAGGCCCATAGACTGTGTCCTCACAGGTCCATAAACTGTGTCTTCACAGGCCCATAAACTGTGTCTTCACAGGCCCATAAACTGTGTCTTCACAGGTCCTTAAACTGTGTCTTCACAGGCCCATAAACTGTGTCTTGTCTTCACAGGCCCATAAACTGTGTCTTCACAGGCCCATAAACTGTGTCTTCACAGGCCCATAAACTGTGTCTTCACAGGTCCTTAAACTGTGTCTTCACAGGTCCATAAACTGTGTCTTCACAGGCCCATAAACTGTGTCTTCACAGGCCCATAAACTGTGTCTTCACAGGCCCATAAACTGTGTCTTCACAGGCCCAGGTCCATAAACTGTGTCTTCACAGGTCCATAAACTGTGTCTTCACAGGCCCATAAACTGTGTCTTGTCTTCACAGGCCCATAAACTGTGTCTTCACAGGCCCATAAACTGACAGGCCCATAAATGGTGTCTTCACAGGTCCATAAACTGTGTCTTCACAGGCCCATAAACTGTGTCTTGTCTTCACAGGCCCATAAACTGTGTCTTCACAGGCCCATAAACTGACAGGCCCATAAATGGTGTCTTCACAGGTCCATAAACTGTGTCTTCACAGGCCCATAAACTGTGTCTTCACAGGTCCATAAACTGTGTCTTCACAGGCCCATAAACTGTGTCTTCACAGGCCCATAAACTGACAGGCCCATAAATGGTGTCTTCACAGGTCCATAAACTGTGTCTTCACAGGCCCATAAATGGTGTCTTCACAGGTCCATAAACTGTGTCTTCACAGGTCCATAAACTGTGTCTTCACAGGCCCATAAACTGTCTCTTCACAGGCCCATAGACTGTGTCCTCACAGGTCCATAAACTGTGTCTTCACAGGCCCATAAACTGTGTCTTCACAGGCCCATAAACTGTGTCTTCACAGGTCCTTAAACTGTGTCTTCACAGGCCCTTAAACTGTCTCTTCACAGGCCCATAGACTGTGTCCTCACAGGTCCATAAACTGTGTCTTCACAGGCCCATAAACTGTGTCTTCACAGGCCCATAAACTGTGTCTTCACAGGTCCTTAAACTGTGTCTTCACAGGCCCATAAACTGTGTCTTGTCTTCACAGGCCCATAAACTGTGTCTTCACAGGCCCATAAACTGTGTCTTCACAGGCCCATAAACTGTGTCTTCACAGGTCCTTAAACTGTGTCTTCACAGGTCCTTAAACTGTGTCTTCACAGGCCCATAAACTGTGTCTTGTCTTCACAGGCCCATAAACTGTCTCTTCACAGGCCCATAAACTGTCTCTTCACAGGCCCATAGACTGTGTCCTCACAGGTCCATAAACTGTGTCTTCACAGGCCCATAAACTGTGTCTTCACAGGCCCATAAACTGTGTCTTGTCTTCACAGGCCCATAAACTGTCTCTTCACAGGCCCATAGACTGTGTCCTCACAGGTCCATAAACTGTGTCTTCACAGGCCCATAAACTGTGTCTTCACAGGCCCATAAACTGTGTCTTCACAGGCCCATAAACTGTGTCTTCACAGGCCCATAAACTGACAGGCCCATAAATGGTGTCTTCACAGGTCCATAAACTGTGTCTTCACAGGCCCATAAATGGTGTCTTCACAGGTCCATAAACTGTGTCTTCACAGGTCCATAAACTGTGTCTTCACAGGCCCATAAACTGTCTCTTCACAGGCCCATAGACTGTGTCCTCACAGAGTCCATAAACTGTGTCTTCACAGGTCCATAAACTGTGTCTTCACAGGCCCATAAACTGTGTCTTCACAGGCCCATAAACTGTGTCTTCACAGGCCCATAAACTGTGTCTTCACAGGCCCATAAACTGTGTCTTCACAGGCCCACAAACTGTGTCTTCACAGGCCCATAAACTGTGTCTTCACAGGTCCATAAACTGTGTCTTCACAGGCCCATAAACTGTGTCTTCACAGGCCCATAGACTGTGTCCTCACAGGTCCATAAACTGTGTCTTCACACGCCCATAAACTGTGTCTTCACAGGCCCATAAACTGTGTCTTCACAGGCCCATAAACTGTGTCTTCACAGGCCCATAAACTGACAGGCCCATAAACTGTGTCTTCACAGGCCCATAAACTGTGTCTTCACAGGTCCATAAACTGTGTCTTCACAGGTCCATAAACTGTGTCTTCACAGGCCCATAAACTGTGTCTTCACAGGCCCATAAACTGTGTCTTCACAGGCCCATAAACTGTGTCTTCACAGGTCCATAAACTGTGTCTTCACAGGTCCATAAACTGTGTCTTCACAGGCCCATAAACTGTGTCTTCACAGGCCCATAAACTGTGTCTTCACAGGCCCATAAACTGTGTCTTCACAGGCCCAGGTCCATAAACTGTGTCTTCACAGGTCCATAAACTGTGTCTTCACAGGCCCATAAACTGTGTCTTGTCTTCACAGGCCCATAAACTGTGTCTTCACAGGCCCATAAACTGACAGGCCCATAAATGGTGTCTTCACAGGTCCATAAACTGTGTCTTCACAGGCCCATAAACTGTGTCTTCACAGGCCCATAAACTGTGTCTTCACAGGCCCATAAACTGTGTCTTCACAGGCCCATATCCTGTGCCATAATAAAATGGGTTGGATTCTGATCACGTCAGTTACAAATGAAGCCCCAAGGTCAGTGTGACACTCCAAGGAAGAGCAGCTCTTGGGGACAGACAAGGGCGTTCTCTACCATCTGGAGCGAGTTATGGTTGGTGTAACCCCAAACTCCCGCCCCATAAACGCTGTCGACATGCATATGGGTAGCATTCCTCTCAAGGGTTTTTGCAGAGTTTTGCAGCAAAATATAACAACGCTGAAGTGGATTTACTAATATGCAACTTCCTGTTGTTAACGGCCTGTTTCCAAGAGCCCCGCCTCAAACAGAATCCCCAACAAGAGTGGGTGGTAGTGACGTTTAACTTGGCATTGCCAATCACAAAGTCACGGCACTTCTTAGCTTTCTGCCACATTTCGTTATATGTTTTCCCTACATTAACATTCAGACCCACATCTAGCATATAGATGACAAAGCAAGTAAGTAGCTGCTTTAAACCCAGCGGGGTGTGGGACATAAAGCAGGGCCGGGAATGAGTTTATTTCCAATCTGCAGCAGAGCCCTACAAACAGGACCCAAATTGTTAATGGACAGTGTGAATAAAACATTGCAAGGACACTGCCTGTCTAACCCTCTCTCAAAATCAAAGGTGTGAGTGCATTCCCACCTGGGTCCATAGGCACCCTCCCTGCCCCTGGATGTATTTCTCCGAGGAAAGATATTTTCGGGGGGCCACCCCAAACTCTGCCAACACAATCCAAAGCACTAGACAAGCCAATAAATGCAAAACATAAGTTACCACTGTTTATTAGGGGATATTTTCCAATTAAATGTACATTCAACCCCTGTTTTCTCATCCCCAGGCCCCTATAGAAGCCACATTATAAGTCGGAAAGGATGTTGTTATTCTCTGCCCCTCTTCTAGTCTGTACAGTAATATTCTGCCAGTGACTTTCACCAGGGAGTCAAGTAGTGAAATTGGGCAGAAACAAGCTGAATCCGAACGATCCCCTTCCTCATAGATGGGGGCTATCGGGGGCTCCAACCCGGTATTCAAAGTACCAGAGCAGCTCCAAGCCCCGAGGACTCTGGTCGAAATAGGGCCCCAAAACGGGGCCTCAACGAGATCAGCTGGAATGCCATCGGGAGCAGGAGATATGCCCCTTCCTTCCCATGGGTGCCCTATTAATGTCATCCAGGGAGAGGTGAAGGTCAGAGGAGAACCCTCTGCAGCGATGGATGGGATCCTGGTAATCCAGGCTTGAGGTTGAGTAAATCTTGGAGAAGTGGGCCACCCGATCAGACTCATTGATGGTGACTTCTGATCTGGGGGCACTCTCATCCCTTAAGAATGGGGCACTAATAACACGCCATAAGGCTGAGCAATCTTTAGTCACACTGGTCTCACCTAAAGATTCCCAGGCCTCGTTCTTTAGTTCTGATGTCCTTTGTTTCAACACCAGGCTGTGCTCACGTCTGCACGTTCTCGCTTCTGGGGTGCACCGGGGTCTTGCACGTTCTCGCTTCTGGGGTGCACCGGGGTCTTGTGAAGGGCTCACGTCTGCACGTTCTCGCTTCTGGGGTGCACCGGGGTCTTGTGAAGGACTCACGTCTGCACGTTCTCGCTTCTAGGGTGCACCGGGGTCTTGTGAAGTGCTCACGTTTGCACGTTCTCGCTTCTAGGGTGCACCGGGGTCTTGTGAAGGGCTCACGTGAGACGCTTATGAGCTCTACAGCATTTACGGTCAAACCAGCCTGGACTATCACGACTGGACTGAGGCGAGGATCTGGTTAATCGCTCGCTGATCCCACAAGAAATACTAAGGAAAGAGTCCTTGATGCCAACATCATTAGAAGAATTATCCAAACAGATCTCACAAGCCTCCTTAGGATCGATAACAAGTTTTTCAAAAAAGTTATCCGAGAAGTGGGTAATCCTTTTCAGCCGTGCAAGACATCCCAGCAAATAGAGCGGCAGTGAAACCCATCCCTGCAGATCCCTTGGCAGCGCTGTGAATAAAGAGGCAAGAATATCTGTTTTAGTCTGAGCTGAGGACCCCCGGACATGGATGCATATATACTGAAAGCCCGCGGTCATCCCAGCCATGCCTGTCTGGCTTCCCGTTCAATAGTTTCCCCAGCATCCCCACAGGAAATAGTCTGATTATAAACCTGTTGATCCGAAGTCCAGCATATATCCCAAAAGTATCTAGGATTTCCATAATAATCAGTCTGGAATTGTGGGGGTGCAATGTATATCAACAGATCATCCACCTATAGAGACACACTGGGGCAGATTTACGTTGAACTAACGCAGCGGGGTACAGCAAGTCATTTTGCTGCGCCGCGCTGGGTTAGTTTGGAAAGCACAGGAATGCGACATATTTACAAGAATATGTTGCATCCTTGTGCTTCCCCCTGCGCTGGCGCACAAACTGCAGCCATGCGCCGGCGCAGGCACCCTTGCACCGTGGTGCAAGGATGCCTGCGTCGTGGGAGATTGTTTTTGTGCAGGAAGGGGAACCTTCCTGCACAAAAGCAATCACTACAGGCATTTTCCTCTTTCAATGCGTGCTGTAGAATGCAGCACGCATTGAAGAGAAAACGAGGAGAAATTAAAACATTTCTCCTCGGTGCGCCTCAGCTACGCCACCTCTAGGGTGGCGTAGCTTTCAGACGCATCTCCAGAGTTACGATTTCTCGTAATTCTGGAGATGTGTCTTGTTCCATGAGTGTTGCGTGGGAACACCCACAGCAACACCCATGGAATGCCCCTTCACCGCAAAGTGCTGCGTGTGAAGGGGCCGTATTTACAAGGAGAGGAAAAGTCACGCAGGGTGGCTTTTCCTCTCCTTGTAAGTATGGAGCAGCCCCTGCGCCACCAGTACGTCACAAAAAGTGACGTACTGGTGGCGCAGGGGGCTCGTAAATCTGCCCCATGGTCTTCATAAGTAATAAACCATTGCAAACCCCGTCCGTATGTATGTGCGGACCACCAGGGAGGACGTGTGTCAGGGACACGTTTGCCAGTAAGTTCATGGGCGGCACCTCGGCTATGGCGGAGGAGCGTCGCCCCACTGCCCGCAGACGCAAACAAACAATAAAATGATCAAAGTGCAGTGCGGCTCTGCTGAGGCCGACCAAACCGTCATGCGCACTGACATCTCCCCAACCCTCCCAGCTGTATTTCTGGGTGGAGAGATCATCAGGCACAGGGTCCAATGACCTGATGGAGTGCTAAACCAGTGCGCTCTGCCCAATCCCTACGCTGCTCTCATGGTGAGAGCCGCGTCAGGATTGGCCACAGGGGAAGCTGGGAGCTTCAGCCTGTGACAAAGGAAAAGCCCCAGGAACAGCGCGGCGTGCAGAAGACTGGCAGGTACGTTTTTTTAATTTCAGACCCCTCGCGCTGCACCCCCTCCACACGCTGCCCCCTCCCCGCGCTGCCCCCTCCCCACGCTGCCCCCTCCCCGCACTGCCCCCTCCCGCGCTGCCCCATCCACGTGCTGCCCCCTCCCCTCGCTGCCCCCACCCCGCGCTGCCCCCTCCCCGCGCTGCCCCATCCCCACGCTGCCCCATCCCCACGCTGCCCCCTCCCGCGCTGCCCCAGCCCGCGCTGCCCCATCCCGTGCTGCCCCATCCCGCGCTGCCCCCTCCCGCACTGCCCCCTCCCTGCACTGCCCCCTCCCTCGCTGCCCCCTCCCCTCGCTGCCCCCTCCCCGCACTGCCCCCTCCCGCGCTGCCCCCTCCCCGCGCTGCCCCATCCCCGCGCTGCCCCCTCCCGCGCTGCCCCAGCCCGCGCTGCCCCATCCCTGCGCTGCCCAATCCCCGCACTGCCCCCTCCCAGCACTGCCCCCTCCCGCGCTGCCCTTTCCACGGTGCACCTGCCCCACCACATTTCCCTTACATCAGCCGCTAATGCACAAAATGGCACCCCTGTTGCATCCCCCTCTCAAGAGGAAACCGCGAGGACTGCACCTCTGACTCGAACACAGGGTTCATCATAAAGCAGTTGAACATATGACAAATACTGTGGGCAAAGCCCAAGTGCTTAAGCAGGACGCGGAGTGGAAGCATCACTGCCAGTGGCGCTGTATTGAGTCTGCACTGTGCAGTCGCTGCATGCTACGCCTCATGGACCTGTGCAGCATAAGGCCACTGTGGACCTTGTGGATCAGATCAGCAATCACCGTGGGAAGCAGCAGCATTAGAATTTCACCCATACTTTTTGTTTCACTGTTGATCAATCTTTTTTCATATTTAAACACAAATGACACACAGCTTTACCTGACAGTCACCACTCCAGAGGACTGCTTTGATCTTCCAAAGACACTAAAGAACCCCCAATCCTGGATATTACTGCTTTATCTCATCACCTGTTCGACCCTCCTCACTGCCCATCGCCAATCAAGTCTAGCTCCATGCTGCCAATCTGGCTGACTGCGAGTCTTCGTGGTTGAAAGACGTGAAATGGTACAGATGATTCCTGACATACACCTGACTCTGCAGGCCACATTCATGCACTCGTTATCACAGCAGAAGGCTCCAAAGCAGGGTTTGAATCAAAAATGTCAAAAACCAAAAATAAACACATCAATACAGTGAGACACAATCCTGCATCCTACATAGAAACATGACAAGTACACTTAGGACAGGAACATATCAGGCAAGACAGGGTAGCTTGTGGAATATTGAACACAATTTCTAACAAGCTTGAGGAAACAGTAAATACACTTTTTTATCAGATTTGATTAATGTGCAAACTGTTTACATTGGTCATTTTGATGTGTTTATTTTTGGTTTTTGACATTTTTGAATTATTAAATTGACACTCGTATTATAGCACTGATTGGAGTCTATATTTATCCTGATGACCACACTGTTCTGTTTAAGGACCACTGTTCTAATACTAAACTGTTACCCAAGGTCCTTATCTACCTTTTGGGTTTTGGGTGTTTGTGAAAATATGTTCTATGTGTGAAGGAAGCTTGCACTGCTGCTGCTCGTGGTGTGCCTGTTCTGTGTGTGAAGGAAGCATGCACTGCTGCTGCTCAAGCTGTGCCTGTTGTGTGTGTAAAGGAAGCTTGCACTGCTGCTGCTCGTGGTGTGCCTGTTCTATGTGTGAAGGAAGCTTGCACTGCTGCTGCTCGGTGGTGTGCCTGTTCTATGTGTGAAGGAAGCTTGCACTGCTGCTGCTCGTGGTGTGCCTGTTCTGTGTGTGAAGGAAGCTTGCACTGCTGCTGCTCGTGGTGCGCCTGTTCTGTGTGTGAAGGAAGCTTGCACTGCTGCTGCTCGTGGTGTGCCTGTTCTGTGTGTGAAGGAAGCTTGCACTGCTGCTGCTCATTCTGTACCTCTTCTGTGTGTGAAGGAAGCTTGCACTGCTGCTGCTCGTGGTGTGCCTGTTCTGTGTGTGAAGGAAGCATGCACTGCTGATGCTCAAGCTGTGCCTGTTCTGTGTGTAAAGGAAGCTTGCACTGCTGCTGCTCGTGGTGTGCCTGTTCTGTGTGTGAAGGAAGCATGCACTGCTGCTGCTCAAGGTGTGCCTGTTCTGGGCTTCTATTGGAATTCTATAGCGCATATTACCAAGCCCATTATCGCCGTTTTTAGCGGCAGTTTCCTGCCGCTAAAACGGCGATAATTTTAACGAGGTTCCTGCTAATATGCCCCCATGTCTTATATTACACTCATAAAAATGGTGCGTGTGCTTCACCTGCATTAGTGCATCCTACAGACGTCAGTATCGGGCTCACAACGCGAGGACATGTCTCTTTAAACTATCGGCGCCACTCCATGACACTCAGGAGGAAGAAAGTCCAGGAAGCGCGTGCTCACCATACAGGAAGCGCGTGCTCACCATACAGGTAGCGCGTGCTCAACATACAGGGAGTGCTTGCTCACCATACAGGGAGCGCGTGCTCACCATACAGAAAGTGCATGCTCACCATACAGAGAGCTCATGCTCACCATACAGGAAGCACGTGGTCACCATACAGGAAGCGCATGCTCACCATACAGGAAGCGTGTGCTCACCATACAGGACGCGCGTGCTCACCATACAGGAAGTGCGTGCTCACCATACAGGGAGCGGGAGCTCACCATACAGGGAGCTCGTGCTCACTATACAGGAAGCGCGTGCTCACCATAGAGGAAGCGAGAGCTCACCATACAGGGAGCGCGAGCTCACCATACATGGAGCGCATGCTCACCATACAGGGAGTGCGTGCTCACCATACAGGGAGCGCGTGCTCACCATACAGGAAGCGCATGCTCACCATACAGGAAGCATGTGCTCACCATACAGGGAGTGAATGCTCACCATACAGGAAGCACGTGCTCACCATACAGGGAGCGGGAGCTCACCATACAGGCAGCGCCTGCTCATCATACAGGGAGGGCATGCTCACCACACAGGAAGCGCGTGCTCACCATACAGGGAGTGCATGCTCACCATACAGGAAGCATGTGCTCACCACACAGGAAGCAAGAGCTCACCATACAGGCAGCGCCTGCTCATCATACAGGGAGGGCATGCTCACCACACAGGAAGCGCGTGCTCACCATACAGGGAGTACATGCTCACCATACAGGAAGCACGTGCTCATCCTACAGGGAGCACATGCTCACCATACAGGAAGCAGGAGCTCACCATACAGGCAGCGCCTGCTCATCATACAGGGAGGGCATGCTCACCACACAGGAAGCGCGTGCTCACCATACAGGGAGCGCGTGCTCACCATACAGGAAGCGTGTGCTCCCCATACAGGGAGCGGGAGCTCACCATACAGGGAGCGCGTGCTCACCATACAGGGATCACGTGCTCACCGTACAGGGAGCACGTGCCCACCATACAGGAAGCATATGCCCACCATACAGAGAGCGGGAGCTCACCATACAGGGAGCGCATGCTCACCATACAGGGAGCACATGCTCACCATACAGGGAGCATGTGCTCACCATACAGGGAGCGTGTGCTCACCATACAGGGAGTGCGTGCTCAACATACAGGAAGCGTGCGCTCACCATACAGGGAGTGCGTGCTCACCATACAGGGAGCGCATGCTCACCATACAAGGAGGGCATGCTCACCATACAGGGAGCATGTGCTCACCATACAGGGACGGCATGCTCACCATACAGGAGCGTCTGCTCACCATGCACGGAGCACATGCGCACCATACAGGAAGCGCGTGCTCACCATACAGGGAGCACATGCGCACCATACAGGAAGCACGTGCTCACCATACAGGAGCACATGCGCACCATACAGGAAGCGGGGAGCTCACCATACAGGGAGCACGTGCTCACCATACAGGAAGCAGGAGCTCACCATACAGGAAGCACATGCTCCCCACATAGGGAGGGCATGCTCACCATACAGGAAGCACGTGCTCTCCATACATACAGGGAGCATGTGCTCACCATACAGGAAGCGCGTGCTCACCAGAGGACGAAGAGCGCCTTGTGGAGCAGACCCTCACAAGGAACTAAAAGACACTTTCTACTTAGCAGACTTTTACCCAAGCAAACATGGCTTGGTATCCCGGCTCTCGGCTTTCCATTGAGCAGTTTGTGTGCTCTGAGGTAGATCTCTTTTCCTTCTATACCACAATCTCCTAAAATGGCAAAATATGAAAATGTGCGTAGAAGCGCCTTAGTTTTCAGTATTCAGTAAAGCACCCACAAGTGGTGATGCATTCATAGTGTGGCGCAGGGTCATGCCCACAGGTGGTGATGCATTCATAGTGTGGCGCAGGGTCATGCCCACAAGTGGTGATGCATTCATAGTGTGGCGCAGGGTCATGCCCACAGGTGGTGATGCATTCATAGTGTGGCGCAGGGTCATGCCCACAGGTGGTGATGTATTCATAGTGTGGCGCAGGGTCATGCCCACAATCTGGAGGGTGGTGTGCCACAGTTGCTGCCAGTCTGGGCCTTGTTTCTTCAGAAACCTTTTTTGTATGTATGATTTACATGTTTGGATTTCCCCTGGGTTGTGGAAATGATGGTCACTACCAGGCCAGGGGTAGTGCCCCCCGAGACACTGCGGAGTTACACTGGAAGTAGTGACTTCAGAATGACACTCAGCTGCGGAGGCACACAGTTACAGCCTCATGTGGGGTAGTGCCTGGGGGGCCTGGTCTCCGTCAGCCCCCCTGTACTCCTTCCTGGGGGGCCTGGTCTCTGTCTGCCCCCCTAAACTCCTGCCTGGGGGGCCTGGTCTCCGTCAGCCCCCCTGTACTCCTGCCTGGGGGGCCTGGTGTCCGTCAGCCCCCCTGTACTCCTGCCTGGGGGGCCTGGTCTCCGTCAGCCCCCCTGTACTCCTGCCTGGGGGGCCTGGTGTCCGTCGGCCCCCCTGTACTCCTGCCTGGTCTCCGTCAGCCCCCCTGTACTCCTCCCTAGTCTCCGTCAGCCCCTGTACTCCTGCCTGGGGGCCTGGTCTCCGTCAGCCCCCTGTACTCCGGCCTGGGGGCCTGGTCCCCGTCAGCCCCCTGTACTCCTGCCTGGGGAGCCTGGTCTCCGTTAGCCCCCTGTACTCCTGCCTGGGGGCCTGGTCCCCGCTCAGCCCCCTGTACTCCTGCCTGGGGAGCCTGGTCCCCGTCCAGCCCCCCTGTACTCCTGCCTGGGGGCCTGGTCTCCAGTCAGCCCCCTTGTACTCCTGCCTGTGGGGCCTGGTGTCCGATGACCACACTGTTCTGTTTAAGGACCACTGTTCTAATACTAAACTGTTACCCAAGGTCCTTATCTACCTTTTGGGTTCCCTTGTGTTTGTGAAAATATGTTCTATGTGTGAAGGAAGCTTGCACTGCTGCTGCTCGTGGTGTGCCTGTTCTGTGTGTGAAGGAAGCATGCACTGCTGCTGCTCAAGCTGTGCCTGTTCTGTGTGTAAAGGAAGCTTGCACTGCTGCTGCTCGTGGTGTGCCTGTTCTATGTGTGAAGGAAGCTTGCACTGCTGCTGCTCGTGGTGTGCCTGTTCTATGTGTGAAGGAAGCTTGCACTGCTGCTGCTGCGTGGTGTGCCTGTTCTGTGTGTGAAGGAAGCTTGCACTGCTGCTGCTCGTGGTGCGCCTGTTCTGTGTGTGAAGGAAGCTTGCACTGCTGCTGCTCATGGTGTACCTGTTCTATGTGTGAAGGAAGCTTGCACTGCTGCTGCTCATGGTGTGCCTGTTCTGTGTGTGAAGGAAGCATGCACTGCTGCTGCTCAGTGGTGTGCCTGTTCTGTGTGTGAAGGAAGCTTGCACTGCTGCTGCTCATTCTGTACCTCTTCTGTGTGTGAAGGAAGCTTGCACTGCTGCTGCTCGTGGTGTGCCTGTTCTGTGTGTGAAGGAAGCATGCACTGCTGATGCTCAAGCTGTGCCTGTTCTGTGTGTAAAGGAAGCTTGCACTGCTGCTGCTCGTGGTGTGCCTGTTCTGTGTGTGAAGGAAGCATGCACTGCTGCTGCTCAGGTGTGCCTGTTCTGGGCATCTATTGGAATTCTATAGCGCATATTACCAAGCCCATTATCGCCGTTTTTAGCGGCAGTTTCCTGCCGCTAAAATGGCGATAATTTCACGAGTTCTTGCTAATATGCCCCCATGTCTTATATTACACTCATAAAAATGGTGCGTGTGCTTCACGTGCATTAGTGCATCCTACAGACGTCAGTATCGGGCTCACAACGCGAGGACATGTCTCTTTAAACTATCGGCGCCACTCCATGACACTCAGGAGGAAGAAAGTCCAGGAAGCGCGTGCTCACCATACAGGAAGCGCGTGCTCACCATACGGGAAGCGCGTGCTCACCATACAGGTAGCGCGTGCTCAACATACAGGGAGTGCTTGCTCACCATACAGGGAGCGTGCGCTCACCATACAGAAAGTGCATGCTCACCATACAGAGAGCTCATGCTCACCATACAGGAAGCACGTGGTCACCATACAGGAAGCGCATGCTCACCATACAGGGAGCTCGTGCTCACTATACAGGAAGCGCGTGCTCACCATACAGGAAGCGCGTGCTCACCATAGAGGAAGCGAGAGCTCACCATACAGGGAGCGCGAGCTCACCAAACGAGGGAGCGCATGCTCACCATACAGGGAGTGCGTGCTCACCATACAGGGAGCGCGTGCTCACCATACAGGAAGCGCATGCTCACCATACAGGAAGCATGTGCTCACCATACAGGACGCGTGTGCTCACCATACAGGAAGTGCGTGCTCACCATACAGGAAGTGCGTGCTCACCATACAGGGAGCGGGAGCTCACCATACAGGGAGCTCGTGCTCACCATACAGGAAGCGCGTGCTCACCATACAGGAAGCGCGTGCTCACCATAGAGGAAGCAAGAGCTCACCATACAGGGAGCGCATGCTCACCATACAGGGAGCGCGTGCTCACCATACAGGGAGCAGGAGCTCACCATACAGGGAGCGCATGCTCACCATACAGGGAGCGCATGCTCACCATACAGGGAGTGCGTGCTCACCATACAGGGAGCGCGTGCTCACCATACAGGAAGCGCATGCTCACCGTACAGGAAGCATGTGCTCACCATACAGGATGCGTGTGCTCACCATACAGGAAGTGCGTGCTCACCATACAGGGAGCGGGAGCTCACCATACAGGGAGCTCATGCTCACCATACAGGAAGCGCGTGCTCACCATACAGGAAGCGCGTGCTCACCATAGAGGAAGCGAGAGCTCACCATACAGGGAGCGCGTGCTCACCATACAGGGAGCAGGAGCTCACCATACAGGGAGCGCATGCTCACCATACAGGGAGTGCGTGCTCACCATACAGGGAGCGCGTGCTCACCATACAGGAAGCGCGTGCTCACCATACAGGGAGCGTGTGCTCACCATACAGGGAGCGGGAGCTCACCATACAGGGAGCGCGTGCTCACCATAAAGGGAGCGGGAGTTCACCATACAGGGAGCACATGCTCACCATACAGGGAGCGGGAGCTCACCATACAGGGAGCTCGTGCTCACCATACAGGAAGTGCGTGCTCACCATACAAGGAGCGGGAGCTCACCATACAGGAAGTGCGTGCTCACCATACACATAGCGGGAGCTCACGATACAGGGAGCACGTGCTCACCATACAGGGAGTGCGTGCTCACCATACAAGGAGCGGGAGCTCACCATACAGGAAGCGCGTGCTCACCATACAGGGAGCGGGAGCTCACCATACAGGGAGCACGTGCTCACCATACAAGGAGCGGGAGCTCACCATTAAGGAAGCACGTGCTCACCATACAGGGAGTGAATGCTCACCATACAGGAAGCATGTGCTCACCATACAGGGAGCGGGAGCTCACCATACAGGCAGCGCCTGCTCATCATACAGGGAGGGCATGCTCACCACACAGGAAGCGCGTGCTCACCATACAGGGAGTGCATGCTCACCATACAGGAAGCATGTGCTCACCACACAGGAAGCAAGAGCTCACCATACAGGCAGCGCCTGCTCATCATACAGGGAGGGCATGCTCACCACACAGGAAGCGCGTGCTCACCATACAGGAGTACATGCTCACCATACAGGAAGCACGTGCTCATCATACAGGGAGCACATGCTCACCATACAGGAAGCGGGAGCTCACCATACAGGCAGCGCCTGCTCATCATACAGGGAGGGCATGCTCACCACACAGGAAGCGCGTGCTCACCATACATACAGGGAGCATGTGCTCACCATACAGGAAGCGCGTGCTCACCAGAGGACGAAGAGCGCCTTGTGGAGCAGACCCTCACAAGGAACTAAAAAGACACTTTCTACTTAGCAGACTTTTACCCAAGCAAACATGGCTTGGTATCCCGGCTCTCGGCTTTCCATTGAGCAGTTTGTGTGCTCTGAGGTAGATCTCTTTTCCTTCTATACCACAATCTCCTAAAATGGCAAAATATGAAAATGTGCGTAGAAGCGCCTTAGTTTTCAGTATTCAGTAAAGCACCCACAAGTGGTGATGCATTCATAGTGTGGCGCAGGGTCATGCCCACAGGTGGTGATGCATTCATAGTGTGGCGCAGGGTCATGCCCACAAGTGGTGATGCATTCATAGTGTGGCGCAGGGTCATGCCCACAGGTGGTGATGCATTCATAGTGTGGCGCAGGGTCATGCCCACAGGTGGTGATGTATTCATAGTGTGGCGCAGGGTCATGCCCACAATCTGGAGGGTGGTGTGCCACAGTTGCTGCCAGTCTGGGCCTTGTTTCTTCAGAAACCTTTTTTGTATGTATGATTTACATGTTTGGATTTCCCCTGGGTTGTGGAAATGATGGTCACTACCAGGCCAGGGGTAGTGCCCCCGAGACACTGCGGAGTTACACTGGAAGTAGTGACTTCAGAATGACACTCAGCTGCGGAGGCACACAGTTACAGCCTCATGTGGGGTAGTGCCTGGGGGCCTGGTCTCCGTCAGCCCCCTGTACTCCTTCCTGGGGGGCCTGGTCTCTGTCTGCCCCCCTAAACTCCTGCCTGGGGGCCTGGTCTCCAGCCAGCCCCCTGTACTCCTGCCTGGGGGCCTGGTGTCCGTCAGCCCCCTGTACTCCTGCCTGGGGGCCTGGTCTCCGTCAGCCCCCTGTACTCCTGCCTGGGGGCCTGGTGTCCGTCGGCCCCCCTGTACTCCTGCCTGGTCTCCGTCAGCCCCCCTGTACTCCTGCCTAGTCTCCGTCAGCCCCTGTACTCCTGCCTGGGGGGCCTGGTCTCCGTCAGCCCCCCTGTACTCCGGCCTGGGGGGCCTGGTCCCCGTCAGCCCCCCTGTACTCCTGCCTGGGGAGCCTGGTCTCCGTTAGCCCCCCTGTACTCCTGCCTGGGGGGCCTGGTCCCCGTCAGCCCCCCTGTACTCCTGCCTGGGGAGCCTGGTCCCCGTCAGCCCCCCTGTACTCCTGCCTGGGGGGCCTGGTCTCCGTCAGCCCCCTTGTACTCCTGCCTGTGGGGCCTGGTGTCCGATGACCACACTGTTCTGTTTAAGGACCACTGTTCTAATACTAAACTGTTACCCAAGGTCCTTATCTACCTTTTGGGTTCCCTTGTGTTTGTGAAAATATGTTCTATGTGTGAAGGAAGCTTGCACTGCTGCTGCTCGTGGTGTGCCTGTTCTGTGTGTGAAGGAAGCATGCACTGCTGCTGCTCAAGCTGTGCCTGTTCTGTGTGTAAAGGAAGCTTGCACTGCTGCTGCTCGTGGTGTGCCTGTTCTATGTGTGAAGGAAGCTTGCACTGCTGCTGCTCGTGGTGTGCCTGTTCTATGTGTGAAGGAAGCTTGCACTGCTGCTGCTCGTGGTGTGCCTGTTCTGTGTGTGAAGGAAGCTTGCACTGCTGCTGCTCGTGGTGCGCCTGTTCTGTGTGTGAAGGAAGCTTGCACTGCTGCTGCTCATGGTGTACCTGTTCTATGTGTGAAGGAAGCTTGCACTGCTGCTGCTCATGGTGTGCCTGTTCTGTGTGTGAAGGAAGCATGCACTGCTGCTGCTCGTGGTGTGCCTGTTCTGTGTGTGAAGGAAGCTTGCACTGCTGCTGCTCATTCTGTACCTCTTCTATGTGTGAAGGAAGCTTGCACTGCTCCTGCTCGTGGTGTGCCTGTTCTATGTGTGAAGGAAGCTTGCACTGCTGCTGCTCGTGGTGTGCCTGTTCTGTGTGTGAAGGAAGCTTGCACTGCTGCTGCTCGTGGTGCGCCTGTTCTGTGTGTGAAGGAAGCTTGCACTGCTGCTGCTCATGGTGTACCTGTTCTATGTGTGAAGGAAGCTTGCACTGCTGCTGCTCATGGTGTGCCTGTTCTGTGTGTGAAGGAAGCATGCACTGCTGCTGCTCGTGGTGTGCCTGTTCTGTGTGTGAAGGAAGCTTGCACTGCTGCTGCTCATTCTGTACCTCTTCTGTGTGTGAATGAAGCTTGCACTGCTGCTGCTCGTGGTGTGCCTGTTCTGTGTGTGAAGGAAGCATGCACTGCTGATGCTCAAGCTGTGCCTGTTCTGTGTGTAAAGGAAGCTTGCACTGCTGCTGCTCGTGGTGTGCCTGTTCTGTGTGTGAAGGAAGCATGCACTGCTGCTGCTCAAGGTGTGCCTGTTCTGGGCATCTATTGGAATTCTATAGCGCATATTACCAAGCCCATTATCGCCGTTTTTAGCGGCAGTTTCCTGCCGCTAAAATGGCGATAATTTTAACGAGGTTCTTGCTAATATGCCCCCATGTCTTATATTACACTCATAAAAATGGTGCGTGTGCTTCACGTGCATTAGTGCATCCTACAGACGTCAGTATCGGGCTCACAACGCGTGGACATGTCTCTTTAAACTATCGGCGCCACTCCATGACACTCAGGAGGAAGAAAGTCCAGGAAGCGCGTGCTCACCATACAGGAAGCGCGTGCTCACCATACAGGAAGCGGGTGCTCACCATACAGGTAGCGCGTGCTCAACATACAGGGAGTGCTTGCTCACCATACAGGGAGCGTGCGCTCACCATACAGAAAGTGCATGCTCACCATACAGAGAGCTCATGCTCACCATACAGGAAGCACGTGGTCACCATACAGGAAGCGCATGCTCACCATACAGGGAGCTCGTGCTCACTATACAGGAAGCGCGTGCTCACCATACAGGAAGCGCGTGCTCACCATAGAGGAAGCGAGAGCTCACCATACAGGGAGCGCGAGCTCACCAAAACGGGGAGCGCATGCTCACCATACAGGGAGTGCGTGCTCACCATACAGGGAGCGCGTGCTCACCATACAGGAAGCGCATGCTCACCATACAGGAAGCATGTGCTCACCATACAGGACGCGTGTGCTCACCATACAGGAAGTGCGTGCTCACCATACAGGAAGTGCGTGCTCACCATACAGGGAGCGGGAGCTCACCATACAGGGAGCTCGTGCTCACCATACAGGAAGCGCGTGCTCACCATACAGGAAGCGCGTGCTCACCATAGAGGAAGCAAGAGCTCACCATACAGGGAGCGCGTGCTCACCATACAGGGAGCAGGAGCTCACCATACAGGGAGCGCATGCTCACCATACAGGGAGCGCATGCTCACCATACAGGGAGTGCGTGCTCACCATACAGGGAGCGCGTGCTCACCATACAGGAAGCGCATGCTCACCATACAGGAAGCATGTGCTCACCATACAGGACGCGTGTGCTCACCATACAGGAAGTGCGTGCTCACCATACAGGGAGCGGGAGCTCACCATACAGGGAGCTCGTGCTCACCATACAGGAAGCGCGTGCTCACCATACAGGAAGCGCGTGCTCACCATAGAGGAAGCGAGAGCTCACCATACAGGGAGCGCGTGCTCACCATACAGGGAGCAGGAGCTCACCATACAGGGAGCGCATGCTCACCATACAGGGAGTGCGTGCTCACCATACAGGGAGCGCGTGCTCACCATACAGGAAGCGCGTGCTCACCATACAGGGAGCGTGTGCTCACCATACAGGGAGCGGGAGCTCACCATACAGGGAGCGCGTGCTCACCATACAGGGAGCGGGAGTTCACCATACAGGGAGCACATGCTCACCATACAGGGAGCGGGAGCTCACCATACAGGGAGCTCGTGCTCACCATACAGGAAGTGCGTGCTCACCATACAAGGAGCGGGAGCTCACCATACAGGAAGTGCGTGCTCACCATACACGGAGCGGGAGCTCACAATACAGGGAGCACGTGCTGACCATACAGGGAGTGCGTGCTCACCATACAAGGAGCGGGAGCTCACCATACAGGAAGCGCGTGCTCACCATACAGGGAGCGGGAGCTCACCATACAGGGAGCACGTGCTCACCATACAGGGAGCGGGAGCTCACCATTAAGGAAGCACGTGCTCACCATACAGGGAGTGAATGCTCACCATACAGGAAGCATGTGCTCACCACACAGGAAGCAAGAGCTCACCATACAGGCAGCGCCTGCTCATCATACAGGGAGGGCATGCTCACCACACAGGAAGCGCGTGCTCACAATACAGGGAGTACATGCTCACCATACAGGAAGCACGTGCTCATCATACAGGGAGCACATGCTCACCATACAGGAAGCAGGAGCTCACCATACAGGCAGCGCCTGCTCATCATACAGGGAGGGCATGCTCACCACACAGGAAGCGCGTGCTCACCATACAGGGAGCGCGTGCTCAACATACAGGGAGCGCGTGCTCACCATACAGGAAGCGTGTGCTCACCATACAGGGAGCAGGAGCTCACCATACAGGGAGCGCGTGCTCACCATACAGGGAGCACGTGCCCACCATACAGGAAGCACATGCCCACCATACAGAGAGCGGGAGCTCACCATACAGGGAGCGCATGCTCACCATACAGGGAGCACATGCTCACCATACAGGTAGCATGTTCTCACCATACAGGGAGCGTGTGCTCACCATACAGGGAGCGTGTGCTCACCATACAGGAAGCGTGCGCTCACCATACAGGGAGTGCGTGCTCACCATACAGGGAGCGCATGCTCACCATACAAGGAGGGCATGCTCACCATACAGGGAGCATGTGCTCACCATACAGGGACGGCATGCTCACCATACAGGGAGCGTCTGCTCACCATGCACGGAGCACATGCGCACCATACAGGAAGCGCGTGCTCACCATACAGGGAGCACATGCGCACCATACAGGAAGCACGTGCTCACCATACAGGGAGCACATGCGCACCATACAGGAAGCGGGAGCTCACCATACAGGGAGCACGTGCTCACCATACAGGAAGCAGGAGCTCACCATACAGGAAGCACATGCTCCCCACATAGGGAGGGCATGCTCACCATACAGGAAGCACGTGCTCACCATACATACAGGGAGCATGTGCTCACCATACAGGAAGCGCGTGCTCACCAGAGGACGAAGAGCGCCTTGTGGAGCAGACCCTCACAAGGAACTAAAAAGACACTTTCTACTTAGCAGACTTTTACCCAAGCAAACATGGCTTGATATCCCGGCTCTCGGCTTTCCATTGAGCAGTTTGTGTGCTCTGAGGTAGATCTCTTTTCCTTCTATACCACAATCTCCTAAAATGGCAAAATATGAAAATGTGCGTAGAAGCGCCTTAGTTTTCAGTATTCGTAAAGCACCCACAAGTGGTGATGCATTCATAGTGTGGCGCAGGGTCATGCCCACAGGTGGTGATGCATTCATAGTGTGGCGCAGGGTCATGCCCACAAGTGGTGATGCATTCATAGTGTGGCGCAGGGTCATGCCCACAGGTGGTGATGCATTCATAGTGTGGCGCAGGGTCATGCCCACAGGTGGTGATGTATTCATAGTGTGGCGCAGGGTCATGCCCACAATCTGGAGGGCGGTGTGCCACAGTTGCTGCCAGTCTGGGCCTTGTTTCTTCAGAAACCTTTTTTGTCTGTATGATTTACATGTTTGGATTTCCCCTGGGTTGTGGAAATGATGGTCACTACCAGGCCAGGGGTAGTGCCCCCCGAGACACTGCGGAGTTACACTGGAAGTAGTGACTTCAGAATGACACTCAGCTGCGGAGGCACACAGTTACAGCCTCATGTGGGGTAGTGCCTGGGGGCCTGGTCTCCGTCAGCCCCCCTGTACTCCTTCCTGGGGGCCTGGTCTCTGTCTGCCCCCTAAACTCCTGCCTGGGGGGCCTGGTCTCCGTCAGCCCCCCTGTACTCCTGCCTGGGGGGCCTGGTGTCCGTCAGCCCCCCTGTACTCCTGCCTGGGGGGCCTGGTCCCCGTCAGTCCCCCTGTACTCCTGCCTGGGGAGATGCGGCCTGCACCCTGCTCCTGCCTGCGTCAGGACGCATCATTTCAGCCGCCACTTCCTGCTCGTCCTGTACCTCTCTAAAGGTGTTTCACATTCTTTGAGCTGAGTTCTGTTTCCGCAGATCGCTGCCCGCCAGGCCCTGCATGCTTCTCCTGGGTGAGGCACCCTGGAGGCAGGGGGCCTTTCCAGCTGTTGTCACCACCAGCACCTGGGCTGTGCCAGCAGGGAATGCGGGCCACGCCTACAAGCATTGCTAGTTATTGTCTAAAGCAGGAAATGAAACATGCATAGTATCACAGCGACAGCGGGGTGTAGCTAAGGTGAGTATATATGTATTAAAGTGACGCTGTACCTAAGAATTGTGATCAAATGTGACTTCACATTTACAAAAGCCTTACAAATTCACTGAAACAATACAAAGATTAAGGGGATGTTATAGTTAGCTGAAAATGTCAGTTAAAGAATACAATTTAAATGAAAAAAAGCACAGAAATTCACCATTTATAGTTCTGTGAAGTTTCTGTAAGTCGTGCCCTAAAGTAGCTCTGACTTTTGCCCCGACGGGCACAGAGCGGCCATCGATGATGTCACTTCAGATGTCGCAGTGATGCTATCAATGATGGCATAGAACATGTCATGGGTGATGTACTATGTGGAGTCACAAGCAGTGCACGGCGTGGGCGCGAGTTGTAGTGCGTTTCACCTAACTATGGGCCACGTGTATCGATATTAGAAACTGCGATTAATAATTATGATTTTCTGCAAATCGCAATTAGGTAATGGCTATTCCGAATGTATGAAACTCCATGAGTTTCATTTAGCGATTCCTACTGAGTCGCATATCCACCTACCTCATGAATTTTAGTGAGGAAGGTCGCCATTTGCGACCCATTGGGAATGGCTAAAATTACGAGGATGGCGGTCTGCTTAGGTCAGCAGACCACATTGTCCGTGATTACTTTTCATAAAGCAATACTTTTTTTAAAATGCAGCCCGTTTTCCCTAAATTCGCATATTTGGAATTCATATATACCAAAATGCATTTCACTGGTCACAAACGGCCCGTTTCTGTAAATCGGGATGTATGCCATAGATAAAATGCATGATACATGTGGCCCTATAATATCCCTCTAATCTTTGTTTTTTTCAATGAATTGTAACGTAACATAGTCTTACAATTTCTATTACATCACTTTAACCCTTTTCAGTGAATTTCCCCTTTTTTTAACATAAAGTATGTGGCCCTATAGTATCCCTCTAACCTTTGTTTTTTCAGTGAATTGCCAAGTGTTTTGTTATGTAACATCTTCTTACAATTTCTATTACATTGCTTTTACCTTTTTTCTGTGAATGTCTGTTTTGTGTTTAAATAAAGTAAGATGCCCATCGCCATGCACAGCATGGGGTCGGACGCCCGGCCCCTTTCTGTGCACGGGCGTTGACTGCGTGTGTGTAGTTAGGCGCAGGGCCTGAAGAAGCCTGTGGCCAGGCCCTGCGTCCAACCCCTCGCTGGCACCCAATTGTCCCCCTGTGCATGGCCTTTGGCTGTTCTTCGTGTGCAGTTTGTCGCAGGGCCTGGTCGCAGTTAGTCACACTTACTGACTTTGTCAAAGGGTCACAAAACCAAATTATAAAAAGGTAGGCCTAGTGAGCATATCTACTTATAACAAGGAGATCTATCATATTTGTCCAAAAATTACTAATAACTTTCATTAAAAGAATATTTCACACAATACATTGTTTAATAAATATGATTTTTGTGAAAAAAAATGTTTAATAAAGTATTTTAAAAAATCAACATGTCTCTAAGGGCCTTATCACGAGTTTGTTGTCCCTCCTGTCCGACTGCTGCGCCGACAGGAGGACCGCCAAGCCCATCATGCACCCATCCACCGGATTACAAGTGTAATCCAAGGTGGGTGGGTGGTACTGGGATGGTCTCACGGCGGCAGCTGTGTAAGGCTCTTACGAGAGCCTTAACAGCAGTACGCCACCATAACAGTGCCTGCAGCATGTTTCTGCCTGGTGTAGCATGCATACTACACCGTGCAGGAATGGGGGTGCAATTCCAGGGGAGAACAACATGTCCCCCCGCATGCACCCCCAGGCCCACAGAAATGACAGAGAGACCTGTTAGGGCCCTCTTAGTTGCCTCTCAGCCACCCTTTTCATGGCAGGCTCCCAGTCATGAAATCAGCTGTGAAAAGCCAACTTGTAAAATGCTTGGCGGTGCCGCCATCAGCACCGCCAGCATATTGAGGCCGGTTGCAGACTGCCAGCGCAGCAGGATCCTTGATCCCGGCAGAGCCGGCGGTCTCTTGATGGTCCGAATGCCACACTCAGAATACTGCAGGCGGACCCACAGTGGTTGAGGTGGTTGGACCACAACAGCAAGCACGGTGGTCCTGAGGACCGCCATAGTCCTAATAAGGCTCTAAGTTTTACTTTTTAAAAATTTCAGTCTACACAATGAAATCATAAAACAACCACAAGATGGTTTTGCTCTCCAGCTTCGGAGTTGAGGTCTGTTAGAAATGGGATTTCTGGTTGGCTAGGGTAAGCGCCTAAGCCAGGCAGAAACCACCACTCTAGTCAGGGCAAGGGAGTTACACGCTGAAGATAACCCCTGCTCACCCCCTTGGTAGCTTGGCACGAGCAGTCAGGCTTATCCCAGAGGCAATGTGTAAAGCGTTTGCGCAACACACACACACAGTAGCAACACACTAGGCACACTACAAAAGAAACTCCACACAAGGTTATATAAAACATAGCCTTTGTATTATCCAAAACACATTAGAATCATAATCACACATATACACTGTGCCAACTGGCACCAGGCAATATTCACAGGGGATTATATACATGACAGGGCCAATCGGGCCACTGTCAGAACCATCACAAAGCACAAGAGGTAAATAACACAACCAGTAACTACTGGTACAATAATGACCTCAGCATTATATCACATTAGCATTAGGCATAGAACACATTATGCATAAACCATCAGCATAAACACATTATGCATGAATCCCAATTTGGAGCGCACCACAGTGACACTCCCCAGGTGCATACATCACCTTCCCTTAGGGCCTTGCGCCCTCCTGGCCCACACAGGTACCAAACCTGACCTCAGGCCAACTGGCCTTCTGTGGGGCTCAAATGCACTTTGTCCAAAATGTCAGGGCGTATTCTAGGGCCTTCCAAGTGGCCCTCTGGCTGCCAAAGCAGCAAAAACCACTGTGCGCAATGCGCTGGGTGAGTTGGGTGTATCTCACCCCTTCCTCATCAAGCAAACAAAAATGCCCCCGTGTTGCAGCTGCCCGCGCTCTCACGGTGCAGCTGAGAAAATGGGCCTTGGCACCACTGTGCCCCTGGAGCCCAACTGGGATTCCTAAACAATGTGCCCCTCTCGTGGCAGCTGCCCGTAGTCAGGGTGGTGCAGCTGTAGCGAAGCACTGGCACTACTTGTGCCTGGGGAGCCCCCCTTTGAAGATTGTCTGGTGCCATTATCAGGCACCACAATGCGGCCAAAGAAAATCAGCATGGGTACCCGCCGTGCCCTGGGAGCACCAACACTGCTCCCTCGCTCAGCCCCACTCACCGAGGCTTCTCTTGGGTCCTTAGACGCTGCGGGGCAGGCACCGACAATGTGCCTCGACCGGCCCCGTTTCTGCTCTCCGTGGCCTCCTCCCAGGACTTCGGAATGGAGCCTGCGAGTCTCCGGTCCCCTTCTGCACTCCTCCCACGCTGGGGAAGCTTCGGCGGCGTCTCCGCCCTGGCAGGACACGACTCCTGGGGCTCCCACCGGTACACGGGGGCCCCGCCTTCCTCCAGGCAGTGTGCCTGACTTCTGGCTGCTTCCTGCCTGCCGGCCGGCTGTGTGAGGCTCCGTCCACAACCAGGCGGCACTTGCCTGGCGTCCGGTTCGCTTTGCGGTGGCAGCGGCTCTCCTCACTAAAGTGCGGCATAGGCTCCCGCCTTAAAATGCTCACAAACGCGGGGTGGGCTCCCGCTCAAAGGAGGCATAAAACAGCGGGTTAGGCTCCCGCTTGCAATAGCATCCAGAATGCAGGGTAGGCTCCCGCTTGTCTTCCCAGCAGCACAGGGGAGTCCCCACGCCGGGATTCCCCCTGGTAACATCGCAGCCCAGTGCTGCAAAACCCCAGCACTCTCCCCATCCTGGGAGAGAAGTATAGCGCTCACAAGGCGCTTAGGCCAGTTTCAGGGGCACAAGGCTGGGCCCAGGCAGGCCAGCTCACAGGGCCCTCCAGCAGGGAGGCAGTCCCTTGTGGCGGTTCCTCCTGGGGCCCAGCAGCAGAGTCCCCAAGTAGCAAGGAAGCACACCAACATGGGGTCACAGCCCCGGTACTTATACCACATTTTCCTTTGTTCTGCCCTGGCACAGGGCTGGGGGAACCAGTCCCAACTGGTTCTGGGGGGTATTGGAGCACTTTGTTTACAGGGCTTCTCTTCCCCTTTGTCAGGTGGGGGCTCGGTCATCAGACCATCACAGGGGGCGGAGCCGGTATTCACTCAGGCAGGCACAGACCTATTCAGGGTCAGGGGACTGCTCCTCCCACTACTCCAAATGTAGATCCCCTACTCAGCCTAGCGCTGACTCACCCTGCCCTCCCTGGAGCCACACACACCTCACCAGCCCCTGTCACTCCAGAGCCAGACATGCAATACACATCAGGCATGCAGACACATAGCACACAGAAATGCCAACTTCTAAAAGTGGCATTTCTAAAATAGTGATAATAAATCTGCGCACACCATTGCGCAGCATTTATTATTACTATTCCAAACATACCAAACTTGACCACGCTGCTCCTCTCATATCAGGAATTACCACTGAAACACTTATCAGGGAATCCCCAATGCATTCCTATGAGAGGGTAGCCTCACAGCAGTGAGAAACCAAAATGGCTGTTTGTCACTATCAGGACATGTCACACACTTAAAGTACATGTCCTACCTTTTACCTACAATGCACTTTCAGGACAGGAGCTGACTAGTTTTGAAAATTTCGCGATGATTCGTCAACCGGCGCCAAAGTTATTGGGAAAACAAAAAACGCTTTTCCTATGGAAACTAGGTCCTAACTATAACTATATATATATATATTATCTACTGGCGGTCGCCAGTAGATAGTTATAGTTAGGACCTAGTTTCCATAGGAAGCGTTTTTCTTTCCCAATAACTTTAGCGCAGCTGACGAATCTTCGCAAAATTTTCAAAACTTGTGGCCCGCTCCGGTCAGCTCCTATCCTGAAAGTTTCGTGGTGATTTGCTAAGCGGGGGCCGAGAAAAAGGGGGTCCCAAAGCGTGTTTTCTCCATGTTATTTTCCATAGGAAACTTTAGACACGGCTACAGCCCGAACTGCTGAGCGGAATTACACCAAATTTGGCAAAAAGGTAGCCCTTGGTTCAGAAAGAGCCCTTTTTGTTACGTGTGGTGGTTGTGTGCATGCAAGATGCTGTTGCCAGCAGGAATCTTACGGAAGAGGTTGGTTTGCAAGGACCCATCTATGACCTCCACATAAACATCTAGGAACTCCATCTCTGTGTAGTGTACTTTATGAGTGAAAGCTAGGTTGAGATCATTCTTAGATATGTATGATAAAAAGTATTGTAGATTGCACATGGACCTATCCCAAATGATAAAAAGGTCATCTATGTATCAAGTCCAGAAAGGGATGTTCTCAGTCCATCATATTCTCTTCAGTCCACGCATGTTGTTCCTCCCACCAACCCATGAAAATACCAGCATAGCTTGGACAAATCAACTTCCCATAGCAGTCCCGACCAATTGTTGGAACTATGCATCATTAAACAGGAAACATTTGTTATCAAGGCAAAATTTAAACATTTCAAACAACATCCTGGAATGTTTGTACATATAGATGGCTTTGTCCCTAAAAAAGTGTTTGCACGCTTGGATCTCCAAGTTGTGTGTGATGCAGGTGTAAAAAGAAACAACATCTATGGTGACCAGGATGTAGCTGGATTTCTAGGGTATCTCCCCTATCTTTGTGATTAAATCAGTGCTATCTAGGTAATAAGGTGGAAGATTTAATATATATGGGAAGATAAAAAGTCTGAATAGATGGAGGTCTGTTCTAGGAGAATGTTATTGGCTACAAAACTGGGTCTCCCAGGAGGTTTTTTTCTTTATCCTTGAGTACTTTAGGCAGCATTTAGAAACATGGTGCCGTAGGTTTGCCAACATGCAGAAATATGTATTCCTCAACCATTTAGAGGCCTCCCTACCTCCATTCTCCCAAAAGGGTAAGATATCTGGAGACTGGATGTTTATATGTTTCAAAAGAGGTCATCTTGCAGCTTTCTGTGATGTTGAGTTGTCTATTGGTGTCCTGCAAGTATTTGTTAATGTCCCAAAGGGCCACATTCCCACCCTTGTCTGAGGGTTTGATGACAATGCTAGGGTTGCTCGCTAAGGTGTCTAATGCCAGTCGCTGTCCCTTTGTGAGATTCCATGCATAGTTGTTTTTAAAATTGTGCCAGACCTTCATGAGGTCTCGTGTGATCACCTCATGGAAAGTGTCAATACTATCATGTTGTGTGATAGGATTTCGATTTAGGTCTAAATTTGTTGACACTACTGTCTGTCTCAAGATTCAAAAGACCCAAAAGGTCTTTCTCAGAGGCCCAGCTTGAGGCCTCTGCTCCAATTCTGTTAAAATAGCAAGTCCCTCTATGTCTCCCAGACATAGATTGTCAAAAGAGGAATCTCGGCAGGGATGATAGATGGAAAAGCATTTGTCAGTGACAACATTAAAGTTTTGAACTAAAACAAACACAGAAATTCACCTTACAATTAGCATAGCTAACTATAGCTTGCACCCCCACCATGCACTGCTCATGACCTCACATATTTCATCACTCATGACATGTTCTATGCCATCATCTATGACATCATTGATGATGATATCTCAAATTACATCATTGATGATATCGCTGATGACATCACTGATGATCTCATCCAATTAGTGTGCTGGTTTGTTTTATAGTTTACAAAGTGGCAGGTTACCACTATATTATTTTTCTTATTAATTTCATACAGCCTGTGTCCAGCTGATGGGTGTAAGTGTTTACATAACGCATGTGATCCTCATGCATCTTAGGTCTGTAGAGGTCTGAACACAGGATACATGTTTGCACTCTGTGTGCAGGGGACAGTTGACAACTTGTGCCCAGCATGTTCCACGCAAGTGTTTAGGTTCTGCAGAAAAAGTTTGCAACAGGGGAAAGATTCTGCATACAACACACTAAGAATTGTATGCATCCTTGAGTTATTTGACAGAATCGTCTCAGCATGACAATTTCTACGTAACATAGAAAACTGTGTGCACCAGGTATTAAGCTATGTACATGTGTTTGTTTTGTTGCAAAGATGGGCTATCTGTAAAGTTATCACCACAGTATGAAGGCTGCAGGTTGTATAATCTTTAGCACCTTCAGACATTGCTTATTTTAAGCGAAAAGTGAATTTTTTGCCAGGTGTTGCATAGAGTGTACACTGTTCTTAGTAGATACTTTTCAATACATTTAATAATGTTGTATATTTCTCATGAGAGTTTCACTGTCAGCAATCAGTGCGGTCAGGGAAAAGTCTCTCCATAGAGTGAATATTGTTTACAGTGCCCAACTTCTCTACTCATTTCAACTTCAGTTCTCTATGTAGGTTGGTAACTGTCAGGGCTTTGATACAGATAAAAGCTGTCCATAGTAGGGCATACGTTTTGGAACAGACGTTCAGTATTTTTAGGAACTTGGCTTTCTCTGAACAGTTGTATTCAGATCGAACACCGTATGCCATGAGGGCTTCCCATATATCTGTGGTTGATTGTTAATGTGAACTACACTACCCGTGAAGTGTAGGGTATGGGGTCGCTGTGGCACATAACTGATGCTTACTACACCTAAGAGAGTTGTTTATGTGCTGGCATTAATGATACCTCATATTGTTCTGAGCTATTTTGTACTAACTTTCAGAGCTATAATGCTATACCCATTTATATAGCAATGTGTACAAAAATAGCTTGGATGATGTCATCAGTGATGTCATCAATGATATCATTTGAGATGTAATCAGTGATGTCATAGAACATGTCATGAGTGGTGTAATATATGAAGTTATATGCAGTGCATGGCGGGGGCGCAAGTGATAACTATAACTGGTAAATTTCTGTGTTTTTGTTAGTTTAAAATGTTAATTGTGTCGCTGACAAATTCACCGAACTATAATGTTACTTTAACCTTTGTTTTTCAGTCAATTTCTAAGGTTTTCCTTTAAACAAAAACACATCTTTTTATCACATCTAACTATAGCGTTACTTTAACCTTTGGTTTTATTTCAGTGAGTTTCTAAGGTTTCTTTTTAACGTAAAGTAATATTTTATTACCATACACAAAGACAACCCCGCTGCACAGGCCAAAGAGGACAGCGGGTAGATAGCCACAAGGACTTATGTTTTTTACATATAAATATATAACATTGGGCCTGATTTACATCTTGGTGGCCATTCCATCCGTCCTCAATGACGGAGATTTACTTACACGCGCCAGCCTTGAGGAGTACGTCCTGTCTGATTTATTTATAGAATGGTGAAACCGCTGTGTGTCGTGTAGGAGGGAGAGCCGACATCCTAGTGGGACTACCACGCATGCAGCGGATATTATTAGGGTAGAGCTCCACGTAATTGGGTCACTTGTCCAATCTACAATTATTACTCAGAAAAGTCAAATGGAGGACAAATTGTATCAAGTGTTAATGTTCTGTATCACACCTGGCGGAAGGAGGAAGTTTCTGTCATGAAGAACAATATTACATTTATCTTTAAAAGTAAACAGGTAAGTCATGACGTAACTGTTGTAGTCAAATCTTTACTGACAGTCTCTCACACGATTTCACCTTCTTCATTCAGTCCACAGACCTGGTCTGGCGATGCCCTTGTGACCAAGTGAACCATCCCCTTGCTACTCACATCTAGAGTGCTGGTGGATTTGTCTAGTAAGATGGTGAAAGTACCTATAACATAATTCAAACAAAAAAGTATTAGTAATGTATTCTGAAGAAATGTACTGGATGTACCTATGGCCTGGACATAGAAAGCGACTAGTGTGCCAGCAGCACTTTATTTCATACACAATTTAGTGTCCCTCCAAACGTGTTGTGTCCCAGCCCTTGCAATCTGTAGGTGTCCTCTCAATTTACCAATTTGGTACTACTGAAATAAATATGGAGTCATCTATTGGTGCAGTAACTAACAACAGCTGCACCCTTAGTGGCTAATGACCACAACTCCTATAAAGTATTGCAAGAGCTACCATACCTTCATGTCATGTCTCACTATCATCACTGCCAAACCTTGACTCAGAACATGTCAAACAAAAAGTTTACATCTTGAAATAATGCATGGTCATACTCTGCAACACATAGAAACATTCTGGTGGGAAACGTTTCTCTGTGGTGTCACTTAGAATGTTTGAGCTCTGACAACTGATGACTACCAGGAGCCTACAGTACACATTACTTTAGAACCATGGACAAGTATGTCATTTTCTGTGCAATTTCAGTTTCATGCATTGTAAAAGAACAATAACTTACCTGTATGATGTACATCATAGTACAAAAAATGCTAATTCTGGTTCAGAAAGAGCTCTCAAAATTTGAAAGCTCTCCATATCACTGAATGGACATGACAAGATCTTCTGAGGCTGTCAAAAAGAAACACGTCACAACTTCATGCTTGTTGTTAATTTGTGTACCTGTGGAAGAATTTAGAAGTGTACATTGAATGTAGAAACAAACTCAAAGTAAAATCACATAACCATAAACATTGAACTAATTTACATGTAAAGAAAAGTCCTGGTTAAATATAGTCAGAAAAAATCTCAGTAAGCCTAAAGATTCTACAAATGCTAATATTTAGCAGCAATATCATACCATTACACACAGCTATACTAATACTCGGCATGTATTTCCATATTGTAGGACCAGTTCCAACATCAGAAGGCCTGAAGTCACTCCATCAACTGCTACCATAGTAACAACTCCTGCAGAAGCCTTTAGAGAGGATGCAACTCCTACTGGTCTTGATCTGGATGAGGAGCAGCCTGGTCCATCAGGTGTATCTGGGGAGGCAGCAAGGGGGTGCCTCACTCTGCCCACCATGCTATCTCCAACCATTGTTGGATCTCCCTCTCAGTAATATTCATTATTAGTCACTGCTGCCTGTGGCCCGTTTGCAACCTCAACATTGTCAGTGTGCATCCCTATCTTGGCTCCTGTTTTGACATTTTCCACTGGTGCAACTGCATCTGCAGGTGAGCCAGGACCCAGTGGGATGTTGCCAACTCGCTTAAGGCCACAGAGCAGTCTGGGTAGGGGGATACGAGCATCAACATAACAGAGTGGGCTCCCTCATGCCTATAGTTTCAGGGAAACTATGGCCCAGAGTATCATTGGACCAATGGCATGAAGAGAAGTTGGGCCAGGTTATAGAGCTCCTCAAAAATACCAAGGATGCAGCATCATGACTTTCTTAAGCGATAGATATCTGTAATGTGCTCCTTTTCTGGGGTGGGACAGGATGGATCCAGGGACATATGTAGGGCTACGAGTGACAACACTACCCCTTTCTGTAAAGCCAGACCATCAGTGGACCACACACCACCTCCTTCCACAAAGATGGAGCCTCTGCAAACCCCAGAGACACCTGCCATCCCTGGAAACCCTGCAATTTCTGACCCACTGGTCACTCTGAGGAGGGGACGTTCATCGGGCCCAGTGGCAGATGATCACAACAGAACCACTACCAATAGGCGCAAATAACTTCCTTCTGTGCAGCCACAACATTGACTCTTGGGACAAATCAATTCTTGCATTTCACTTTTCAGGACTATATATAAATTGTACACTTGACCCCAATCATTTGCATTTGCAGCTGAATTTAAAAAGATCTTACACACAAAGACTGTCAATTCTGTGCCTGATATAATGTTGATGATATTTGGCTTTACCAAGAAAAGGTCTGTTTTGTTCTCCACTTCACCATTTCAAATATACATATATATTTTAATACATCACTACTGTTCTTGCTGTAAATGTCATTTCTTGTGTCTTATAAATTCCCTTGTGGCTTCTGAAGTTCTGTTGTGTAAGTAAACATCTGACCTTCTATCCTATATCTGGATGACCATCATGCAACGTTTTATAACTATACTAATGGTGAAAAGTCGACTAGTACGACGTGCACGCAGACCATTTCACAAACAGTAGTAAGAGGAAGAGACAAACCATTTTTCAGGTTTGAATACTTAGAAGTCAAGTTAGTCACATAATAGTGGAGATGAAGAAAATCCACGTGAGTGGAGAGCTTTATTTTCACATAGTATATTTTTAGCCACACAGGAGAAACAGTCATTGCTAATAACAACCAATGGTATAATGCCACCTGTTACAACTGAGACAGTGCTTCTATACACAAAACTGAGTACCGCACCAGGAAAAACATGCAGATATATACATCTGTATGTACAAAGTATGCTACCATACCCCATTCTCTTGGTCACCAATGGATGTCCATCTAAGGGAAACACAAGAATGAAATTAATAATATGTTAGTTGTATTGAAAACAGTAGGTGCCTGCAAAATGGCATTTTGTCAGTTACACAATCTGCTCCTGTGCTTCATCAAGCATTGTCAAGATCAGTTTCTAGGAGAACAATCCACCCATATACTCATCACAATCATAAACATTACCATTATAACCCTGATGCTATGGACTACAGCCTAAGCTGTATGAATCACAACACATTTAGGAGTCTTCCACCTCCAGATCTAGATAGTAATATATGCACACAAGTTTGTTTAGTGTTATTTACCATTATGAGAAGAAGTTGTCAATGGCTTCTTGACATAAATCATGTCCTTCTTCTTAAGAACTGTCATTTTTATTTGGCAATATTTTAACCTCACCGTGGGCCTCATCATTGTAGTCATCATCTGGCATGAATAGAATGTTACGCTGCAGTGCAATGTTGTAGAGCATACAACAGAGCATTTTTATCTTGCACAGTTTCTCAGGTGAGTAGAGGAGGGCTCCTCCAGACATGTCCAGACACGGAAATCTTGCCTTCAGGAGCCCAAAAGCCCACTCCACAGTGTGACAAGTTCTAAGATGTGCCTCACTGAAACACACTTCCCCTGCCGTTGTTGGATTTCTCAGTAGGGCTAACAACCACGGTCTCCTACGACAGGCAGAGTCTCCCAGAATAGATAAACATAAAAGCATAGTTCATATAGTATAGAGATGCAGCACTGTTTAATTACCTATCAAATGAGATTTACACAAATTTTGAGATATAACACTTACTAACAAACCAGGCCCTTACATTTCCAAGTTATGCCATTTGCTGCTTTATGCTGCTATTGTGGTGTACAAAAGAATCATGGGTGGATCCTTGAAATCGTCCACCGATGCTAGAGATGTGAAAATCAGGTAGACATACCACATCAACATTGTTGGAATGAAAGTTTTCCTGTTGTGGTACACCTATTATGTGGTGGCACCAGGGCAATGTGAGTCCCATCAGTAGCACCAATGACATGTGGAATGCCACCCAAATCATACAAATCTCCCTTCACATTGGTTACTTCCTCACTAGTCCGTGGAAATTGAATGAAACTGTTACTGTGCCTCAGCATCGCTGCCGTGAATTCACTGAGCACACCACCAAAAGTCACTTGGGACATCCCATTGCAATCACCTACAGTGTGCCGGACCAATCCAGTGGCAGCAAAATGGAGGATTGACACGGCAATAGGTGGTATGGCTGTTGGACTTTGGTTAAGTGGCTGAAGTTGTGGGTCAAGCTGATGGGTTATATTTATTAGTGTCTGTCTTTTTAGGCTGTATTTTTAAATTATTTCTTGTTCTTGCATTCTGGCCAGATCTGGGAAAAGACGGCACATCCTAGGCTGCCTTCTGTGCACCCCTGCAGGGCTGTCTTGCGGTAGGAGGATGTCTCTGAAAGAGAAAATGCATAATTGGATATATAAAGAGACCTTTATTACAGGTTTTAAGACATTACAAATCACATAAGTTAGTTCTTTTACTCAAATATATAATGCTAAGCTATATGTATGAAGATTATAACCCAGATCCTACATTACCGGTATAGGGACACTGTTTTGCAGGTGGCTTGTTCCCATGGAGATATCCAATACAACAATGCTATGGTCCACTTCTTCCCCGACATTACGTTACAGGTGCAGCGTCAAAGCCGGAGTTTCGAGGCAGTGAAAAAAGAGTTGCATGCCAAGGAACTCAAGTACATGATGCTGTATGCTGCAAGACTTAGAGTGGTGGCTTACGAGAAATCATGGCACTTTAGCACCCTGGAAGAGGCCTGGGAGTGGCTGGAGGGCTGGTGCATGATGGGTCACCAGTCGCCACGAGATACTCGAAGGGAATAAACTTAAACTCGTGGGGGTGAGCATAACAGAAGACACAGGACATCAGTCTAGAGACAGTACCCAGGACCGGGAATAAACACAGGACACATGCAGAAGCAGTGGGTCACGGGTGCCCAGGTGTAAAGGACCTTGTGTAGGCACTGCTAGTGGACACAAACTGTACTCTTTATTGATTAAAGTCAAACACGGGGTTTGGTTGATCCTTAGACCGGGGGGAGGGAGCAGCTGTGCTGGGAATGGGCAGATGAATTCAACAAGCAGCCGAATGGACAGAGACACATGTTGTGTCAGGAGCCATGAGGAAGGAGCTGGCTCACCCTAGAATAAGGTCTGTTAGTTATGGGGCAACAGGCACTCTTCAAGTTGGGGTAGTGGGTGGTTTCAAACCATTCACCAGGGTAGCATGGAGGGGGGAGTTGCAGAACGGGGATTATGGTAGTCATGTTAGACTCTGTTCTATTGTTAATTTTCAGACTTTGTTTGGTTCAGAGGACACTGACAGACAGGTGCAAGCCTTTGTACTACACTGGGGGTGAGGGAACCCTCCCCTCATTAGACACATGAGATTGCAGCTTGCAGGGCTCCGTCTCATTAGGATGCACATCTTACCCACTTAATATTGAGGATTCAAGTGAAACGTGCCCTAGGGGACCCTGTAAGGGAGCACATTAAAGGTCGTGGCGTGGAACATGAAAGGCTTGGGCAACAAAATCAAGTGTACAATAGTCTTACAATTCCTACGAAGACATGCCCCAGACTTAGTTCTCCAACAGGAGACTCACCTGAAAGGTCACCAGTACAATTTTCTAGATCACTGCGGATGCACACTCCCTGCACACACCCGAGCTACACAATGGGCTCCAGAGGAGTGCGAATATTGGTTAAGACATCAACTCCATTCACTCCAAGTCAGACATGGCATGACCATCTAGGCAGGTATGTTGCACTGACAGGCACGTGGGAGGAAACAAAGTTAAACCTATGCTTGACCTATATACCACCGAGGCTACACACCGAAACACTGCTGGCCCTAAGCACACTATTATTAGAGATGTCACAGGGTATACTAGTGTTGAGGGGAGACATGAATGCGGTCATGGACCCGCAAAGGTATAGCGCAACAGAATCTGGCTCTGGTGTTGGTTCGGAGCCCTTAAGAACGTTTGTGGGGGCAATGGGATTGTTGGACCTGTGGTAGGACCACAACCTTTTGCAACAACAATACACATACTATTCCACTGCACATGGCAGCTACTCCCAACTAGATCATATCCTTATGCATCGCACACACGCAGGTCTGTTCTGCAGCGCTACACACAAAGCGTGCAGCATTTCAGACCACTCCCCGGAGGAGGTGCAGTTGTGGGGTCCCCTGAGAGACACCACTCTCCCCCCTACAATAGACTCCTGGTATTTAAAAGACAACAAAATCATACACGAGATTAGGGAATGGACAGATCAATGTTTCCAAGAAAATGCGGGAACTGTTGATTCATCATGTACTCAATGGGAAGCCTATAAAAAGATTATTTGAGGATATCCCCAGGCCATGATGGGGGGAGGCAGAAGGAACAAATAAAACATTATGAGGACTTGATAAGGGAAATAAGTTGGTTGGAGACCATGGTCCTGCATGACAACACTCCTGACTCTCCCACAGGTCAACAAACTCATCTTAAACAATGAGAAATGAGAGATCTAGCTGAAGATAAAGCCCGGGCGCAAGTGGGAGTGACACAGAGAAGGCTATACGATGTGAGGGACAAGGCGAACAAAATGATAGCCTGGTTGGAAAAAAGGGATATGAAAAGGAACTGGGTCCTAGAAATCCATACACCTGACGGAAACACACATAAGAGTGGGAGGGAAATAGCTGAGGCATTTGCTAATTACTACGAGGCTTTATACACGCCTGTCTCGGTGAGATCAGCGAATGATTGCACTGAGTTCCTGCAGGATATCCCCATTCCCACATTATCAGATTATGACAGGAAAGTATTAGACCAAGAATTAACAGCGGATGAAACAGAGGGAGCCATTCGGGACTTACAATCCGGTATGGCCATGGGTCCCAAGAGCCTTCTGGTCGAACTCCATGAGTGCGTAGCAGATAAAGTGGCACAACATATGCTTGCCATGTTCCGAATGGCTAGGGCAGAAGGATGACTGCCCGAGGTTCAGCGACTGGCCAATATTGTGGTCATACCCAAACCAGGTAAACCCCAAGAAGAGTGTTCTCCTACAGGCCCATATCCCTACTGAACCTAGAGGCCAAGGTATTGGCAAAAACCCTTGCAACACGGCTTCGTACAGTAATATCCTCTCTGGTCCACCTGGACCAATCAGGGTTCGTTCCCTACAGAAGCACTAGATTAAACCTTAGATGCCTGTATGGGGTGCAACATATGACCAGCAATGAACAGGAGGAGTGGGCTGCGCTGCTCTTGTTGGACGCACGTATGGCATTCAAAAGCATTGAGTGGCAATACATGTTCTTGGCCCTGGAGAAGATTGGCTTAGGCCCACAACTTTGTGGGTAGGTTAAACTCCGATATCAGGATCCATTAGCAAGGGTGTGCTGCAATTGGACAGTATCCGTTCTTTTACGCTACATAGGGGTACAAGGCAGGGGTGCCCACTGTCCTCTATGATCTTTGCATTGATGCTTGAAACATTAACTGCCTGGGTTCCCCAAGACCCACTAGTGTCAGGTATCAGGGGGACTGGGGAGAACACATATCCCTATATGCAGATGGTATACTTCCATACTCCACTCAGCCCTGTCGTACGGTTAATAGATTGCTTAATATATTTCAGCTGTTTGGCAGCTATTCAGGAGTACAAGATTAACTAGGATAAATGACTCGTTTTCCCTCTCTTCGGAGACATCCAGCCAGACTGACTAGGAACACACCTTTGATGATAAAAGATAAAAAGATAATTTCAAATATTTGGGCATCCATATATCAAGGACAGTTACTGATTTAATGACTGACAACCTACTCTCACAACTCGAGAGACTCGGAAGAGATGTGACACACTGGAAGGAATCTACTAGTGTCCTTGATGGACAGGGCCGTCCATTTCAAGATGATTACCTTGCCTCGCCTACTTTAGGTTTTACAGAACACCCCATATAAAATTCCTTTGGGCTTCTTTCAGAAAGTGGATGGTGAGCTACGTAAACTCCTATGGGATGGGGACAGCTCTCAGATCGCTCTACGTAAACGCCAGGCGGGGGTGTTTGAAGGGAGACTGGCAGTCCCAGATATTAAGAAATAATATTGGGCAGCCAAGCTGATAACAATAAATGATTGGGTGTTTGCGGATAGGGAGCAACTGGCCTTCCGAGTGGACCAACTTGCGATGGGCAGTCACAGCTCTATAGTAAGAAAAAGGAAAGGCAGTTGCTGCTACGCACATAGAAAGTGGGGTTCGGAAATTCCATGCACTTCAAAGAATCTATCCAGAGGAAGGACACCAAGGAATAAGTATCCACTCTTTAGTTCCCTCCTAGACTCTCGGAGGACTGCTGTGCAAATTAACAGCTTAAGCACATACCCATCGTGGATGGGATTTTGGCCCATATCCATGAAACATCAACTCCTACTTCATGTATATAATGAAGACATATGAGATATCCGACTGTTGTGTTTCAGTTGTTATAGGGCAAGGTTTGCGGCTAGCAAATGAGTATGTCTCACATGTAGTTATGATTTGTACCACACATGACCATTTCATTAGTGTGGCATCCAGCTAAACCTTGCAGTCATTAAGAAATGTGATTGAGCAGCAACATGCATGAATGTTCACTACGGGCTGCTGTTTTTATTGGCTATGTGATGCTTATGATAAGTATTTGCTCAAGGTGTTGTATCTTTCTGGCAGCTGCTATATGTATTAATGTCTTATTTTTAAAAAAGCCTGGAACATGTTGGCTTAAACACATGTATAGCATATCATGTGAGGTGTGATGCACCTGCAGTGTTGGAGGTGCGTTTGTAACCAGTAGTCAGAGAGTGTGTACATACTTGGACAGATGACACACTGCTCGTAATGTTACAGGTTTGACAGACATTACTATAGGACAGTTTCAATGGTCAGTGGGTATGCAGTCCAGGATTGCTGTGCCAACAGTTAAATGTAACAAATGTTATTGTTAACACCATCAGGTTTCAGACCTGGTCACAATACTGAGGCTAAACATCCTGGATGATATACAAACATCACTAGACCAAAATGAATCCTGCCGCCTAATACGTCTGGATTTATCACCGACAAATCAACGCGATCAGCCACTAACACCTCCACGAAAATCTTGAATTCAGAATGGGCCTATAAGTGGCCATCCTCAATTGGTTAATCTTCTTCCTGCAGAATTGACAACAAAGAGTCAAACTCGGAAACAACCTATGTGATGTAGCAGACATTGACAGGGACGTCCCGCAAGGATCCACAATTTCTCCAATGCTCTTCAATCTATGCATGGAACCTCTCATTGAAATCCTTAAACATTCAAAAATCTCTCACCACATGTATGCAGATGACACTCTACATCAAACTCTCCTCACAAGAGGATATCCAGAGACCAGATGATACCTTGAGGGAAAACAGGAATGGCTCACAACCATCTAAAGCTAAACGCGCAAAAAAACAAATCCATTCTTTTCTCCACTTTCCTCGGAACTCAACAACCTCAACTATTAGCTCAAAACCTCAATTTGCTAAACTGAACACCAACCCTCTGCAACGCCGTAAAATCACTAGGCATCACACTAGACTCAAATCTAAACATGCAAGCGCATAGACAAGCTGCAACTACAAGTGCTAACCTGCATCTGCACATGCTGTAAAAAAAAAACCTTCATACCGCCAGGTGACCTCAAAACGGCTGTTCAATTTCTAGTGCTCTCAATACTGGAGTATGGAACTGCCGCACTCATAGGCCCACCTAAAACCAGCCTAGCCCCTATGAAAGCAACAATAAATGCTGCATCAAGACTCTTAACAGGCACACGTCATTATGATCCCATTTCTCCATCACTCAGAGCCTTGAACTGGCTCTTAGTTGAAGCTAGGATCCAACTGAAGGAGACATGCATAACACACACAACTCTACATAATCCTGGTCCTAAATACATGACAAATAGAATCAAGTTATCAGGGAGAGGAAGAGATTTCAGAAGTGCTAAATCCCTCACACTAGAACCTGGCAGGTTAAAAAAGGAAAACACACAGCCGCGCTTTCACAAGATCTGCCCCCAAAATATGGAACTCCCTACCACCCTCAACATGAACAATTACTGCATTCAGGATTTTCAAGAAGGAAGTTAAAGTACTACTACTAGAAAAACATAAAAATATATGTCATAAGAGAACTCTTTCGCAACAGCCACTCACCCTATTCTAAATTATATTCTATTGCTTTGTAACCTGCTATTAGAATTGTACAACTGATCCGATGTGAGAGGTATTTATTGTACTGCAACACTCTTCAGATCTCTCTTTGTACAGCGTTCTGATACCCTGAAGTCATGTTTGCGCTATAAATAAAATAAATAAATACATTTCTATTAAATTGATGCTGTGACCTGATTAACAACCACTACATGTAGACTAATCATGAGTCTTATTCATATAGCACTATCATCCATGACAAGTGAGGGAGACGTTGGCCAGGAAGGTTGGGAAGCAGATGCCCGCTGGGAGTCAGAAAGTGGTACAACCAAAGCTGAAGGACCCAGCGGCATGGAGGGTGATGGGGCTAAAGAGGCAGGCTCAACCTCCTCAGACTCAGAGGCCTCAACTCCTGCACTTACAACACCATCCATCACCACCAGGAAGATCCACACCCTCCCTACTGTTTCCTCATTTGTTGGCCAACACCTAACCCATAGGTTACTCCTCCAGGGGGCTGGAACCTCTTCTCCTGCCCCAGTCCATCCTGCAGTGATGTTTGAGGAGGTTCTGGACATGCTGCGCAGTATTTCAGTTCGGCAGCCAACACTGTTGGTTGCCATCCAGGGGGTCAGTCAATAGTTGACTCAATTACTGGTCTTTCAGGATGGCATCCACAGGGCACTATGTGCCATATAAATGGGCATGGTACGTCTACCTGATGCTTCCTCTACCATAACCCTTTCAACACCCTCCATACCACCAAAATCCACCTCCGTTTTTCCATCACCTAGTACATACACACTAACATCCATACACTCTGCTGTAAAAAAACACACAGACATCCACACAGTCATGCAATACATCATAAACATACAAACCTAAAAATACAGACACAGACAGTATCACCACAGCCATCATCATCATCATGGCCACCACCACACCCACACCCACATGCACCACCCCACAACCAGAGCCACCACCACACCAACCATCACAACAACAACCACTACACTCACTACCACCACATCCACCACCACCCCCATAGAAATCGCTGCTTCCACCACAACATCATCCAAAAGGACAAATTGATCACAACACACAACATCACATAAATTATCAATACCACAGAAACACAAACCAACAGACAAGCACCCAACATCTGCAACACATAAACCACAAAAGGACAAACTCACAGACAAGCAAATAACATCAGCAAAATTAACACCACCCAGACACAAACCTACAAGCACCCAACATCAGCAACACATACACCACTAAAGGACAAACCTGCGGACAAGCAAACAACTCAGCAACGCATATACCACAAAAGGACAAACCACAGACAAGCAAACAGCATCAGCCAAACCCATACCACCAGAACACACACACAAAGCAACAACACCCACTACACCAAGACATTCATCTCAGTCACAAAGTATACATACACTGTAGGAAACAATACAACGCAGACCCAAACAAGCACACCTGGTCATAGTACTTCAGACAAACACTCACCTGCACAAGAACACCCACCCAATACCACTGCAACTGCTCCTCTATTCTCTACTTCCCACACAACTCCTACACTCACCCTATCCAACCTTCCTACTCCTTCCCCAATCACCCGTACTACTCCCAAGCACATGAAGAAAAGACCCACCCCTCCTCCCTATTGGTAACCAGAGAAAATGACACCACAAACATGGTTTTTCATACATTTGATATGTCCAGAGTGTTTTGGCATATGCCCACACTACATTTAAATTGAAATTACTTTGGACATTACAGTTTTCTTCAGGACAGGCACATAACAATAGTGAGATTTTGTTAACATGTTCTGGAGTAAATTTATGGAATGAAAACATGTATCTTAATGACCATAGTAATTTGGACTGCTCTTATTACATTAATTTATATGTACATAATTCCTATGATGGCACAGATGTGGTGGGTAGTCATCGTGATAGATGAGCAGATATGCTGCACTACCCAACAGCAGGTTCATTGTGCCTCAAACAATGCAACAGGGTTGTAGAGGTTGATTATCCCCTTTCATTGGAGGGACACCACCAGCTCAGGTGTGGAGATTTGTCTGCCATGGTCACGCAGACGGAAAGCAATATCATGATTGTGAGGGTGAAGTTGTGACTCTTATCCCGCTGTATGCCACGTTTTGGCTCTTTATTCCATCGATGGAGGAGTCTGCAAGCGACGGAGATAGGGGGCCCTGATGGACTTTGGTCCATCAAACCACCAACATATAGATTAGGCGGTAGTATGGTTCTGATGGTGGACGGATGGACCGTTGATATTCGGTGGTCTGTCATCATCCGCCAAGATGTACATCAGGCCCATACTTCCTTAGAGTTGCTTCAAAGCCAGGCCACTTCTTCAATTGGTCTGTTGTTCTGTCATTCACAATTTTCTTCCTCCCGCTACAGCATACATAAAGGGGTGTTTGGTCAGCCTCCTTCAGCTATTGGCTAACCTCATTGTGAGTGATTGTATTATGGTCTCTCACAAGTGCAGCTTTGCACACAAAGTGGTTTCCTTGAGTGGTAAGGACTTCTATGGCACTGTGTTCTTTTTAGGCAACACAATATTTTTGCTTTTAGCCAATTATTGTTATACATTGTCAAAGGCCTGGCAACTGCCTCCTCAATAAAGTTTTACAAAACCCCAAAATTGACATGCAATGACAAAGCCAAAAGTTAACAGCAGACCTTTGGCTTTGCCAATGCTTGTCATTATAGTTTTAAAGTACTGTTTTATGTTTTCATTCTTTTAGTTGTTTTAAATCCATTTATTTGTAATTAATTAAATTGTAGCAAGGATTAATTATTTTTCAGGGTTGTTGGGTTTATTGGGGAATTAGGTGGGAAGTGTGTTTTAAGAGTATACTAATGTTGACTATTATGTTATTTGTGTATTTTTAATTGTTTTCTTGTTTATATGTTTAATTAGTTTTAAATGATTTACTTACATTTCATTTTGGGTTGCATTGTTTATTGGGAGCTTATTGGCGATTTGGTGGGTAGTGTTTAATTACAATGGATATTAGTTGACGCTAAAAAATTATTACATACATTTTGTAATTGGTAATCATATATTTACATCTTTAATTATTTTTAAGCTGTTTAAATATGTCTGGGAAGTCGGGCTTCTTCGAGTATGGCTGGTTAGTGTTTTTAGGAAAATGTATATTCATTGTTATTAATACGTTTTTTAATATTTTGTTATCTTTAAAGCATGTACATTTTCATGTTTAATTATTGATTAACTTATTAAAAAATGTAATTGTACTACTTTCTAAATTGAGTTGAGGGGTTTATTGTGTGATTTGGTGGATACAGTTTTTCCACAAATATACAACATGTTGATTTTTCAAATTGTTGTGTTTTGGAATTTGTAAATATGTTTCAATTATTGCCAGTCACTCCTTCACTCCAGTGAAGACACACACTCAATCATAACAGACAAAAAGGCACTAGTAAAAGTTTTTGCAGATTTTTCAAACCAGTGCATTCACCTAACCAACAATCCAACACTTTTCGGCGAAACAACAACCCAACGCGTTACAGCGTCTTGCATGCCTTGGGCACAAATTCTTGTTTTAATTATTATAACCTTTTTATTCGTTTTTTATTAGGTGTATTTTTGGGGTGAATTGGGAGTATTTTTCTTTTTAATTTTTTTGATTACTTGGAAATTAATTCTACAATTAAACTGTGTTAGTAAATGCAACATTATTAATTCAGTGATACATTACAATACAATTAATTTATCTTTTAGTTACGTAAAACGTTAAAAAATATTTCAAGAGGTAGTTTTACTTTTAGGGTCCACTACTAGCTTATATTTCAACATTTAATTGTATCATATTTCTGTTTCTTAATATTTATAATTTTGAACGGGAATTGGTGCAAAATATTTGTTGAATTGGAGTCAAATTGACCGTCATATATATGTATTTTCCCAAGTGTTTATTGGACTAGAGTAAACACTGTGGGGCAGATTTATGACGACTGGCGCATCCCTGCAAATCAGCAGGGATGCGCCAGGTAAGATGCGTCACGCAAGTTTACCCTTGCGCCACCACAGATGCGCCGCATTTACAATGCGGCGCATCGTGGCGCAAGGATAAACAGATGCGTGACGCATCTCCCGTCGGAAGGGTGGCGCATTGCTGGAGTCGTGTCGCAAGCGCGACGCAACTCCAGTAATGCTCGTGGCCTGCCCATACATAACGTGGTGCGTCACGCCTTACGCCTGCTTCAAGCAGGCGCAAGGTTTTGACGCAGCGGCGTCGGAAAAGTGACTGAGTGGAATCTTGTAGATTTCACTCAGGCTTTACTGCGCCGGAACGCCCCCCCCTGCTCCGGAACTCCCACATGAAACCTGACGCAGGTTTCATGTGGCACAGGACTTTACAACGTGACGCATCTCCCTAGATGCGTCACGTTGTAAATAGGGCGCAACGTGGCGCATGGTTTACGCCGCCGCTGCGTCACAGAAGTGACGCAACAGCAGCGCAAAGGTGGCTCAAGGGGCTCGTAAATCTGCCCACGCGAATCTACCCCTCTCCTTCAATCTATGTACTTTCCTCAATGTTTGTTGACTTGAAGTTAGAATGTTAGATCTGACCCTTTTCCCCCTGGGTTTGCATTTTCCTTAATGTTTGCAGGACAGGAGTTAAAATAGTGCATTTGATTTTGCTGCCCATTCCCCCTCTCAAAGGAAGTACTGCTATCTTTCAACTGTGGCCCTGGTCATTTATCTAAACCAAATAATCCCTGCGCGGAGGGTTCCTTAGACTTTGCGTGCAAGTCTTGCGGCTTCACTCTAAATTTAACACCGAATGCTGAGTCGACTCAAGCACTGCCCGGGGACTGTGTATCCTTGCTTCCTGAGACGTCAGATGGATCACTCATAGTTATAAGGCCTGCTTTATTAATTGCATGTCCCTCACAAGCACTCATCTGACATATGGCTTATTCTATCAGACAACACCTGGGATTTCATACTTCTCACTGAAACCTGGCTGAAGTAAGGCTCCAACCCCGACCTTGCCATGGCCATTCCTACAGGTTAACAGATCTTATGTGCTAATCCGGGTGGAGACGAGATGGGAGGCAGATCACCATCATCTGCAGGGATAATTTGGAGGCCTCTTCATATATTCTGGGCCAAATCAATAACCTTGAGGGCCTTATCTTTTGTATTAAAATAACCCCTGAATTCTCTTTTTCTAACCTGCTGATTTATAAGCCCCAGACTGCCCCAATAACTGCCTCCCACTACTGTGTGACACTATCACTCAAATTGTCGCTACAATACGCACATTTTAATATTCTGGGGGATTTTAACAACCATGCGGATGTTCCTAACTGCACACAGGTCTCCCAGCTTATCCAGACCTCAGCAGGCCTCAACATGACACAGCAAGTCACTGCACCCACCCACAAAGAGCACCATAGCTGGACATCATTTTTTCCAACAATTCTTGCCTCCCAGCCAGTGCCCCTGAACACTTGGTTTGGAATTATCATTTTCTTGTTCCGTTCATTTTCAATGGACCTGGATACTTGCATGAGACTAGGACAACCCCAGAAATGAAAAGAAGATGGCAAAATGTCAAGGAGGAGCCTCTTGTGCTCTCTTTTCAATCCTCCTTTCCCACATTTTCAGACAACCTTGACTATGGTGCGGCCCTGTTCAATCAATGGCTCACTAAGGTGTTACATAACATAACGTGTATTTGTAAAGCGCACGTTCACCCCCAAAGGGGTATCATGGCGCTGAATAACAGATGTTTATTGTTACCCAACTCAATGGTACTCATTTTATCGACCTCAGAAAGGATGAGAGGCTGAGTGGACCCGCCAGGATTTGAACCTGTGACCATGAGGTCGAACACAGGTCCTGCAGTGGATACATTAGTCCACTAAGCCACCAGACCCGGATTGCAACCCTGAAAACCTATACTGCTTAAAGATCTTCTGCTCCCTGGTTTTCCCCCCCACTTAAGAGCAGAGCAAAGCCTTTGCTAAATGCTAGAGCGCAGCTGGAGGAGGTCCTATGGCCCTGGGGCAAAGCGGCTATATATGGCGGCTCTCAGAAACTTCCACAAATGTACTTGAAAGACCATGAGAGAGCACTTCTCAATGCGTACTGAGGCTGCCGCCAACCCTTCCAGGAAAGTAGCAAATATTGCCAAGTCCTTTATTTACGCTGATGCGGTTCAAGGAGCCTTCTATCCCTCGCCTGATCTCTGCACTAAGATTTTGAACTTCTCCTCTGAGAACATTAAAAAACTCTAAATGACCTTCCCTGTGGGATGCTGTACAGCAGACTTGTTGACTTCTACCTCTAGTCACACACCTGCCCTCTCCGAGTTTTGTCTAATATCTGAAGACGACTCACTTAAGGAATTGATGAAATGCAAATTAGGCTCACCTGGGGACCACTGCCCCCTACCCCCAAATCTTCAGGATGGTAGCACACTATGTGAATTCTTTCCTAAACAAGAACTGGAATGAACCCTTGAAATCAGGCATTTCTTTCTGTCACCTGGAAACAAGCGTTCCTTCTTCCGCTCCTAAAAAACCTACGCGGACCCGAGTGTGCTCAGCAATTTCAGGCCCATTTCACTTCTGCCAGCCTTTGCAAAGATCTTGGAGAAGGTGGTGAATCACCAACTCTCATCCTACGCAGAGGTGAATTGTCTGCTCCAAGACACTCAATCAGGTTTTCGTGTAGGATACAGCATAGACACAGCATTATTGGAAGTGTTAGAGTCCATAAGAGAAGCATTGGATGAAGGTGCTTCACCTATGGTTCTACTTTTAGACCTGTCGGCAGCTTTCAACACAGTGTTGCATACCACCTTGTTGAATAGATTAAGCCAATTCGGTTTTCAGGGCACAGTTCTGTCCTGGCTTAAATCCTTCTTGGAAGAACATTCACGGTGGCTTTTTCTTCACCCTTTCTCTTCCTCCCCCAAACCCCTGGTATGTGGGGTGCCTCAGGGCTCTGCCCTGAGCCCACTGCTTTTCAACCTCTATTTAGCCCCCACTTGCCACCCTGATTAAAACTTGAGGAGTAAAGATGGTCTCCTATGCAGATGACACACAACTTTTGTTCTCATTCCAGGAACATTCAGAAAAGCCCTTCCTCAGATTCAAAGAGTGTTTGGAAGGTGCAGCTAATTGGATGGAGTCTAACTTTTTAAAACTAAATGTGAATAAAACAGAGGTTCTCTTTTTCAGTCAGAAGGCTTTGCCCCCTGCAGACCTTAGCCTGCCCCCATCAACTTCCTCTTCGGTGAGGAATCTGGGTATCCTGCTGGGCTCTGACCTTTCCTTCATGACCCAAATCAAACAGATGTGTTTGATCTGTTTCATGCAGCTTGGATCTGTTGTGAAGCTGCTACACCTGGTTCCGGGGAGACCTGGAAATTTGTGGTCTATGCACTTGTGACATCACGTCTTGACTATGCCAAAAGTGGCTCGGCTTCAGACAGGCGGATATGTGGAAATATGAGTTTTGGCCACTCACAATGGGTCAGACAGACCGAGAGAAGAGTAACACTCCCAGTTTTGCTCTTCTAATCCTGGGTCCTTTCACCCAGTTGGCTGAGGACGAACGGAGGTTACGTTTGGGCCCCATACCGCGCAGAGCCTTGAATACAATACAGAGTGATTTCAATTGGATCCTCTGCAGGATTGGGAGCCAGTGGAGCTCCGCAAGGGCCTGGGATGCAGAGGCCCGCCGAGGTCTCATCAGAGCCAGCTTGGCCGCCACAGTCTGGATTCTCTGGGGGACTCCAGCAGCAAGGCATTACAGTAGTCCAGCCTGCTCATAATGACACTCCTTACCACCAATGCACGTGCCTGTGTTGGTAGCAAAGGGAGAATCTTCCGAAGTACCCGGATAAACTACTCCCAACAATCTTGTTAACTTGAGTTTCCAGGGTCAATTTCTCATTGAAACCGATTCCCAGATTACGAACCGTCTCTGAGGGTACCAGAGGGGATGGCCAGAAGTCGGTAGGAAGAGAGTATGGCACTTTCCCACTAGCACAGCATAAAATCTCAGTTTTGTCTGCATTAAATTGCAGAGAATTATTTTTCAGCCAGTGAACCACGTCCTGCATACAGGCATGGAAATTACCTAATGTGGTTGACTGATCCCCCTCCAGGGATAGAATAAGCTGAGTATCATCAGCATAATTCACCAAGCCTATATCGTAGGACTTAATGACAGCCAACAAGGGGCGCATATATGCATTAAACAATATAGGGCTAATTGCAGATCCCTGAGGGACCCCATGTCGAATCCCGGTGAACTGTGACTGAAAGGGGGGTACGGCTACTGCCTGACATCTGCCGGACAGATAAGATTGAAGCCACTTCAACGCCACACCCGCCACCCCAGCTCCCTCCAGCCGTGCCAGAAGGACATTATGGTCGACTGTGTCGAAAGCGGAAGACAGGTCCAGCAAGATCAGTATAGCTGATTGTCCCCTGTCTCCTCGCATTCGAAGATCGTCCAGCACAGTCACCAAGGCAGTCTCCGTCCCATGTCCTGGGCGGAAGCCGAATTGCACGTCCTCCAGCTTATTATTAGCCTCCAGGAACTGGGAGAGCGCTTTGATGACCAAATGCTCTATGATCTTCACTGGATAAGGTAGGAGAGAGATTGGCCTATAGCTTTTAAGGCAAGCCGGGTCAAGTGTGGGTTTTTTCAGAAGTGGAGATACAACTGCTTGTTTCCAGCAGGACGGTACCAAGGATTGACTACACAACTGTCTCAGAAGTGGAAAAAGTTCAGAGCCCAGCTCCTTCCAGACCTTATGGGGAAGAGGATCCAAGGGTGACCCTGAGGAGACACCTAAAGCTGTTTTATTAAAGTCCTCCTCAGAGGGTATAGCAAAGTGATCTAGAAGAATCCTCTGATCCGGTGGATTGTTCGCCCCTTCCCAGCTTTCCTGCATATCTGATGGTGGCCCACTAACCCTGCCATCAGGGCTATCCACTTCCAGCCCTTCGATAATTTTACAGATCTTATCTTCGAAGAAGTCGGCCAAACTATCACAAAGTGCTTGTGTAGGAAGGACCTTATTTTTGTACATTCAGGACTGGCGATATCATTCCCCATTTTAAAAATACTCTTTGTGCTATTTGGTGCCTTCAAGATGATGTCTGTAAAATATTCTGCTTTAGCAGAGGCAATTTCTTTCTTATAACTTAAAATGTTCTCCTTCCAAGCGGCCTTGTCTTTATCTATATACCCCTTCCTTCACCTCCGTTCTGCCTGTCTACAGCCCCGTTTTAAATTTTGCAGTTTTTCACTATACCATGGGGCGGAACGTTTGCCTACCTTTTTGACCATTTTCTGATCAAGTTTATCGTTAATGTGTAGACAGAAGGCCGTGTAGTTTTCCTCCACATGTTTTCCAGCGTCAAAGGACCCTTCAAGATGGAATACCGGGGAAACTGTTGCTTTTCTTCAGCAGACCTTTCCAGTCCCTACTTAGAAAACTCCTAGCCTCCCTGATGGCAGGACCATTCTGCCTAGGAATGTACACACCAAATTTAACCAGATGGTGGTCGGACCAGCCTACCGGCAAGATCTTCTCCACTCCCATGGAGTTTTTATCAGCAAAAATCAAGTCCAATACGTGGCCCACCCTGTGTCTAGGTTCTACAATCCATTGTAGCAGATTCAGGTCCGCACAAGATTGTATGAGATTTTTATACCCGGAGTCCAAGCTCCCATTAGCCCACAGATTAAAATCCCCCAGAATAAGGAGTCTACCATGGGAAAGAGCCATATTACTAAAAACATCAATTAGATCTTGCTGTTGGCGATGACTGGCTACCCCTGGAGGCCTATAGCAAAGAATGCCAGTCAGCACATTTCTCCCATTGTCTTTTAGTGAGAAGCCCAGTAATGCAGCACCTTCCACCTCATCAATATCCAAAGGAGAAACATCCCATGTCTCCTTAAAGATAATCCCTACTCCTCCCCCTCTACCACTGAATAAATGAAATGAAGTGCAATAAAAACACAATATGACACATAACAAGAGAGAACATGTCATGGCATCAATTCATGGAATCTATCACTAACAGAGCATTAATGCACTTGTGTCAAACACGGTTAGGAGGGACCTTTGGGAACTTGCATGTACTGCTTCCTCCTGACTGATGACTCAAGCATCCCTCTGCAACCACCATTCATGACCTCTCGGAGCTGACCTGCAGCGACATGAGGGGGCAGATACAACACTGCCCAACCCTTTTTCTTCATCATAGATTCTAGATACATAAACTTCCCATTTCATCTTAGTGTGTCCTGATGAAGGCTCTGTACACTCTTCTCTCTGAGCCAGAATGTAATGACTTCCTAAACCGCGTACCATTCACTCACAGGAGCCTGATATGACTGAGTATCAGGATCGAATTATCTTTCGTATTTGTCACCTTACTCTGTTTGTGGACAACCAAGTTGGGGTTTCACTTTTTCACTAAGTTGTACGCACCACTCCTACTTAACCCGCCACTTTAGAATTGCCGTACCTATTTCATACTCTTCTACTGACAAATAATTGTATAAAATGAAACTGTATGAAAATGTACTTTTATCATCCATGTCAATAATACTCCTCAACGAAACAAAAGGGTTATCAACAAGAAGAGATATGTCCATTAATACTCTTTTATCAGCAGTTATTCTATGTGAACGCACATGGGAGCCGCCCCCTCATGGAGCCGCCCCCTCATGGAGCCGCCCCTTCATCGAGCTCCCCCTTCATCGAGCCGCCCCTTCATCGAGCCCCCCTTCATCGAGCCGCCCCTTCATCGAGCCCCCCTTCATCGAGCCGTACCATCATCGAGCACCCCCTTATCGAGCCGCCCCTTCATCGAGCCCCCCTTCATCGAGCCGCCCCTTCATCGAGCCACCCCTTCATCGAGCCGCCCCTTCATCGAGCCACCCCCTCATCGAGCTGCCCCATCGAGCCGCCTCTTCATCGAGCTGCCCCCTCATCGAGCCGCCCCCCCTCATCGAGCCACCCCTTCATTGAGCAGCCCCCTTATCGAGCCCCTATTCATCGAGCCGCCCCCTCATCGAGCCGCCCCCTCATTGAGCCGCCCCTTCATCGAGCCCCCCTTCATCGAGCCGCCCCTCATCCAGCCCCCTCATCCAGCCCCCCTTCATTTAGCAGCCCCCTCATCGAGCCGCCCCTTCATTGAGTCCCCCTTCATCGAGCCCCCTTCATCGAGCCGCCCCCTCATCCTGCCCCTCATCCAGCCCCCCTTCATCGAGCCACCCTCTCATCAGAGCCGCCCCTTCATCGAATCCCCCTACATCGAGCCACCCCATCATCCAGCCCCCCCTTCATCCAGCTTGCACCACCGTTTCAATGTGCTTTTGGAGAATTGAGGTTCACAGAAGCCTCTTCAGGCGATCTCCACCGCTGGAGGTGACAATATATTCAAATTAAAAAAAACGTAAATCCGTATTTGTAAAGCGCGAACTACTCACCCTTACAGGTCTCAAGGCGCTGGGGGCCATCGTGGAAATTAAGTGAGCTATTGCCCAGAGTCACATGATGCTGAGCGGAGCTGCCGCCAAAGCCAGGGATAGAACCATGAGCTTCGAAGTCAGCTGCCCTGGCCGCTGCACCACACCTCTCCACTTACAAATACATTTAAAAGGTAATTAAAGTCATCTAAAGACGAAGTGTGTGTTGTTTCTGGGAGTGTTTTTGAATTTGAAACATTCCACTCATTCTTTGAGGGTGCTAATAGTGAACTTTGCACGCACTCGTTTGCACGCATTTACAGAAGTGTCAGTGACTCATTTAATGTATGGGTGGGGGCGGGGGGTATGCAGGAAACATCACCAGTTTCTGGCGGCTGCATTTCAGGCTAAAAACAGGTCTCTGCACTTTATTCTCGAATTGAAATTAATGACGGCGCAATTAAGGTTGACATGTGTCAGAGACCTGAGAGTGGCTATTTTTAAGTGGCCAGGTATTTAGTCTAAGGGTAACAGCTTGTCACTATTCGCTCCTCTCACAAACGTGTGACCTTCCAAGTATGAGAACAGCTTTGAATTCTTTCCAAGAAGCGCTCGGAGCTGCACTGCTGCCAGATGTTTCTGCAGGTAACCCCCGCAGCGACAAGGCTGGGACACTCCCTGGAGCAGCCTTTTGTCTGCTGGAGACCTCCAGACACTTTGAAAAGGGCTATTGTGGGGCCCCTGACTCGCCACATTGAAGTGATGTGAAAGTGTGTTCTGGCGGTGTTTGGGTATGGCGCTGTGCTGCCTTGCACGAGCGACCTGCTGGTGAGGCACCCGTGGCACTGGGACTTGTGACCAAGAAGGCTTCTCTTGGAGTTAAATCGCACGGGAATTGTGGGTAGGGAGCAGGACCCCCTGAGGTCACGAGATATCAGCTTCCAGAGAGCAGTCGGTGCAGTAATACAGAGGAGGGAATGCCATACACAAGGAAAGGGCACAAGTGAACGGGGTACGGAACAGAGCTGAGCATAGCCAACGTCTAGAGCAGGGAGTGGAAGTGATAACTAGACAAACACACAGGTCTCCCACTAGGGTTGTTTGCACGTAAGACTCAGAACGTTCACAGCAGTGTGAAAATAATAACAATACCATTTATGAAGCGCATGGCTACTTCTCGCGAAGTGTCCAAGCGCTAGGAGGCTGAATGCGCGAAGGAGCTGTACAGAGACAGAAAGGGTTTAACTAGATCCAACAAGCATTTGCAATGCAATAGGTCTCGCATTTGCGAGAGTTTAAGCTATTGGTATTGTAAATGACAATGCCTTTTATTTATCTGTTTTGATAGCTAACACATAAATAAATGGCATTGTCATTTACAATGCCAATAGCTCAAACTCTTGTAAATGCGAGACCTATTTCATTTCAAAGAAGCGGCCGCCATTGTCCCGGGCTGCTTGGAAAGTGAAAGCGCGCATGCCGCGGTGAATGTTGCAGGAAAGCATGTCGTGCCTGCAGTACGAGAAACTCATTAATGAAAATAGTGCTTACAGAGCTTGTTGCATAATGCCAGTGGCCCTGTAGTATACTCACAAGCTGAGACGAAGACCAGTGGTCCATGCACTCAACCTTCCCATCTGCTGACAAGCAGGGAGTCTGTCCTTGGCAGCCTTGAGGCCATAAGTAGAATGCCATGGTGCCTAAAGTCTTCAGTTAATAGACAGTATAATGTAATCAGGAAACCAAGAAATATAAAAAATATTTTACGGCAAAGCTGCAATAATCATAAAAATGCTAATTATGCAATGGTGTTTGGGAGGGTTCATAATCTGCAAGCAGCGATTGGCTGTTGTACATGCCATCTCGCTCAACCAGTCCTTTACACACCTTGCACCCAGGTACCTGTAATCCAGCATTTAATGTGCAAAAAGTACAAAGTCTTAGAATCAGATGTACTAGAACGTGAATGTCTGGATAAACAAAACTGGTGGGGAGGGTGTGGAACGTGTGTACGTGATATTAGTATGTAGTACGGGTACGTATCCATACGCCTTTCTGTGATGTCACAGGGGGCGTGGTCGATGTAAAGTAACATCACTGGATGGAATGTTAGGCGTGCGTGGTGGTACCTGTAACAATCAGTCCGTTACAGTCCGGGAGTCCGTTCAAATGACAGGAAGTCCTTCAGCTGCATTCCATATGCACTATATGTATTTAGAAAAAAGTACACTTCGTGTGTAATGTCGGCGGCCATAGGAAGTGGTCTTTTGAAGTGACACCGAGTTGTCACTTCACATGTGCCGCAAACAGTCTCGCGGAAGTGCACGTCGTCTTTCGGCTGCATTCTATGTGCAATAGGAAAAGACAAAAAAGAGAACATTAGTATGTAATGTGCGTAATCACAAAAAGAGCAAAGGGAGATCAGCGCACTCTTATGTGACGGGCATTATTGTGACGCTCTCTCTGGGTCAAAGAGGCCTTGCATGGTCATTCAGTTTTGGTATTAATGGTCACTCAGTTTTGGCACTCAGTTTTGGTATGAATGATCACTCGTGGAGGTTGTACGGAGTCCTTTCTTCTAGTCGGCTGCCTGTTCAGCTGATAAGAATAGGCTTGTAAATATGCATTCCCGTTTTACAAAAAACATTTGCTGTTTTTCGCTGTAATCACAGATTTCAGTGAGTGATTTTGGAAGCATCTCACTGGTTCCTGTCCCTCTTTCAGGTGGTGTTTTTCACCCCTTTCTTTGAATGTCACGTAGATAAATTAATAAAAACAGGACTGACTGCCTGCTGACTGACTGCAGGGTGTTATCTCGTACCTTTTGGTCTGGCATTTTTTTGTTACTTCGCAGCTGTTAAATGCTTGTCCTTTCGGGCCCCATGTAAATGTCGCTTTATTCGGCTGTGTTCTACCTGGCGCTTGCTGGTAGTTTTCCACTAGTGTGTTGATGTGATCTCGTGCTACGTCATTTGAAAGCCCACAAATGTTAGAAGTTATCCCTCACAGCGCTCGACCCATCGTAAGTTGTTAGCCGACACTGCTCAGTAAATACGTGCAGCAGACAAGGAACAGACCGCACTCTCACATACGAAATATAAATCACAAAATGTCTCCCCGTGCCCACCTTTCACTGATTCACGAAGAAGCCATGGATACAATGTACAGCAAGCATTTGCAATGCAATAGGACTCGCATTTACACAAGACCGATTGCATATTCCATCGCGGACAATGGAAGGGAGGGTGGGGCACGGACAACGGGAGTGCCGGCGGGGGGAGAAGGGGCACAAAGGAGTGCTCACAGTCCACGTACGGTGTAACACTCGAAGTAAAGGGGTCTGTAGCCATGGGAGGTGACAAATGACGACACAGCCGTCATAAGGAGGGACTAACAAGCCTCAAAATGAATCAGAAGACAGCATTTACGGAGGACAAACAGCCAATGGGCGGAGAGTGGACGGAGCTTCCACGAAGCTTCCATTCCGTACTGAATACTGCATGCCTCGCAAAACGAGCAGCGCATGCGCGCTGCCGCTATAGGCTCGACCTAAAAAACACGGAGTGGATGAACTATATGCATGCGGACCAGGGAAACTTTAAGAGCTCTGACAGTTACCTGTCATTGGGAGGGACGATGCGTAGTGGCTATATATCATGTCTGACCCTTGAGTGAGTCTTGAATTTTCAGTCAAAGGAACTTTGCATTCTAAGGCTTGAAGTTCCCCTTTTCTACTTACAAGTCTCTGCCTACAAATCCCAGAATGCAAAGCGCTAAGGCTTAATAAAACAAGCATTTGCAATGCAATAGGACTCGCATTTAGGCAAGACCTATTGCATTGCAAATGGGAGTGCGGGCGGGCGACAAGGCACGAACGGGGGGGTGGGGGGGCGGGTGAGAAGGCATCGGACTGCGGGAGGGGGGGCACGGGAAGAAAGTAGTCTGTGCAACACTCAAAGTTCAAGTAAAGGGGCCAGTAGCCATGGAAGGACACAAATGACGACATGGCCGTCATAAGGAGGGACTAACAAGCCTAAAACCAATCAGAAGGCAGCATTTAAGACACAAGTCAATGAAAAAGATGGGCGGAGAGTGGGCGGAGCTTCCACGAAGCTTCCACGCTATACTGAATACTGCATGCCTCGCAAAGCGAGCAGCGCATGCGCGCTGCCGCTATAGGCTCGACCTAAAAAACATCCAGGGTGGTCGAAGGAGTCACACATGAAATTAGACTTTCTGACATTATACGGTATGATGGGGGGTGGAGGGGTGAGATGTCTAGGGCTGGCCCTCCCCCAGGGCACAGTGCACTTGAGGCAGGAGGGAGCGACTCCCCCTCCCTCACTCAGTACCAGATGCACCTGTTCTAAGTGTGTCCCTCCCTCCCTCCTCACCTCGCCCCGCTGGGCTGCAGGTAGGTCTGGCACTCCCTCTCACCCCAGCTCCTCCCACGCCCTGGGCCTGCCCCACACTATCTCTGAGCAGCGAGCGAGATCTGAGCATTTCCTGACTTTGCTGCTGATGGGGAGAAGCCGCCACCGCCGCCCTCAGGAGCTCGCCCCATAGACCCCGTGGGCCCGGGCGGAACTTTCTGCTGCTCCCTCAGAGGACACTTCCTTGTCTGCTGCCTGCCTGCTCCTCTCTGTCACCTGGCTTTTAAAACATACATTGAAAGGGGTTATAACGTCACTGAGACCAGATACCATAGGGTCTAAACCTCCAAGAAGCTAGGCTTCAGAATAAAAGTTACTGTTATGTTATTTAAGCTTGTAACGCGCACAGATACTCCGAGGAGTGTCCCGGCGCGAGCCTGGAGAGGGAGAAGTGACAAAGGTTAGATGAAAAGATGAGTCTTCAATTTTTTTTGAATAGACGAAAGTCTTGAATGCTGCGAAGGGCCAGAGGGAGTCAGTTCCAAGCGGTAGCAGCTCTGACAGCAAGCGATCTGTCCCCCATTCTTGTAAGTCGGAAGCGAGGAATGTGGGCCAGTGCTGGAAAGATGAACGGAGTAATCTGGCGGGGTGTAGAACTGGAAACGCTTCCGCCAGTAGGTGGGGCCCCAGGCTTGCAGAGCACGATGGGCCAGGGTCAGAGCTTTAAACTTGACTCGTTCGGCCACAGGCAGCCAATGGAGTGAGCGCAAATGCTGTCTGATGCTGCTTCTCATCAGGATGTTAAACACAAGTCTTGCGGCAGCATTTTGGACAACCTGTAGTTTATTGAGAAGACATACAAAGCGTTCGCATAGTCTATCCGAGAGAGTATCAGGGCCCGAGTCACCGTCTCCTTAGCTGCTCTGGGGAGAAGCGGGAGAAATTTTCTAAGGGTTTTGAGTATCCCAAAGCAATTCCCCGCTAACTTCTTAATCTGGGTGGTGAAGGAAAGATTCTCCTCGAACCATACTCCAAGATTCTTAGCGGGGTGCCCCGTTGAAGCAGGCATGGGAAATTCAGCAGGCCATAATGTTTCTCTAAACTAAGGGGAAAACGTCCCGTAGAGGAGAATTTCAGATTTGTCCTCGTTACATTTGAGCTGTGCTGAGGAGAGCCATTGAAAGACTGTTGACAGACAATTTCTGGCCACGGATGTGGAACCCTCTGATTTTCCCCAGGTAAACAGGAGCTGAGTGTCATCAGCATATGCTATAATTTTGGCTCCCGATTTTTCAGCCAAGTAAGTCAGGGTGGTGATATAAAGATTAAAAAGAAGGGGGCTCAAAGAGGACCCCTGAGGCACCCCAGTAGATACCTCCTGAGGCGAGGAGGAGAACGGGGGGAGCCAAACCTGTTGGGTGCGCCCATCCAAAAAGGATTTCAGCCAGCTCAGGGCAGCACCTGAGATCCCCAAGTCAGCGAGGCGGGTAAGCAGCAGAGAATGGGGGATGGAATCAAATGCTGCCGAGAGGTCCAACAAAATGAGAGCTGCCCTCCCGCCAGCATCCAGACATTCCCGAATAGCTTCCGAGACTTCCACCAAGGCCGACTCAGTGCTATAGGAGGCTCTGAACCCGGATTGAGCTGGGTGAAGAAGTCCAGCACCCTCGACAAAGTCGGTAAGTTGTTTATTGACTACTTTTTTGCAAGCTTTCACTATGATAGGAAGAAGGGAGATGGGGTGGTAATTAACTGGGTTCAGAGGATCCAATGAAGGTTTTTTTAAAAGGGGCAGAATCTTGGCCTACTTCCATACTGAGGGAACATGGGTCTCCTGAAGGGACAGATTGATGAGTCTGTTGACTTCTGGGTTCACTATCTCTGCGACCAAGGTCAGAAGTCTGGCTGCACAGGGATCAGTCGGGGAGCCTGACTTCAAGGCCTTGGACCCTCAGTGACTCAGGAAGATCAATAGGTGAAAAGATCATCAGTAAGAGAGACTCAGCATGCGGCACCTCCGGGGGCGAGAGCCCGACCATGGAGTGATTGCCTGGAGTGAAAGACGCCTGGATAGAGTGAATTTTATCAATAAAGAAATTTGAGAGTTCCTCGCACCACGTGTTGGACGAGGGCAGTGTGGTGGATTCAGCTCTAGGGGCCATGAAGCTCTGGACAATCGAAAAAATGTCTTTAGAATTGTTCCTGGCTAGATCAATGCGATCTGCATAGTAAAGGCTTTTGGCCTGAGTTATAGAGGCATAATACAACTTCTGGGCTGTCCTAAGGTTAAGCTTCGCCAAGGGGTAGTATTCCAGCCGCCATTGGCATTCTAATTTTTTACAGTGTTGTTTCTGTAACTTAAGCTCATGTGAAAAGCACGGCTTAGAAAGGGAATCCCTGGAAAGTTTAACGGGGGCCGTAGGAGAAAGATGGTCCACCGCCCTCTTGATCCAGCTGGAGAAGCTTTCAAGAGCAACCTCCAAATCATCGGAGGGGCTGGTCGGAACTCAACTAGAGCACAGCTGAACTTTATCGGGTCAATTTTGGCAAAGGCCGGGCCTTGGCCAGCATGGCTTTGGGGAATATTGCCATCCGGGACCCAGGAGAAGTAAGACAAAAAATGATCGGACCATGGCACCGGTAGAGGATCCTCCACCTTAATGGGGAAATTAGAACAAATAGGATCAAGGATATGGCCGCCTGAATGCGTCGGAGCCCTGACCCATTGAGTAAGCTGGGCAAGGGTAAGAGAATCGACGAATTCCCTGATGTCCCCTACATCATCTTTATCCAAATGAATATTAAGATCTCTCAGAAAAAGATAGTGCATGAACCGCAACGTGCGGGGAATAATAGCATCCGCCAAGTTTTTGAGAAAAGGCCCTGTAGACCCAGGGGGCCTATAGACCAATGTTCCACCCAGCGAGCCGTGAGGGGAGATAGTGATGCTGAAATCAAGGACTTCACCCTCTTCTAACTGAGAGGAATCCTCGCAGCGGAAGGCCCACTTGTCCCTATAGATGACCACAACACCACCACCCCTCACGACTTTGCGATCAGCCCGGGAGATCTTATATCCCGCGGGTATTGCCATCTCGATAATAGGGTTTGAGGAATCATTGAGCCAGGTCTCAGTAATAAATAATAAATCAACCTGTTTATCGGAAAGGAGATCAAAGATATCCTGGTGGTGTCTGCCTAGTGATCGAGTGTTGATTAATGCTGCTTTAAACTTGGGCCCCTTCCCACTGCCACTAGAAATGGTCCCAGAGTGCTGGGATACGTCCAAGCCTAGGCGTAAATCGAAACTACAGTTATTACACACAGGGGGGGGTACTCTAACACCTCCCACCTGCTAGACTGGAGACAGGGGTGTGGGCGAAATGAGAGGAGATCATTGCGGCTGTAGGCTCGAGGGGCAGTATGGCCTGGTGGAAAATGGGCAGCGTGGCTGGCGCTGGCCGCTTCCGGGACTCTGACGGGTGCAGATGGGCTTGCCTTAGGCGCGTCCACACAGCGCGCATTTTTATGGGGAAGCCGCTCCGACAACTAGAGTGTGCACTGAGCTAAAATGGCGTCTCTAGTTGTCGAGTGGTGGAAAACAGGAAGTGGCTGCCGGCCCGGTCTCCCCAGTCCAGGTAAATGGAACTGTGTCTTGTTTTATTGTACATCTATTTCTGTTGGCGTTTTAGCCTTGGCTCCTTCGCTCTTCTTATGTAATACCGAAACGGTGCTCTCAGGAGATTTCAAGTTGTCACACGCCAGGCAGGTGGGAGTAGATCATATACTCCACGGCCCTTCTGTGCATTCTGCTACTTGTAGAGCTGCAATCACAACAGAGCAGAAGCACTAGTGTAAGTGCTGGAAACTTGGCCTCGGGCAATGCAAGATCTGCTTTCGGGGGCGGGTTCCTTACTTCAGTAGAGGATCCAAGCCAGAAGAGCAGCCCTTTTGTCCGCATTATTGGCAATGGTGTCCAGCATAGGTCCAGGAGGGATAGATCCATATAGGGTTTTCAAGAGAAACACTATGTAAATATGTTCCTTCTGGATTAATTGCGGGGCGAAGCCTCTTATATTGTTATTTTATGTCTTGACTCTGTAGTAGCATGGGCATAACACTCCAGTTGTAGAGTTTCGTTTAACAAAGGGATGTATCCTGGATATTGTAGTCTTACGTCACTTGAACTTGAACAAAAGGTCAGGGTTACTGTGCTTTGAAAAGTTTAGGACCACAGATCTGTGTCCAATAACTGGCTAGATGCCAAGTGACGTTTTCTGATTGGTCGTGACGATAATATAGTGCTAGATATACTCTAGCCAAGATTTCTAGGCCCTTTACTATGTTTGTAACACAGCTACAAGTAGGCATCAAACTAAAGAGGGTGTTCGATGTATCTACTTTTTGTGTTAAGTCAAGTGTGATGCCATCCTGCCCTCTTGCAGCCACTCTATAGTATGTTGGGTTTGTGTGTGTTGCGGTGATCTCAGGTTGCCCAATGACAGGTGGGCGTATTTCATCCATATCATGTTTTTTCTTTTGCCTCCTCTTACTTGGATCTGTGGGACTTGTAAGTTTGTTTACCCCATTATAAACACAGGACTACAAGTACCAGAATGCAATTCATTCTTTTGATCTTTGTCCCTAGCCACCCTTCTGAGATAGCTAGGTAAGCAAGCGCCAGCTGCACGTCAAGTTCTTTCATTTGTAGCGGGTGATATTAGCACCCATGAGCCCAGTCCTAACACCACCCGTTACTCAAGAGGTTTATTTATAAATGTAATGACTCTGTTTTTGGAGACAGGAGGCTGTCTGAGGTGTGGCTTATGCCATGGAAAGATACACTCACCAGGCTGGGTGGGCCTTGTCTGAAGGTGGTCATCGGGTGCTGCAGGGGAAGTTATTCTGTCATGGAGGAGAGTGAGGGCGTGTTGATGCTGGCTGGCAAGTTCCTGGGCTTAGCTGGCCAAGAGTGAGGCCATGCTGGCTATGGCATTGTCAGCACAAATTAAAAAGCCCAAGGTGTCGGGCACCAAGCTGTAAGCTTGAAGAGAGATCCCTGTTTAGTGTTATTTAGAGATAAGAATAGGTGAGAAGGACTGTCAGACCAGGACATGCCCCTTCCCTGCTGCTCTCAATACAAATACTCTGTGTGGTCTCCAGCTTTACTCGTACTTACATTATTGGCAATTCAAGGATGAGGAAGTCAGACTTGAGACTGAGAAGCCCAACCAGTCTAGTAATAACCAGGCTCCTCTGTAAATACAGACTCTACACGGTCTCCAGGTTTACCCTGGGTGACGTTTTAATATTCATTTCTACATGTGTAGTGTCACCAGATTGAAACATCCAGGTCCCACCGCTATACCCACTTCCCTAATCTATCTATCTATCTGTCTGTCTGTCTGTCTGTCTGTCTGTCTGTCTGTCCATCCTCCACATGGTCTCCAGCTTTCCTCTTGTTTACTCACTATTTGTCATTCATTTGTGAGTAATGAGGGCAGCCTGGGACTAGCAGCCTGCACATGCACTCCCCTCTCTATCACCTATTTACTGTCTCTCCCACCCCGGTCTCCAGCTCTACTGTTGCTTACAATTGTTTATTCACGCAAGGATAGCGATGCTTAGTCGATGAATGGATTGAGTTTCCAGTGCAGCTCATGAAATTACTTTGCCCAGCTTTAAGGCAGTATTAAAAATGTACCGTGTATATATATCGGCGGTAATAGACCACCTAGGGGTAGTGTGTGACCCATAAGTGTCATTTATGACGCCTTAGGGCCGCCACAGCCAACCAGCCTTCTAATATTAACCCTTTAATTGCACAAGCTCTAAAGGGTTTCCAGCTGAACCTGGTACCAATGTATCTTATGTTGACACCAGATGTGGATTCTAGAGTCTCTCTATTTCCATGATTCCCAATGAACTCTAATCGGTTTCTGTCTTTTCACTGCCATTTTCCCTACACCAGGGCCTGAAATTATGTGGCAGGGTTGACTAAATTATGCGCCAAGAAAAGGCAAATTACGCGGCTTAATGCAACACTTTTTTTTTATAGTATTACTTTATTATTTTATAATTTTTACACATAGTAATAGTGGCTGGGCAAAGATTTCATCATTAGTACCAGTCTAACAATGAAATACAGAAATAAGCAAAAGAAAGATGACCCTTTAACCCTTGGAAGGGCCTTTCACTGTGCACAAAGCACATGTTGCAACGTTTTTAGTAACTTTTGATCAGTTTTGGGGGAGGAACAACTTGTTTTGTTTGTAAAATATGCAGATAATGCACCAGATGAATATGTGGCAAATGCGGCTAATCCTTAATTATTCGAAAAAAGTCACAGTTATGGAGCAGCAGTAAAAAAGTGGTCCACGCTTATAAATCGGGGCAGTTTTCAACTTGTGAAGACAAGCTGTACAGTTGTTTTGCAAGGTAAGGGAAACTGCATGCATATGTACTTGAGAAATCAACATCAAAAACTGGCCGACCACGGGGAAAAAATTGTTACCACAATCCATGGGTGAGGAATTGTTACCACAATCCATGGGTGAGGGGTGAGCCAAAAAGCAAATATATTCCAAGCTTTAAGAACCCCAACCTGGTTATCAACTTAAATAAGTTTAACACGACAGATGTTCGAGTCTATGGGTTCTCGTCAGCTTTTAGGTTTCCTACAATGGCACTGGAAACGTAGCTCAGTAGATTCATGCGCCTGAGTAAGGTGCACGTTACAGGTTTGAACCCAGGTGCTGGAGCCCCAATTACTCCTCCTTCTTCGCGTTAATGAAACGAATACCGTTGAACTGATTAATGTTGGCTTCTGTGAATACAATATTTAATATGTGGTAATTACTGAGCATGGTGGGACATTTACAACATCAATATGAAACTACGGGTCACTTCACGGCATGCTCAGAACCGGCTGAAACTCACCCTCACAGCACCACAGGCAAGCAGACACATGTGCAATGATATAAACTCCAGAGTGATACTTGAAGAGGGCACCTTTCAATGGCCAGACGCTGCTTTTTGAGGCCAGATACCTGTGGGCCAACTCGGGTGGCCTCTGTGAGGAAGGCGGGGCCTGGTGACCACTGGGGAGTCCTGAGCAGTGTCGACTCAGGAACCGCGGAGGCCGACACTAAACACCTAGCTTTCATGCTGGGCTTGTTTGAAAATCACACATGGACATACCGTTGAGAACCCAGGGCCATAACTTCTGCAAGAAAACGTTTGAAACGCATTACAAAGATGCCCGCTTCATCAGGGCTACAGTATGAATTGACGTCCAGTGTAGTAGGGTGATGTGTTAAAAAAAAAAAAAAGTCCTCTACTCAATTTGTTTGACACTTTGGTTATGTTAATGTAAAGCGGGAACAATGGGATGCTGCAGGAGGTTTTCAGGTCATTCAAATGTTCGATTGCCCTAAATGTTCATCGCAAAATGATCTAAGTCAGCGGTGGCCATCAAAGGGCCAGCACGGCCTGATCCATGATACAGTTTCAGAATATGTGCATTGTATAAATTTACATGCCATAAAAATAAACAGATTGGTCAAATAAACAGATCATTTACATATTGGTTATTCTGAAAATATGGCAGGAATCTGGAGCTGCATTGGGCGCACCTGCTCTAAGCTTTAGTTCAGTAGCTGCACGTCTGCACATCAGGGGTCTCCTTCAGGGGCGAAACACATCCCCTGTGGCATAGAGTGGCCCCAAACCCTTCAAGGGCCCCCATTCAGGCCAAACCCTATGAATACTTATGAGATATTGGAGACTTTGGGCCCCATATCACATTCTGGAGGGGTACCCCATCTTTTTGCCTTACGCCACTGGTGTCCTTAGGGTTCATGTTGAAGTCCCATTTTTGAGGGTATCGGGCAGTCACTGTGATGAAGAAAGTGGTTGGAGACTATTGTTACATCTTAATCGCCCTAGCAAGATTCTTTTATCAACTTTTATTTCGTTATATTTATTATAACGGTTATTTCAGAGTGCCCTGCTTTATAGGATGCTGTGGTAGTGTCCCCTGTAGATGCCTCTCACATGCCCTCCTAGGATGAGTTTATAGCATTTTTTTCTGATAGCAAATTAAGATGCTCAGCTGAAAAGAACTGACCAACAAGAGGCAAGGAGAGGTGATTTTTGTTTCCACTACACCCCCTGACCATGGTGCCCCACTCCCCATTGAAAAGGCAGACCCTATTACAAACCCTCCTTTAATTAGTATTTTGGGACTATGATGTCATGTGACGTCGGAGGTCTCACTATGACAGAGAGGAGAAACCTTATGCGGGAAATGCCACTGGAATTATGTGAGACTGAGTCCTAGATTTATTCCACAAAAATATGGATTTGCTGCACTTGCCACATAATCCGCCATTAGCTATATAAATTGCAGATCTCTAGCTCAAATGCATCATAAGTTGCCATACAGTTTCCGGTTGTAGCGGATCATTTGCAGAGGTAAACTGGTCACCTTTCGGTTTCTTGCATATAAGAGGGTAATATTATTGCGACAGATTATGCCGCCCTATGTGCCTTTTCTTTCCTCATAATTTAGCCAGCCTTCAACCCTAATTTGGCCCATAGGCCAGGGGTGCTGCATACAGGCCACAGTCGCAGCCGAGCGTTTCACCCTCTAAGCCCCTCCTTCTTCTGCACAGCCAAAGGCCCGATAGGAAAGCAGTGTGTACCCCACCTGTGGTAACGAGTAGGGGGTGGGCATTTGATCCCCCGCCTTCGAGCGAGATAATGGCATCTTTCTTTGTGCGCTGAGCGGGCCCCAGCTCCTCGGAGAGGCTTGGCGGTGCCACCACAGCCGCTCCTTTGTGCCAGGTATAAAGGTGGCAGATCCTCGGGGTTCACCGAGCCTGAAAAGGACAGGCCGAGCTCGCCATGTCTCGCGGTAGGTGCGCTAAGATCACGCAGGGGACGGTGGCAGCGGAGCTCGGGTGACAGGGCCTGTCACCGGGGCTTACCGCGCGCAGGTTTCTCATCTTACCTTTTATTTACACTCAGCGAGTCGCTGAACCAATATTAAGTTTATAAGTCTAAATAAACTGAAATCCTGCTAGGAAGGTCTCACCTTTCAAATGAAATATCCGTGTTGACAGAGCTTATCTCACCTTCCACCTGCTCGCCATTAATTTCATTTAAAGAGTGCTTCGATGAGCAGAGAAACCTTTTCTCACAATGTTCACGTGGAGCTCGGCGAGCTGTGTCCATGCGCTCGCAGCACGTTTTTAACAGGGAGTACTATAGACTGCGGGAGGGGGCGGGGGGGAGACAGGGAAGAAAATAGTGGTCGGAGTAAAGGGGCCAGTAGCCATGGAAGGATACAAATGACCACATGGCCGTCATGAAGAGGGACTAACAAGCCTAAAACCAATCGGAAGGCAGCATTTAGGACCTAAGCCAATGAAAAAGATGGGCGGAGAGTGGGCGGAGCTTCCACAAAGCTTCCACGCTATACTGAATACTGCATGCCTCGCAAAGCGAGCAGCGCATGCGCTGCAACGCTAGATTCGACCTAAAAAGCCAGGTTTTCAGTTTCTTCTTGAAAATCGATTCGGAGGGGGCTAATCAAAGTTCTAAAGTAATGAGTTCCACATTTTAGGAGTAAGATGACTAAAGTCACAGCAACCAATTCCAGCGTTTTAAAATCTAGGAACAGAGGCCAGTTTGGCTGCGGCGGATCTCAGATTTCTGTCTGGAGCATAGGGCGTGGCCTTAGCAGGAAAGCGCCTCGTGGCTGTAACAGAGCGCCTTAAGGTGATTCTCTGGTTCACTGCACTCAGTACAGTTTCCTCAGTGCGGCGCTAATAGAGGCTCGTCTCGGGAGCCCAAGCAGTGTCCGAGCTGCCGTATGATGTAAGATGTTTCTTACAGATAGTACAGATCTTACAGATAGTCACTATGCAAGCCACATAGACGAGGGCAGGTGTACATGCCCCCTAGGGCAGGAACAAGGAATGTACGTAAACATGGGACAAGCCCCTCTAGATCCAGCTCGATACGTAGTGGAGGTTCCTAAGAATGTAGCATCACACGTAAGACACCTAAGACTGAATGGAGCACATGACAAAGGATGGAGCAGGTAAGACCCTTCCTGGCATCCAGAGCCAACCCCTGCACAGAAGGAATACACTAATACACAGGTGCAGCCCCAAATAGTACACTTACTAGACACAAAGAGCCCAGGAGGAGTGCAAACAAGCAGCTGAGAGTAACTCTTCTAAGTAAACAGGCACTGACAAATAGAGCAAACTGCAATGCAAGTACAGGAGTAACAAGACAAAAGGGCAAAACTAGAGACTGAATGGAGCAGGGCAAGCACTAGTGCGAGAAAGCAAATTCTTAATTGGGGTGGATGGGAACCTACCACCAGTATTAAAGCTGAGCTCAACCCCTGATAGCTGTGGCACAGAGCAGACAGACCTAACTTAGAGAAAATATGAAAAGTAATTAAAAGTACAAACAGCTAAAAAGTGTGAAACTCGACACACTAAATATCCCTCTCTAATTTGTAAACATACATATAAATATAATAAACGTAATGGACCAAAACAACACAAATCCAATAAGGAGAACCGGAGACATGATATTTTTTAAAGATTTAAATGAAAATAGGACCTAAGACGGTCGGATGGGAATGGAGTCCACCTGGTGACCTCCTGGCCAAGATCAAAAAATATTGCTTTGGGACAGTTTCTGAAATAGAGGACACTGGCCCCAGTTAGGGATGATGGGAGCCCGTAGTCAGAGCAGTGGCAGGCCCAGACGACATCAGAGTTGTGAGTTCTAGGAGGTCTAAACCCAGGGGTGCTGCAAAATGGTGGCAGCCATTTCAGGTCTTCAATTCCTCAAACACCATGAGTGCAAAGCTGCCATCGGGAAGATGAGCTTCCTGAGATTGGCAGAGATGGCGGTGCAAAGGGTCCATTGCAGGATACATCCTCCAGATCCAGCAGGTTCTCTGTGCGTGTGAAAGAGCGGAGCTCACGGAGTTCTGCTTCACTGAACTCCTTTGAGCGGCCCAAAACTCAGCGAGATTCCACCGAATTCCATGGATGGGCAGAGCTGCTTGACGCACCCTTTTGTGCTATGTTTTTGATGTTCAGTAGCACGATGAGCATTCTTGCGCTGGAAACTGCAAGCAAATGGCACCACGTGGTTCGTATGGGTGCGGCCATTTTGTTTTCTGTTCTGTGCATGATGCTGCTTAATCTACCATTAATCTTTTCAATCCTCCTCCTATCTGACTCATCCACCCCTCATTTTCCTTTATTGTATCAGTGTGTGTTTTTGTGTTTGTGTATTTTACGTTTTTTGTCATCTTATTTTTGTGTTTTTTGTGACTTTTTTTACTTTTTCCCTTTACTTTCTTAGTAAAAAGGAGAAAGAAGGAGCAGTGGCGGTGATGGTGAGGCAGATAGCCCCACAGCTTGCGGTCGCAGGTGCCACCAAGTGGTGCAGCCCTGCGTCATTTTCTCGGAGGTGGAGGTGGCTGCACTTGTTTTTTACATGTGGTGCCACCTCGCCTCATGCTGGCAGCAGGCGGGAGGCCTGGCAGTGGGTACGGCCTGCGGGAGCATCAGCTGCTGTGGGGGAAGCTGCACCGTAGTTCTGAGGTCCAGCCCAGCCAATAGCAATTGAGGCACTGCCGGGCCGATATTCTAAACAGGGAGCAGGACCTGCTCAACTTGTTGAGCATCGAGGTTGTGGGGCTTCGTGAGTCATTATTTATTTGTTGTGTTCTTTCTATGCTAAAAATGTTTTTCCAAATAGCATGCTGCTCACACTCAGAGGTAAGTTAAGTTTACGTTCTAAATATTATGTGATCCAGCCAGGTGCGTGGCGCTACCTAAGAGTTCTCGTTGGCGCTCGCTTGGGCTGATTATTTAAGAAGTCATGCAGACTCCTCCGTCCTGTCACTAAGATAGTGGTACCAGTAATATCAGTGAGTTAGCGTTCTCTGGATCTTTCTTTTATGTAGCTTGTACAGTCACAAGCAATCTCCCAGTGATGTGTAGTATGCATCTATGCAATGAAAACAAACATTGGAATAGTCAATAGGTCTCGCCTTTGGGACCTTATAAGTGACTAGCCATGCAGCACACTTTTGATTGTGTGGGCACCATGGAAAGCCATTATCTCCAGCAGGTGAAGCACCTTTCTAGCCTGCAGTACACTGGGGCGCCTCAGCTGCCTCTGAGAAAGTGACACACTGGCAGCACATACTGCGTGTAGCGTGGACAGCTCCACTCACTTTTCAAAATGCATTTTCAATTATTGCCTCCTTCAATCTTTGTACAAATCTCTGAGTGCTGAGGTTCTGGGGAGAGGGACCCTAATGCTCTGGGGGGGGGGGGAGGAAGAGACAAAAAAGCAAAGAAATCAAGTTCTTTGGGGCCATTCCTGTTGTCTCTAGTGACCGACTAAAGAATAATGGGATGAGAGAAGGAGGGGGGCAAAGAGATGGGGGTCGGGGCTGCTGCACCAAACCCCATATTTCTTGGTGTGCTAGGTTGGGGGAGTGGTGGAGGAGGGAAGGTACAGTAGTAATCGCGAACCATAATCCCACAACAAGTGAGGGTAAAGCTAGAGACAGTGCAGCATCAGTGAAAGTTGAGGAGAGGAAGGGGTGTGTACAGCATCTTGAAAGTGCTTTGTCTCTGTTTTCTATCTACTTCATTATGGCCACCTCTTTCAAAGGAGTAGAGCTGGAGCCAGCGTAAGCTTCCTGTCCCTTTCTATGATCACAATATGTTTCATACACATTACTCCTAAATACCATCCCGTGCACTGCTTCTCAGTGGAGGAGGGGTGGGTGCCCTTGGAAGTGTGAATACCCTCCTAATAAAACTGTAAACAAAATGATACAGAGTCAAATTGAGTCCACATTGATAAATGAATTGCACTAATTAATGGGCCCTAAAAATAGGCAATGATATGGACAAAACAAATTTGTTTAACCCCCTGAAATTATAATTTGTGTTTTATGCCCCATTTGCTTTCATTATTTTTTATTTTGCTCTAGCCTATTGCTGTATTTAGCAAGTATTACCCCGGACAGTCTTTCTGAGTGCATTAACCCGCTGATCTGTTTTGATATAATGCATTGTGCGACAGGGCAACAGTCACAATCCAAAACACCCTGTAAAAAACAAAGCAATGACTTCAGGTGTTTCAAGTTCCCACCTGGAGTCAGGTATAAAAGGTACACACACCTTTACTGTTCACCTTTACTGTTTTAATGCACAACAATCACACATCAGGGGAATAAGTCACACCTGAAACTAAAAATGGACAGAAGAACAATCAAGGGAGGAAAAGCTACAAACAAGAACATTCAGTCTTCAATCTTCCTAGGTTGATGAAATAAATTAAAGAATAACAATTATATTGGGAAATTAAAACATGCAAGAAAAGAGATGAGTGACAAAATGCAAACTGCAGGCACTGAGAGAAACGAACTTAGGGCCAAAGACGACATTGATAACGACCAAATGGAATCACGAGAAAACGAGGGGTAGACTGAAGCTAATACAGCGAGAGATGGCTAAAGTGAAAAAAACAGAGTGATACTGAACGGAACAGGGTGACACTACGAGAAACAAGCAACACCTATGAATCTGCAAGTTGTACACGTTTTAAGACGATGAATTTGCAGATCATGCACGTTTTACGGCATTATGGAGCTGCATATTTGGGGAGTAAGGTAGCAGTGGACTTGAGTCATATCACAAAAAGTAAGATGTGACCGGGTAGTGGGGGGAATGAAGTAGAGCTGCAGATGGCCCAACCGTGAACAGTTGTAAGCAGGTGTGTCACACTCCAGAACAACTGCAAACTCAGTCTTTCATGCTGGCGGGGAATGAAAAACAAGCAACCCAGCCATTGGGCATTCTATGTGCATTCCACTTTCAAATACCTGAAACCGGTCCCACGTCGGCTGCTTCGCACCAGCCCGAGCTGGAAAAAGAAGCAAGAGACAAACAAAGGACTACAGAAGGATGGACGCGTACGATGCGCTGCTAAAAAAAAGATATGTGGAGTCAACAAACATGAAATGCACATCTGTTAAGTGATGGCCGACCAGGTGGAATTGTGAATGTGTTGTGATGGCCAACCCGAAAGAACTTTGGGGCTGATTACGATAGCAGTTGGTCAGACCACCCAACAAGCAGGCGGCGGTCTGACCGCCACATTACGATGCGACCGCCATGCTGGCAGTTGGAAAGTGCTCCTTATCTCAGCGGGCTGTGCTGTGGCCAAGGAAAAGAGCCGCAGCATAAGTCACCGTGATAAGGAGCACGTCTATGGACAGTGCGCCATGCACCATGTTGTGAGTGGCATACGGTGCATGGTGGTGAGTGGGGGCACTACATGTGCCCCCAGGGCTACTATACAGTGGCCCACAACGGACAGGGGCCTTGTTTTAGGCCCCCCAAATTCCTTTTCCGACAGCCTTTTCATAGCGGTCTTCCCAACATGAAAAGGCCGTTGGAAAGGGATATCGTAATCCTGATGGTGGTGCCTGCCTCGGCACTGCGCCATTCAAGTATACGCTTCTGACCACCACCAAGTCGAGTCGCTATTCCTGGCGGAGGTGGCGGTCTTCCCCCCGACTGCTGTGGGTTTGACCGCTTGGGATGGTAATCTGGTGGTTGGATCGAAGGGCTGTTGGCGATCGGACCACCACTGACGGCCTGCCGGTGTGCAGTCTGATCGCCATCATAATCAGGGCCAATGACTGAAATCGCCTGGTAAGGAACCAAGCGCCCAAAGCAGGGACAATTACAATGAATGCACCAATAAAAAAAGAGCCTTTCTGAATGGCACAACAAAGAATGAATGGAAATCGATAGGTGTGCCAGAAGCCCACAGAGGAGATACAACATGTTTTTCAGGCAGCATGAGGCCTAAAAAGGGATACTGAGTTGGCCCGTCAGAGGGGTTTGGAATTGATATGAGATAAGAAGCAAAGATCATTTGTTGCAATGCATTAATAGTTCAAAAATGTAGTGTACGTTTAGGAAATTAGGAATAGGTCAGTTCGATACTAGTACTGTAGGTGATCTGATTTAGAAAAGTACAATGTTACTGCATTTGCCTTTGCCTGTCAAAATATATTCGGGGAGAATATTAACTGTACCTCTAATCTATTTTATTTCTTACATCAGCATCCAGGGGCAGGAACAGGGCCAGCAGCACAGAGGGGGTCAGTGAGCTGGGGTACCACCACCAGTACCGTGGTGGGTGGACGTTCCACCACCACAAGTACCGCCAGGGCCAACAGATCTGCTGGCCCCAGTATGTCCTCCTGTTAATATATTATTATTTCCCTAACTTTTACTTCTCCACATTTATAATAATATTTCCTTTTTATTTTTTTTACTGTGTGTTGGAAACGGGGTAGCGTGGTGCAGAGCGGGCAGGCCAAACTCCGGAGGAATTGCGTAAAGCATCCGCGCAGCACACACAGGCGACACACCAGGCACACTACAAACGGAGACCACACCAGTTTAGGTGAAAAACAGCATATGTATTATGCAGAACTCAGCACCAATAATCACAGTGGTGTACCCGGCGCCAACTGGCACCAGAGAGTCATATACAAGGGGACTATTTACAGGGCAGTAACAAGCATAAACAACAGCCTATTCAGGCACATTCAGTTAATCAGAAAGCAGATGCAGGTAGGTACATTCAATCCTGTAGTGACCTTTAAAGCAAGTAGGCCTTCAACCCTGTGGATAATGCAGAGGAGGTTAACACTGAGGCTCAATACATTTAGGCCGATTCAATTCAGTATAGACCTGGCTACAGGAAAGCAATGAGCAGGGGAGACATTTCCTCATTAGATTAGCCTAAACCCCCTGAACAGTGGCCTAATCATCCGTGTGAGGGCCTCATTAGGGGCCTAAACAACACATCCTATTGGACTTAAACCTGTGCATGAGGCAAGAACTGAAAAATCAGGAGCAGGGTGCTCATCATGCGTAACCATAGGCAGAAAACAGATTATGCCACCCAATCAGCAAGGTCCCCTGGTGCAGGTGAGTTCTAGACACCACGGCGTCGAGAGAGCCCCTCTCTGGGACTCTAGATCAAAAATTAGGTGGCCCACACAGTTCTGGCCAGTGGGGGGTCCCCTCCTGGGACCCGAGGCTAGAAAAATGCCTCAACGTTGCAGCTGCCCACTGTTATACGGGGCAGCTGTAAAGTCAGCGCCACACAGGGGGGAGGCGGGCGGCGGGCACCGACAATGTACCCCGACACCAACCCCCCCACCAAGTTAAGGGCGGGGTCCCCACTCCAGGGCTACTAGTTCAGTACTGCCAAAACCGCTGCAGCTGCCCGCTATCAAGTGGGGCAGCTGGGAAGTAAAATGGGTCCGGGTCCCGGGGGCGGGCACCGGCAATGTGCCCCGACACACCCCCCAACAACAAACAGCCTGGGCCCCACTCACCGGCTCCCGGGGCAGGCTCCTCTGGCCGCTGGACTCCTTCCCGTAGGGGACAGGCACCAGTATGTGCCTCGCTGGTCCCCTGCTCTTCCCGGACCTCTCCTGACGGCTTCCTCGGGGCCCCCCTCCTGGGACCCGGGGCTTCAACTCGGAGCCCACAAGGCTCCAGCAGGCTCCCTCCGCACCTCTTCGGTGCCAGCCCCTGTCTTCACCCGGGGCTGCTGATGCGGCGGCCCACGGGGGCACGGACCGGCGGGGTGGGCTCCCGCTCCGGTTTCCTCCCTCTCTCCAGCCGCTCTTCACCCGGGCCTCCCTCGTGGGGCCCGGGACTTCAGCACGGAGCCCGCGAGGCTCCTGGCGGCACTCTTCCACTGGCGGAGATCCAGACCGGCGGGGTGGGCTCCCGCTCCGGTCTTCTCCGCAACTCGGGTCTCTCTTCACTTGGGCCTCCCCTCGTGGGGCCCGGGACTTTGTCACGGAGCCCGCAAAGCTCCCGACAGCTTCCTGTCTCTTCTCTGGCCCAGCCAGCGCGGGGTAGGCTCCCGCCTGGCTTCCTTCCCGCCGCTCCGCCCACCTCCAGGCAGTCCTCCGGCACTCGCGTCGCGTCAGCGGCGCCTCTTCTCTCCAGGCTGCGGCGGTGATCTTGGGCAGATGGAGAGCGCGGGGTGGGCTCCCGCTGCGCTCCTTGCTCCTTGGTGCCACGAGGCGGCACCCACGCGGGGTAGGCACCCGCTTCTTCCGTAGGCAGCAGGGTGGGCTCCTGCTGTCTTTCCCAAGGCACAGCTTCTTCCGGCCAGACGCGGGGTGGGCTCCCAATGGCTTACAAAGCTCAGGGGGGATCCCCCACTGCGGGATCTCCTCGGCACACAGCTGTAGCGCCTTAGCAGCACGGCGCTTCTTCTCTCTAGCGCACAGGGGCTGCGGCAGTGACTTCTGGGCACAAGTTGAGTGCGCTATGCAGCGCTCCACCGGACAGCAGTTTCCTTCAGGGCAGCACCTCGTGGGCAGCAGGAGACTCCGGCAGGATAGCGCAGGGAAGTCACAGCGCTTTAAGGTCACAGCGCTTCTTCAGGCATGCAGCACTTTCAGGATTCCGGGCACAGCGCTAGGGTGCAGGCATCAGCCCCTCTTCATGCCGGCAGGCAACAGGCAGCGCTCCCCAGGCGCTAGGTTCAGGTCGGTAGGAGAGCAATCAGCAATACTGGGTCAGATCAACGGGCAGTGGGTACTCATCGGAACAGGACCGCAGCTCCTAGAAGCAGTCATCCCCCATAACGTGGTACTCCTCCTGTCATGGCCGTCTATACTTCAGTAAGGATCTCTCCCTGGCCCTGCGGACGGTGAAGGGGTGCAGATGGGCCCAGGGGCCAGCACACAGGCCCAATGTGGCGGTCTCCCCTGGCAGAGTGTCCTCTCTCCTTCAGTCCATGCTCTGCACTGAGCACATGGCAGCCCAGCCCCCCCTATATGTACGCCCCTCACCCCACCTACCAGATAGGGCTGGCAGCTTCCAGAAGATTCTCTGGGGAACCGGTCCAAACTGGTTCAGGGGGAGGAGTAGAGCACCCTCGGTGCGACGTTTCCCTCCAAAAGCAGGGGCGCTGGGAAACAAACCACTAGACTGCCAACCCACCTCAGTCAGGCGTCACATGGGCAGGCAGGTATGGCGTCCATTTTAACAGTAACCTTTTTCCACAGTGCTTTTCTAAGATGGTGGAAATAACAGTGTGTACCACATTACACAGCATTTGGCATTTTCTGTTCGGACACACCATGTTTTACCCTTAATAAAAGCGAAAAAAATTCAGGGCAAAAGGGCCAAGTCCAACACAACCCACTCCCAGCCAAAAGCCAGGGTAGACCGATCAATGCCTTGATGGGCTTCCCTGCTTAGGGCGAGAGAACTTGGATGCGGGCCCACAACTGCAGGAACACCCGCAGGTTCTTCTCCACTCTGGAACCTGATGGTTCCCTCTCTCAACTCCTCCTGACCCAACTAGGCCACCCCACTGGTGCTCCCTAGTTGGCTGCAGCCAGGACCGGGCCCTAGGCCATCCAGATGTCTCTGGCCCTGGCTGTCTCACAGAGTGGGGGCAGTAGCCCCAGGCCCGTAGTACCCTTTGACCACTCTCCCTCTCCTCCGTGCAGTCCCAAACTGCCAATGGTCTTCCCACCTAGGGACCACACTCTCACACTGTCCACCAGGTAGGGGCGAGGCTCTCCTCCCCCTACCTCTCCTTCTGGGGTTCCGCCCTCTCCTCCTATGCGGGGCACCCTCAGAACACCACTCTCTCCCTCTCCCAGGGCCGTGACCCTCCATCCGATCCACCAACCCAGGGTCTAAACCCTTAGGTTGCCCCGGTGCCAGAGGCGAGTCCTCCCTCCCTCTGCACCCCCTCCCAGAGTTCCGCACCCTCCCAACTGGAGTGGCACCCCTGGAAGACAACTCCGGGGGGACACTGCTTACAGACGTCCCTCCCGCCAGGTCAGGCAATACCTGAACCGGGCCTCCCAACCCAGGATCGAAGCCCTGTGGTTGAGCCGGTGCCAGAGGCGAGTCCTTCCTCCCTCTGCACCCCCTTCCAGAGTTCCGCACCCTCCCACCTGGAGAAGTACCCCTGGAAGTGAAACCGGTAGGGACCTTGATTACAAGTGCCCCTCCCTCCAGGTCAGGCAGCCCCTGAACCTGGCACCCCAGCCCAGGATCTAAACCCTGTGGCTGGGCAGACCCCAGAACCCCTGGAGCTCTGAATACAGACGCCCCGGGTTCTCCTGACACTGGGGGATCCCCTTCCATGGACGGCCCATTGGGACAGCCTAGGCTCCTAACCTGGGGTTCCCTTATGGAACTCTCCAGGCCCTGAGACTGCGGTTGGGGCACCTCGGGACACCTCCCCGTCTCACTCCTTCCTATAGATAGGATGTGAGGCCCTACAACCCTCTCACCTTCCTGGGACCTAGCTGGGCTATTCTCCACCTCTCCCACCTCGCTGGGTTGGGAGATCCCTGCACCACTCCCTTCAGGATCACTCCCCAATGCCCTCTCAGACTCTCTGGCACTCACCCAAAGGTTTGCCTCCCGTGCAAGCTCCCTGGGGTCGGAGAGCCCACACTGCAACAGGTGGTGGCGCAACCTGGGAAGACAACTCTTGAGCACATGCTCCCTGATAATCAGGCGGAACAGCTCTTCCCCATCTGTCACCGTGCCACACACCATCCACTCCTCCAGTGCGGTCCAACACACGTCCACATACTTCCCCCAAGACTGTTGGGACAGTTTCTTGCCGCCCCTAAATTCTAACCTGCCCCCCTCCTGGGGATCAGGCACCATCTTCCGTGCTCTGGGAGTGGGACTTCCCGCACTGGCCTCACTCTCGCTGCCACCACTGGATCCCACCCTCACTGGTGAATCCAGACCACAGACACCACTCTCAGGGGACAACCTACCCACCTGAGCTAGTCTCTCCCTGGCGAAGGCCCTCTCCGCCTCAGCCATTCTCTCCTGGGCTAGGACCCTCTCGGTCTCTAGCCTCTTCTCTTCGACCCTCAGCTGCGCTAGCTCCACTCTGAGCCTTTCCAGCGCCAGCTGATACTCCCTTTCTTCCCTCCTATCTACCCACTCTTCTGGGGACAGGGAAAGGGGTGGGGCAGTGCCCCTGGGGCTGGACCCAGCACGGGACTTCCTCTCTCTGGTGTCCTCCTTCACTACCGGTGTCTCTGCCCTAACATCTTCTTCCTCCTCCGAGTCACCACCCTCCAGGGTTATGGACTGGGACCCCTCACTCTCAGAGTCCCCCTCACGGTCTCTACCGGATCCATTCCCTAAATATGCGGAGGGTTAATCAGAAAGGTCCCCGCAGGGCTCTAAGGGTTCCACCCATCTCAGGGCCTCATAGAGGAACAACTTCCTGCGGGCGTTGCCTACTGTGGGTATCCCTCTCTCACTGCAGAGGTCTATCACCTCCTGCTCCGTGTACTCCCACAGGTCATCCTCATTGTAGAGTAACCCCATCCTGGCGAGATACACCCGGGATACACCACCCACAGCGCAACAGGGATACACAATCCCCAAAACAACACTTCCAGGAGGAAATACAGTCAGCAAAACAATCCCCAAATCTGTGATTACTCTCAAGTGCACCCTTTATAGTGCAACCAGTTGTCGCTATGGTACTGCGCAAACACAAGTCCTATCCCACCGCTGAGCACCAATGTTAGAAACGGGTAGCGTGGTGCAGAGTGGGCGGGCCAAACTCCGGAGGAAATGTGTAAAGCATCCGCGCAGCACACACAGGCGACACACCAGGCACACTACAAACGGAGACCACACCAGTTTAGGTGAAAAACAGCATATGTATTATGCAGAACTCAGCACCAATAATCACAGTGGTGTACACGGCGCCAACTGGCACCAGACAGTCATATACAAGGGGACTATTTACAGGGCAGTAACGAGCATAAACAACAGCCTATTCAGGCACATTCAGTTAATCAGAAAGCAGATGCAGGTAGGTACATTCAATCCTGTAGTGACCTTTAAAGCAAGTAGGCCTTCAACCCTGTGGATAATGCAGAGGAGGTTAACACTGAGGCTCAATACATTTAGGCCGATTCAATTCAGTATAGACCTGGCTACAGGAAAGCAATGAGCAGGGGAGACATTTCCTCATTAGATTAGCCTAAACCCCCTGAACAGTGGCCTAATCATCCGTGTGAGGGCCTCATTAGGGGCCTAAACAACACATCCTGCATAGCGTTGGACTTAAACCTGTGCATGAGGCAAGAACTGAAAAATCAGGAGCAGGGTGCTCATCATGCGTAACCATAGGCAGGAAACAGATTATGCCACCCAATCAGCAAGGTCCCCTGGTGCAGGTGAGTTCTAGACACCACGGCGTCGAGAGAGCCCCTCTCTGGGACTCTAGATCAAAAATTAGGTGGCCCACACAGTTCTGGCCAGTGGGGGATCCCCTCCTGGGACCCGAGGCTAGAAAAATGCCTCAACGTTGCAGCTGCCCACTGTTATACGGGGCAGCTGTAAAGTCAGCGCCACACAGGGGGGAGGCGGGCACCGACAATGTACCCCGACACCAACACCCCCCACCAAGTTAAGGGCGGGGTCCCCACTCCAGGGCTACTAGTTCAGTACTGCCCAAACCGCTGCAGCTGCCCGCTATCAAGAGTGGCAGCTGGGAAGTAAAATGGGTCCGGTCCCGGGGGCGGGCACCGGCAATGTGCCCCGACACACCCCCCAACCACAAACAGCCTGGGCCCCACTCACCGGCTTCCGGGGCAGGCTCCTCTGGCCGCTGGACTCCTTCCCGTAGGGGACAGGCACCGGTATGTGCCTCGACAGTCCCCTGCTCTCCCCGGACCTCTCCTGACGGCTTCCTCGCTTCACCCGGGCCCCCCTCCTGGGACCCGGGGCTTCAACTCGGAGCCCGCAAGGCTCCAGCAGTCTCCCTCCGCACCTCTTCGGCGCCAGCCCCTGTCTTCACCCGGGGCTGCTGATGCGGCGGCCCACGGGGGCACGGACCGGCGGGGTGGGCTCCCGCTCCGGTTTCCTCCTCTCTCCAGCCGCTCTTCACCCGGGCCTCCCTCGTGGGGCCCGGGACTTCAGCACGGAGCCCGCGAGGCTCCTGGCGGCACTCCTCCACTGGCGGAGATCCAGACTGGCGGGGTGGGCTCCCGCTCCGGTCTTCTCCGCAACTCGGGTCTCTCTTCACCCGGGCCGCCCCTCATCGGCCCCGGGACTTCGTCACGGAGCCCGCAAAGCTCCCGACAGCTTCCTGTCTCTTCTCTGGCCCAGGCAGCGCGTGGTAGGCTCCTGCCTGGCTTCCTTCCCGCCGCTCCGCCCACCTCCAGGCAGTCCTCCGGCACTCGCGTCGCGTCGGCGGCGCCTCTTCTCTCCGGGCTGCGGCGGTGATCTTGGGCAGATGGAGAGCGCGGGGTGGGCTCCCGCTGCGCTCCTTGCTCCTTGGTGCCACGAGGCGGCACCCACGCGGGGTAGGCACCCGCTTGTTCCGTAGGCAGCAGGGTGGGCTCCTGCTGTCTTTCCCAAAGCACAGCTTCTTCCGGCCAGACGCGGGGTGGGCTCCCGATGGCTTACAAAGCTCAGGGGGGATCCCCCACTCCGGGATCTCCTCGGCACACAGCTGTAGAGCCTTAGCAGCACAGCGCTTCTTCTCTCTAGCGCACAGGGGCTGCAGCAGTGACTTCTGGGCACAAGTTGAGTGCGCTATGCAGCGCTCCACCGGACAGCAGTTTCCTTCAGGGCAGCACCTCATGGCAGCAGGAGACTCCGGCAGGATAGCGCAGGGAAGGCACAGCGCTTTAAGGTCACAGCGCTTCTTCAGGCATGCAGCGCTTTCAGGATTCCGGGCACAGCGCTAGGGTGCAGGCATCAGCCCCTCTTCATGCCAGCAGGCAACAGGCAGCGCTCCCCAGGCGCTAGGTTCAGGTCGGTAGGAGAGCAATCAGCAATACTGGGTCAGATCAACGGGCAGTGGGTACTCATCGGAACAGGACCGTAGCTCCTAGAAGCAGTCATCCCCCATAACGTGGTACTCCTCCTGTCATGGCCGTCTATACTCCAGTAAGGAGCTCTCCCTGGCCCTGCGGACGGTGAAGGGGTGCAGATGGGCCCAGGGGCCAGCACACAGGCCCAATGTGGCGGTCTCCCCTGGCAGAGTGTCCCCTCTCCTTCAGTCCATGCTCTGCACTGAGCACATGGCAGCCCAGCCCCCCTATATGTACGCCCCTCACCCCACCTACCAGACAGGGCTGGCAGCTTCCAGAAGATTCTCTGGGGAACCGGTCCAAACTGGTTCAAGGGGAGGAGTAGAGCACCCTCGGTGCGATGTTTCCCTCCAAAAGCAGGGGGCGCTGGGAAACAAACCACTAGACTGCCAACCCACCTCAGTCAGGCGTCACATGGGCAGGCAGGTATGGCATCCATTTTAACAGTAACCTTTTTCCACAGTGCTTTTCTAAGATGGTGGAAATAACAGTGTGTACCACATTACACAGCATTTGGCATTTTCTGTTCGGACACACCATGTTTTACCCTTAATAAAAGCAAAAAAAATTCAGGGCAAAAGGGCCAAGTCCAACACTGTGCCTGTTTCCTAATGTTTTCAAACTCCTCTTCCTTCTTTCTAATGTTTGTTAAATTCTTGTTATTCCTGCATTATCCTAGTTATTTTCTATATTTCAAGTTTCTGTAGTTTACTTCCTCCTTTCTGTACTAGTCAGCCTCTAGCTTCCTTTCTTCTGCTTTGTTAGGAAGCTTTCCCTCGTCCCTTATATATCTTGTGGACTGGTACTGTAAAACTAAGAGAACAGATTTTAGAACAGGTACTCTACTCTTAAGATCGCATGCCCAAGTAAGATGTTCTTTGCATGCGTGTTGAGAAGGCTGTCTTTTTCTTACTCAGGCTCAAACAGTAAAACTAGAGAGTGTCCGTGGTCATGGGTGGACCCCCCCAATGTTGTCTATTTATTATCATTCATTTATACAGTAGTCTATCAACAGATTCGATGACAGTGCAGCATGGCTGAAAATAGTATGAGGACGGCCCCATTGCATTGGTCAACCAAGAACATATGTCCATCAGTGACTAATTATTCCATCCCTTCATTGCACTTCAATGACTCAGATTCATCATAGCTCTTTCCCTCTATTATAAAAAGGTTTTGGTTGGCTCGCCTATCTGGCTTTTCAAACATTGGCAACCAACAGAATGGCCAATGTGATGTCTTTGATAGAATATACTGCAACCGAACTGCAGTGATGTGGTTGTAGTTTGTTAAAAAAATTAGTAAGGGGAGGCATATCAGGCATCTAAAATGTAAGATTTTTTTCTTGCTGCACAGACCACCAGTGCTGAGGCCGGTGGAGCAGACGCAGTGGCAGTTCAAGGGGGAGTCCCAGCGGTGGCAGGGATGGGCAGTGGTAAATCACATTGCTTGCTTATTGACAATTACTAGTATACTCACTGCAAGGGTGTTGTGAACCCTTGCTTTAGCAGTTGCAGCAGGGGTTGAGTTCTTAGTGGCCTCTTCTATCTGCAACTCAGCAGACAAAAGCTCATAATGAACACTAAAATGATGGTTTGATGGACAAGGAAAAAAGAATGAAAGGAGTAAGGATGCTTGAAATGTTATAGGAGTGAGGGGATGCGTGGGTGGGTGAAAGGATTCCTAGGTGGGTGATAGGATGCATGGGTGGGTGAAGGGCGGTTGGAAGGGTATATGGGTGAAAGGATTCCTGCCTTGGTGGGTCTAAGGGTTGATGGGTGAAAGGAATATTCTGGTGGGTTAAAGCAGGATAGGTGAAAGGGTAAATAGGTGAAACAATATGTGGGTGGGTAAATGGATGGATTGGTGAATGTATGGTTGAAAGCTGTGGATTGGTGAATGAATGGATGGATGGATGGATGGATATATATGGATGGATAGATTTGAATGGTGAAAGACTGGATGAGAGAATGTAAAGCTTAAATGGTGGGTATCAAAGAATTAAGAATACTAGAACAATGAAAAGATGAATGGCTAATTTCTTGGATGAAGAAACAAGGGAGATCGTCTGGAGAGGGGCATACTCACCTACTTCGCTTGCTTTGAATGGTTTCATCAAAGCTTTGGTTCAAAGTGTTGGGGGAATTTTTGTCTACTCCCTTGACTCACTGAATTTGTTAAGCGAGGCAGCTATGTATCCCACCTTCATCAATCATCACCTCCCTGCCCAAGGCATTTTGCCAATGCCACCCATGACTTAAGTGCTGCATGGTTCAATTTGCCACTGCAGTGTTGGCTGTGAAATGTGCATCTGCTTCAGTTAATGTGCCAGTTACAAAGTTTTTAGTGCATGGCAAAGCGAAAACAAGGTGTGTTTCCCTTCCCTCTCAGCGCCCACTCAGTCACCTCCTGGTACTTCATTCCTTTATGCTTTCCTAAGTTCTGTCCCAGCCTACCAAAAAAATAGAAAAATCCATTCTTGGCATATACATTTTTCTAGCCAAGTGATTTATATATTTCACAGCTCCCATAACGGATTTACGCCTGTTCAAATATTTTTCCTTTCAACATTCACCAACTACAGTGACTGACTAAGCCAAAGCATAGGCACATGATGATGAGCAGTGACACCCCATTATTCTATAGCAGAACCTCTATCTACCCGGCCAAATCCCTCTAAGAGTAGAGTAAGTTAAGTTTCCTTTCCTTGCTGCCAAGCAAATGTATTTGTCGGAAATAATTATAGATTGTGGTGGAGGGTGAGGCCAGGAAGTAAAGTGGGAATAAGTGCCTTGAGTTTTGCAGATGGGATAGTCTGTGATGAACATGCCAGATCAATCTATATATCCCATTCCTTAAATCTTTCCCTGTACTGCGGAGCATTGTTTTTCCCACCGTCTAATTACGGCAGACAGGATATCCACATTTTATACGTGACGTGTATAACGCTATATCATTATTATTCATCTGCCTCCTTGGAATCAGGATAAAATTGAAAGGCATTATTATTCATCTGCCTCCTTGGAATCAGGATAAAATTGAAAGGCATTTGGAGAAGAGTAAGGCCATTGGAACTAACGTCCATTATGGCTGCCCCAACTGCAGACTGAGGAGAGTAGCAAAGTACCCATTAACTACGCACTATCTAGCATGCCTACATTAATTTAGCATAACAAGAATAAGTGTACTCCATAGTGCATAATGCCTTAATCATTAATGAGAGGTAATTCATTTTTTATTTTTCCACACAAAGAGTCTGTTTAGGTTTTTACTAGAAAATACTTTTTTTAAAACTGGTGAGCTGTTTATTCTGCCTTAATTCTTTTCAGCCAGTTAGTCCATTTGCCTTTTATGTGAGGCATATGTGGGTAAAAATGGCTGTGACTCTAATCACATCAAATTCAAATGCCCCTAGAGGGCCAGCAATGTACTACTACTGTGCTTTGAACAGAGCATTGTTTACAATTTGTCTTTTTTCTTTCCTGGTATAGCTACTTCTGCGGGTCGACCAGCTACCCTGGAGGAGATAGCAGCCTGGCTGTGGCATCAGATGCTGGAGGCTTTATGGATCAAATCAGTGGCTAGTGGTACCGCATGAGGAGGAAGAGGCAGCAGCTGCCACTGCCCATGGCCCCAGCCAGCTGCTAGTGCTGCCAGCCTCCCGGTAAGAATAAGCCAGCACCACCAGTAGCTGGCAGCTACCCATCACAGTTGCACCACCACTGCTATCCCTCTCGCTCAGACCGCTAAATCAGGTGATGCATCATGCACAGACTGGCATAGTTAGAAAGTCATATGGCATGCATTGAGGAACACCCCAATAAGCTCCTGACCCACATGTAGGTTTGGGCCCGGGACTGTTTCTGTGGGGTTTTTGTTGGATATTTATGATTTGGACATGGGTTGGTGACAGGGAGATTTGTTTGGGGAGGAGGTGGCCCTGTTGTGGGTACATTTACTTTTTTATTGTTGAAAGGTTAAATTAAAAATATATTCTTCTACTTTATGCCTGAAGTAGTTTTTGTGATTTACTTTTACTTTCCACTGCTGCCTTTTCATGCAGCCTGCTTTTAGTCTGATGTTCAAAGTATATATGTATAGTATACCAGGAAGTTATAGTTAGTTATAGCCATGTACTACTACCCTCTGTAACTATATTAATAACTGTACATTAGAGAAATAGGGCATGCTGTCATTGCCTATATTGCTCCAACAACCTAGATAAACAAGGAAAGTCAAAGTAGTGCTATCTGCAGTAGAAGACTAAACTAGTCACTTCACTCCATAGTTCTCTTACCTGCATAGTTTTCCAAGGTGCCTTCTTAATGGTGGTGGTAGTAGTAGCAGGCTAGTGTGCTAACAGGAAAGGAATCACTATAAGCAAGGTCTCACTCTCACCTAGGTGAGCTCCAACTGTAGGCTTAATCAAAAGGATTATCCATCACAGGCATCTAAATTGAAAGAAAAACACATTGTTGGTGGGTTATATATTATCATAGCTTTACAAAGAGTGGTACAAAGCTACTACCACCAAGACAAAATAAAGAAAAGAGTACCTGATATAATGACAAAAACTAGCAATATTAACTACTTCTGAGCAATGGGGTGTGAGAAGTTGGCCTGGTATATGCTGTCCACTAATTATAGTGGGCACCTTGCACCAGTCCAAACAACCCCTTATTGGAGATAGGTTAAAGACAACCTTTATTGAAAGCTATCCTAGTGGTAGCTATGGAGAGCAGCCTTCAGGCTAAGTCTTGAAGGAATGTAAAGCAGCTTGTTTTACCAGTCTATAATCTCTTGAGTGACCAAATGAAGGAGGACCACACCAGGTATATATATAAAATATATGTATTTAGTCTTAAACACACCCCTCTAGTCTCTTTATGAGGCTAGAGTTTGAAGTACATAAGTTACAAGTCAGTTATCAACAGTAATAGCACAAATACACGTTTGAGCCCTAGGGGCATACCAAACCATATACCAATAAAGTGGTATAAGAACCACGACTGAGCTAGACACAGGGCCTAGAGCCTGTAGAAGTGCTTGGCCCTCAAGGAACCACCCAAGGTAGTGACACAGGGGACCCACGGGGGACGCGTGCAGTGTGAGAACACAGCCGCGAGCCGCCGTTGACTTCTATAGGGAATGTCGCGGTTGGAGTTTTAAAGAAAAAGGACACTTAGAGGAGGATTTGGAGCAAACCCCTTTAGAACTAGGTTGTTCTAGAGTCTATACCCACGGGAGCACTGGAGTACTCGAGTTACCTCACCCAGGGAAGCCGGGTGCATAGGTGTCTTTCGGGGTCGGGTTTCGTCGTCGTTTTCAATGGCGATCTGCTGCAAAGTGCTGCTGGCGACCAAGTCGAAAGTGTTCGGGTGGATCCAAGGGTGCATCGAAGATCTGAAGAACCTGAAAGCAGAGGGGACAGAGTCTGGGTCACTAGCCAGTGACCAGGAAGGCGATGAGCAGATGCCCACCGATGTTGGGTGCTTCAGGTAGGTTGACGGTCGTCTTGACTCTTCAGCCACGAGGTCCAGGAGGCATTGACAACAACCAGGAGCTGGATTCGAGCTGTCCCATGACATTTGTCGATTGCTGGGGTGTCGGCGACCGGATTGGACCCAACAAGCCTTGGCAACGGCAAGTCACGTGGAAACAAAGAAAGGACGTTGATGCAGACCAGCAAGGTCTGGGGGACTCACCCAGCGAGGGTAAGTCAGGGCACATCTGGAGCAACCAGGAAAGCCCAAGCAGAAGAAGAGTTGCCTTCGGGAGGGCCCACTAGCTAACGGACTAGCGACCGCAAAGGAGCCTCTAGTGGACGCACTTGGAGCTGGCTCACAGGACACTCGTGGAGTGGAGGCCAGTGATCTTCGGTGCTGGAGGTGTGGGATACTAGGAGCCCAAAGCACAACTTCGTGGGAGACCCAGAAGAGGATGCACTTACAAAAGAACTCTGTGTCCAGGGGTCACGGTTCCACATTACCCACAATAGCTACGGGCCTCAGCTTTGCTGGGGACTCAGGGCAGCCTCAGGGAAGTCTGGAAATCTACCTCTGGTGATGCAAAGACTTTGGCCTCCGGCGGGAGCTTCAGCGATGCAGACCGGACAATTGCTTCTTTGGTGCCTGCCAAGCAGGGGAGTCACTCCTTGACCCCAAGGGAGATTCTTCAGTCCTCTAATCTTAAAGTAGAGCGTCGAAGGTCCAGGATTCTGTATCAGTGTTTCGTCCAGGTAAATCTAAAGTCCTAAGGTCTGGGGTCCCATACTTATACTAAGTTAGGGGGTTGGACATACTCAGGGGACCCACTTTTGTGAGGGTCAGGGAAGAGGGGGGGTTACACCCATTCCCTTTGTCCAGTTTCGCGCCAGAGCAGGGGCAGGTAGCCCCTGCAACCGGTTTGAACTGGCATATGCACAGGGACACCAAGTGTGCCCCCAGTGCAGGACTTCTGAGCACCAGAGAGTGCTCCCGCCCAGCCCCAATACACATTCTCCTGTCTGGGGAGGTGGTTACACCTCCCTGCGACAGGAAACCTATTGTCCAGGCCTCCCCTGCCGGAGTTTCAGTCAGCAGCAGGAGGCCAGACCCGTGTCTGTGGCAGCGGCATCCATTTTGAGATGCCAGGGCTCTGGAAAGAAGTTACTGGGTAGCCCGGTGTGTACATGTCTCTCCCTCTAGAAGGGTGGAATGCTACAACCGCCACCAGGACTGGCGGGGGGTAGTATTCCAAGATGTTTGACACCAAACACGACATGTTTTGGTGCAGCCAGTCCAAAGTTAGCATTGTACCGCGAGGATATAATGCACTTAAGAGTATATGGTCATGCTGTACCACAAACAGCATCAGAGGAGGGACTCCGAACGCTGTAGAGGGGCTCTGCTCATGCAGGGGCACCCTCTCACATAAGAACCAAGCACTCTGCCTTCAGGATTGGTAAGGCCTGCCATAGGAGTGACTTATAGGTTTATATGTGTGTGCAATGGTAGTGATATAGGTAGCCTATACCACTGTAAGGGGTGCATGCACCACCTTACCCAGGCTGCAGTAGCAGAACTGTGGTGTCATTTTGGATGGCCTTCCAGGGGTGGCACAATACATGCTGCAGCCCCTGGTAGGCCTCTGAGGTACCTATGCCCTGGGTACATAGTATATCATATACTAGGGACTTATAAGGGCACTCCAGATTCCAATCAGAGATGTGCCTAGGGCACATGGAAACCATTTTAGAGAGTAAGAAGCTAGGCTGGGGTTCTGATTAGCAGGGCCCCAGCCAGACTAAAGTCGAAAAACAGTGAAGCATCAGCAAAAAGTGGGGGTACCCATGTGAAGCAGATCCTACTCTCCTACACAACCCCCCCAAACATAGGGACATTAAACTAACCTTGACCTGTTGAGTCTTCATGTTCTAAGTGGAAGTACCTAGAGAGTCCATCTGCATTGGCATGGTTACTCCCAGGTCTATGTTCTACTGTAAAGTCCATTCCCTGTAGGGAAATGGACCACCTAAGCAGTTTGGGGGTTTCACCCTTCATTTGTTTTAGCCATAGGAGGGGCTTGTGGTCTGTTTGAACAAGGAAGTGAGTACCAAACAAGTATGGCCTCAACTTCTTCAGAGCCCAAACCACAGCAAAGGCCTCCTCTCTATGGCTGACCAACGTTTCTCTCTAGGGGTCAGCCTTCTGCTAATAAAAGCTACTGGCTGATCCGGACCTTCATCATTCAATTGTGACAGTACAGCCCCTACCCCCAATTCAGATGCATCTGTTTGGACAATGAACTTCTTGGAGTAATCAGGACTCTGGAGAATGGGAGCAGTGCACATGGCCTGCTTCAGGTCATCAAATGCCTTTTGACAGCTAGCTGTCCACTGAACCTTTTTGGGCATTTTCTTGGAAGTTAAGTCATTCAGGGGTGTCACTATTGATCCATACCCCTTGACAAATCTCCGATAGTACCCAGTCAGGCCTAAGAAGGCTCTCACCTGAGTCTGGGTAGTGGGAGCAACCCAGTCCATGATGGTCTGGATTTTGCTCTGCAATGGTTGAACCTGGCCTCCACCTACAAGGTGGCCCAGGTACACAACATGACTCTGCCATATCTGGCACTTGGTGGCCTTGATAGTGAGGCCTGCCTTTTGCAGGGCCTCTAAAACATTTCTGAGGTGGACCAGGGGATCCTCCCAGGTGGAGCTAAAGACAGCAATATCATCTAGATATGCTGCACTGTAGGCCTCCAGACCTGTAAGGACCAAGTACATAGTCCACTATGTCTTGCTTTGGGGGCTTGAGAGGTAACTCCCATCCTTCCTTTACCAAGCACAATGGACCCCTGACAGGGTGACCAAACAAAAGTTCAAAAGGGCTGTAGCCAACCCCCTTTTGAGGCACTCCCTGTATGCAAATAAAATGCAGGGCAAGAGTATGTCCCATCTTCGCCTAAGCTTTTCTGGGAGCCCTTTAATCATGCCCTTTAAGGTTTTGTTGAATCTCTCAACTAAACCATTGCATTGTGAGTGATAGGGTGTGGTGAACTTGTAAGTCACTCCACACTCCTTCCACATTGCCTTCAAGTATCCAGACAACGTTTTTACCCCTGTCTGATACAACCTCCTTAGGGAAGCCCACTCTTGAGAAAATTCCCAGGAGGGCTCTTGACACCACAGGTGCTGTAGTGGTCCTAAGGGGAATAGCCTCTGGGTACCTAGTGGCATGGTCCACCACCACCAGGATAAACCTGTGCCCAGATGCTGTTTGGGGATCCATGGGACCAACAATATCAATCCCCACTCTCTCAAAGGGAACCCCCACCACAGGTAGTGGTATCAGGGGGGCCTTTGTGGTGCCACCTGCCTTCCCACTTGCTTAGCAGGTTACACAGGAGCGACAAAACTCCTTGGTGTCTTCAGACATGTGGGGCCAGTGAAAGTGAGGGACAAGTCTGTCCCAAGTCTTGTTCTGGCCCAGGTGACCTGTTAGGGGAATATCATGGGCTAGGGTCAATAGGAAGCCCCTGATCTTCAGAGGTATAACCAACCTCCTGGTGGCACCAGGCTTGGGGTCTCTACACTCTGAGTACAAGAGTCCATCATCCCAATATACTTTATGGGGACCACTAGCATTCCCAGCAGCCTCAGCAGCAGCTTGCTGTCTGAGGGGTTCAAGAGAGGGGCAGCTCTGCTGCTCCTGGCTCAGATCTGCCCTGGAAGGGCCCCCTGTCCCCAAGAACTCAACCTGGTCAGGTTCAAGCTCCTCTGGGACAGTTCCTTCCTCAGGACTGAGATCATCCCCCTCAAGAGACTGATCTTCCTTCTGAGCCAAGGGTGAAGGCACTGCCTTAACCCTACTACTCCTCCTCTTGGTTGGCACTTGGTCCATGGTTCCAGGATCCAAGGCCTGTTCAGTGTTAGACATTTTGCTCTGTGACCTGGTCACAGAAAACACATCTGCAGGGATCCCCAGCATTTCTGCATGGGTCCTGAGTAAGGGTGGGCGGCAAATTCCGTTCCGCTCGTGGAACTTGCGAAATTTCGGCATTTCCGCGTTCCGCGCCGAACGCGGAAATGTCGAAACTTCCGCGATCCGCGGCGGAACGGAATTCGGGTGCATGAAGCACTTACAGATTTCAATAAAGCAGGTGCCCGAGTTGAAGCTCAAATTCTGTAATGCATTAATCAGCACAAAAAATTCGTGAGCAAGGGCGAGGCTCAGCAGGAGTGCTTTCTGCCCAGATCTACCGCCAAACATTAGCTGTAATCCCTGATGGAGGTCTTTGTATCCTTGATTTTCCCGAGCGCAATCCTCGTGCAGAATTCGTGAGCGTGGTTAAGCAGACGTGCCTTCTCTCCATTTCCAACGTGAAAAGTTAGCTGTAATCCTCGTGTAGTTCCTGTGACAGGAGGTTCCTTCTCCTTGTCTGCCGCTGATGGGCAGCTTAATCAAAGGACCCCGGTGCTTTCGGCGCGGTGGCAAAGTTACAGACACACAGGTCACTGGGGAAAATTCTTCAGGTCCTGTACGCAGCTGTAGTGTAGGAAAGGCACTATACATTTACCCAACGAGGTAGAACTTACTGATTAGCCAGTAGAAAGTACTCCAGCTGAGTAGAGGTATTGCACAAAACGGAGGCATCTTCGTGGATAAATATGCAGGGCAGGTGTGCAGAATTCGTGAGCGTTGTTAAGCAGATGTGCCGTCTCTCCATTTCCAACGTGAAAAGTTAGCTGTAATCCTTGATGGAGGTCTTTGCATCCTTGATTTTCCCGAGCGCAATCCTCGTGCAGAATTCGTGAGCGTGGTTAAGCAGACGTGCCTTCTCTCCATTTCCAACGTGAAAAGTTAGCTGTAATCCTTGATGGAGGTCTTTGCATCCTTGATTTTCTCGAGCGCAATCCTCGTGTTGAGTTGAGTAGAGGTATTGCACAAAACGGACTCATCTTCTTGGATAAATAATATGCAGGGCAAGATTCATTCTGGGCTGGCACGATGCTCCTGTCACAAAAATTAAACCTCAACAGGAAGCACTCACAGATATAAAGGGGCGCAGCAAAATCTCCGCGAGCACGCGAAATTCCGCGTGCTCGCGGAGATTTTTTGCCGTTTTGCGGAATTTTGCGGAACGCAATTCCGCAAATTCCGCCCACCCTTAGTCCTGAGCTCCACTTCTGCCCAAGCTGAAGTTTCAAGATCATTGCCAAGCAAGCATTCCACTGGTAGGTTTGCACTCACCACAACCTTCTTAAGGCCAGTTACCCCTCCCCAGGAGAAGTTAACAACTACCAGAGTATGGTCTGTTCTGACATTGCTAGCATTGGTCACTTGGTACATTTCACCAAGTATAATCTGCCCAGGATCCACAAGGTCTTGTGTCACCATGGTGACACTTGCCCCTGTGTCCCTAAATGCCAAAGCCTCTTTTCCATTGATTAAGGGCTGTTGCCTGTACTTGCCCAGATTACTGGGACTCACAGAGGAGGTCACATCCATGCCTCCATCCCAGACTAGGACAGCCTGAGTGAGTTCTCTGACTAGGCCAGAGCTCATCTCATTACCCAGGGTCAACCCTACTAAACCCTTGGCCTGTGTACTCCCACCACCATTTGTAACTGCACTAGGGGGAACAGGTGCCTTAGGGGCATTGGTGGGGGCTGGAATAGAGTCTTTGGACTTGGTGCAATCACTGGTCCAGTGTGTCTTTTGCTTACAGACTTTGCACCATGGTTTCTTTTGGCCTTTTCCCTTGTTAGACTGTGAATCCCCACCTGAAGAAGATTTTTGGGGACCTTTTGAAGACTTCTGGTCTTTACCCTTCTCCCCACCCTTATCAGAGTTTTTAGAATCTTGCTTCTTAGGGTCACCACCTTGGTTCTGTACCTTCTGCCTCACCCTGGTTCTGACCCATTTGTCTGCCTTCTTTCCCAATTCTTGGGGAGAGGTCAAATCAGAGTCCACGAGGTACTGATGCAACAGCTGATTTTGACAGTTATTAAGAATCTGCTCCCTCATGATAAGATTGTACAATCCTTTGAAGTCACATACCTTACTGCCCATCAACCAACCTTCCAGAGCCTTAGCAGAACAATCCACATAGTCTACCCAGTCTTGAGTCTGTGCTTTTTGGGTATCTCTCAACTTTAACCTGTATTGTTCAGTTGTTAGGCCAAACCCATCAATTAGAGCACTCTTCAAGATTTTGTAATTGTCAGCATCCTCTTCTCTAACAGTGAGGAGCTTATCTCTACCTTTGTCTGCAAAGGAGAGCCACAAGATTGCTGCCCACTGCTCCTGAGGGACCCTCTGTACTCTACAGGCCCTCTCCAGTGCAGTTATCCATTTGTGGATGTCATCCCCACTCTGGTAGGGAGGGACAATCTTGCTCAGGTTTCTATGGTCATAAGACCTTTCCCTATCTCTGGGGAAATTTCTGCAACCATGGGACTCTAGTCCCATCTTTTTTCTCTGTCTATAGAGATCTAGGGACTCCCTGTCTATAGCCAACTGCTGTTTTCTGAGCTCAAGCTGGGCTTGCTCATACTTAATCAGTCTCTTTCTCCTCTCATGAGAGGATTCCCTCCCATGAGAGGAGACAGAGGTCCCTACTGAGGTGTCAGAGTGGGTAGACTCCTGAGAAGGAGATCTAGTCCTTCTGGGCACACTCACAACTCTTCCTGGGGGACAAAGGGGGGTCATTCTGGGCCTCCTCCTCTTCCTCAGGAGTAGCTGCACTTTCCAGGTCAGGATCATTGTCATCCCCCTGGCCAGTTTCAGACTTTGGGTCCTGGGTATTTTCATCCCTGGTCTCTCCCTCTTCTTCTGCCCCACCCTCTCTGCCTACCCTTTCAGACCTTATGGGTCTTCTAAAGTCATCTAGCAGAAGCATCTCTAGGAGGCGTTGGGTGTTGGCACTTTTGCCTGTCTTCAACTTCCTAACTTTGCACAACTCTCTCAATTCCAAGAATGTGAGGGTGTCATATCTGGATGGCAGGAGCTCACTGGTTCCTGGCAGTGAAGACATTACTAGTGTGGTGTGGTGTATGCACTACCTACTCTAGTGTGGCCTACTAAACTCTCTTGAGTTGTAGAAAGGGCGTGCTATCCCTTAACACACAACTCTAAGTTCAGTAGAACTTACTGTATCCTAAGCTTGATTTATATGTACCTAAGGTACCCTTAGTGGTTTTCAGTTGATCAATTCAATTGAGATTATCTGGTAAAACAATAGCAAGCTGGAATCCCACACGCTGCACACCAATGTGAGAAGTTGGCCTGGTATATGCTGTCCACTAATTATAGTGGGCACCTTGCACCAGTCCAAACAACCCCTTATTGGAGATAGGTTAAAGACAACCTTTATTGAAAGCTATCCTAGTGGTAGCTATGGAGAGCAGCCTTCAGGCTAAGTCTTGAAGGAATGTAAAGCAGCTTGTTTTACCAGTCTATAATCTCTTGAGTGACCAAATGAAAGAGGACCACACCAGGTATATATATAAAATATATGTATTTAGTCTTAAACACACCCCTCTAGTCTCTTTATGAAGCTAGAGTTTGAAGTACATAAGTTACAAGTCAGTTATCAACAGTAATAGCACAAATACACGTTTGAGCCCTAGGGGCGTACCAAACCATATACCAATAAAGTGGTATAAGAACCACGACTGAGCTAGACACAGGGCCTAGAGCCTGTAGAAGTGCTTGGCCCTCAAGTAACCACCCAAGGTAGTGACACAGGGGACCCACGGGGGACGCGTGCAGTGTGAGAACACAGCTGTGAGCCGCGGTTGACTTCTATGGGGAATGTCGCGGTTGGAGTTTTAAAGAAAAAGGACACTTAGAGGAGGATTTGGAGCAAACCCCTTTAGAACTAGGTTGTTCTACAGTCTATACCCACGGGAGCACCGGAGTACTCGAGTTACCTCACCCAGGGAAGCCGGGTGCATAGGTGTCTTTCGGGGTCGGGTTTCGTCGTCGTTTTCAATGGCGATCTGCTGCAAAGTGCTGCTGGCGACCAAGTCGAAAGTGTTCGGGTGGATCCAAGGGTGGATCAAAGATCTGAAGAACCTGAAAGCAGAGGGGACAGAGTCTGGGTCACTAGCCAGTGACCAGGAAGGCGATGAGCAGATGCCCACCGATGTCGGGTGCTTCAGGTAGGTTGACATCGTCTTGACTCTTCAGCCATGAGGTCCAGGAGGCGTCGACAACAACCAGGAGCTGGATTCGAGCTGTCCCACAACGTCTGTCGATTGCTGGGGTGTCGGCGACCGGATTGGACCCAACAAGCCTTGGCAACGGCAAGTCACGTGGAAACAAAGAAAGGACGTTGATGCAGACCAGCAAGATCTGGGGGACTCATCCAGTGAGGGTAAGTCAGGGCACGTCTGGAGCAACCAGGAAAGCCCAAGCAGAAGAAGAGTTGCCTTCGGGAGGGCCCACTAGCCAATGGACTAGCGACCGCAAAGGAGCCTCAAGTGGATGCACTTGGAGCTGGCTCACAGGACACTCATGGAGTGGAGGCCAGTGATCTTCGGTGCAGTCGGTGCTGGAGGCGGGGGCTACTGGGAGCCCAAAGCACAACTTCGTGGGAGACCAAGAAGAGGATGCACTTACAAAAGTACTTGGTGTCCAGGGGTCACGGTTCCACGTTACCCACGACAGCTATGGGCCTCAGCTTTGCTGGGGACTCAGGGCAGCCTCGGCGAAGTCTGGAAATCTACCTCTGGTGCAAAGACTTCGGCGTCCGGCGGGAGCTTCAGCGATGCAGACCGGACAATTGCTTCTTCGGTGCCTGCCAAGCAGGGGAGTCACTCCTTGACCCCAAGGGAGATTCTTCAGTCCTCTAATCTTAAAGTAGAGCGTCGAAGGTCCAGGATTCTGTATCAGAGTTTCGTCCAGGTAAATCTAAAGTCCTAAGGACTGGGGTCCCATACTTATACTAAGTTAGGGGACCCACCTATGGGAGGGTCAGGGAAGAGGGGTGGTTACACCCATTCCCTTTGTCCAGTTTCATGCCAGAGCAGGGGCAGGTAGCCCCTGCAACCGGTTTGAACTGGCATATGCACAGGGACACCAAGTGTGCCCCCAGTGCAGGACTTCTGAGCACCAGAGAGTGCTCCCGCCCAGCCCCAAATCACATTATCCTGTCTGGGGAGGTGGTTACACCTCCCTGCGACAGGAAACCTATTGTCCAGGCCTCCCCTGCCGGAGTTTCAGTCAGCAGTAGGAGCCCAGACCCGTGTCTGTGGCAGCGGCATCCATTTTGTGATGCCAGTGCTCTGGAAAGAAGTTACCGGGTAGCCCGGTGTGTACATGTCTCTCCCTCTAGAAGGGTGGAATGCTACCCCCGCCGCCAGGACTGGTGGGGGGTAGTATTCCAAGATGTTTGACACCAAACACGACATGTTTTGGTGCAGCGAGTCCAAAGTTAGCATTGTACCGCAAGGATATAATGCACTTAAGAGTATATGGTCAGGCTGTACCACAAACAGCATCAGAGGAGGGACTCCGAACGCTGTAGAGGGGCTCTGCTCATGCAGGGGCACCCTCTCACATAAGAACCAAGCACTCTGCCTTCAGTATTGGTAAGGCCTGCCATAGGAGTGACTTATAGGTTTATATGTGTGTGCAATGGTAGTGATATAGGTAGCCTATACCACTGTAAGGGGTGCATGCACCACCTTACCCAGGCTACAGTAGCAGACCTGTGGTGTCATTTTGGGTGGCCTTCCAGGGGTGGCACAATACATGCTGCAGCCCCTGGTAGGCCTCTGAGGTACCTATGCCCTGGGTACATAGTATACCATATACTAGGGACTTATAAGGGCACTCCAGATTCCAATCAGAGATGTGCCTAGGGCACATGGAAACCATTTTAGAGAGGAAGCAGCTAGGCTGGGGTTCTGATTAGCAGGGCCCCAGCCAGACTAAAGTCGAAAAACAGTGAAGCATCAGCAAAAAGTGGGGGTACCCATGTGAAGCAGATCCTACTCTCCTACATGGGGAACAACTATTTAATTTAAAACTAAAGTTATGAAATCCTCAAGTCAGGAGAAAAGGTGAACTCAGAGTCAGAAGCAGAATCGACAAGGTTAAGCCAACACAAGGCCTGAATGATGGTGTTGACAAATGGTTTTCTCTATATCTAATCTAATCCCTTTTATGCATGGGTGTGGGCTATTGCTCAGATAATAGAAAACCCTACAATGAATTGGTATTCACCACATCCACTCCACCAAGTGTGTAATCCATTTATTGTGTAAATTAAGTCACACCACCATAAATCACACAGCCCGGGGGAATTAGGTTAGGGGTTTGAAGAATGGATGGGAAAGAGGATTTGTGGAAAGGTGTGACAAAGACAAACGCTACACAACAACACAATATTCATCAAGGTGACAAGCAGCAAATCATCGACAATCTGTTGCGGAAGGAAATGAAGAAAAATAGTAAGACAGTTCAGTAAAATGCTTTGCAAACAGTCTTTTAGCCGCAGAGACCCAAGTTATTAATATAGCTAAATGTTCTGTCATCTCTGTTTGAAAAACACAAATTATGTTGTAGGGAAAATTTAACAAGTGTAGTCTGAGTGTGATGAGAGGTTGTATGGAGTGGTAAGTGTCTAGATAGTGTATACTTGAGCAATGTGCATCCAACAGGCCACTTGAGACTAAACATTGACAGGAGCATCTGGGTCATTAAGAGAATGCAAATGGAGGGCAAATAGGAAGGGTATAGGTTTGGTCACTCAATGGCTTTGAAAATGGGTTGATAAACTACCAAAGTTGGGGTACCAGGAGGGAACATTTGAGGGGCAATGAGATGGGATACCAGTGAGAGGTCAAAAAAGGTGTCAGGGTCACAGAGTTATGGGAATACTGGTCCCATAGTGAGGCTGGTCAAAATCTGTATTAATGTTTACTGTACAACCCTGACCAACTTTAGTGCAGTCTGGCTCCCTCTGTAATTAGTGAGCCCACACAGTTCTATAAATTATGATTGGTAGAAGAAAAATGATACTGCTATCCCAAATTGGGTGGTGCATCTGCATTCTTCTTGGAATGTCTGTCTTGGGTGCCTTGCTGAACCGGTCCGGTAAGGTAAGCAGGAGTGTTATGGAACTTTCTCCTTTCATGCAGGAGAAGAAGAGGCCTGTGGATTGTAAAACAGAAGCAATATTTTAGAGTCAAGGAGAAAGGGCAAAAGGTAAGCTTAGTAAGGCATGTACCAACTATCAAGACTCATAAGCAGAGCAAGCGCACAGACTGATGCAATCATTAATTTTATCGCTCATGGCAGAGCGATTAACTGAAAAGTGAGAGCAAATTACAATCAATCACCGAAAAGTACATGCATGTACTAGGCTGATCAATCTCATAACTGTCCACATAACAATTAGCCCAGTGAGCGCATCATGTGATGATGATGATAATGTGGCATCACAACACAAGTCTGTCTCACACACAACCGGTCCCCCTGACTACAACCTCATTTGTGGAGTTTCACATTTGAGCCAGCACACACACACTTAGCAGTATTTCCCAAATCAACACACCTCTCTCCAGTCTAGAGAGCTGATTCTGTCTCAGAGTCATCATCATGTTGGTTTTCCTTTGAAGTCCATAGACTCAATCAATACCATCTTTCTTCTGGCTATTGAGGTAGTCCTGTCCTAAATCCATCCATCTTTCTCCTCTTGACTCCGAGTAACAAATCAGGCCAACTCTGTACCTACCAAAGCAGGATAGACCCGTAGTGCACTGCTGTTGAAGAGAAACAGAATTTGTGCATTTTATGTGTAGATTTCTGTTTGTTAACTAAACTGACTGGTTTTGTCTCTGTCTTTGACAAACGAGAAAAAAAGAGTGGCCCCTGCAAGTAAGTCTTGCAAAGGGTAAAAGGGCCAATCACCTTCAGGAAAAAGTGTCACGATTGGGCCCAAATATTGCAAATCATTGAAATCAAGTTTATAAATTAGTAGAACACCCTCCCTCCCTAACTGTCTGCCACCACATGAATCATCAATCATCACTCACAATCACTCAAAATTATATCACTCATTGATATAATAGTTAGTTATATGTTCCAATTCAAGCACAGTGGTAGGTAGCTCACATAGGTACACATTTGTAACTCTTCTTTGATGCAAGCAACAATTTGGAATTGTCAGTCTTGTAAATTATATAACCTCTGCTGTGGCAGTCTGCTAGGGGATAAAAAAGAAGGATAGGCATGGAAGGTAGTCAAGCATTCAATGTCCTTGAAGGTAATAGGGAGGCTTCTTAACTGCACACTGGTCCAAGTCCAATCTGGCTATACATGTGCCTAAAAGTAATAATGGCAGGGCTGCATAAGTCAGACACAAAACATAATGTTCCAGTAGCGATATCGTTTTTTTTGGCAAAGCAGTTCAACAAAAAATTATTAAAATGATCTATGGTGGCCTACTCAGTCAAAGAAGTAGAGTTCATCCTCAAACTCAGGTGGTTCGCCTAGAAGTCACACACTAGAGTTTGACTCTGACCAACCACCCTCATCCTCCGTCTTTGATATTTCCAACAAAATTGTGTGGTATGAAGATATTTTGATCACAGTCAAGCTCTTCACATTTTGAGGTGAGAGACTGGTCCTACTCACTGTGACAACTGCAACAGCTGCACTGAACACATGCTCAGCAGACACACTGGCAACCAGAAAGGTCAGATACATTATTGCCAGCCTGCTGAGCTGTGGCCATTGGCAGATCTTTGCATACCAATACACCAATGGGTTTTGATCCACATAGACCTCTCTTGGGTCTTCCACATACCCATGGAACATCCTCTCAATGGTCATTGGTGCTGCCACATGCTTGACCTCTTTTGCCTTTGCCTCTGCACTGAACTTAAGCCCTGTCCTTTGATACCAAGTCAATGCAGAGGTTGTGGCTGATTTTTGGGTTCCTGTTGCTGTTGCCACAGATGTTCTTGTTGTTGGTGTTAGCTTCTCTGAGACAACAAGACTGTCCTATCTGGAAGTTGAAGTTGGCACCCCAGTACTTCTTTCCGTGAATGACACTCTATGTTCCAGCTGTTCCTCTTCCCAGGACTCTAGCTCACTTAACAATCCACATCTTGTAGTCTGAAACATCCTCTTCTGAAAAAAGAATAAAAAGTTGCCAGCATTATTTTGTAACGTGGATCCAGTATTGTGGCACAGATGTACTCTTTGGATAACATGATGTCTCCTTACAGACTTGTGTTCTCAGTCAAGCGAAGGATTAAGCTCTGAAGCAAGCTATACGCATCTTTGTTTTCATCGTCAACATGTGTGAACCTGTTATACACACTTTTTAACTGGTCCTTTAGTAAATACAACAACGGCATAGCCATCGTACTGTCCTCCTTGCTGACTTCCCATGTGAAAACCTCAAAAGGAAGTAGCATCTCTGTCGGCATTTGACTAGTTTCCATTTGTCCATCCCAATGGTCATGCTTTTAGTTACATGCTATGCTATGCAGAGTTATATAGCATGCAGCTACCCGAAGGCTTCCCAGTGCTTAATGAGAATCAGCATTACAGCAAACAAATGATGGACGGAATGCTGACAATGCAAACATTCTCCCCCAGTCAAAAGATCTGGGTTAAATCCATCGTTCTTTTGCCCACTATGCCACCCCAGTTTGGACCCAGCCATATGGAAATCAGTCTTGACCCTGTGCCCCATGGGAACAGTCCAGACCGAACTGCCAGGCCAGGTCCTCCCTGGACCGGAAACAAGCATCCTGGGACCGGTTTCAGGGTATGTCACCCTTCTTCAGCCAGGCTAGCTTGAATCCAGTGGCGCAGTGAGCAAGGGACCCACGTCTGGGCATACCCATCCCACTTAGGGCGAAAAGTGTTACAGCAAACAAATGATGGACGGAATGCTGACAATGCAAACATTCTCCCCCAGTGAGAACCAGCAAGCATGCAACTGCAAGGACAGAAAAGGGTTATATTAGTGAGGGTATAACCAGGTTTAAAAAAAAATTCTGAACCATAGCTCATTTGTTTCGATTCTCAGCTCCTGGGGCATTGAGTTCCACAGCTTTGGTACCAGGTAGGAGAATGATCTGCCTCTCCATCTTCCTGTTTGTATTTGCAGCACTTTTAGTCGCTGTGCATTGGAGTCCTTTAAGGTTCGGCCAGGGATATTTAAGGGACCAGGTCAAAGGGGGCCCTTTACGATTGAGTACCCGGTGCGCCAGATAGAGTGTCTTAAATGTAATCCTCTCCTCCACTGGTAACCAGTGCAGAGAGGCCAGTGCATCTTTTACGGAGACGTATTTGGGGAGTTTAAAAATGATCCTTGCAGCTGTGTTCTGGACCGCTTGTAGTATCTTGATAATATATTTAGGTGAGACCAGCTGCAAAGAGTTCCCGTAGTCCAGATGGGAAAGAATCAGTGCTTGAACCACTGACCTCCTGAACTGTGGAGATAGCAGGTCTAAAGTTTTCCTCACACTTCTAATTAAGCCAGAAGAGGTGGCTGTCAGATTTTCTTTTTATCTGGGCCTCCATAGATAGTGAACTATCTAGCTATATGCCTAAACTCTTTATAGAAATGGCAGGGGGGTGCGGCTACTCAGGATCTTCAGCCAACCAAATCTGTTTGTGGCATCTGTTTATTTCCTAACAGCATCAACTCTGTTTTGTCTTTGTTTAGTTTGACTGAGCCATTTGTCATTTGCCATCCAGCTTGCATGATATACTCATTGATTGGTTTATACTGCTCAAACATATGTTGCAACATGTAATAGATGAGGGCTTTAACTGGTACTCTGTTAGCATGCTGCATTATCCTCAACTGCTTCTGGGCTTTAAAAGAATGGCTGAAATGAGTGCAGATTCTTCTGCAGACAGTTAGTAAGTTGCTGACTAGGTCTTCTTTTTTCAGAAAATCCTGCACAATGAGGTTGATGCAATGCGCCAAACACAGCACCCTGAAATACTTTCCATCTCCATGGTCTAAACTATATTACTGACATTGTCTATGGCATAAAAAACAATTCTGAGACATCTTGGTCGCAACCATTCCAATATCTTGCTGTTAAAATCTTCCAAAATGTTTGCAGCTGTATGGGATTTCTCCATGGCGAACATGGCTACTGTAGCCTGCCACAGAACACCCTCAAAACTATCTTCAGCAATGAGACTAGTAGATATCTGTTGCCTAATCCCCTCAAAAGAGATCCAGTGTGCAGTGATACACATGTAATCAGTAACTTGACAACTGGTCCACATGTCTGTCATTAGGTGGATAGTGTGAACAGCACTCTGCTGCAAAGCTTGCCAAACCAATTCCAGCACATAATGAAGGAACTCTGGAACAGCCACTCTGTCAAAATAGGTCCTGCTGGGGACCTTTCATTTTGGGCAGATGGTCACCACAAATTCTATAAAACCCACTCCTTCCACAGAATAAAAAAGGAGGAGGCCCAGCAATAACATTTTGGCTAGCTTCCCATTGTACACAGTTGCTGTTGGGTGGTTGTGTTCCTAAAGCCCCTCATGCCTCCTAAACATGCCCGTAATAGTAGCCTGGATTGTTTTCTATTCTGGTGTCACTGATGCAGGCGACTTCCAGAGAATGATGAACCAGCAGGTGGTAAACGCAATATGTGTCTCATTGGGACAGTCACTGTATGCTGCTATGGTGTCTCCATCTGACTCTTGTGCTATTGCGATGTTGCTGAGGAGGGCGATGATACTGGTGGACTGCTAGTTGCAGGGCTACTTTGTATAAAGATGTCACCCTGACCTTCTTCATCACCTTCAACTCCCACTGTGATTGGAGGCTGAGGAGCTGATTCCCCTCTAACATCACCTTGACTACCACCATGTGTAGAAAGTTGATTAAGGTGCGCCTTGCAGCGGAGGGTGTGATGTTTTTTGAAATTGGATGCTTGGTCTCCAATATCATAGTGTGTACCAAGCTTAACTCGACGAACACTAGCATTGCAAATGAAGCATATTGCAATATGGATGCTCTACTCTTGCAGGGCTACCCAAGAACTCTCTGGCCCCATTGAAAGCCTGCCTCAACACCGCCGCCAGACTCCTAACTGGCTCAAAGAAATTCGACCACATCTCTCCCCACCTCAAAGTTCTGAACTGGCTTCCCCTAGAGGCCAGAATCCAATTCAAACTTGCCTGCATTACTCACAAAGCTCTTTACTCCAATTCCCCTACATTTCTCGCCCAAAAACTCGTGATATCCGGAGAAGCCAGAAACTCCCGATCTGCCAAAGACCGGTTGCTACAACCAGCACGTTTCCGGAAGAAAAAAACCTACAATCGAGCCTTCTCTGGGGCCGCTCCAAGAATTTGGAACTCTCTCCCACCCGCCATCAGAAGACTTCCCTCCTTGGCACACTTTAAGAAGGAGACCAAAACCTTCTTAATGAACAAATACCTCGCCTAATGAATACATCACAATCACCTCAATGACATGTTCCTCCCTCCACCTCTGCATTATCCACGGCCTCTACCGACGATACCTATTCCTGCACTCCTTGGGTATCCCCCCAAGAGTTGAGACTGCGTGCCCTCGTGCATAATATATCTTCTTGTTTTAATTTTTATCCCACTTGTAGCTGGAACTTTGGACTGTGTGCTTCCCTGTATAATGTATCCCCTATTGTACCCAATTGATCCCTCACCTCCTAATGCTTTGTATACTACCTGTAATCCTGTAAAGCACTCTGATACCCTCACGGGTCTGGTTCGCGCTCTATAAAACTATAAAATAAATAAATAAATAAATAAATAAATAAAAATCCTCCTGCTCGCTAATCGTAAAAAAGTCCCAAACTGGGGTGGTGTACTCTTTCAGTGGGCCACTGTGGCCAATGCCAATGCCCGAAAAACTGGAGGTAGGCGGGTTTGTCGAAGTTTGGCTCTCAGCAGTTCGTACTTCTACAGAGTTAGTGGTGGATGCAGGTCTCAGCAGAGGCCTTACAAATATGGGAGCTGGTGCTGACAGTGGTACTGGTGCCACATCCCTTGGAGCAATTTGAATAGAAGGGGTAATATTGGTTTCCTGTGTGCCAGCTTCCACAATGACTGGCTCGTCATCCTTATCCCTTTCCAGAATTGTAAGGCTTTGAAGACCTTTCCTTTTTCTGAGCCTCTCATGGCGATTCTTGGACTCAGCCAGAGTCCAATCCTTGTCCAGATCATCAGAAGGGGGGCTTGGAGAAGATGGAGGAGTACCCTTCCTTTTTCTTGCTGGAGATATAGAAGTCAATGATTGTAAAAGAGGAGGTTCTCTTTCTCAGCAGGAAGCTCAAACTCCTGTTCTAGTCCTACTTCAGGAAGATCTATTGCTGACTGCAGCTGTTATCCATATTCCTGACTTTCCTGAAGCGATTGGGTACTACTTTGTGAAATAGACAAATTCAATTAAATGTCACTGCTTGTCAGCATAGCCATGATTATAGCGGATGCCTCGCTGGGAGACATGGCCTGGGGCTAAGGTTGGGGTGGTGCTGTTAATGCAAGAGTGCTGCTTCCAGCTTGCTCTCCAGAGAATGTTGCGGCAGGCAGACAATACCCAAAAAAGGTTTGGGCTGACATGCTGGTGGTGTAAATCTGCTTCTTCTTTTCCTCTTTACTGGCCACTTTCATGGCAGCACCTTTCTTTGGGGGCCATCTTGAAACTGTCAATTGGTAATGGCACTTAGTTGCGCAAGCGGAAGAGATTGGAGGACTCACAAGACTGTCTGGTAGTACTGTGGGTGGTCTCTTGTGCACCTAAAAGCAAACAAGCAAGAAAAACATTTAGTGAAACGTGGCATTGTTGCAGTTTGATTTAGTACAGACTAAGAGAATATAATTTAGTGTGGTGACTCAAGTTATCATTTTTATCTTAAATATTTACCAACAATAGTGTATCCATTCAAAAGTCAAACCACACCATCAGAACATAATATTTAATTTCCAATCAGGATAACAACATACAGATGTAATTATTTGCGTTGTGTGCTTCTAAGGGAGACACCTGTGGCATTCAGGGAGGTACAAAGGAAAATGAATAATGCTTAAAAATGAAATTCTGGTGTGCGCCTATGGCAGGCCAGGCAGTCCAGGGGAAAATGGAATAATCTTTAAAAAATGTATGCTGGTGTGTGCACCTATGCAGGCAGGGGGTCCAGGGGAAAATGGAATAATAATACTTAAAAAATGAATGATGTTGTGTGGCTGTGCCCCTATGGCAGGCAGATGGTTAATGGAGGGTGGGGAATTGCACAAGGACAAAATAATAGAAAAATATTTAAAGAAAAAATTAAAAAAAAGAAAAGAAAAAAATCAATAAAAAGGTGCAGGTGAAAAATGTAAAAAATGCATATAATATATACCACTGTTAATATACAAATACTACAATGATCCTCAAGCATAAGTTAAGCTGATGTCAGAGAAAAGTTAATAAATTAACAAATGCCAAAAGCATAGCCCTCTCCTATCAATTTCCCTTTGAAAACTGGAAAAAAGGGTTGGCTGCACATTGACTGGCAACACAAAATGACCATTGACCACATGGACAAACAGCAACAGCAAACAAGGAGGGATGGCCACAACAAAGAACACATGCAGGCCTATGACAAAAGCACACTGGCTGGCTACACAAAATGGCTGCTAGCCACATGGTCAACAAGCAACAAGTAAGGAGGCATGGCCACAACAAAGAACACATGAAGCACACTGGCTGGCTACATGAAATGGCCAAACAGCAAGCCAGGAGGCATGGCCACAACAATGAACACATGCAGGCCTGTTGCAAAAGAATACTGGTTGGCTACACAAAATGATTGCTGGCCATATGTTCAACCAACAACAGCAAGCAAGAAGGCATGGCCACCCATAAAGAAGACATGCAAGCCTATGGCAAAAGCACTCTGGCTGGCTGCACAAAATGGCCACTGGCCACATGGTCAAACAGCAAGCAAGGAGGAATGGCTACAGCAAAGAACAAATGCAGGCCTATGGCAAAAGCACACTGGCTGGCTACATGAATGGCTACTGACCACATGGTCAAACAACAACAGCAAGCAAGGAGGCATGGCAACAACAAAGAACACATGAAGTCCTATGGGAAAATCACACTGCTGGCTATACAAAATGGCTGCCGGCCACATGGTCAATCAACAACAACAAGCAAGGAGGCATGGCCACAACAAAAAACACATGCAGGACCCATAGCAAAAGCAAACTGGCTGGATACATGAAATGGCCACTGACCACATGGTCAAAGAACAACAGCAAGCAAGAAGGCATGGCCAAAATAAAGAACACATGCAGGCCTATGGCAAAAGCACACTGGCTGGCTACACAAAATGGGAATGGGTCACATGATCAAACAGCTACAAGTACGGGGCCATGGAAAACAAAGATCACATGCAGGCCTTTGCACACTGACTACACAAAACGGCCCCTGGCCACATCGCATGGAGAACAAAGACAAATGATAGCCTATGGCATGGATAACACTGAAGAAAACACTACCATTAATTCAACAGTGGTAAAAATAAAAATGTACTGAGCTATAAAAATGTTACAACACACATCCTCCCACAACATCAAATATTATCCCACCTATTCACTTTTTGCACACATAAAAATGTGAAATACAAAAAAAACATATTTTTAATTTTACCCAATGCCATCCCAGCCCTAAATGATTTTATAAAACAACAAACACCACAGAAACAGTTGTTTCATGCACCCATGATTAGTGCTGGCCTGGGCCCACTGACTGGATTGCCCGTTGGCAGACTAGGCCACATAGTAAAATAAATGAATACTGCAAATTTAACAAACTGAGAAAATGTACTGAACTGTGCAACATTGTTTCTATGCAAAAGATGAAATATTAAATGCAAAAATATAACAAGGCCTCTTCTGAAATTGCAGGCCACCCACCACAATAAATTTTAAAAATTGAAAAAAGTACAAATAAATACTTGTTCATGCCCTTTATCAAACATCAACACCCTTATACAAGAATTTTTGAACTTACTTGTGAAAGCTCAAAAACAAAGTACTTAAATCCAATGGTATATATGCAGCAGACAAAGAAAGTGATACTTCCAGCTCCAAATCCAAATGAAAAGTGACCAGGAGATGGATAAAGAACTAGGAGGAGCCTGCTGGACAGGAACAGGAGGTTGGAGACCCTGGGGCACTTCCTTCTTGTTGGAAAAAGTGAAAAAAAAGCTACTTGCACTAAAAAACAACCTGAGCGGTCCATTGGATTAGAATAGTCACTCAAAAATGCCATTTTGAAGTAGATTTAGATACTTCTAGTATAATCTGTTCAAGGTGCAGCCACGGTTGCTCGCACTCGCGAACATCATGAAAAAAGTGCCAGAAGCAGCGGCAAGTCTTGAGGGTGCTCGCTAATGGCCGACAAGTTTCGGCACACACCAAAACAAGTCTTACGTGCCACCAGAAAAATAAACTCCACCACGCAGTGGAAGGCAGAATTTGTTGGGAACTCCATGAACTGAGGCAATGACTTTAAGCTGGGGAGCAGGCAGGGCCCATGTATCCTGCTTCAATCTGTAGTGAGATGTGCTATTTTACTATGAAAATAAATGCCTAGAGAAGGGGCTTCTTTCCCCAGCAGGCAAATAGCCTGACTACTTAGTGCCACAGTGCTCTGCAACCCATCCAGCGTGCAATGGAATGCAAGAAGAAATAGTAATTACAGCCAGAGGTCTGCCACCTACCTTGGGCAAAGTTTGTGCTTAAGTCATTAGGCAGACCCTCCAGGAAACTTGCGCACAAACAAGGAAATCTTGTGGCACAATAAAAGGAAATTTTGCATCACACTATCAAGCTTTTAGCTGTATTTTTGCAACACTATTTTGATTGCATTTATTAGTTTGATTTTAGATTGAAGTTTAAACTAAGAGTATAAACCTTGGTAGAAACTGTACGAATGATCCCAGTCTACCTTTATGCCTATGGAATGTACCTTATACACACCCACGCAGAGATACACACCCACACACACACACACACACACTTATTCTACGTACATGCACACATTTATCCCCTCATCATTCTTCGCAACAAAGGACAGTGTGCTCTCCTACTTGTCAACTCATTTTATTTTGTATGACCACCTGTGCACATTAGAAGTAGTTTGCAATGGGTAGTCGTACACACTAAAAGCACTGCACAATTGCTATGGAAGTGTGTGCTGTTCTTTGCTGCAAATCCTCTCCCAAGCACACTTAGGTAGATCAGAAATGTTTAATGGATGCTGAGTAGTTTTGGGAGACATGCTGTTGCATAGATGACAAGCTTAAAGCTCCCTTTCAACTCGCTCACCAAGAAGCGTGAACCACACTCTATCCCTGAGGGCTCTTTTATTTGTAGCAATGCCACTGCCAGATCAATAACTTGTTGCCTCAGGCTTTCAGGGATAACTATTCTTGCCCCTCTTAGTATGACACCATCATGTGTAACAGAAAGTTATTCATGAACAGTTTTGAATTTCTGGTATTCAACATAATCTGTAAGAGTATGCTTCCTTCGTGATTGTGTTGTAATGATTTCCTTGAGCTTAAGCATGTCTTTGTCAGTGTTAGTAGCTGTCAGAATTTGTTCAAAAGAAAGAGCTGCAGGCGCATTTGACTTTACTATGAAATTGATGTAGACCTCAGCTGATTTGGCTGTTGTGCTATGATTCTGTGGGGCACTCGTGAAAAGCAGTCTGTGGGAGTTTTGATTTTTCCATTTGGGTGGATGTTGCAATGGGCAGTTTGGTCCCATCATCTCAACACCAATCCTGGCATGGCAAATGTTCTGGCCACCAAGCCATGGAAGACAGTCTAACATATATACATTGCTCTTTTGTGACCTCGGTGACATAATGTACGTTTTAAAAGTGCTAAATAAATGTGTATGCATAAATAGAACAATAATTGTATATGACACCTGTGAACCAAAAATAACATGTACATAGTAATCATGGAGATCTCAATTTAGCTAGGAATAAAGAAGACATTTTATTTCTTTAGACACTTTTGCAAAAAGCTTTATAATTTTTCATATTTATCATGCTCCTTGGCAAATTTCAAGAGCAAATCATGATTTCCGAATTCACAAAATGCTGGGTGGTGTGATTGGGGGCACATAGAAACATCTTTCATAAGATATAGTGCTCTCCCTTCACAGAACTTTGTTGAGCTGCCTCCTGCTTGTTCATGCCTGTAGCACCCTCCCCAGTCCGGGAGCATGTAACAGACCACCCCACACATGGAGCTCTGGTTTGCATGTTTTATTCTTCAGCATGCAACCATTAGCTCAACACATTGTGTCACAATCTTTATTAACCACACCCAGCCACACCAATCAGATTATGTAATACTTGTAAGGAGTCTGCCGAGCAACACTAGAGTCTTCATGCGCACAAATACAGAACACAACATCTTCCCTTTTGTTGAATAATGCGTACAAACAAATATATACACATATACACATTACAACTGCTCAATGAGTTGTCGAGGTGCTCACACCAGTCTTCCAGATCTAGTTGCACAAGAACGAGGAAGGGCGCCTTCATCTTGTACCTTTGGAGAAGAGTCGGATGCTTAACTTGGGCATTCAGGTGCATTTGCCTCACTCGGAAGTCTGGAACTGCCGAAAATGAGGCAAAGGCTTAAAGTATGACGAGTCTCTGTATGGATATTCTAGGTCATTGGGCAGTTACCATATGTCCTTTGCTTTACACAACTCTTAGCGGTTCAGCATAAAATGGAGTGAAAGTTTTGTGTGTCTGATTTTACTTAACAAAAACAGAGGCTCCTTTTTCAAAAAACGTGTATTGAGCATGTCGGCGCTTGTCGGCATAGGCCTTCAACCACTCATGTTTTCCTCCAATCAACCACCAGTTTTTCCCCCAATCACAAATCTTCCTCCTAAAACACTTGTTTTCATTATAAACACACTTTTTCTCTCTTAACAACTTACTTCTCCTTCTGACCAATTGCTTTCCTCTAAACAATGTGTCTTTATATTTTGTCATTTTTCCACTGTTGATTCCTCTTTCCTGCTCATTTTTTGAGCCTCACTTGCTGCTTCGCACTTCAGCTTCCTGCCTCCCACGAATCACACCCAGCACCAAGTCCCTGATAGGATCTACTTAATGGAGGCCGCAGCATGACCCCATTGAGCAGGTCCTCGGACCAAGCTCCCTTCTGCTGCTGCCAAGCTGGAGCCCTGACCTCTCTACATTTTGAATGTTTTTCTCCTGCCTTAACCACTCATTTTTCTCCCCGCTAACCCGCTTCTTTCCTTTGCCTCCAGCCTTATTTACTCGCTTTTCGCCATGCTAACCCTATTCATTCCTTTGCCTCCAGCCTTAATCATCCATTTTTCTTCACGCTAACTCTCTTCATTCCTTTGCCTCCAGCCTTAATTACTCAGTTTATTCCTTCTCTCAACCACCAGTGTTTCCCCTAATAACACATTTTCCTCCTAAAACACTACTTTTCATTAAAAACACCCTTTTTCTCCCCCTTAACCACTTATTCCTCTTTCGGACCAATTGCTTTCCTCAAACTAATGTTTCTCTAGATTTTTCCCATGTTTTCACTGTTGATTCATTTTTGTTGCCTGTTTGTCCCACCTCACTATCCACTTCCCTTTCTGCTAACCCCACACAGTGCTCCGTCCCCTTCACAGGATCAACTTAATGGTGTTCGCAGCGCGGCCTCGCAGCTGAAGGCGTGCCAAAGGCAAGCCAATCTGCACCTGTCCTCAGTTGGACCACACCAAGCGCCAGGACCCCTGGGCCCCCACTCATCCACAGATACACCAATGCCAAATTTATAGCCTTCAACACACCAACAACTGCAGCCTTGCCTCCCCGATCCACAGTAGGATCTTTTGCCTGTTGCCATTGCCTCTTCCAATGCAATGCAGAGCTCATCACTCTGGAGCCCTCGCCCAACTCCGCCACTTCGAAACAACTCCACCTCTTGCTAATGAACACCAGATCACTCCACAAGCATGCCTTTGAAACACCACTACTTCTCTCATGTAAGATATCATCTTCCTCACAGAAACACAGCTCAGCCCCTCATTGGCACCGGACATCACCACCGCCACATCTAACAGCTAACATCTAACAGCTACAAGATAATCCACAGGGATCACAGCACCAAACAAGGAGGTGGAATAGCCATTATCCACAAGGAATCCCTCAACTGCACAGCCATCACAGACTGCACCACCCCCATCATGGAACACCTCAACTTTCAAATCAACACCAACATCAAGACAACAGTCAGAGGCACCCTCGCCGGCAGACCCCCAGGACCCGACCCTGCCTTCTGCAAAGCCATCTCTGATTTCATCACTACGCTAGCCATCAATTCTAAAGACTTCCTTTTCATTGGGGACCTCAACTTTCACCTGGCGGACCCCCAACGACACCAACACAACCAACCTACTCAAGAGCATGGACATGCTCTACTCTCACAACTAGCCTCAGTGGAAGCATAAGGTACAGTCACGCCACCAATATCACCTGGTCCGACCACTCGATCATCAACTTCCACATAATAACAGACCTCAGCACCCCCACCCCCTGCCCAGCACCCCCAAAGGAGATGGAGTAAAGTAACCAAGAACCTCTGGACAACCACCTCACCCCCTGACACCACCACCGACCTTGAGGTTTCAGTCGGAAATTTCAACAGCAAGCAATTTGAAAGGATCTGGTGCTCCAACAAAACACCCGCTAACCAAGCTACCTTCAAACTAGCCCTCAACAAGTACCACCAACACCTCAAAAGTGCCAAGAAAAGCACCCTGACTGACCACCCGGAAGCCAGTTCTAACCACAGCAAGGAACTATTCTGCATTATCAAGGAATTCTCCAGCCCCACGGCCACCAAGAACATCATCACCTCCTCCCAAGTTTGCTATGACAACCATCACTGACTTCTACAGCAAAATCACCACCATCTATGAAGACTTTGCCACCAAACCTTCAACTGCCGAACTCAATGGACTCCTCAACATCACTGATCCCAACAAAGACTCTCTAACCGCATGGGACCCTCTCTCACCACTAACAACCGCCACCATCATGAACATCAGCCACTCAGGAGCACCAAGGGATCCCTGTCCCTACCACATGTTCAACCTGGGGAACAGCACCATAAGCAAAGAACTCACCACTATTATCAATGCATCACACGCTGCAGTCTCATTCCCAGAAGGATGGGAACATGCAGAAGTCAAAACGGTCCTCACAAAACCCCATGGACCCCAAGGACCTCAAAAACTACTGTCCCATCTCCCTGCTTCTCTTTCCAGTGAAAGTTCTCAAAAAAATCAATAAATCTCTAACTTACCACTCGCTTAGATACCAACATCCTACTGGGCCCCTCCCAATCTGAGTTTTGCTAAAATCATAGCACCGAAACCGCCCTGATCGTGGCAAAAAAATAAATAAAAAAAAGTAAAAAAGTAAATCCATATTTGTAAAGCGCAAACTACTCACCTTTCCGGGTCTCAAGGCGCTGGGGGCCGTCATGGAAATTAAGTGAGCTATTGCCCAGAGTCACATGGTGCTGAGCTGAGCTGCCGCCGGAGCTGGGGATCGAACCGTGAGCCCTGTGCTCCAAAGTCAGCTGCCCTGGCCGCTGCACCACACCTCTCCACCAACAGATGACATCAGGACTCTCCTAGACAGAGAAGAACCAGCTGTGCTGATTCTCTTCATTCTCTCCTCTGCTTTTGACACCGTGTCCCACTACACCCTTCTTCATGGACTTCACCAAATGGGGATCCAGGGTAATGCCCTCAAATGGATTGCCTCCTTCCTCTCTGGAAGAACCCAACGGGTCGGTTTCCTGCCACACACCTCATGCCCTAAACATTGTATGCCGTGTCCCACAAGTATCCTCAGTGAGCCTGACCCTATTCAACACCTACATGGCCCCTTTATCCATCCTGGTCAGATTCTACAGTATGAATATCATCTCCTACACTGACAATACTCAGCTAATCATCTCACTGTATTCAGACTCCACCAACACCAAAGAAAACTTCCAAAGATGCATGGGCCTGCATCGCTAGCTGAATGCAGAAGAGATGCCTCAAACTAAAAACAGAGAAAACAGTGATACTCATATTCAGGAGCAACACCTCCCAATGGGATGTTTTCTGGTGGCCAACAGAACTCAGCCCTGTACCAGAACACGCAGGGAACTTTGGCATCATACTCAAAAGCAGGCTCACAGTGAGGAAGAAGGTGAACGCCATTTCATCTGCCTGCTTCTTCACCCTGTGCCTGCACAAGAAAATCTTCAAATGGCTCCCCCTCATCGCCAAACACACCTTTACCCAGGCCCTCATCATGAACCAACTGAACTACAGCAATGCCCTCTACATGAGGATCACCTCACAACTACTTAACAGACTCCACACCATTCCGAACGCTGCAACCAGGCTTGTCCTCGACCTACTGAGATGGACCCACATCACCCGCACCTCAAGACACTACACCGGCACCCCACCAGGAAACAGTGCCAGTTCAAACTGCTCATCCATGCTACAAGACACTTCACAACATAGGACCAGCACACCTCAACGACAGGCTGAACTTCCATAAGCCCACCCAACAACTATGCTCTGCATCACTCCGCATAGCCCACATGCCTTCTATCCACAGGAATGGCAGCCTCTCTTTCTCTCACCTGGCTGCCAAATTCTGGAACAATCTACCCCTCCACCACTGAGCAGCCCCAATCTTACAATAATTCAGGAAAGGCCTGAAAACCTGCCTCTTTGACTAACACCTGAGCCTTCCCCCCCCAGCACCTGGATACCCTTGTGGGTGATAAACAGTGCTGTACAAATCCAGATTGATTGATTGATTTCTATACCCACAGCTACCTCTCTGCCCAATTTGGTGTAATTCCATCCTGTATTTCTGGCTGTAGTCCCGTTCAAAATCCCTATGGAAAATTGCTTAGGAAATGCAAATTTTTTTACCCCCATTTTTCTCATCCCCCACTCGATGGATCACCACGAAACTTTCCATGCAGAACAAGTTATACAGTCCTACTTGTTTTTGAAAATTTTGTGAAGATTCATCAAAGGTGCCAAAGTCATAAGAAAGTCAAAAAACACTTTTCCTATGGACTCCCAGACACACGGCTGCACTTACTGACATACATACTCACACACATACACAAGAATTCAAACATATAGATGCACAAACATGTACACACGCACATATTGGGATGCCAAGGATAAGGCCTTGGTGGGGAAGTAAATGTGCTGCCTGCTCCTGTCTCTGCTACCCCAACTGAGGTTCCTCTTTTTTTGCTCAGCCCCATTGAGACTAACCCTGGGCGTAGTTCGCGTAGTAGCGCTACGCGTAGCTACGTGAAGTGCACTTCGCACTACGCACGCTACGCATAGCTACGCGAACTGCGTAATGCGGTAGGGAAATGCTGTTCGCACTGATTGCACAGTGCCGGATGCTTGTCCGCACTGTGCAATCATTGCAAATGGCATATTGCACAGTGCAAGCGGTCATTTTCTGCCGCTTGAGTAGATTTGTACTCGAGCGGCAGCTTTCTCAACGCGGACTGGTAGTTTCTCATCACGAGCGGTCGCGAGCATACGCGACCACTCGCAATGAGAAACCTGACCTCCCCGCGTTGAGAATCTCGCCGGGAGGTTTATTTTCCACGCTCGCGATTGGCAACTTGATGTTGCTGATCGCGAATGAGGAAAAAGTCTCGCCGGGATATTGATTTTGCTCGCTCGCGGTCGCCAACTTGACGTTGAGGACCGCGAGCAAGCAAAAAATGCCCGCTACGCGTTTTTGCACTGTGCTACATGCAATTCGCGTAGTAGCGCAAACTCCGCAAACTCTGCGAGCATAGCGTAGTTTTCCGCCCAGGCCTAATTGAGACACCTGGGCCCAGTCCTAGTTTTAGTGCTACTGGAATGTAGGCTTCCCCCAGGCATAAGAGATATAGAGCTACATGCTGCAGCTCTTTGACCAGGGGTGCTGGAACACTTTTTTGGAGTGGAGTGCCTCCATCAGTTTTACATCACTTAAGTACTAGGGAATGAGAAAATTCATAAGGTCTCACAAAGAACAAGTGCAGCAACTGTGCCATGCCCGTTCAGCAAGTATTGCATTTTGGAGCAATGGTGAGGTAGTGCACTGTCATTTACAGACAGTACATTTCCTGTTGAAATGGTCACTATATTTGCATTTACATGTGGTTTTATTGGTAAAACTATATAGCACACAAACACTAATGTGTGGAAATCTGGTTTCAGCAAATATTTACCATTTGCGCACCACCAAGTCAAGAGTCTTGATTTGTTTTGATAAGTGGTTGAAGAAAAAAGAATGGGAACTGTGATGCTGTGCGGAAAGTGGGCAGATGAGTGAACGTGGAGACTGGGTCAAAGCTGTGGCTAAAAAAACTAAGGGGTATATTCACAAGAACGTGTGATAACTACCGCAAGAGTAGCGTAACGCAACTTTCAATAACGCAGCCTATCGCGGGAAAATAACCCTGTGTCAACGTGGAATTCACAACAAGGCGGTACCATGCGATAGTCACCAGATAACGCATCAAATGTCAGCGTGAAAATCAACGCCACTCCGAAATAATGCGAAACGCGAATGTGAGAAATCATGCGATGAGGCCAATCGCGGTACAAAAAGTAGCAAAAAGCAGCCTCAGGGCTGCAAATCCCACGCGTCTGGCGGGAAATTGCACCATAAAAACCACAGACACAACACACCAGAAACAAGCCAAAGCACGTAGCAACATGGATGCACCCTGACCCAGCGCAGAGGGCAACGCGAACCCCACAACCCCCACAGACCACCAGCAAGGACCAACTGGCTCGGGGAAGGCCAAGGAGAAAAGGGAGAGGAAGACGGGGTGCAGACCGCAGGAAAACAAGACCAAGGCCACGGAGGCGACAGAACCCTACCAGCAACTGACCCACAAGCAGACCACCTGGAACGCAGTCGGAGTGCCCAGGAGGCCAATCCAGGAGGCCAAGAGGCGCTGGCAGGACGTGATAACCTAAACCAGGTATAAACCCGCTGCCAACAGGAAGGCAGCAACGGCGACAGGAGGTGGCAGTCCAGCGCCACAGGAGAAGCTGGAGGAAACCCAGGCCACAGTCATCAGTGTGGAGAGGGTGCAAGGAGGTGGGAGTACGGACACAGCTCGAGAGGACCCGACTCAACAACAACAGGGTGAGGATCCAACAGGGACTGGGGGGACGGGGGGTGATGGGCACAATGCCACACATGCACAATGAGGTGTAACACACTGCACATCCACAATTACCCAGGGACATGTCCCCAATCCCCGTGGCACACTGCAGCACATACACATAGCAATCACAGCACATACCATGACAATGTGGCACAAAGTGCAACACCCACACTGCAGAACAGGGGACACAACTGGGTCCACCCAGGTGCAGAAACAGAACAATCACATTGGACAGAGCAGGGAACTGTGAGATGCACATCTACCCCTACAACCCCACATCAGCCATGTAGGCCAAATGTACACTGTCCCAACTCAAATAGCCACCACCGCCCAAACAGTCACAACGTACATTGTCACACAGTCTGCATGTCGACAAGAACAAGGCGCCAACACAATGCCAACATGCACCTCCCCTTCACAATGCAGAGGGACAAACAACACCTCCAGCAGGTCAGAACAGACAACCCATCAGTGATGCCGGAGACGAACACCACACCCCCGACACCGACGCCCTACAACAGCCCATGGACATCCCACACAACCCACCACCAGGACCAGGGCAGACAAGCTACTCAGAGGAGAACCCAGCCCCTGCAACAGACCACACAGCATGTAGCACCCGCAATCACGGCTGCCTCACAACACTTCACCCACCCACACATGGCACCCCAATGCCAGGTGGCAGAACACCAAAAGGAGGTGGCCCAACAGGTGAGGGTGTTGCCGAACCCATGGAATTCGAACTAGAACACATACGTGGGTGTCCAATACCCTTCAGGGACCACCTACACCCCACAAAGGAGACCCACACCTCCACAGGGACACATGCACATATCATGTTGAACTGGCTATGGCACGTGCGCCCGGCCCTTTTATTGGCAGGGCCACATGTACAGTGACGCCTGTGCTGGATGTGTGTGGGGTGAGTATAAGCCAGCCCGCACGGAGTGCTTGGTGCTGGCAACAACCTGAACAGTGGGCACCAGTCTAATGGAAACAGAAAACACCAGCATAACAGAGTTAACTGCAGAGCAACATGGAGGGATCCGGAGTAAGGACAGAGGTCACCCAATATTCAGTCAGGAGGTTCCGTGAGTTGCAGTGCACTGAGGTAGGGGCACTAGAGAAGAGCGCGCTCATGTGAAGAAATTGCTAGGTTTGTGTCCCTTCGGGTTAGTCCTGACGCAGATGCAGTGGGGTGTGTTACACCTGCATCAACTTCCTCATCAACGTCCCAGGTCTCCCACACTGCCTGAGGTGACAGTTGCGTCTGCAGTCCACAGCGCAATACCCAGTATTAGATCCGGGTGTGTAGCTTGACTACCGCCACCAGTCTGCATTCCTGCCTTGGGGCTGTTGCCACCTGCCCTCCCATTATCTGTGCCTTCTCCCGTCCGCACACTTGACACATCCTCCTCATGGTCCCAGGTCTTCCCCAATGCATGAGGTGACATTGCTGCGCAACCTCACAACAGCACAATACTCAATCAGTAACGGACAATGGCTTGCGGTGCACTGAGTCACTGGCACCTGGAGTGCTCAGCAGGGTATCAGGCCGATGATGGCATCCACGACAGGTCTGAGCAACTCCGTAGGTCTGTCAGGACCACCCTTTTGACTCTGGCAGATGGCGGTTGGAGGTGGTCCTTGTGGTGGTGGCGTGTGCCTCCTGTGGTGATGCGGCGTCCGGGTCGGTCAAGACACGATGCCATGTGTGGGCCCTGGTGGCCCGCAGTTGGGGCCGGACGAGGCGGACAGCGCAGGGCCACAGACACATGGCGTTGATGACCCCAAGACTATCGCTACAGAGGCCATTCAATGTCTCAGAAGAAGGGGTCCCAGGCCTGAGCAGCACAGAGTTAGTGGCCCCGGATGCACTGCGGCCGGCACAGGCACCCAGCCACGGGACGGTGACTTGCGGTGCAGTCAGATGGGCCATGCGACCTGAGCGGGTCCCCATCAATGTCCGAGGTGTATGTTGCGGAGGGTTTCGGGGGACAGTGGAAGGTGTCCTCCAGGGCATGATGCGGAAGGTCTGATGTTATCTGGAAGCAGCAAATGGAGGAGTGGAAAGTGCAACCCTCGTTTGCACCAACAATTCGGGATACGGCTACATGAGGATGAAAACTAGACCCTAGTCCATAGACACAAACGCCACCAATGTACGACCAGTGAGTGTCCATGATTGTCAGGGAACAAACTTAGTGGCACAGGTGCTGTGAGGGGATGCAGTCTGCGATGATGCCGGTACACATATGTGAACTCCAAGAATGCCAAATCAAGGCTCTGTGACCTACTGGACCGCAGTGTAGGCCGGAGGCAGCGGTCAGCAGTGGCCCACAGCCACGGGTCGTTGGCTCGCGAGGCACAGAGTTAGTGACAGTGGCAGTTGTCGGTAGTGTTCAATCACCTCCGTGACGCTGATCCTGTTCCCTCCGGACTGCAACGTGTCATCCTCTTACGCCCCTCCGTGTATGCGAAGAAATGCATTCTGCCTTTTGAATTACCGATGTTCAGTTCCAAATCTGTGATCCCACTCATGCGCAGCGTAGGCCGAGGGCAGTGGTCCGCGTAGGCCCACAGACACGTGTGGTTGTGATGCCATGCACAGACTTGTTGCCACCACATCGGAGAGTGTATAGTGAATTGTTCTCTGCCTTAAATAATGTTCACTACCATGGTGTAATCAAGACTCAGTTCCAAATGTGTGACCTACCTGACCGTGGTGTAGGCCTGAGGCAGCGGTCAGCACGGCCCATTCACCGAGTGTCTCCGGCTTGGGTTGGATGGCCCCACCGGCCCGCGTAGTTCAGGTTCAGTGGCACCACGTGTTAAGGTCACCTCCGTGTATGTGACCTGGCATTCGTCCGGACTGAGCCGCATCTTCCTCTTACACCTCTCCGTGCGACCACGGGTGTGGACTCCGCCATTCGTGCTTTGCGACTAGGTGCTGGATGTGTGACCTACTGGTCAGCAGGGTAGTCCTGGTCCCTCATCCACATGTAGCCGGCTGGCGTTGAACAGGGTTATTGGCACCACGTGTAGCAGGCTGGTGTAGACCAGGGTTAGTGGCACCACGTGTAGCCGGCTGGCGTTGAACAGGGTTAGTGGCACCACGTGTAGCCGGCTGGAGTTGAACAGGGTTAGTGGCACCACGTGTAGCCGGCTGGCATTGAACAGGGTTAGTGGCACCATGTGTCGCAAGATGCCCATATGGAACTATGCCTCACTGATCGGGGGGTCTGGTGCTGTGGCCGCTGGCCCGGATTTGGGGTCACTGCCATTCATGACTCAGGACACAGTTTCACATATGGGACCTACTGGTCCGAAGAGTAGGCCAGGGGCGGCAGTGGAGTACGTCAACGAAAAAGGAATAAAGCGGGCCTGTGTCGTGGAGGCCGTGATGGTCTGAGGTGGCTGCCAAGGTCTCGGGCCTCGGGCTTGGGGCTTGCGCCGGCACGTGGTGGGCCCTCCTTGACACACGCCGGTGTCGGAAGGTGATCAGTGTGTCCTGGCTGCGCAGGGGCTGGCCTGACGGGTTCGTGGTCCAGCGTGCCGGGGTCCGGCAAGCGCTCGGCATCGCAGGCAACTCCGCTCACGAGGATGGCGTCGGCCTCGTGGCGAGGTGGGAGGCGCCACCCTGGCAGAGACATGGGTCTTTCCGGAAGAGGACCACGCCCAGGCCTACGTGCTTTTTATTCACACCCCTACGCTGGCGTGGCGTACGCCGGGCCATCCCACTCTGCTGACGCTTAGGGGGGCGTAACAGGCAACATTTCTGCGAGGTCCCCCACTGGCTGGGGTGACATGGTGGCGTCCACTACACTCCATACGCAAGCGGTGTATGTCGCCATGGATATGGGTGTGTTCTGCATACTGCGAGGTGTCCAGCACATCTCCGGCACTCTTGGCATTGTGTACTTTCCCAATCATGGTTCTACTGCATCCTTCACACATGCCTGGTTGCCACCTCTCCCCACATTCGGCTATTATGTGGCTGAGGTGCCATGCCGTTGCTGGCTCATGTTCAGGGCTTGCTCATGTGGACATTGTAAGTTGTTCTGTCGTGTCTGGTGGGTGGGCATATTGTTGTGCCTGTTGTATGTGATTTTGTGACGTGTGCATTGCTAGCGTTGTGAGTTACATGGTTGTGGAGTTGAGGTGTGTGGGGTGTTCATTTGTATATTGCCAAGGGGCTGTGCATTTCCCTTGTTGCCATCCTGGGAACGCTGGTTGATGATGGACTGTCGGAGGATGAAGGTATCATGCACACTGGCTGTGTATTTGAAGGCGACATTGTTGGGTGTTCCATGGTGTTCTGTTGTTGCCTGCACATTGGTGTGAGACGTGTGCTTCCTGTTGCGGTGATTGTGTTCTGTGTCACCAGGGGGCACAGGTAGTACATGTGTGCTGTGTATTGCCCCCTACACGTGCGTGCATCCTGCTTGGGCATATGGTCCTTGCTTGGTTTCCAGCGGATCCTGCGCATTGTGTTGTACGTATGGGGACTGGGGTACCAGGGTGAGGGTGATGTCCAGGACAGGTGTGGGGGGCTTGGATGTGGCTGGCTGTGAGACTCCTCCGACTCAGGTGGGTGTTGGATGGGGGGTTCCAGGGGCCAACAGGTGCAGCCACGCCATCAGCTTTGTGTGGGGTGGGATGTTGGTTGTCCGCTGTGTTGTTGCCGTAGGCCTGTTAGGTGATGATGGTCAGTATGCATAGGTTGGTTGTCCCTTTCAGCCTGTAGTGGACGGTGACATTGTCAGATGTTGGGTCTGTGCGGCTGGTACGTTTCCTGGGGTTCCGCTGTCTTTGTCTGCGCTGCGTCTGTGGTGGTCCGGGGGGGGTGTTCCGGGTGTGGGTTGGGGTCCTGGGGTGGTGGAGGTGGGTGTTGTGGCCCTCTTGGGTGTCCGGGCCGCATGATAGGTGGCTCCATGGCATCTGTTGCCCTTCGGATGTGGCCCTGGGCTGTGCTCCCTTTTGTGGTGCTGGCTGCCGTCCGACTTTACACCAGGTCAGAGCAGGTGTAGATTTCCTGGTGCTAACGCACCTTATCGCCTGTTTTGTGTTTTTATCAGCGATGTGGCTGGTCGTTGTGAATGTTGAGGTGTGCTATTGTCTCGGCTTTTGTCACGGGAACGCCTACTCTGCATCTCATTAGCGATATTTGCGGGGGTCCTCTGTGGCGATGTTTTTTGCAGGTAAACTGGTGCTGTGGGCTGTTTACACCGGCTTGTGAATGGGGGGGTAAATTTATCACGACTTTGGCTGCGTTAAAGTGCCGTTAATTCGGCGATAGCTCCTTGTGAATATGCCCCTAAATATTCTGTAACTTTTTTGGTCTTTCACTTTCAGGTAACTAAATGTAAACTAATGTACAGCTTAAATAGAAAATAAATGCATGTTAGGTTAATCAGTGGGAAATGCACTTTTGTACATTATGTAACCTCTATTAGTGAATCCACTGCAGAGGTCTGTGTGTGTAACCAAAGAGCCACAGAATTGAATCCTGGGTGATGCAGTGGAGGATAGTGACTTGAGTATGTTTAGTGCTACAAGGTCACAGCCTGTGGCAGACAGCATTGTGAAAATACAAGTCTGCACAGTATAAGATAGGCTGCTGAAAATGTGCAAAAAGTTTAAGATAAAGTGCCAGATGTACGACCCTATTTTGCATGCACAAACGGGTTTGCGACACGTTTGCGAATGCAAAATACAATAGGGCCATGTACAAACCCTATTTAGCAAGTCGCAATTTTTTTGCAACTTGCTAAATAGGATTTGCGAATCGCTATTAGGAAGGGGCGTTCCAACAGCGTCCCTTCCTAATAGCGATTCGCTACCTCATGTAAGAATGTTTTGCAATTGCGGTTGCAAAACACTTGCAATTTACCGCCCTCTTCAAGAGGGTGGTAACCCATTCGCAAATGGGAAGGGGTCCCCAGGGGACTCTTTCCCCTTTGTGAATGCAGGGGAAAATATTTTTTAGGGGCAGGAAGTGGTCCCAGGGACCACTACCTGCCCTTAAAAAATGAAACAAAAACGTTTCATTTTTCTTTTTTTAAATGCATCTCGTTTTCCTTTAAGAAAAATGGGCTGCATATAAAAAAAAAAACTGCTTTATTTAAAAGCAGTCCCAGACATGGAGGTCTGCTGAGCCCAGCAGGCCACCATCCCTGGGAGGGCCAGCCATTCCCAATGGGGTCGTAAATTGCGAGTGCCTCACGAATATTGATGAATCATGCAATTTGAGACCCCATTGGGAATCGCAAACAGTGTCTCAGACACTGTTGTACATGGCAATTTATGACTCGCAAATTGAGTCGCAAATTGTCATGGTCGTACATCTGGCCCAAAGTGTTTTTAAAATATAGATTTTAGTAATACCCAGGCTGTACAGAAGCTGGGATTGGTTTCAATTAATGGAATCACTTAAAGTTTTCTGATGACACAGATTTATTCTTTTTGAGTGATATTGTGACAGCTGCACTGAACACATGCTTAGCAGACACACTGGCCTTCAGGCAACCCAGATAGTTTATTGTCAGCTTGCTGAGCACTGGCCGTTGACGCCTCTTCCCATACCAATACACCAATATGTTTTGATCAAGATAGACCTGAGTTGGGTCCTCCAGATAGACCTGGACCATCCTCTCAATAGTCATTGATGTTCCACCTTGCTCAACCTCTTTTGCCTTTACATTTGCACTGGACGTAACCACTGCCTGTAGAAACAAATCATATGCATATTTTGGGACTGATGTTCTTGTTCCTGTTGTTTCTGGTGTTCTTGTTGTTAGTTTTGGCTGCTGCGAGCCAACAGCACTGCCCTCAGCCTCTGTAGTTGAAGGCTGCACTGCAGAACTTGTGCCCTGGAGGAGTGGGGCTCTAATTTCCAGCCGTTCTTTTTCGAGGTGACTGTTTTTCACAGCAATCCATGTCTTGTAGTTTGAAACATCCCCATTGGAAAAAGGAATGAAACTAGCCAGTAATTGTTTGTACCGTGGGTCAAGAATTGTAACACAGAAGTGTTGTATGGATGACACAATGTCTATTTGCACCCTTGTATTAACGATAAGCTAAGGATTAAGCTCCCCACCAAATCATGCACTTCCAGACACCTCCTTTAGCTGTTCCTGTAGCATATGCAATAAAGGGATAGCTTGGCCCATGGTACTGTTTTCCTTGCTGACTTCCTGTGTGGAAACATCAAAAGAAAGCAGCATCTCTGTCAGGCATTTAACTAGACCCCATTGATCTATCTCAATGGTCATGCCTTTCACAATTGCATCCCCTCTTTGCATGACATACTCATTGATCAGTCTGTACTGTTCAGACAGATATTGCAATATGTAATATGTTGAGTTCCAATGTTTTGGGACCTCCTGTATGAGTGCTTTAACTGGCATTCTATTATCACACTGAATGACCCTTAGCTGCTTCCGGGCTATAAAAGAATGGCTGAAATGAGTGCAGATTTTTCGGCAGGTGGACATTAAGTTGCTGACTAGGTCTTCTTTTTTGAAAAAGTCCTGTACAATGATGTTGATGCAGTGAGCCAAACACAGAACCCTAAATAGCCACCATCTGCCATGACCGTAAGTATATTACAGCCATTGTCCGTGGCAACAAATCCAATGCTAAGCCCTCTTGGTCAAAGCCATTCAAAGACGTTGTTGTTAAAATCTTCCAAGATGTTTGCAGCAGATTTCTCCATGGTGAACAAGGGTACTGTTGCATGCTTCCGAGCGCCATTAAAATCTCAGCAGTGTCAACACCTGCAGATATAATTTCTCTAACCCTATAAAAGAGATCCAGTGTGCAGTAATGCACATGTAATGAGTGGCTTGGCAACTGGTCCACATGTCTGTCATCAGGTGGATAATGTGAACAGCACTCTGCTGAAAAGCTTGTCCAAGCAATTCCAGAATATCGTGGTGTAGCACTGAAACAACAACTCTGGCAAAATAGGGCCAGCTGGGAACCTTCCATTATGGACAGATAGCTGCCACAAATTCTAGAAAACCCACCACTTCCAGAGAAGTAAAGGGGAGAAGGTCCAGCACTTACACTTTAGCCAGCTTCGCGTTGTACAAACATGCTGTTGGTTGGTTGCGTTCATACTCGCCACCTGCCTAAACATGCCAAGAATAGTAGTCTGGATTTTTTTATTTTCTGGTGCCACTGATACAGGTAACTTCTTGAGAGTCTTTTGCCATTGCGATTTTGCTGATGTGGGCAATAATACTGCACTGCTGGGAACAGGGCTGATTGGCGTAATGAAAATGTCTTCCTCTTCCCCACCTTCCCCCATGATCGGATCAGATTCCCTGCTCAGCCTTTCACCACCTTTACAAACACCACTTGCAGTTTTTGGGCCGTTAAGGTGCTCTGCCCACTGGATTGTGTGCTGTTTTCTCAAATGGGTTGTTTGGCCTCCAGTACCATAGTTTGTACCAAGCTTACACCGATTAACACTTGCTCCGCAAATGGAGCATATGGCAATGTTCGGATCCTTCTTGCTTACCGTAAAGAAGTCTCAAACTGGGGAGGTCCACTTTCTGATTCTGGTGCCACTGCCAATGTTGGATGAACTGGTGGTAGTTGGGCCTTTTGATCTTGGCCTCTCTGCAGAGCCTACTTCTACTGAGGTGGTTGTGGATGTAGGTTGCTGCCTTGGCCTTGCAAATATGGCAGCTGGCAGTGGTGGCATCCATGCCACATCCCTTAGAGCAGGTTGAGATGGGGTGCCGTCGGTCTCCACTGGAGCTGGGCTAACATCCATGATGACTGACTTGTTGTCATCCTCATCATCTTCATCCGTAACTCTAAGGCTTTCAGGAACCTTTTATTTCCCTAGCCTTTCCTGGTGTGTCTCCCTTTCAGACTGAGGCAGGATCATCAGAAGGGAGACTTGGAGAAGAAAATGGTGGACTAACCCTACTTTGTCTTGCAGTTGCTTGAGATCTGGAAGACAATGGATCTTCTAAAAAATCGGCTTCTTCTACTTCCTCAGCATGAAGCTTAATCTCCTGAACTGATCCTACTTCAGGAGGAACTACAATTGCTATCTGAGTTTCCTGCAACTATTGGGTACTACATTATGCAAAAGAGATAAGTTCATTTTAACACCACTGCTCGTCAGCGTTGCCGTGATTAGACTGGCTGCCTCTGTGTCAGACCTGGACTTGGTCCCAGGTTGGGGTGGGTCCAATGATTCAGGGGTGTTGCTCCCAGCTAGCTCCCCAAATGCTGGTGCAGCAGGCACACAATTTCCAAAAGAGGTTTTGGCCGAAACACCAGTGGTAGAAATCAGCTTCTTCTCCTCCCCACTGGCCACTTTCTTGGCAGCACCTTTGTTTGGGGCCATCTTGAAACTGTCAGTTGGCAGTGGCACTTAGCTTCACAAGCTGCTGAAGCGATGCCTGTGTTGTGTGGTCATGCGTAATGTCGTGCACAGGCCTTCTGTCTGGCAGTACTGTGTCTGATGTCTCTTGTTCACCTAAAAGCAAACAAGCAAGAAGAACATCAGTGAAACGTAGCATTGTTGCAGTTCAATTAGTAGTACAAACAGTATCGATTTGTGTGGTTACTTCAGTTATTATAAATAATTAACAATCCAGTGTATCCATTCATAAAACCACACCAGCATAAAATGTCATGGTGTACACTCAGGAAGGATAAGAAAGAGCAACAACATACAGATATAACTGTTTGCCTTATGTGCATCAAGTTGGGATGTGGGACTCAGGGAGGTGCAGGTTAAAATTGAATAATCCTTAGACAATGAATGCTGCTGTGTGCCTAGAGGAAACATGGTGTTGATGCCGGATGTGAGGAACATGGGGGAAAAATAGAAAAAACATTAGAAAAGAAATTGAAATAAAAAAAAAATATCACAAGAAATTAAAATTAAAATAAAAAAATGTATAAAAAAAGTTACAATTAAAAAGCCTAAAATTAAAATATATAATAAAAAATTATAGATAAGCGAAATTATCCTCAAGCATATAATTTATTAAACTGCTATCTCAACCATCTATGCAAGAATGGCAAAGGGGCCCACTGACTGGACGCACAAAATGGCTGCTAGCTAGTGCTACATGGTCAACAATGACAACAAGCAAGAAGGCATTGGGAACAAAGAGAAGACATGCAGGCCTATGGCAAAAGCACACTGGCTTCCTACACAAAATGGCTGCCAGCCATATGGTCACAGTAACAGGCAAGCAAGAAGGCACGGGGAACAAAGAAGGCATGCAAGCCTATTACTAAAGCACACTTCCAGACTACACAAAATGGCCCCCGACCACATGGTCAAGCAGCAAGCAAGGAGGCATGGCATGAAAAAGAACACAAGCAGCCTATGTCAAAGGTTCACTGGCTGGCTTTACAAAATGGCCACCAGCCACATGGTTACAACAACAAGCAAGCAAGAAGGCATGGAATCAAAGAAGACATACAGGCCTATGGTAAAAGCACACTGGTTGGCTACACAAAATGGCCACCAGCCAGATGGTCACAACAACAAGCAGGAGTCCTGAAAAAAACAAAGAAAACATGTAGGCCTATGGCAAAAGCACACTGACTGGCTCCACAAAATGTCCGTCAGCCACACTGTCACAACAACAACCAGCAAGAAGGCATGGCCACAAACAAAGAACACATGCAGGTCAGTGGCAAAAGCACACTGGCTGGCTACACAAAATGGCCACCAGCCACATGGTTTCAACAACAACAACCAGCAAGAAGGCATGGCCACAGCAAAGAACATATGCAGGCCTATGGCAAAAGCACAATGGCTTCCTACACAATATGGGCGCCAACCACATGGTTACAACAACCAGCATTGAGGCATGGCCACAAACAAAGAACACCTGTCGGCCTATGGCAAAAGCACACTGGCTGCCCATGCAAAATAGGCAAGAGCCACATGGTCAAAACAACAAGCAGGAGGCCAGGAAAACAAAGAACACATGCAGGCCTATGACAAAAGCCCACTAGCTGGCTACACAAGATGGCCACCAGCCACATGGTGTCAACAACAACAACCAGCAAGAAGGCATGGCCATAACAAAGTACACATGCCGGCCTATGGCAAAAGCACACTGGCTTCCTACACAATATGGCTGCAAACCACATGGTCACAACAACCAGCATAGAGGCATGGCCACAAACAAAGCACACATGCCGGCCTATGGCAAAAGCACACTGGCTGCCCATGCAAAATGGACGCCAGCCACATGGTCAAAACAACAAGCAGGAGGCCAGGAAAACAAAGAACACATGCAGGCCTATGGCAAAAGCACACTGGCTGGCTATGTAAAATGGCTGCCAGTCACACGGTCATAACAACAACAACCAGCAAGAATGCATGGCCATAACAAAGAACACATGTATGCCTATGGCACAAGCCCACTGGCTGCCTACACAAAAGGGCCACCAGCCACATGGTCACAACAACAAGCAGGAGGCCTGGAAAACAAAGAACACATGCAGGTCTATGGATACTGACTATACAAAATGGTCCCTGGCCACATGGCATGGGGGAACAAAGACAAATGGTGGTCTATGGCAAACACACTCACACACTGGCCAGACAAAGGAGGCATGGTAACACAGAGAACACAGCATTAATTCAGCAATGCCAAAAAAGAAAATTAACAGGGCTACAAATCTTTACAAGAATACACATCCTCTAAAGGCATTACCCCACCTATATACTATTTGGAGGGAAAAAATGTGAAATACCACAAAAAAACAAATTTGGATTTTAATCCAATGCCATCCATGGCCTAAATGATGTTTCAATTCAACAGACACCATAGAACTCATGACTAGCGCTGATCCTACTGACTGGAAGGCTAATTAGCAGACGAGGCTACATAGTGAATTAAAAAAATATTGAAATGTATTTAAAACATGGGAAAATGTACTAAAATGTGCAACATTTTTCATTTACAAAAGAAGAAAAATTACAGGCCAAAAATAAATTGGCACGTACTGAACCTGCAGGCCAACCTCACCACAATAAATTTAAATAAAATGAATGAAAATAGTAATAAATCCTGGTGAAAGCCCTCTATCAAACAAACAAAACCCTCATACAACAGTTTTATAACTTACTTGTGAAATCTCAAATAGATAGTCCTTAAATCCATTGGTATATGCAGCAGACACAAATAGTAATCCATCTATCTCCAAATCCAAATGAATAGTGACCAATAGAGATGGACAAGTCACTGGGAGGGGCCTGCTGGACAGGAACATGAAGTTGGAGACTCTGGGGCACTTCGTTCCTGTTGGAAAAAAGAACTCCTCACTCAAAAAACTGACACGAGTGGTCCATTTGAGAAGGTTTTTTACATCCAAATTGTCATTTTGGGAAGATTTAGATGCTTCTCGAGGAGAGAATCCTCCCCAGGCTGCAGCTGTGGTAGATCATGCTCGGTTGTGATCGCCTACATCCCAAAACATCTGCTGGAAGTCCCTGGCGTGGCCTAAAGCCGTGTTAGTGGCCACAAAATCTTGCGGGAGCTTGCAGGTGACTAGCAAATCTTGTGGCATTTGCGAAGGGCTAGAAAATCTTGTGGGTGCTCGCGAGTGCCCAGCAAATCACTCCCACATGTGTGAAAATACATTTCAAGTGCACCAACAAAAACCTTTTCTCCCTTGCAGAGTGCAGAGTTTATTGGTAACTCAGCATTCTCCGTGGAACTCGGAGTTGCCAAATTCCGCAAACTCCATGAGCGGAGTGGAGTTTTATGCCCGGGCCTACTCCTGAGACCTGTATGCTGCTTAACACATGCTTGAGGATTTCAAAGCATATTCAGTGTTTTAAAATGATGCCTCATTTTTGGACACTCATGATTCGATGGTCATACCCCCTTTCTCCACCACTTAGCAAACACGCGCTCATAGGGCATACTACTAGTTGGGGGATGAAGTCTCCTTGGCTCTTGAGGGTCCTTGGTTGCCAACGACCCTCCTGTTACCTCCAGTTAAACCCACACAGCTGGATTGTTGAGAAGTCATCAGAGGCCACACACCCTTTCTCCATCACTCTGCAAATGCGCCTCCTGGCACTCTACTGGTTGTAGAAAGAAGTCCACTTTAGTCCTGAGGTCCTCTGGAGGCAAGGGGACATCATCCCCCATCAGCAGTGCACCAAGAGGCGCATTTGCAGAGTGGTGGAGAAAGGGAGCGTGGTCTCTGACTACCTCTCAGCAATCCCACTGTGTGGGACTTACTGGAGGTAACATGAGGTCTTATTGGCCCCTAAGGTCACTCAGTAGCCAAAGGGACTTAATCACCTAACCAGCAGCGCATCAGAAGGTACAATTGCAGAGTGCTGCGGAAAGAGGGTGGGGCCTCTGGCATCGTGCCAGTAGCATTTTTTTCCTTTTTTTAATTATAAAGGAAGGGAGGCATGTGGCCCCCCTTCCCTGGTCTGTATTTGGCCCCTTACTTCAGCGCCAGGCATTTTTAGAATAGGATGCAGGGCCACACTCTCCCCCTACCCAGGCCAATTATGGCCCGGGGTCTTCATCTCCTGGGGCTGGGCACTTCTTTTTAAAGATAAAAAATGATTTGTTTTTAATTAAAGGAAGGGGGGCCGGGTGGCCCCCCTTTCCTGGACTGATTTTGGCTCGGGGGACCCCATCCCCGGGGCCTGCCCTTTATTTTTTTTATTAAAATTGTATAAAACAATGGGGGCCATGTGGCCCCCCTTCCCTGGGCCTATTTTGGCTCCGGGACCCCATCCCCAGGGGCAAGCCCTTTATTATTATTTAAAAATATATATATAGAAAAAAAGAGTGGGTAGCTGCACGGTCCCTCTCCTGGGCCGATTTTGGCCATGGAGAGCCCATCCCTTGTCCTGACCACAATACTGCGTGCCCTGGTCCACAGTTTCCAAGTTGCGGACTGCGGTCCCTGTCATCTCCTCCTCCCCTCCTGCAGGAGCTGGCATTGCTTTTGGACGGAGAGAGCTGCTAACATGCTGCTCCCTCTGTCCAAAAGCAATTCTGCTCCGCTTCTAGTAAGCAAGAGCATTTTCTGCTCTGGCTTACTAGAAGCAGACCAGAGTTTGCTATGGCTTGGGGGGAGCGGTGCTCCGGCCAAACCATAGCAAACTGCAATGTCCCTGGGGTGGGTACCCTCAGATATTGCTGGAGCCAGCCCTGAGGGGTGGCGGTCCCCAGGGCCCTCTATGGCTCCAAGAGACGGGCCATGCAGCCCCCCTCCATTAGACTACACATCCCTGGGGAAGTGATGGTCCCGGGGCAGGTGGTCTGCAACGGACCCCCTGCATTATATTATTTTAGCCCCGGGGAGGTGCCGATCAGTGGGGCTGTGTGGGGCTTTGCGGGTCCCCCCACTTTCCTATTGCCAAGTGCGACAGGGAAGTGGCAGTCCTCGGTGCTGCCGCCCTGCATTACTATTGTCAAGTGCCCCAGGGAGTTGGAGGTTCCCAGGGCTGTGGGGGGCTGGCTGCCCCACATTCATATTGTCAAATGCGCCAGAGAGGTGGCTGTCCCTGGGGCTGTAGGGGGCCTGGCAGGCCCCCCAGCATTCCTATTGTCAAGTGCCCTCAGGAGGTAGTAGTCCCCTGTGCTGCCGCCCTGCATTCCTATTGTCAAGTGCCCCGGGGAGGTTGCAGTCCCCGGTGCTGCTGGGGGAGTCCGCAGGCCCCTGCATTCCTATTATCAAGTGCCCTTGGTAAGTGGCAGTCCCTGGGGCTGCTGGAGGGGGGCAGCAGGCCCACCCGCATTCATATTGTCAAGTGTCCCGGGGAGGTGGCGGTCCTCGGGGGCTTCCTGAAAGCCTAGGAGGGGGCCCCATGAGCCCCATCCTTGATTATAAGCCTGCATGATCCCAGGATTTGGTCCACCCAGGGCCTCATAAAAAAGGCGTGCAGGAGCCTGCGTGTCCTTTTGTTATATCTCTTATGTGAGTTTTGGCACACCCACCCATTGCCACTGGTTACTATCTGTGGCATTCAGAAATGCTGGCTTCTTATTGGTGCATTTCTATAAGAGTACCTCCTTTGTATGTTTAGTTCTCCTTCCGGTGATTTCACTCAGAGAACATTTTCGTTGGCCATCACACAGTACAGCGTGTGATGGCCTCTCTTCCCTCCTACCATCTGGCTCTAGCAGGTCGGGTGTTTTTTTTTTTTGCAGTTTTATATAGCGTGAATTCAACCAGAAGGATTTGGAGTGCTTTACATGAGCACCAGTTACGTTACACAAGGACATATTCATTTTTGGGTAGGTACGGGGAGATTAAGTGATTTGCCCAGAATCACCGATGTTGAGCCAATGCTGAGGCTCAAACCTGGTTCCCCAGCTCCAAAGTCAGCAACTTTGGCCATAAGACCACATTCTCTCCCCTCACCCTCTTTGCAGCAACAGAAACAACAAGCATTGGCATAGCCAATAGGTCTCGCCTTTGGGACCTTATAAGTATTTAGTTATGCAGCACAATATCCTTACTGCAACAACATTAACTGTTGCATGGCTAAACACTTATAAGGTCCCAAAGGCGAGACCTATTGGCTATGCCAATGCTTGTTTTATATTCCTGCCCTACCCTGGACCCCTAAACCCTTATCCTTCGGATACTTGGTATTCCTTTTTGCGATGCCATAGATGTGTAAAAGTACTGACCTTTTGCGACTGTTCCTCCAAACTTTTAATATTTTATTACTAAATCGCAAAAAAAAGAATCTTTCTTTAGTTCTCTTTCGACGTTTTGGGGTTTTCTGATGGGGGGGGGTTCTCTGATTAAACTGCTCTAAAACAAAATCAGCAGGGGGATGTGAAAGAATGCAAGAACCAGGAGTAACGACGCACATGAAAGCACCACTAAAGGTAAGCATATCACGTTTGTGCACTTCACAAGTGCAAACAACCGACTCACTTTGAGGGGCGCTGACCTGTGGATAACGACTTGCCACTTGCCTGCTGCAGGCCAAGCTGACAGTGGTCGCGCGGGATGCGTCCTGCGTCGCCACCCTCTGGGTTACAGATTAGGGGGCAGGTTTAGATTAGCTCGCACTCTTGAAAGCAACACAGCCGATTCTGGAAGAAAGGCTGCAGGCTTCGCTCTACAAGGAGCTGCTCTGCACCCGGAGGCTCTGCTCCCGGCCATTCTTGAGGTTGCATTTTGTTCGCTGTTGGTGGTGGATAATGGGGGAGGAGCAGGTGTCCATGGCAGAGGCCGCGTTACGGACACTTTGACGCGAGGCAGCTGCTGTTCAAGGCTAAAGTTACAGCTGTCCAGGACGCAGGCTTCGAGAGCCGTCCCACCGCCGAACCGGGCACAGTCGGAGCCGCTGCCGGGCTTGGATTACCTTCTTAGCACCCAGACTCCGGGTGCCGCAGACAGGCTGAGCAGGCCTGGGCTGCTGCTTCTGTCGAGTCTGGTGCTTGCGCCTGGGTGTTAGAGAGAGGATGCGGCGTGACCTGCGCGCGTGAACAGGGGACCTCGACCCCCAAGGAGCGTCGACAGCATGCTGGGCTTCCTCACGGAGCTGCTGGTCAGCCTGGTCCTGCTGGGCTTCTTCCTGGTCAGCTGCCAGAATGTGCACATCATCAAGGGCTCGGTGCGCTTCGTGCTCAAGCACGTGCACCAGGAGCTGGACAAGGAGCTCGGCGAGAGCGCTACTGATGACGAGGACACCATGACGACGAGGGTGGTCCGGCGCCGGGTCATTGTCAAGGTACAAGAATGACGATACCCCTCTGACAAGTTGAGTCAGAGTGTGAGAAGAGGGCACTAATAACAACTAGCGCGCGCGGCAGCAGGGGGAGAGGGAGGGGGCCTGCGCGATTCCCTTGCGGGAGCATGCAGCAAGGCGCGATGATTGTGACCATATGGCACCACCATATGGCGCCGCGCGCTCCCGCAAGGGAATCGCCAGACGTGCACGCGTTGCCATTGCAAGCAATGCAACGCGTGCACGTTTTTGCCCCCAAAGCTGTGCCGATAGCTAAAGGTCTCTCCTATGCAGCGCATGCGCGCTGCATAGGCGAGACCTAAAAATGGTCTGTCACACTGATTTTTTCTTTAGGCTCATAAGGTAAGCTGCTTCACAGATTCCGTTTGCGACATTTTCTTAAATATTTTTTAGCAAACTCTCTTTATCTCCAAGCAAAACCAAAGCACCCATTCACAGATTTGAGTTTGTCCCACATTTAGTTCCCGGTTTTGCTTAGAAAGCATAGTTCAAAATCTAGTTTTCACGTTCTATGACTTAAGAGAACTTATCGTAAGTAGAAAATCTGGTCATCTTTCAGAGGCACATTCATGGAATCCTCGTTAACTTAGGATAGCCTTGGGGCGTGGCCAGGCTGCCGACCGAGATGGCCGCACAGCATTGAAGTTCCGCCGGACGATCCCAGCAACTGCCTCCTATCTCAGGATTATCCGCGGCAAATGCAGCCAAAACCGGATCCCCACATACCCCGTGAAGAGGACACTTCATGGAGCCGTCAATAGCTCCCAGGTTTGTCGGAAACTGTCCGGATTGAGCCTGGATTCCGTTGGTGGGAGGAGTCAGCCGCTGCAACGCAACACAGCCTAGCGAAAGGCCCAGCCTATGCCCGAGCTCGAGTGCAATCCCCCGGGCCGCAAGAACGAAGGTGTGGGGTCCCGCTCTCGCCGCGAGCGAGGTGAGTGCGCTTGGAGCACGTCTCCCCCCTCCCTGTCTCCGCTCCTGCCAAGCGCTCCTCCATGCCGGTTGGGTTGGGGTGAGCGGGCTCGATCAATGCCACTCCTGGAGGCCCTGCAGTGACAGGGACCGCGGGTGAGCCTGGGAGGCAGCCATCTGGCTGTAAGCACAGGCCTGAAGGGGGGGGGAGTGCCGCAACTAGGGACTGTGCCGCCTGCCTAGAATAGGGCACAACCAATTATTTCTGGCCCTGGGAGCTGCGAGCATACAACGGCGCTGCATGACTGTCGATCGCTACCAAATAGATACTTGTGCAACGTGGCAGCTGGCCGCCACGCAATCAATATCGGAGACCGCGGGGAAATTGCAATCAGGCACGCTGAGGATCCGCTGCCCGCGCCTCTATCTAGTGAGCGAACATGAAGAGATTCAGAACGCAAAATTCCTCAACAAGCGTTGAAATGAGTTCAGCTGCAGGCTGGCACTTAGAACCTCGGCTACTCTTCCACACACACCGTGGTGCTGATTTAATGGGGAATACTATTCAGCAGCTTTGATTCAGGGCGAGCCACAGACATAGACATTCATCCACTGGCCCTAAGAGGGGGTAAAATTACCCAATTGATTTGTCCTACGGCCTGCTACTAGACTGCCACTACTATCCACTGTGCACATGCAGGAAGGCATGGGTCGTAAAGACCCTAAGCAAAGGGTTTTACAATTTGGAAAAGCCGCAGAGAAAATGCAGGAGACCGGCGCCAGTATGGCAGAAGGCAGACAAGAAGTAGCCCCCACATGCGATCCTGCGATAAGCCCGGCTTCCCTGTTACAAGAGCTTAGGGCCGGCTTCAGAGCACTAGATGGCCGATTTGATGCCCTGGAAAAGAGCCTGGAAACTTTGGGGGCCAAAATTGAAGTCCACGATAAGCGATTGGACACTGTAGAAGGGAGGGTTTCAGATTTGGAGGACGGGACAGCCCAATCCACCAAGCGTTTGGAACGCATGGAAAAAACCCTCAAAGACGTTGCTATCAAAAACGAGGATTTGGAGGCAAGCAGTAGGCGCAACAACATTCGCATTCTTGGGGTCCCTGAATCGACCAACACTGGCCAAATCGATCTCTTTGTGGAAACTCTACTATCTGATCTTTTTGGCAAAGACGCTTTCACGCCAGGCTTTGTTGTTGAGCGCTCACATCACTCCTTAGGCCCTCGCCCCAATCCTGGCTGCCCTCCTAGACACATAATTGCACGCATCATGAACTTCCGAGTCAGGGACACTGCACTGCGCCTTGCCAGAGAGCGGGGTGCGATCACTTGGCAGGGATCAACATTGGCTCTGTTCCCGGACTTCACAGCGTTGGTAAAAGCGGCACGGCGCAAATACAACGGAGTGAAAGCCACACTTAAGAATCTGGGTCTCAAGTACGGCATGCTATACCCAATGCGCCTTCATGTTGATATTAAGGGCAGATCCCGTATTTTCGACACGCCTACTGCGGTGCAGGAATTCTGTAGAAGCTACAAGAACAATGGCAGTCAAAAGAACGCAGTTGGGCCTAGCCCTTCCCCCTCTCACAGTGGCTCAGTGGCCAGTGTGAAACTCTTTTCCACCGAATAATCCCGTTACCAAGTCCTGTTTTGCTGCTGCTCAGTTCTGAGTATTTTGAAAATACATTGAGATAGGATAATTACCATGTTAAGTTAATGTACTACAATGCTGGGTGCTGTCGGGGCGTTGCCTCCCCCCTGTGTGTATAGCTCATTAGAGGTGTTAGTTGATTGTAATGTATCTTACTTTTCATCTGCTCATACATCTAGGATGTTTACATGATACATTTGGTTATCGTTTGATGGGGAAGGTGCCCTTGCGTTGGGTTGTGCAAGGATGGGTGGGGGGAGGTGAGGGGGTATGTTTACAGTTTTGGACACGACAGCTTGTTTATTAGTATGCTCACTGTTACACAAGGAGTTTTCCTCACGACGCAAATACAGTATCCATGGAAAATTTGTCCGGATGACGACGTTGAATAACCTGTCCGCCTACTCTGACCTGTCACTGATCACCTGGAACGTTAGAGGCCTCAACAATACTAGGAAAGGGAAGCACATATTACATTACTTGCAAAGGCACAAAATCGATGTGGCATTTTTACAGGAAACTCATTTGCCCAAAACAGACGTCACCCATTTTGCATCGAGTTGGGGCTTGCATCGCTACTTTTCAAATTATAGCAGATATGCGAGGGGCACTGCGATATTGATACATAAACGTCTCCCTTTCCACCTACACAAAACTTACTGCGACAGAGAAGGCCGCTATACAATAGTGGTAGGGAAGCTGATGGGCCACAGCATGGCATTTGTGTGCTTATATGCTCCCAACACTGACTGCCCTGAATACTTCCATGATTTACATTCTCAAATCCTGCGACTAGATGCAGACTACACATTTATGGGGGGCGATTTTAACCTGCTGCTAAATCCTGCATTAGACAGCTCCTCCTCATCCCCTGACACAAGGCCGCGTGCACGCTGAGCGCTGTTGGAATTGTGTGATTCCGTGAAACTGCTAGATGTTTGGAGACGGCGCAACCCAACTGACACCGCTTACTCTCATTACTCGGCCCAGTATGATACATGGACCAGGTTGGACTACTGGCTGATCTCCCCAGGCCTGATACCGTGGTATAGGGACACCCTGACGATCCCCAGAACGTACTCAGATCACTCCCCAGTGGTAATGGGGGCTCGTATTCCCAGACCAGAGGGATGTGAACAGCAGTGGAGATTCCCAGGCCGGGCCCTTAACGATGACGTATTCCATACTGAAATTAGGGAAGCAATAGAAGACTATTTCGAATTGAACACTGGGTCAGATGAGACCTGGGCCATTCTCTGGGAGGCTTTCAAGGCCTGTATGCGGGGAGTCTGCATTTCTAAGCATTCGGGGTGTTGAAAGAACTTAGAGCATCTCTGGCCCGCATTGAACAGCAATTGGAATAATTAGATAGAGAGCTGCTTAACTGCCCGAAACCGGACGGGTTTGGGCAACGTTTAACCCTCCTTACCGAATTTAGGGAAGCAGCGGAACGGGAAACCCACTTCTTAAGTAAATATGCAACCGTGCGCCGTTACGGAGAGGGCGAAAGACCAGGCCGAACACTATCGCGACTTTTAAGACCCCCATATGGAAGATCTTGCATAACCGAAATCAGATCTTTGTCAGGTCAGCTCCTTACAGAAACTCTAGAAATTCGAGATGAATTTCTAACATACTACAATGCGCTTTACAAATCTAGAGTGTCCCATTACCCCACAGATCAGGAGGAGTATCTGGCGAAGATAGCCTTGGTATATTTGGAAAAATTCATGCAAGATTTCCTTGCTGAACCCTTTTCAGCAGATGAGATTATAAGCGCTATTGAGGCATTGAACGGCTCCACTGCCCCGGGCCTCGATGGTTTCACAGGTGATTTCTATAAGTCTTATAAAGACATATTGGTGCCTCGATTGCTCGAGGTGTACAACGAGGCACTCGAGCAGAAAAAGCTACCTCCAACCCTGAGAGAAGCAGTGATTATTCTACTGCCCAAACCGGGGAAAGACCCACTAGCATGTGGGTCTTACAGACCGCTCTCCCTCTTAAACTTAGATTGTAAAATCCTGGCTAAAATGATTGCTTTAAGGCTTGCCCTCTTGCTGGACAGAATCATTTCCCCTGCCCAGTCGGGCTTCGTCCCCCATAGATCTACCTCCTTAAACTTGAGAACCCTGTTTGCAGTGCTGCACAGGATAAATCCAGAAGTCCCAGCTGCAGCGGTCCTCCTAGATACCGAAAAAGCCTTTGATTCCCTAGAATGGCCCTTTTTCCTATCAGTGATGCGGAGAATGGGTATGCCCAAAGGTTTGAGCAAAGGGCAGGGTTTTGAGCATACGTGGTTTGTGGAGGGCGCCTGCAATGGGTGTACGTGTCTATTCGGAATTGAGGTGTGTGAGACGGTGCTATCAGGAAGGGGAACCACCCTGAACCCCCCGAAATCTAGACCAAGGTCTCACAGAATTGCTGCAGGCCTGTGCACACGTCAAGGTAAAATGCAGAGTCAGTCCTTCATTCAAAGCTTCATAATGCCACAATCACTGTACAGTTGAACGAAAATAAAGACAAAGTGAACAATCTTGAGTGTTGTGTTCTTCTTTTACTGCCGATTGATTGCCCAGCCAACACGTGTTTCGTCTGGGGAAGTACCCCAAGGCTTCTTCAGGGCTGAAAGTATATACAATAAAAAACAAACTAAGCAGAATGAACCCTGCAAGGGTCATATGATTCTGTGCAAGGCGACAGAAGTAGATGGGTGTGCACCCTTTGTGACATATCAACCTATGTGAAGCAAACGCTCCACATACACATGTCCATGATGGACCCCGGTGAGGTTCACAATTGTGAGCAAACGTGACAAAATTTACAGACACAGTTGTGCAAAGGCAATGGTGGTGTGTGGTGTGTAGGTTCAGGATGAGAAGAGAGTTAGAGTGAAGGGAGGATATGGAGGGGAAAGGGCCAGAAGATGTGGCGAAAGGAGAAGAAGAGAGAAAGATCTATCAAAAATGACTCAGGGAAGATGTAAGTATGAAAGCCAAAAGCGTGAGACGATGATAAATACTAAGTAAGGAGAGTAGATCGCTCATGCAGGGACGGTGGGTACCTGGTACCCGTGCTACCAGAAGTAATGTAATTCCCCCATCACCAAAAGATGGGTTCACCGAGATGATAATCCTACCTATGAGGCAATGCCATGAGGGTATCTTGATTCTGTGGGGAAACAAGACAAGGATATGTCAGGAGACGGAGCTAGGGGGTGGTGGACAGTGCTGACTGTATATAAACACATCAAAGAAGGGGAGGTATTCTCACCTCTAAGCCGGTTGTAATTCCGTCCCGGCTTGTCAAAGGGAATGGGTGTAATCAGCACGTATCTCGGGTCCTGGATATGGGACCCTGTGGTGGAGCACAGTTTATGCTTCACTAAGGAAACAAGATTAAATGCATGAGTTGCAATACTTATGGGTATGGGAGAGGTATTGGGTGCAAGCCGGAGGAGGACCTCACCTCAAGACCGGTTATACTTCCGTCCCGGCTGTGCATGAGAGCTGAGAGTTCAAGGAGTGGAAAAAGGTCCAGAGTAGGGACCCTCTTTTATAGCCACTAGGGGCAATTCTGAAAGAACAGGCACAGGAGTGAGATAGGCCGTATACAGGGCAATAAACGAATGGAGGGATCGGAAAGTGCGCGATGGCGCAGTACTCAGGTTCATATACAGACGACGAACAATCCCGTCTGTACTGTGTTTGGGGCGATGGGCGGCATCGCCCATCGGTATACCAGATCAGTCTTGCTAGAGATTAAGGAGGAGTGAAGCAGTATAAGAGTGAAAAGGAAACTGGCCACTGGGCCGTTTTCCCGTGAGTCTCAGGTGAGACTAGGTTACAACGCGAAAGCGAGAGTAACACAAATTGAAGCTAAAATCAAATACAATTAGCTGAGTGAAGGGCTAACAGCGCGCCATTAATATGTCACGGGATAGAGAAACCTCCACACGATGGGAGGGCTCTCGTTGAGGAGAGACGGACCCGGAGGGTAAATTGCATGGGAGACTCGGTGAATTTAAAACAAACATGAGTAACCTGGAAGTGGTGGCAAAAGAAACATGCCGGGAAGCCAAACGTACCTGACCAAGCGAGTACGCTGTCTGAATCGATGACCGCAACGAATGGGACCGGAAGTAGGGTCCCGTTGTTGCTACCATTCTTAAGGCGTGGAGAACGTAATAGACTAGAGCGTCGACCTTCAGAAATGGAGGTACGCGCTCTGGAACGTGGAAAAAAGGGTAGTTTCATGATAAAAAACTCGGACTACGTTAGAACAGCACCTCAAAAGATAAATATGCGAAAGATAACCCTGAGTCGTGTGCAGTGCAGCGTGTGATGATAGATCCTAGCAAAGTAAAGGGAGAAAATAGATGAGTAAGGTAGTGAATGCAAACATTATCAGTGACATCGTTTTGAGTGGAGGGAAATGTTACGTGTAAATGGTCATTTTTTTCAAGCATTATGGATAATCAATTATAACTGACTCAAAGTATATGGAGATACACAATCATCTTGGTTACAGAGGCAAAATAATCTTATGAGGCATGGGTCGCAATGGACAACTGTAGGATATAATGTTCACATGGGCATGGTTACATCAGGGCCCAGGTGAAAGCAACTTATCGCTGAATAAAAGGGTTATTATACATCACAAATTTGAATGCATGAATAAGTCACCGTTAACTTATAAGAAAAGATCTCACTCAATCATATGTACAGGGAGATGCACGTCGGAATGCTCCATTAATAGATGCACACACCGTTGTTGGGGATAGCGGCATCTAGTGACTGGGGCCTGGGAATTATTGAGTCGCATTAGACATGTTAAGGTGGTTGTGGTCAGACAAGTGTGGTAACAACTAGACAGGATGCAGCTGTAAGCGCTGCTTGCGTGTGTTGGGCAGATTAATTGTGCCTGGGTTGCTGTAATCTGGGTGCGGAAGCCTAGTCCCCCAGAAAATATTGCATCTCATGGTCGGTATTCCGGCCCGACCGCGAGACTGCGCCTAAATGGCACGTTATCCCACTCATTTGCTCTCTCGCGGGGTACCAGACAGGGTTGCCCTCTATCACCACTACTATTTATATTGGCTATGGACCCCCTGGTCAGACACTTTCAAGGAAGGCAATCACAGAGAGGACTCCAGTTTAATACGGGCCCTCTCCTCTTATCTCTGTATGCGGACGACATTATTCTGTACGTTCGGACCCCGCAGGTAAATCTAGAGCCCCTGATCAGGGAAATTGTCCGGTTTGGCCGGTTTTCGGGCCTGGGCATCAATTGGAATAAATCAGTGATATTCCCTCGCACCGTCAACACCAATGGTGTGAAGACTCGACCAAATACTTGGGAATACATATCCACATGGACACAGAACAACTAATCCGATTGAATTACGGCCAGGCTATGCACAAACTCGAGTCACAGGTAAAGAGATGGTTGCGGCTTCCCCTCTTGATTGCAGGCCATGTGGCACTGATAAAAATGATAGTCCTCCCAAAATTTCTATATTTATTTAAAAATATCTCTATACCGCTCCTGAATAGGTTTTTTTGACATTACGCTCTTATCTTATCAGACTGGTCTGGGGGGGCAAGAGACCCAGGGTTAGCTGGAAGATTATGACCCTACCTTACGATAGAGGGGGATTTGGCATCCCAAACCTTCAGTTATATTACCTAGTCGCACAATGTGGTTATGCACACCCCTGGTTTCACCCAGACGCTAGAATTCCATACCTTAGGCCGGAGGCGGATTTAGTCCTGCCTGGCTCCCTTAGTGTTGTTCTGCCTCGGGGGTTCCCGCGAGATCCGAGAGACATCCAAACAGTTTCAACCACCTGCTGGGCTTGGAAAAAACGGATTAGAATCACTGGAGCCCGCATGTTATACTCCCCAGATATCCTGATTATAAATAATTTATGGATACCCATCATGGAGGAGAAATTGGTGCAGCGCAAATATGACATAAGTAAAATTGGGGAGCTATTCACTGGAGGGCATGTATTATCTAGCACGGAAGAAGAGAGATTCAGCGAGGCCGGGTGCGTTCCGCACTCAGAGCGGTAATGCCGGGGTTCCCCTTGGAGCCCGAGCCCTTTGTCCCACTCACCACGGTGATTGGGAGCCCAGGGGGAGAACACCTTATCTCCAAATTATACAGGGCATGTGCTGCACTAATTCCCATTGATGACGTCAAAGTCTGAGAAGACTGGGAGGCAGATTTGGGGCACCCCATCCTTGATGAGCATTGGTCTTTTTGTTGCACACAGACAAAGGAAATCTCCCTGAATAGCCGACACAAACTGATACATTTCAAATTTTTGCGGAGAATTTACATAACACCAGAGAAAACACACACTAGATCTCACTGTTGTCTGAAGTGTGGGGCGCCGCACGCAGACTTCGCGCACCTCACCTGGAATAGTGTTAAAATTAAGACCTATTGCAGTGAAATCTTGGCACTTGGGGAAATGGGGGAGCTAGAGATAGCACTGACATCTGAAACTGCACTGATGGGCTCTGTACGCGGCATCGGGTGCTTTTAAAATGATGAACATGGCGCCCCCACCCTAAGTCAGCGCCCAATGCGTTGGCACCGATCGCCCCGCCCTAGAGCCGGTCCTGAAGGTCCGTAAATTTGTGGCCATTGGGTTATTGCTGGCGAAGAGAGAGAGAGACATTAAATGGGGCCGTAGAGCCGCTCCAGCATTAAAGAGCTGGCTAACAGTTTGGCATACTGTAACATAAATAGCCATCTATACGCCAGCACCCTGCCGCGAACATCCGCCCGAAAGGCATCTGGGCCCCCTCAAGAGTTATTAAACGCATCAGCGGCTGGGCAACAAGAGCACGGGATTGGGCCGACTGGGGTGGGCTAGTCTGTTTTGTCAGCTTGCTTTCAGTTAGTAAAATCACTAGACGACATCTTTTGGGCAGAGTGCTGCAATATATGGTCCAGCTGGGAGAGGTTATTAAACATTAATGACCTGTGTATAGTAATATCTGCACAGTTAGTGTCTGACTGACACAAAAGCTGCATTAATGAGTGGTTGGTGGGAAGGCTGTGAATTCAGGTCTCCTAGCGTTGTGAAGGAAAAGATATTATTAAAAGTTTATTTTCTTGGATGCAACTATCCATCTTTCTCTTTTTCTTGACTGCAGAGAGAAATCACTGTAGTCTGTAGTTGAGTAAATCATTTAGTTGTGGCTTAATAAATCATATTTGCAGCATACACACTACCTCTTTCGAAGACACAAGACAAAGGAATTCGTTGTGCTTTGTATAATTGTATTGTTTGCTATGGAGTGGCACACAAGGTCAGACAATGCATGGAGTTTAGATCTTGTGCTGTGCTATTGTGGCATTCGCTGTTTCCATAGGCAAGGTCATTAAAGGGCTCCTGTCCGCCCAGGACCTATTTGAAGCCAGCTCATTGCAGAGACTTTGGGGCATATTAGCAAGGGCACTATCGCCGCTTTAGCGGCACTTTTTGCCGCTAAAGCGGCGATATTTATATCGCCCTATCAGCAAACTGTCTCTAACAGCAGTTAGCGACAGTTTGCGGGCATTAGCGCCCGTTTTTTACCGCTTTGCATGTCAGCGATATTTATCGCTAATGACATGCAAAGTGGGCGTTCCCGACGAACAAACCTGGGAAACACCCGCTAACAGGCCTATCGCCTATTAGCAAGGTGGCCATGGCCCCAGTTAGCGACGTGAAAAGTCGCGCTAACCGGGGTCATCGCCATTTATTTAACACCTGCAATTAGCAGGTGTTAGCCATACCTAACATGGGGGGTGGATTATGCTGATACGACCACAGGGTCGTATCAGCAAGGTGTTCTCCTTCTCCATGCAACATCGCTGGTATTTCAGCGATGTTGGCCCATTTCCCCGCTATCGCTGGAATATTCATCGCCATAGCGCTAATCGTTGCTAATACAGCGTTAGCGTGGCGATATATTCCAGCGATAGCCGGCGATAAAAAAATCACGCTAAGCAGGGTTAGCGATGATTATCGCCTCTTCTTGCTAATATGCCCCTGAGTCTTACTAGACTGGAGTAAATCTGTTTTAAAGTGGCACATTTTTGTCTTTTCTGTCTCACTACAAAGATTTATTCCATCAAACCCATCTCGTCTGTAAGGAAATATGAAGGCATGGTGATCAGAAAGTTTGAGAAAAGAGCAAAGCAAAATAATTCATGGAGCAAATTAACTTTTTTTCATCTGCCATTGGAAAATAAACTTAATTCCTTTAAGGTCAGAAAACAAAAATATGTGAAATGGTAAATATCTTAAACACAAAACATATCTTCTAAGTGGAAAAATAAGCCTGTTAAAGTTGATGCATGCAGAACGCATTGTAACTGTGATCACCAGATCAACCCTCATAGAAGCACAGTGTTTTAAGAATATGCTTTCATTTAAAAATGCATTGTACTCTGGGAATTGTAGTCTTTGCTTCAATCGACTCAACTTACCTAATGACAATGGTCGGTGAAAGCTCCTCTCTGGGTACATGGAGTGATCCTGAATCCCTATGGGTTACTATTAAAGAGATACTGATACTGGATAGCAGTGCTACTTAAATCCACTTACTCCAGGTGCGCCAGGGATCGAATGGGCACGGTGAGGTTTGTTGCTTACAGGTGATCATTACAGGGGGTGTGAGGCATGGATGGGCATGGAGACCAAAGCATTCCATTTCCCTGTAGGATGAATGGGTGTTGAAAACCCACTCTTTTCTTCACCTTGGATTCCATTTTCCATCAGCCCTGCACCAATGTTGCATACAATAGTTGTCCATTCATGTTTCCATCCGTTGTATCGCTTTTTGTGTTCAAACCTACCATCTATGAGTGCCTGTATGTGGGCCCTTATCAGTGCTTTATGTGAGCAGATGTGTACCATTATGTATATAGGCACATCTATGCCTGTTGGTATGTGTCCAAGAATCCCTCTATACTTGTTGGCCTCCTGTATGTCGACTGCTGCGGGCAAGACATGCTCTCTCCTAATGCTTTTTTTGTATTTTTATAGCACGGGCGCGGCATTTGCAATGCAATAGGTCTTGCATTTGCGAGAGTTTAAGCTATTGGCATTGTAAATGACAATGCCTTACATTTATCTGTTTTACAAACAACACAGAAATAAAAAGGCATTGTTATTTACAATGCCAATAGCTCAAACTCTCAAAAATGTGAGACCACTTTCACTGCAAATGCTTGTTATTTAATTTTGCCACAGATCCGCTGGTCCACCCATGAATTTGTGACAAAATCTAATTAAAAAAATAGCTTTTACCCCTGAGAGGGCTCCCTGTGTGACCCCCCCCCCACAATATCTGGGTGGGTCAGAGTATTCCCACCCTGCCCTCTTTTCTTTATTTTTCACTTTTTTTGTGTGACTTGGCTTCAAGCAGAGTCCCAAGATGGCTGCCAACACTTCCTGGTTAAAGTGTTGGCAGCCAATCAAATTTAAGTAGGATCCGCAACTCCATTGCAAGGACTCGTGTCCCTAGATAACTATATTTTTAAAACTTTAATATCTCTGAAACTACAGAACCGATTTACACCAAATCACAAAAATCACACTTTCTGGACCAGCATCTAGCTTTCTGCCAAATTTGGTGTAATTCCGTTAAGCACTCCCAAAGTTGAAACAGCAAGCCGAACAGGTACACCAGAGTGTACTTGTGACGGACGTCCCCACACACAATCCCCCACAGAGAGTCCAAAGTTATGAGTATTTAACTCAAAAGGTGTGCAACTCCACTGCTCCCGCCGTTTCCAAAGAGCAGTCACCAAGACTAATGTTAATTTTCACATGAATGTGGAATGCACCACCAATCCCAAAAATATTTCTGTCCATCCAATGTTGGTATCACAAAAGTTTTTTCTTTATTCTTCTTGTTCAACACAAAACAGCTGACGCGTTTCGTCCAACTTGTGTGGACTTCATCAGGGCTGTAGAACATATTTATTTATTTATATAAAGTTTTATATAGCGCTAGCTAGACCCGGGGGTATCAGAGCTCTTTACATACACAAAGGAAGGAAAAGTTGCACTACATCGTAGGACATGAGGATGCATAAAATATATAAGCAAAGGCATCACACTTAAATATACATTGAAGGAGTGAAAAACGCAGGTGGTTGAAACAGTCAGATAACCCCCATCCTTGAAAGTCAGAGTGAGAGGGGAGACCAATAGTCTATTGATGCCTAGGTTGGTTGACTTGGTCAGAGAAGTATTGGTTGAGGAGCAGTAGTTTCAGGTCCTTTTTGAAGCAAGGGAAGGAGGGGTTGCATCTGAGGTCAGTAGGGAGTGTGTTCCATATCCTGGGAACATTACCAGAGAAGGATCGGCATTGGGTCGCTTTCCTTTTCAATTTCGGGGGGATGAGAAGAAGTGAGTTGGTGCTTCTCAGAGTTCTTGATTTTCCTGCTTTAACCAGTTTGTTGTTCAGGTAATTGGGGGATTGGGCATGGAGGGCCTTGTGTGTAATGCAGGCTAGTTTGTAAATACATCTGCCTTCCATGGGAAGCCAGTTGAGTGATTTGAGGGTAGGTGTGATGTGTTCAAATCTTTTTCCACCAGTTATGAGTCGAGCCGCCATATTAAGGACTGACCTTAGTGGGGGAAGATGGGAAGGTGAGCTTTTGGTGCACCTGTTAGGATGGCGTTCCCGTAGTCTAGTTTAGAAAGGACTAGGGATTGTACAATTGTCTTAAAATCATCCTGGGGAATGAAAGGTTTAATTTTCTTGAGGTGTTTTAGAGAGTAAAGTGCACCTTTTGCAGAGTTCTTGATGTGGTCTTTCATTGACAGGTTCTTATCCAGGGTAATGCCTAGTGATTTTACCGAGTCAGATAGGACAAGGGGGCAGTTTAGAGCATCAAGATTCTTGAGCCAGCCTTGGATAGGTCGGTGGTTACTTTTCGGAGAGAACAGTATTAATTCCGTTTTGTCTGGGTTCAGCTTTAAATGGTTTGCGTTAAACCAGGTTTGGATCTTGGTTAGCGTGGCATTGAGGTGTTGGACATCCTTGGGTGATTTGATTTTGTGGTATATTTGAGTGTTATCTGCATAGAGGTGGTATTGAACCCCTGCTTGCTTCAGAATAATTGCAAGGGGTTCCATGAAGAGATTGAAGAGGGATGGTGAGAGGATCAATCCTTGCGGGACTACAAGTTTGACACGTGTTCGTGCAGAGAGGCAGGAGTTGATTTTAATTTGTTGCGAACGGTGCTGAAGGAAGGAAGTGAACCATTTTAGTACTGTGCCGTTAATGCCAGAGCGCCTCTTCAGAGTCTCAAGTAAAGCTGGATGGTTTATTGTGTCGAATGCCGCTGATAAGTCAATAAGGTTGAGGAGACAGGCCTCACCTTCATCTAAGGCTCTGTGGATATCATCTGAGATATTGAGCATCGCTGTTTCAGTGCTACAACCTTTCCTGAAACCCGATTGAAAGGTGTCCAGCAGGTTGAAGTCGTCCATATGTTTGTTGAGTTGTTGGAGAACGCATTTCTCTAATGTTTTAGCTAGGAACGGAAGGTTGGAGATAGGTCTGAGGTTGTTAAGCTCGTTGGGGTCGGCCCCTGGTTTCTTGAGTATAGGGGTGATTTGCCCTAGTTGTAGGGAGTCTGGGACGCAACCTGATGCGAGAGAGGAGTTGATGATTTTTGTCCAGAAAGGGGCAATGATGTGGTTGAGATTTTTTACTATTGTGGATGGGAGGGGGTCCAAAGTGTGGGAAGTGGGCTTTAAGCTGGCAATTATATTGAAGACTTCGATTTCTGACATGAGTTCGAAGTTCGACCAATTAGCGCCATTCTTCAGTTGGAAGCAGGCCTGGTTGTCCGTGGTATGATTTTGATCTGTTTGGTCAGGAGTGGTTAAAAGGTGGCAGGTTGCGGGGGAGGGAGGCTTTGGGGTTTGGATGAAGGATTGCTCAATTTTTGTGACTTTATCTGTGAAGAAGATGGCGATTTCTTCGCATCGATCCTTGGTGGCTATTATTTCTTGTGGGGGTGTGACGTTTGTTTGACTTTTTACAATGTTGAAGAGTTCTCTAGGTCTATTCTTTGCCTGGTCTAGTTGGGTGCGAAAGAACGAGGCCTTTTCTCTAAAGATGTGTTTTTTATATGCCTGTCGGGTCGACCTAAGTTGCGCTAGGTGGAGAGTCGAAGGGTTTAGTCTCCAAGTCCTTTCCGATTGTCTGAGTTGTCGTCTTACGTTATTAAGATCTACATTGAACCAGGATTTAGATTTGGTGGATCTCAAATTTTTGAGTTTGAGTGGAGCTACTTGATCTAACACCTCTGTCATTGTGGAATTAAAGTGGGCTGTGAGGTCATCAGTCGTCATATTGGAGGACTGGGGTAGTAGATGGGCTTGAATCATGGATTCCAGTTCAGTTATGGGGACTCCTTTGATGTTCCTGGTCCAGTGCTTAGGTTTGTCAGATCGTATTGGTTGGTTTCTGACATGTGAGTCAATATTAAATAGTATGAGGTGGTGGTCAGACCAGTCAATGGGAGAGATCGATCTCAGAGAGACCAGCTCATTTTTGGTGATGATCGAATCCAGTGTAGCTCCTTTGATGTGTGTTGGTCCATTGCAAAGTTGTTTGAGGTTGGTTATTTCAAGCAGGTTGGAGAGGTTCTGTGCAGTGGTGTCTTCTGGGTTGTTCCAGTGAATATTGAAGTCCCCCAGGAACACGTCTTCTGTGTCTGTTAGGGAGAAGTGAGTTATTAGGTCGGTTAGTTCTTCAGTGAAGATGGCACGTTCACCGGGAGGGTGATAGATGGTGTGAAATTTGATGGGCGTGGTACCTTTGATTGTAAGTTCAACACCTAGGTACTCAAGAGACTGGTATTCCGTGGATTTTAATCTGGTAAGCTGAATTCCTTCTTTATGAATGATAGCTAGGCCGCCACCTGTTTTGATCTGTCTGTCGTGTCTGATGATGTTGTAGCCTGGGGGGGTGAGAAGGTCTAGGATGGGGGTAGAATGGTCATTGAGCCAGGATTCTGTGAGGAATGCGATGTCTATTTCTTCCGCGAGTATAACTTCAGCAATATCTGTGGCGTGTTGTACTGCTGATCTGCAGTTGAGGAGCATGCACGATAGAGAACGGGGAGCCTCAGTGTTGGTGTGTTCTGTATGTATAGACGTGTATAGAGCAGGGGGTCTTGGCGAGCTGGCAGGTCTAGGGATTCTGTTTGTGCTCACTATAACAGGGATTGCAAAAGGGGCCTTGTTCTGGCTTATTGCGAGGTACGAGTCATTGATCTCCTCTGCTTCTCGTTCTGAGATAGGGCAGAGAGTTCGGCTAGGTCGATGTGCCTGATTCCTCATAGGGTTGGTGGGCCATGGTGTACCAGGCAGGGTCATGGACGAGGTTGTATGGGGGGAAGGTGTGAAGCTACCCTGATTGTGTGAGCAAGGTGGCTTAATCCGGTAGGGGAGGTCTTATTGTAGGTGTAGGATATCTGTCGCTAGGGAGTCAATTTTCTGCTCCATTCGGGTCAGTAAGTGGGTAAGTGCGCTGAAAGGGCATAATGCTTTCATCTGTGGCAGTGTATGACTAGAGTCAGTGGAAGGAGAGAGTAGTAGGTTGTGTGATTGAGAGGCATCATTGGGATTAGGAGTGGGGATAGATTGGACGTGAGGAGTCGGGTCGTTGTTGCTTCTGGTCAAGGGGTTAGGTGGAGGTGTTGTGCATCTTGGGTCCAAGGGCGAGGACTGAGCAATGTTTAGGCTGTGGGCTGTTTGGGTATGTGGCGGTGGGTCGGGGGAGGGTGCGTGTGCAGTGGTTTGAGGGGGGTCAGTGTCCAAGGGCTTATCGGTGGCATTGGATATGGAGATGATTTGGGTAGGTGGAGTAGTGGCAGTAGTGGAGTTGGGGATAGTTTGCGAGGGGAGAGTCGGGACTCCTGAAGTCGAGGGGGGGTATCTGTAGTGAGTTCAGTAACGGAAAGATTGTCGATTGAGTCAGATCTGCTTGGCTCAGGATCCACCTTGTGGTGTTTCATAACTGTGCGTTTGCTGGACCTGGTGGTATCGGTTGGAGCCATTGTAATGGGTGTTTGACGGCGGAGTGTGATGATAGGGGTAGTGAGGTTATAATTAGTGATGGTGGATGTCCATGAGTTGTGATGTGGGTCGTCTGGGGGGAGATTGGGTTGGTTCAGGGTTAGCTGTCAGGGTGGGGGGGATATGGGAGATTGGGTTTGGTGGTCCTGAAGAGCTGGAGAGGAGAGTAATGTTGGGAAGTGTCGATCAAAAGTGGTGAGGTGCGGGTCCGTGGCCTGTATCAGAATGTTTCCTGTTCTGAAGATGGAGATTGTGAGTTCCCCTTTAAAGGTAGGGGAGACAGTAGTGGAGATTTTTTCGCCATAGGGAATGTTTACTGACTTGGCGACTTTAAAGTAAAGAGGGAAGGTGCTTTTCCACTTAGTTGGGCGATTTGTGTAGAAAATGAAGTTAGTTTTCGTCTTGCCATTAGTCACGGTGTGGTAGTTGTCTACAATAAGTGTTTCTGGGTGTTGTTTTAAGGTTATGTGTTTTAGGTTCTTTTTAGCATTGCTGGTCAGATTATCTGGGTAATTTATGGACCATGAGTTGGGTCCGTAGCGCACGAGTTTAGAGTTCCGGGTGGGGTTTGGCGGGGGCATAGTTAATGACTGAGGGTTCGGCTCTAAATGAATCGGTGAGAGGAGAAGTTAGTTGTGCAATTGCGTCTTGTTGCGGTGTATGGTTGGTCTAGATAATGAGGGAATGCCCATTACTGATTTAGTCTCTTTACTAGAAGCGCTGTTGGTTAAAAGGCAGTAGCATTCCACGGTCCTGTCTCACAATGCCAGCATTAGTTCCTGTGAAGGAGCTCTAAGCTTGACCACACAAACAGGCAGTGTGGATCCGAGGACCTGTAGTATAAGCTAGCAGAAAGCAAGGTATCCTGCATTTCTTCTTGTGGCCACCAGATGGAGCTCTAGGCTTACTCAAGAGGTCAGGGTCTCCTGGCTAGGGTGCGGGAGACAACAAAAAGACAGTAGTGGACGAGAGGATGACAAGATGGCTGTGGGGGGGGGGGGAGTGGAGTGGTCTTCCCAAAATGGCTGAGGACGAAAAGAAGTTGGAAGCCATATCATGGGAGCATATTCCCAGCAGTGGGGAGGGCTGTCTCACCTTGATATTTTACATGGAGGTCCTCTTGTCCCCACTTTGTCATTAATTACGTATGATTCAGTGCTGTGTCAGTTCCCTGCACATTTACGACCAGCCGGGACTCTCATCTTGAGCAGGATAATGGTAGAGCCCAGCGCGGCATCGTGAGCTCTTTTTAGACTTCCCAGGTCAGGTGGAGAGAGGTGTGTGAGGGTGGATCCAGCGCCATGCATCCGGTGCGCTCGATCCACTTCAGCCTCCTTCTTCTCCCCTGTTCTCGTCTCGTTCCCTGTTCATCAGCTGAGGGCGAGGGGGCGCAGGCGAGCCCCCCACTGCGAGCGGCACCGGGAGTTCTCTTCAACTTCCCGTGCCTGGTGCTGCTGTGCGTGGTCCTCGCTCCTCTCTATCCCCGCACCTCTCTATCCCCGCACCTCCGTAAAACATATAGTATGGTACAACTAGAATAGCCATGAATGGACAATGGATATGGATATGTTATGTTGGGTCTTGGTGAGATCATACCGACGGGGCACAACCCTAAGGGACATGCTATGTCCCAGCTATATAACACCTAAGAAACCAGATGGGAGCTGGTTGTCCAAACAAATGCTGGGTTCTTTTACATGTATGGATTGTAACATCTGTCAGTATGGTAAAAACAAATTAAAGCAGTTGAAGTATAATACGGAACAAGTTTATACTATTCGCCATACTATCACCTGCAAATCACTCTTTGTAACATATGTAGTTGCAACATTATTTACGTAGGGAGCACTGTCAGGGCCCTAAAAACCAAAATTCAAGAACACGTGAGGGCAATTAAATTGCAAGATACCAGGTATCCCATGACTGTACACATGGTGGAACAACATGCAGGCAAACCGGATATATGGTTCCATGCAATCGACCATGTTCCCCTAAGGGCAAGGGGGGGAGACAGAGAACTGGCCCTTAGACGCAATGAAGCAGGTTGGATTTGTCGCTTACGTTGAGTCACGCATGGGCATAATACAGATGAGGAGCTGCACTACTTCTTATAGGTGCAATCTCTGATCCCGAATCATGCCCTATATGATCTGAAATTCAAGCCAGTACCCTGAACAGGTATCACTCTTACTGCTCCCTCACTTAAGAATGCTTGAGCATGTATCTCACTATTATATGGAGGTCACAGCAGTATACAGCACCCTGAATGCTTCCGGACTTAAAGATCAAGCCGGTACCCTGAACATGTATCGATCAACTGCTTTTAAATTTAAAACTGTACGCGAAAATAGTTTATTATTGGTCTCCTTCTTGATGACTGTTCACATCTATAAATATATGGAACAAATATATAAACCTTCCCTCTCTCTTTTTCCTTCTACTATCGAAATTATCTCTTGTAAACTCATATTCTCTTTCTCTTTGAGTCTACACCTGTCTCTACTATGAATCGTATAATATACTGGGAATTCCTAATCTAGTTATGAGACACAGGCCTACTAGCTCTTGAGAAGACCAACTCAAATGAGGCAACTTTACCTGTACAACAATACTCCCAATTGGATGCAAAACCCAATGGGACCCTATTTTCAACTCTTATACTCATAATTTTATGAGCACGATATAGTTCTTCCAGGCAATATTAGTCATATGCCTATAGTCCCCAATTTTCACATAACCCCTACCGAGTTGCGTATTATAAATGAAAACTAACTTCTCAACTTTTGCATCAATTACCCAAAAGGGTCTACCACAACCATTCTACTTTGCCATTACTTTTATATCGTTTAAACTCCTTTGAAGTATTTTACTTCAAGATTCCCCAGATCTTGGCATTTTACTTTTGTGACACTCCCTAGATATATGCTGGGGTGTGTCTCACGAGGCCACACAGCACGCACTGAATCAGGCTATGGTGGCCTCGTTTCTGGAGTCTTTATAGTTTTAAGATACTCCCTAAGTACACGTTCGTGTACGTCCCACGAGGCCACGCAGCACGCACTGAATCAGGCTATGGTGGCCTCGTTTCTGGAGTCTTTATAGTTTTAAGATACTCCCTAAGTACACGTTCGTGTACGTCCCACGAGGCCACTCAGCACGCACTGAATCAGGCTACGGTGGTCTCGTTTCCGGAGTCTTTATAGTTTTAAGATACTCCCTAAGTACACGTTCATGTACGTCCCACGAGGCCACGCAGCACGCACTGAATCAGGCTATGGTGGCCTCGTTTCTGGAGTCTTTATAGTTTTAAGATACTCCCTAAGTACACGTTCATGTACGTCCCACGAGGCCACGCAGCACGCACTGAATCAGGCTACGGTGGTCTCGTTTCCGGAGTCTTTATAGTTTTAAGATACTCCCTAAGTACACGTTCATGTACGTCCCACGAGGCCACGCAGCACGCACTGAATCAGGCTACGGTGGTCTCGCTTCCGGAGTCTTTATAGTTTTAAGATACTCCCTAAGTACACGTTCGTGTACGTCCCACGAGGCCACGCAGCACGCACTGAATCAGGCTACGGTGGTCTCGTTTCCGGAGTCTTTATAGTTTTAAGATACTCCCTAAGTACACGTTCGTGTACGTCCCACGAGGCCACTCAGCACGCACTGAATCAGGCTATGGTGGCCTCGTTTCTGGAGTCTTTATAGTTTTAAGATACTCCCTAAGTACACGTTCGTAGTACGTCCCACGAGGCCACTCAGCACGCACTGAATCAGGCTACGGTGGTCTCGTTTCCGGAGTCTTTATAGTTTTAAGATACTCCCTAAGTACACGTTCATGTACGTCCCACGAGGCCACGCAGCACGCACTGAATCAGGCTATGGTGGCCTCGTTTCCGGAGTCTTTATAGTTTTAAGATACTCCCTAAGTACACGTTCATGTACGTCCCACGAGGCCACGCAGCACGCACTGAATCAGGCTATGGTGGCCTCGTTTCTGGAGTCTTTATAGTTTTAAGATACTCCCTAAGTACACGTTCATGTACGTCCCACGAGGCCACGCAGCACGCACTGAATCAGGCTATGGTGGCCTCGTTTCTGGAGTCTTTATAGTTTTAAGATACTCCCTAAGTACACGTTCGTGTACGTCCCACGAGGCCACGCAGCACGCACTGAATCAGGCTATGGTGGCCTCGTTTCTGGAGTCTTTATAGTTTTAAGATACTCCCTAAGTACACGTTTGTGTACGTCCCACGAGGCCACGCAGCACGCACTGAATCAGGCTACGGTGGCCTCGTTTCTGGAGTCTTTATAGTTTTAAGATACTCCCTAAGTACACGTTCATGTACGTCCCACAAGGCCACTCAGCACGCACTGAATCAGGCTACGGTGGTCTCATTTCTGGAGTCTTTATAGTTTTAAGATACTCCCTAAGTACACGTTCATGTACGTCCCACGAGGCCACGCAGCACGCACTGAATCAGGCTATGGTGGCCTCGTTTCTGGAGTCTTTATAGTTTTAAGATACTCCCTAAGTACACGTTCGTGTACGTCCCACGAGGCCACTCAGCACGCACTGAATCAGGCTACGGTGGTCTCGTTTCCGGAGTCTTTATAGTTTTAAGATACTCCCTAAGTACACGTTCATGTATCGTCCCACGAGGCCACGCAGCACGCACTGAATCAGGCTATGGTGGCCTCGTTTCTGGAGTCTTTATAGTTTTAAGATACTCCCTAAGTACACGTTCATGTACGTCCCACGAGGCCACGCAGCACGCACTGAATCAGGCTATGGTGGCCTCGTTTCTGGAGTCTTTATAGTTTTAAGATACTCCCTAAGTACACATTCGTGTACTCCCCCGAGGCCATTCAGCACGCACTGAATCAGGCTACGGTGGTCTCGTTTCCGGAGTCTTTATAGTTTTAAGATACTCCCTAAGTACACGTTCGTGTACGTCCCACGAGGCCACACAGCACGCACTGAATCAGGCTACGGTGGCCTCGTTTCTGGAGTCTTTATAGTTTTAAGAAACACCAACTCGAAATGTATCAACTTTTACAGTCTGAATAGCCAGACAGACTTCTTCTTACTGAAACATGGCTTACGGAAGAGTCTGCCCCTGACATCTTAGCGGCAGTACCAGATAACTACTACATCCTGCAAACTAATCGTCCCCCAGGGAAAATGGGGGGTGGGGTTGCAGCTATCATCCATAAGGATCACCAGTTTAAGCCATTAGGGGTCACCGGTTTTCCCTCTGTCGACAGTTTAGTTCTTAAATTTCAATTCCCCCAGTCATCTTTCACTTGCGCCCTTTTTACAGACCTCCCTATCATATGCCTACTTTTCCCCAAGCACTGGGTGAAATGATTTCTCACTTAGCCATCAACCACACCCGACTCCTCATTATTGGTGACTTTAATTATTGGCCCCATGACGACCAGGAGAGTGCCAGCTCAATAGAGCTGACAGATCTTCTGTCCGGAATGAATTGCACCCAACATGTGCGCGGAGCTGCTCATATAAAGGGGCACACGTTGGATCAAGTCTGGACAGCTAACCTGGCTATCTCGACCCCCCGGATTTTCCCTTGTACTTGGCCGGATCATCATTTTATTTCCTTTACCCTTTCTGATGTTCGGTCCACTAAAACCCAATTGATAAAGAACTGCATGTCCAGAAACTGGAGAAGTGCTAATACTGATTACCTCTGTTCACTTTTAACCGCTACGGCCCCGTCTGCTTCGGAATCGGTTCAAACACAGGCAGTGAACCTCAAGTTATGGCTTGAGTCCGCATGCGACTGTGTCGCCCCTCTTAAGCCAACTAAGATTCTGAGACCCCACGACGCACAGCGGTGGTTCTCTAATGATCTAAAGACTAAGAAGCTGGCGTTGAGACAAGCAGAACGCAGATGGAGACTTCATTATCTTGTAGAAGATAGGACCATTTTCATCAGGATTTTTAGCTCCTGAGTCGCCCTGCTGATGTTCCCACCCTAGCGTGAGTAGCCCAGTGCAAAACTTCTGCTCTTGTATACCAGGATGCAGACCAGCGATAGAAAAGCTTCTGGATGGTGAGAACAGGAAGCTGGCGTTGAGACAAGCAGAACGCAGATGGAGACTTCATTATCTTGTAGAAGATAGGACCACTTATACTAACCTGATGAAAGAATATAAAAATTCTATTCTCCAAACTAAGGCAGATTATTTCTCTAAGAAGGTTCTAAACTCAGCTAACAAGTCTAAAGACATTTTTTTTATAGTAAATGAGCTCTCTAAACCAGACAGAATTACGCTGAAACCGACCCCCTCACAGTCCCTCTGTGATTCCCTCAACTCATATTTTATGGAGAAAATCTCTGCCATCAAGGATAGTATTCCGACCTCCGCCTCCTTCACAGACGTTCCCAACATTTATAGATCTCCGTCTCAGCTGATCTTGATTACCCCCATTTCTCAGGAGACCTTTCTAGGCTTACTTAAAAAAGTTGGCTCTGGTTCCCCAACTGACTGCTGTCCCCCTCACGTCCTTCAGGAAGTTTTTACTAAATGCCCGGATCCCCCACTTTCTCTTCTTAACAATTCACTTAAGTCTGGCATTGTTCCTGACCTTTTTAAAAGTGCAGAAATTATTCCCATTTTAAAGAAGCCAGGCGCGGATCCTTCTACTCTTAGTAACTACCGCCCGATCTCCTTATTACCTTACCTTGGTAAGGTTCTAGAGGCATACGTTTCGACTCAACTCAGCTCTTTTGTCGAACAGTCCCATGTTTTGGACTCTCACCAGGCTGGGTTTCGACCCGCCCACTCTACAGAGTCAGTCATCTTGACAGTTATGGATGATCTTAGAGGGGGGGCGGATAGAGGCCTCACCCAGGCCCTGGTTCTCCTGGATTTGTCGGCAGCGTTTGACACGGTCGATCATAACATCCTGATTGACCGTGTCAGCAATGCCGGGATCCAGGGTCTGGCTCTGAAGTGGCTCTCCTCCTTCCTCAGTGACCGGTCTCAATCGGTACATCTTGCCAACTTCTCCTCTAAGAAAAAGGAATTGACTTGTGGGGTCCCCCAGGGCTCCTCTCTTTCCCCTCTTCTCTTTAACTTGTACCTCTTTCCTCTAATCTCCTCCCTGCGAGAAAGAAAAGTTGGGACATATAATTATGCTGATGATCTTCAATTGGTCTTCGACATTAATCTCTCTCCATCCTCTGTGTCTCATTTTCAAGACACCATGATTTTCATAAGTGAATGGATGAACGAAAATCAATTGAAGCTCAACCCTGATAAAACTGAGCTGATCCTCACCGGCGGGCTCGCAAATCCATGGAACTCTAACTTTTGGCCTGCTGTCCTGGGCAACCCTCCCCTTCCAGTTAGCTCCGCCAAAAGCTTAGGTATAGTGATAAGCAATGACCTGTCTTTGAAGGCTCAGATCAGCTCGGTGGTCTCTGCTGGGTTTTTTCAACTACGTAGAATTAAGAAGATTAGCAGATTTCTGTCTCAGGAAGCCCTGATCTTAGTGATCTTGGCCTTGGTCATCTCCCGACTGGACTCTGCCAATTCTCTCTATGTAGGCATCCCGGCTTACCAACTCAGACGCCTCCAGCTAGTCCAGAATCAGGCTGCTAGACTGAACTTTTGCCAACCTAAATGGCATCACGTCAGACCACTGATGAAAAGCCTCCATTGGCTCCCAGTGGCTATACGTTGTGTATTTAAGTTGGGATGCACTATTTTCAAAGCTCTTCATGGCAACAGTCCAGCCTTCATCTCTTCCAAGATTCTACGCTATGCTCCCACTCGAAATCTACGATCCTCCTATTTGAATTTGTTAGTCACTCCCACCTTTAAACGCAAGAAACATGGTGGCTCCCGATTTGCAGTCTTAGCCCCTCAGTTCTGGAACTCGCTTCCTGTGGAGCTGAGGTCGGTCACCTCCTGTGCACTATTCAGAATACAGTTGAAGACCTGGTTGTTTTCCCAGGCATATGACAACTAGGCTCTCCCCTCTGCTGCTGCCTAACTTCCACTCCAGCGCCAAGAAACCGTCCGGTGAACGTGCGCTTGACAAATATCTTTAACATAACATCTTTAACTTAAGATACTCCCTAAGTACACATTCGTGTACGTCCCACGAGGCCATGCAGCACGTCTTTATGTAGACTACTGCGGCCCCGCGTTCGAATTCAGAGAACAAGCGGACAGGAGCAAGGACAGTCGTTTCTGCTGCTCGGCACGGTGAGCAATAATTCAAAGACAGTTGGATCTTATGTCCAAATGCGAATGGCCATTTGGGAGGCACTCGTGTATTTCGTCTAGAGGTCCCTGTGGTACGGACTTTTGGTGGACTTTATGGGCACTTACTTGTGCAAATATTTATGCGCGCTTGTGTTGTTCTTATCTCTTGTTTACGGGTCTCGTTCACGGGTCTCGTTTACCCCAAGAGCCATAAAATAATAGGGGTCGGGTGACGTTATCGGGGATAGGGGCCGGGTGACACTACCGGGGATAGCCTACCGGCATTCTACAAAGCTGGTGCGACCACGTGGAATTGCCCGGGAAAGCCAGATTTACTGTCACTTGGCTACAGGATTATAAACCCTTCATGTTCTGGGCTCAATACTGGGGCCCTTAGAATAACTTTGGAAATATACAATTTGTCAGTAAGATATTTTGCACACTCGAGAGGGCAATTCCTATGCCATGGGCCATATTGGGAAATTGATGCAGTGGTGAATCTTGTTTTCACCATTTACCAACTGTTATGCTCGGACACTAGAAACGCTGGGCTATGACATAGTTACTACATAGGCTTTTTGTATTTACACAACGGGGAGTCTATATAGCTACTCTCCATCCTAATGGCATGCTGCTCTATCGTTGGTCTCATAATGACCGGGGTGACCGGGTACTCCTACCCAATAGCCTCTATTTTGCACAATATTACAAAGAAAGAACAGGGTTCCCATGCCTTTCTTTCCTGCTCGGTAGGGACTTTCCTTTTTAGGTCTCGCATAGCGTTGCAGCGAGGCATGCAGTATACAGTATACTGGGGGGAAGCTCCGCCCACTTTCCGAGCATCTTTTTAATTGGCTTAAATTGTAAATGCTGCATTCTCATTGGTTTTCAGCTTGTTAGTCCCTGCTCCTGACAGCCATGTTGTCATTTTTCTCCTTCCATGGCTATCGGCCCCTTTACTTTAAAAAATCTTTTGTTCCCCTGCCTCCCCCCGTTCCCTCTTGCAGTTCGTAACTTCTCTGATCACCACCACCCTCCACCCCCACTCCCGTTCGTACGTTCTTGGACGCCCGCACTTTTGTTTACAATGCAATAGGTCTCGCGTAAATACGAGTCCTATTGCATTTGTAAATGCTTGTTTTCTCCTGGGATTGGCTGGGTGAGTTCGCACTATATTTTGCCTGACCTGTCCAGATGGCTATATTACGCATGCGTCCAGCAGCCGCTATACAGGGCTTTGAATAGGCTGCTGGGTGAGACACTTCTCTACCTTTAGCATGGGTTCCTTTATGTGCGCGCGTGTGACGTTGTCGGCGTCATCCTGCGTGCATTGTGTGTGGCTGGCTGCGCTGTGAGCCTGGCGTTCATTTGGGTTCCCGCCGTCGTGGTTTTGCGCGCTGCTGACAGGAGTCAGGGGACAGAGTGCGGGGAGTTCTTAGGGAGAGAGCCGTGTTCCGTATGGTACTGGGGCGGGCTGACTCACAAACCAGAAACCCAAAGCGGCGTTCAGGCCCAAGGAGAGGCCGGGTCAAAACTCAGGAGTAAAAGGTAATAAGTGCCGGGGTTCTCTGTCATAAGGCCCACAGGTAGACTCGGAGGTCGTGTCCTTCCCCAGTCCTAAGGCCGACCCTGAACTTCATACCCAACTGACTGCCCTTATCCAAGGACTGCCGCCGTAACTCAGAACTCTCGGCCGGGCTGCGAGCACTGACCCTTCAGCTGTTTCAATTGTGGGCCGCTGCCGCTCTTTCTAAACTAATGTCTGTCCCACCCCTTCTGTGCCCGGGTGTCACTCTGCAAACCAGTTGTGGCTGCCACGATTTCTAACCTGGGCGCTGCACAGGTTTTTAAACTGAGGGCCGGGTGTTAGTTAGTACTATAGGTTGGTTCCCCCCTCTCCTTACAGGAGCAGTAGATGGCACATTGGAGCCTGTGTGAACTCCTGGATTGACGGTGTGCACAGAAGACTGGTGTCCATGACCCTAGAAAGCAAAAGACTTGTAAGTGCGGTCAGAGCAGTTTCGGTAGGGCTAGACGGTTGTTTGATGGATTGACCGGTTGCATGAGGGAGAAACTGGATGGCGGGGGTAGTGGGAGTAGGTGATGGACATATAGACAGCCTTGTGCACCAATGTCAATTGTATGACTGTGGCTCGGCCTTTGCCGGAGAGCCAGCTTGCCCTGATTGCGATCAAATGAGGTGTAGTGTGCTTGGGACGCTGGAATAAGGTTTTGATGGCTAAGTTTAAGACCTTGTCCAGTGAGGAGAAAAACTATTGGGGAAGGCACAGTATTTTACAAGTCAAGTTTACTTAGTGCTAGTTAATTGTATTTATTAAGCATGATGCAGTTAATTAAAACCTTTATGTGATAAAAGAGCGCGTTGCAAATATAACAAGCATTTGCAATGCAATAGGTCTCGCATTTATGCGAGTTTGAGCTATTGGCATTGTAAATGACAATGCCTTTTATTTATGTTTTAAAAACTAAAACAAAAATAAAAAGCATTGTCATTTGCAATGTCAATAGCTCAAAGTCGCGTAAATGCGAGACCTATTGCATTGCAAATGCTTGTTATCTTTAACCCGAGTTATTTTAGTGATATATGTCGATGTGTTTGTTTATAGCTTTGTATAACACAATCCGGGCCCAATACTAGCACATAACCCAGATTTGTAGCAAAGCAAAAAGAATATCCAAATAGAGAATGTTAGGTCAGAGTTCACTATGGGCAGGTCAGCAGCTGCAGGATGTTCCATTTTTGTGGTCCACTTCCCCGGAAGTGGACATGAGAGCGCCCGAGCAGGGTCATGAGAAGAACACGCACTACAGCTGCTTTTAACAGGGTGACATTGAAGTGTACATGCAAAAAAACATGTGAAAGCGGCTAGAACTGGAAACAAGTGTTGCTGCTCATTAGAAGGCCCTTTGCAAAGCTGAACGGTCAATTTTCTATTGCTTATTGATATATTTGGGTGTTAAACTGGTACTAATGAGGTGCAACCAATGCCCAGACAGTTACCAAGTTAAAAAATGTGGAAATAATGAATAGTGTTACAAAATGTGCCGTATTATGCCGCATAATTTGGCTTTTATTGCAGCGTGATTTACTCAATCCTGCCGCATAATTTGTCTCTCTCCTGCCGCATAATTCCAGTGGCCCTGGGCATACCTAAGGGACCACTCGTGCTCACGGACAAGGTACACAAATTCAGGATAGTCCGTGAAAAATACGAACAGGTGGTCGCCCTAGATGGTGTGTACGTCTCCTTAAATAAGTTTGGCGTTTAGAGTACTTCACTGTTCATGTGTTTTCCGAGATGGCCCAATTGATCACTTTCAGGAAGATTAGTTGTTTTTATCAGGACCTGTGAGATCGATGTTGAACAGGGTACTAGTGGTTATTATGCTTGCCAATAAGCAGGCATCAGTTTCCATCTCGCTTATCGAGTGCCTTAACCATGTGATCTGGCGAGCAGTGAATGATGAAATGTGATGGAGCAGGGTAAATGAAAATTTTTTAACCTCCTAATATTTACGTAAATTAATCAACACACAAGTTCGTCTTAGTAAATAACCAACCATGTATGTTACATGTGAAGGGTTAAAGGTAACACGCTATTTATGTGCAAACTAATTTACTTATAATTGTTGACGTGGATAACATAAGTCTAATATTTGCATACTAATAGAATAATAAAATGCATGATTTGTGCTTGGAAAATAAACTGTGTAGTGGCAAAGTAAAGCGGTGGTAAGTAAGGGATGGCTTTATATGTCGCTTTTGCTAGGTAATACCTAATTGGGGTACGTAGAATGACGGGAGGGAAACGAAAAGGTTTATATTCTTTATTCTTAACTATATTTTGTTTATCTTTATAATAGTGCGCTTAGGCCTGTTGAGCAGCGATATAAAATGGCCGCCATGAGCTAGAATACGCAGGCGCGAGTGAAGTTATGAAAAGAGAGAAAGGCCGTGAACAAGAGGGATCATGTGATCGTTCCAAAAGCCTAGGATGGAAGTATGGTCAAGGCTGTGATGACCTTATAGAGTAAACGTGTGCCAAGGAAGATCAGCAAGAAGCGTGAGAAGTCGCAGTGAATAAATGAATAAGACAAAGAACTGTTGAACCTAAAAGTATCGGAAAATGATACAATTTGAACTACAAGAGCGAATGGGTAATGTCATGAACCCGTGAGAAACGACCAAAGCATGAACTTTCCACAAAGAACTGGTTGGAACAAGGATATTGATAAAAAGATGTATACGGACCCGAATGGACCAATTAGAGAGAATCTCGCCATAAAGATGTAACATTTTTACTTAGTAAGCTAGAATTAGGGTATAAGAAGACCTACTCTTGGAGGGGAGGGGTTAGCTGCTTTTAGCCACTTTTGGGGTTGCTGCTGCTGATGGCTGACGAGCTGATGCTGCTGCTGCTATTTTATATTTTTGATTGAGCATGAGATGCTGCTTTTGGAGAACCTTTTTACTCTTAATAGATTTTTCCATTTAGAACTATTAGTATTCTTAAAATACTGAAGGGGAAAGGAACGAGAAGGCCTGTTTTCCAGGACAGATAGATAGATCTTTTGGGAGTTCTTGCTGTGACGAACTTTATTTTTCCATCTAATAGTATAGGTATGCATTGCAATTTCAATTTATTCTTATAATGATGCTAAATGTAATAATCTGAATAATAAATCTGAAACTTATTCATGCTTCTAAACTTTATATTAACTTTATTATCTTTAAAATATTGACTCAGTGGTTCTTTAGCTCAATGATAAATGTAAAATGTTAAAAGGTTTATTGTGATTGAGCTGGTCTTAATCACCATCAACTGATTCCTACTATTTGGTCCATCGACCAATGAGCGGAATACCTTAAAAGCAATGAGAAATATTATGTCGTTTTAAAAGAGGTATCCCGTCTCCTTCCAGCGAATCGTTCTACTGTTTTTCTCCTAGGTAAGGACGGATGAAATCCAGGGAATATATGAGAGAGTGAATGTATATGCGGTGTTATGGGCCCCACCGTCATATGGATATAGTCTGTGTTTCAGAGGGATATTTCTACCTGGATGTCCAAAGTATATAGGAGAAGAATTTTTATTGTTAGCGCTGGATCAGATTTCTTGGTAGCAGAGTTATGGTTACTATAGATTAGTTTGGTGATTATTGATTATTGATTATTGATTATTTCATGTCTAACACTTTATGTTGAGTCGCGTTATGTTATATGTAAGTCGAAGTTTTAACGCTTCCGGGAAGTAGGAAGTGGAACACATGTGGCAAGAGAAGTCACATGGAATAGTGCATTGTCTGAGTTCATATTGGTGATAACACAAGTTGTGTTATGATAGGGACATTTTCCGTATAAAAGGTGTGTGAGTGAAATAGCAACCGGTTTTCTTGTGAAACTCTGGCCTTAATTCTCAGGAGCAGTGTAGTCTCCACATGTGTTTTATCCCCAGAGAAACGGGTTTACCCCTTGCTTGAAAGAAGGGTAAGGTAGAGGGAAGTGCCACACTTATCGAACAAAACTGTATTCTTGCAGGCTAGAATAAAACTGTCACTTTTGTTTAGAGAAATCAGACAATGGAAATGTGTTTTTAATGTTGTAACTAACAGAGAACTATTGAAAAAGAAATTGCCGATAAATTTTGTAAAGGAGGGGTCAGGAGCAGAACTGACATAGACAAAAGCAGCGCTGGGATTGGACAGTGCGCTAGTCATACAGAAATAGGAGCAGAACTGACGTAGACAAAAAGCCGCGCTAGGATTGGACAGTGCGCTGTTAAACAGAAACCGCTCTGATTGGAGCGTTGGTGTGAGTCGCGCTAGGATTGGTCGGATAGACTAGTGACGTGGAAGTTTAGGATTGGAGTGTTGGTGTGAGTCGCGCTACGATTGGTTGGAATAACGCATAGAGAACAGTGTTGAATTGCGGACTTTTGAGGAGAGAAAGAGATTGTGAATCATGTCTTATTATGAGTATGGTAGAGAGAAAACATCGTGGATGTCGAAAGTTAAGAACTTCTTTAAGAAAGACAAAAAGGTAGTGACTAGAGAGGGACAAGTAATTCCTCCGCCGAAATCACCAGCTTCGCATATGATGCTGAAGTACGGATATCATACATGCATTTGGTTAGAAAATTGGACAAAATATACTAAGAATGATGGAGCATTGGCTTTTCCTGAGAATGGTTCATTTAGTGTAGCTGTACTTCGGAATTTGAGGGAGAAGTTGGCGATGCTTGAACCTAAACCTAGACCAACACAGTTCGAAGCTTTAAGTGAATGGGAAGATGAGATGTATGAACGAGAGAGATTCAGAGGATTAAAAAATCATGAGTTTGTGCCCGGAAGGTTATGGGGAGTGAATCATGAGGACAGAATAAAGCGTTGGAGATATGCTAATATGACAGGAGGTTTGTTTCCAGCTTTTACAGTTGAGGAAGAAGCAAAGAGAAAGTGTACAGAGAAAAAGAAACATGTGGTTACTGAAAAGTATGGGTATGGTGGTAGTGAGACGGAAGATGAATTGCTGGAAGATATTTTAAACAGAAACCCACCTCCATACCAACAGAATTCTGCGGTGGTGACACCTAATGCACCGCCAATGGAAACTGGGAGGAATAAAAATCCCGAACGAGGATATGAGATAAATAGGTCACAAGATCAATTGAAAACTCCACAAAGTAAGAAGATAGAAGGTGACAATACAACAGAATTAGCGAAAACAACAAGAGAATTAACTGAAAAGATAAGAGAATTAACAATGAATATGGAAGCTGTAACTCTACCAGTAATGATAGGTCCAGTTGGAGATCTGTCTCGAGGCGGATGGCTTGAAGATGCTGTAAGGTACAGTGTTCTTTATATTATATGGTTTTTTTTTTGTACGGAACGCTTCAATAGTTACTGCACTTCATGCGCCAACAACCGGGAAACGCCGGTTCACCCACATTCTAGTAAGGATGAGGGAAATGCCTCTCATAATGTTTACCAGCGCGCAGCTAACTTTCATTCCAACACGGATGTGGCGTAACAGCTTGAGTTGCCGGTTTTGGAGCTGGGGATCCAAGTTTGAATCTCTGTGTCGGCTCATTATCTTGTGATTCTGGGTAAATCGCTTGATCATCATGTAATCTCCCCGTGCCTCCAAAAATATGAATCATGTAAAGCGCTCTGATAACTTAATCGGGTCTCGTTCGCGCTATAGAAAACTGAAATGCTGGCGAGGAAAGAGTTAGAAGGTTCTCAAAATGGTTATGCAATAGAGAGGAGCGTGAAAAGGCGAGGATCGGATAAAGTTATAACGCAATTAAAGCGCGGAGTTTGTCATACAGAGTTGAAAGTAAATGTGGGATACATAAAGCAAGAGTGATAAAAATAACCAGTGGTGCGCGCGCACCACAGAGGAGCGGGGGGAGGGAGCGAGGCAGCGGCAGCGAGGCGAACGCGCGCTGCTGCGCGTGCTAGCCACCAGTGGGAATGGGAGGAGCAAAGGCGGGACATGCGCCCGCCTTTGCCCAATTGCGTGCAGTTTTTTTTTAAAAAACGCACACTACAGCCAATGTGGGCTTCCGAAAGCAAAACCACATGCACGAGCGTGTGGGTAGCTTTCAGAAGCCCGTACAAGAGGTCTCGCGCTGCGCGAGCAGTGCTGCACACTGCAACGCTAGGCGTGAGACCTAAAAACAGATAAGACTGATGGGTCAGCAAAAAAAAACAAGCATTTGACCTCAGAAGTGTGAAAATATTAATCCGAGGGCCGCTGAATTGCTCAACGGACCTTACTGAGGTGAAAGCTTTGGTTCGCACCGGTTTTATCGGATGAGCGCATCATAAAATGTAAGATGGTGCAGGTCAACTTATAATCATGAGCCTTGCAGGCATAAGCCAACATCACGGGTTTAAGCAGTTCCGAACAGCTGCTGTGCCCTTACAAAAACACTGAGACATTCACAGCAATCAAATGTATAGGTTCGGGAATATAATGCTAGAACTGCGTAAACTATACTGTTCAGGAGTTGCTAATTGAACAGCAGCAATCAGTCTTCCAACTCGTGCATAAATCTGTCAAGTTATTTCAGAATTCATTGGTATTCAGCGCATGAGGGTTCAGCAAAGGGTTGGGGAGCCTTTCAGCTGTGGGTCACTGAATCGGAACTAACTCGGGGTTTGCCAACTGTGGAAAGCTGCGTGTGTCTTGTCGAGACTGGAACTAGTCATACGCCGATGTCAGCAGTGAGTGTTTAACTCCTTGAGGTAACTGGCTGTCAGGTGCGGAACACTTTCTGTAACTATCAAATTGTTTGGTAACGCATGTGAATTCAGACCATGCTCTCTATTTCTAAGGCACCGGGTATCTGTTGCAAAGAAATACTGCTAGAGCAATGTGCAGACCCTACTCCTTGGTGGGATTCCCAGATCTGTGGTCAAAGACTGAAGGAGTGCAGAGTCTGAGCTACTTCTTCAAACTAATAGACAGCGCCATGTCCAAAGAGAGACCCTGTTCGAAGCCCTTCACTTCCTTCTTCTAAAGATAACTTGGTTCACATGAAATCAAGGAAGGTGCATCCCACGTCCAGAATACATTGCTTTGTTTGGTAAAGGCCCCTGACATTAAATGATATGGTGACCCTGCCTTTTTAACCACCTCTGACAGTTTGAGGCACACACTGGTGAATATTGTGATAGAATTCAAATAATAATTTTGCACACTCATGCAGTCTTCTAATTGGAAACTTTCTAACTGAGCAGTTAGTAAAATAGTTGATATTTCACATTCTTGTTCTTCCTTTTTCTCTTTTTCAGAGAATGATCTTTTTATTGAAATGGCTTTTCTTCCTGCTCCCACTCTGTGGCAGTATGGGATATTATTACTCTTTCCTGGATCGTTCAGGTATACCTGTAGAAGTGCAGTTAAGTGCTTGAAAAGCAGGGCAGATGTTTGTAAATAGCCACAAATGTGGCTTCCTGACTCTGTTTGAACTGCATTGCCTTGAGCTCGGTGTTGACATTACCGGGAGAAGGCTCGTCTACTCATCTTAGTGTGTCTTACGAATGTATAGGTTGCACATACATTGTGTGACTTCTTTTTGCCTCAGTCATCCGATCATGACTTAGAGTGTTTTAAAAGTCGAAATTACACAAGAGCATCAACAATCTTTGTAAATTATCCCCCAAAAGTGCATGCTGCTTGGAAATGGTGACAAGCACATCTCTTGCCAGGCGAAGTGGATACATTTTCAAAGCACTGCCCATTGGCACCAGTGTGAAGGGCACAACACAAGCACGGAACGTGCCTGTGCCCTCGGCTAAGAAACTCTTCTGTCACTAAATGAGGCAGGTTTTTGTGGTCATGGTGTTAGCTGATCTGAAAGCGCCATTCATGCAGGGGAGGATGCAAATGCCCATCTCAATGCATCCATTCATGCTGCCAGTTGGACAGAAGAGGGGCATTTTAAAACAGGATGTAGGCTAGAAAATTAGCTGAAAATCTTCTGTGGAATGAAGTGGAAAAAAACGTTAGATCTGCAAGATGCATGACTAAACCATATGTCTCTTTAAATCAAGCATATCTCTCTGAGGCCCTTTTCTACAAGCAAATTGCCACGGCATAGCAAGTTAAAAAAAACGCATTCCCACATCATCGCACTGAAAGGCAAGTAGAGATCCTCAGTGCCTGCTTTTACTCGTGCTTCTGAGATTAAAAATATTTATATATAATAATCACTGGAAGTCGTTGGGTCTTCCCTATTTTGTGGTGATTACTGTCAGCTGGGGATGTCATGCTCAAAATACATGTGACCGAGGCTACGTTGCAGTAATGTGCGATAATGTGCTGCATCACTAAATACTTATAAGGTCCCAAAGGCGAGACCGATTGCATTGCAAATGCTTGTTAATTATCACGTTTAGATCCTCATTGCTGCACATTTTTTCACATTTTCTTTGTCTAAAAGGACTAAGTTTATTGTATTACATTGGATATCGATTGGGATGGGGGCTCTTTTTCCTCACTTCCCATTAATCTACCTTACAGGCACAGGAGCCGTTTTATTCAGAACTGACCCTGGATCCAGGAGGGATCAGTTGCAAAGTAGGACGAATACGTTCCTAATTGTCTTCAGTCTGTCTATAAAGATCTACTACCTCAGAAGCTTACACTTACTCAATAAGGTATGTTGTCTTAGCGACACTGTCTCTTGGGCAACAAGTACATCCGGAATATGACTGGGTGAACATTCTCACTGGAGCTAGGATTTTTTCACACTTGGATGGTGTCTTATATGGAAATTTTTACAGGAAAACTTTTGCCCGTTTAAGGTCTAATAGTGTGTGTTGTTATGTATCATTGTCCATTCGTGGCTATTCTTGTTGTACTATACTATATGTTTTATATGTTCTACAGCCCTGATGTAGTCCACACAAGTTGGACGAAACGCGTCAGCTGTTTTGTGTTGAACAAGAAGACTAAAGAAAAAACTTTTGTGATACCAACAGTGGATGGACAGAATTATTTTTGGGATTGGTGGTGCATTCCACATTCATGTGATAATTCCGTTAAGCAGTTCTGGCTGAAGTGTAATGAAAAATCCCCAGAGACATAACATGAGAAACAAGCATTTTGGGACCCCTATTTTTTCTCAGCCCCGCTTGATGGAGCACCCTGAAACTTTCAACACAGCAGACACCAAAAGGGGGAAGTTTTTAAAAATTACGTGAAGATTCGTAAAGCGAGGCCAAGGTTATGGGCAAAAAAAAAACCACTTATCCCATGGAAACTTTGTTCCTAACTATAACTACCTACTAATAGATAGATATATAGACATAGATTTAAATATATATAATGGCTCCAAGTCTCACCCTTAAACTGCTGAACTCGTGGCGGGTGCTGTTCTCCGCTTAAACGTGAGGGTGAAGTCACGGGAAAATATTCAAGCTACAAAGTGCGGAGCACTCACGGGACGCTCAGTTGAATTAGATTTATTAAAGCAAATGCATTTTGGCATATTAGCCTTCTTCAGTGCTTATCAGCTTGGCATCCGACATTAGCATGTTTAAATACATTTTCAAATGATCTCATTGGAGAGGCACATGATCACAGCCAGTGACGAAGGACAAACACAGTTCAAGGTCAAAATACCTCTCTTTCTGGCTGCCATGTCAGCGTGTGTTTCATTTCCTTGCAGCCTGATGGAAAGTATTTCGTTTTTACAATAGAAGTTCTCAGTCTCTCATGAACGATTCCTTTGATGGAATATACAATGTCACTTACACGGTGCATGACTCATCCGGCCCCTCGACATTAATCTGGACAATGTTCCTCCGATTGTCAGTGCCATGATGTTATGTTTCCGTCCCTCGCCTGCCAGGATCTCAAATGTTCCACCATCCTACAGGTATCAGTATGTATTACTTTTATCCCTCAATTAAATAATTGACAGCGAGGCTGGTAGGATGCTTCCTCATTTTTGTCTCGGCGGTTCTAGCAGTGAGTTAAATAATGGCTCCAAGTCTCACCCTTAAACTGCTGAACTCGTGGAGGGTGCTGTTCTCCGCTTAAACGTGAGGGTGAAGTCACGGGAAAATATTCAAGCTACAAAGTGCGGAGCACTCACGGGACGCTCAGTTGAATTTGATTTATTAAAGCAAATGCATTTCAGCATATTAGCCTTCTTCAGTGCTTATCAGCTTGGCATCCGACATTAGCATGTTTTTAATACATTTTCAAATGATCTCATTGGAGAGGCACATGATCACAGCCAGTGACGAAGGACAAACACAGTTCAAGGTCAAAATACCTCTCCTTCTGGCTGCCATGTCAGCGTGTGTTTCATTTCCTTGCAGCCTGATGGAAAGTATTTCGTTTTTACAATAGAAGTTCTCAGTCTCTCATGAACGATTCCTTTGATGGAATATACAATGTCACTTACACGGTGCATGACTCATCCGGCCCCTCGACATTAATCTGGACAATGTTCCTCCAATTGTCAGTGCCATGATGTTATGTTTCCGTCCCTCGCCTGCCAGGATCTCAAATGTTCCACCATCCTACAGGTATCAGTATGTATTACTTTTATCCCTCAATTAAATAATTGACAGCGAGGCTGGTAGGATGCTTCCTCATTTTTGTCTCGGCGGTTCTAGCAGTGAGTTAAATAATGGCTCCAAGTCTCACCCTTAAACTGCTGAACTCGTGGCGGGTGCTGTTCTCCGCTTAAACGTGAGGGTGAAGTCACGGGAAAATATTCAAGCTACAAAGTGCGGAGCACTCACGGGACGCTCAGTTGAATAAGTTAAATATATATATGTATGTTTTATATACGTATATACGTATATATTTATATATAGTATTAAATATAAATGAGATTTATTTAATTAATATTATATTTATGGTATATATTAAAATATTTAAGATATACTACTTTAAACTATATATATATATCATGTTGTATGTTTTTTTAGCAATATTAGTGTGAAATAGCATTTTTTGGGATATTTTCATACTTACCATTATAACTACAGGGACATAATATTTTTTGCAAACAATATTTTTGCCACGATATATATGTCACACGATATTGTTGATTTTGATATTGTGTCAGTGATCCAATTGGCGATGATTCAATGTTCTGCCTTTTAATCACAGATGACACTAAGGTGTGCTTGCTGAGTGATGGCACTTGGTCTATGAACAAAATAGCCACAGAATGAGCTCCCACTTGTCAACAGTATTTACTGTTGGTGGGATGCATGAGATGCTGAGTTATATTCTGCCCTTCGTGTAAGCTCCTTAAAAATTAACCTGAATCAGTGATTAGTTTGCATCTTTCTACCAGAGGTGAAAGTAGATCATTTGTTCTGAGAAGTATTATGTTGAGGTAGGGAAGAATGGTTGAACCAAAGAAGAAGAAACTTTCTTGGCCCTCTTAGCACTCACCTGCCGGTGCTAGAACCGGGGTCCACAGAATCATCGTTCCTTGTTAGGGTAGAGTCTGGTGAGCCATCACCTGCATGGTCCACTTTTGGGATGCCTCAACCTTGTTGCTTCCTTCTTCTCTGCTTGATGCACTCTTCCCTTTCAGAGTGTGAGTGTTTGGAGTTACAGTGGTGGGGAAATGGGTGGTTCCAAAGATCACCATCTCAAATTTGGACACCAACAGTCTTTCCAGTAAACACTAAGGGGTCGATTCCGATTCGGGCCGGACAAAGCACCGACCGACTCGGAGCCGGAAAAATTACCGACCGACACGTACCAGTGGCGCCCGACACGCCAAGTACGATGCAAGCCGCGATAAATCCGACCGACACGTCAGGAAACCAAGCCGACCGACCGAGCCGCCGGAAAATAGCAATCCGGCCGGAAAACACGCGAATCCAACCGACCGACACGCACCCGGAACAAATCCGACCGAATCGTACCCGCCAACTCCAACCCGCAAAGTACGATGCAAGGCGCGAAAATCCCGACCGAGTCGGACGGAGGACAAGCCGCACGACCGACACGCATACAAAACCGAGCCGAAGCAACACAATACACCGCGACCGACGCGTACGCAGCATACAAAACTGCACAAACACAGCGTGAACGAAACGGAGAACACCGTACGAGACCAATGCAGGGTCCGACTCGGTCACAAGAACGTTTCCAACATACACAAACAGCACAAAGGAAAAATCACCCAAAAAAGGCCAAACAAGCAATTAGCAAGCCAATAAATACTGGGGGTGGGGACAGAGAACAAAGACACACCCACAACTCCACCTATATAAAGGACACAAATCACTACCATGAGCCTTTGCAAATGCCATTCCACTGCCAGCACCCAAGAGAAAGCAACCACACACCCACAGCTCACCCCTCACACAAGCCACACACCATCAGCACACCAACAAATACCTACCTCACATACACCCAGCAAAACACACACTCACACACCCTCACCTGCACACCAACACACACATCACTCACCATCACCACCCATCACCATGCCCCCAAGAAGAATCCCAAGTTCCTAGATTGTGAATTGGAAGTCCTGGTAGACGAGATCCTCAGGGTGGAGCCACAGCTGTTTGGCACTCTGGTCCAACAGACCCCCATGTCGCAGAAAACCAAGATGTGGGAGAGGATCATCAACAGGGTGAACGCCCAATCACCATGTCGGCGCACAAAGACGGACATCCAGAACAGGTGGTATGACGTGCGCAGGAGGGTACGGGACCTGCTGAAGATAGACTACATCAACAGCCAACACACCGGCAGTGGCCCTCCTGCCAAGCCAATATACCTCAGGCCCTGGGAGGAGAAGGTGCGGGCCATCCTTCCGCCAGTGAGCATATATGGACTAGAGAACATCCCAGAGCCTGGTGAGTACACAACAAATGTACACAATAAACCTCCACAAAACACACACATCACTGTCAATGGGAGAGTCAAACCATGCACACATAGCAATTACACAGCAACTAGAACAGAATCATCCCAAAATGTGTATGTCAGTCAGATAAACACAACACATGCCATCAAAAAAGTCACATCCAACTGTGCCAACACATGTACAAACACAACCACAACTACAGCTAGGCAGTGGCACAAATAGAACTAACACACACATCCACACATGTAGCCACCACAACAACACCAACACACAGTGAAGACCACTCAAAGGAAGGAATTCTGTGTATGCTGGCCAAGTCAGTGTAGCCAATAGCATCATGGGAGTCGCAGTCACACATATTGCCCCCCCCCACAACTGTCCCATCAACACCACTCCTGAACCATGCTCACATCACAGGGAGTGGAGAAGGACTCACAAGATGGCTGACACTGGCTACTGCTGTGGGGAGCACAAGGCCCTGCTGCCAACTGTGCACCAACAAACAGCAGGACACCACTGACTGACATCCTGAGAGACAACTTCCACTCCCTGCAATGCAAGCACAGTCCATGGTGGGATATCTGGCTGGCTGGGTGGGAAGGGGGACTTGCAGCACTGACCATAGTCACCAGCACCTCCCCTCACACCCCCCCAACACAAACTCCACAGTACCCACCTGGTAGAATGCAATGCCCTCCATCCTAACACAAGATCCCACAAAGCACCACCACCCTGGGTTATGTTGTGTGAAGCACAGGGACACTCTTGGGACTCTTAGCCAAACAACTGCCAGGACAACACTCCCAGCCATCCTGTCAGCACAGCCAGCCCACCCCACAGGGAAGCAGAGTCAAAAGGAAGGAAGCATGGGCATGCTGGGAAGGGGGGTGGAGGCAATAGCATGATGGGAGTCGTAGTCACAGACATTGCTCAGCCTCACAACTGGCCCATCAACACCACCCTGAACCATGCTCACATCACAGGGAGTGGAGAAGGACTCACAAGATGGCTGACACTGGCTACTGCTGTGGGGAGCACAAGGCCCTGCTGCCAACTGTGCACCAACAAACAGCAGGACACCACTGACTGACATCCTGAGAGACAACTTACACTCCCTGCAATGCAAGCACGTTCCATGGTGGGATATCCGGCTAGCTGGGTGGGAAGGAGGACTTGCAGCACTGACCATAGTCACAAGCACCTCCCCTCACACCCCCCACACAAACTCCACAGTACCCACCTGGTAGAATGCAATGCCCTCCATCCTAACACAAGATCCCACAAAGCACCACCACCCTGGGTTATGTTGTGTGAAGCACAGGGACACTCTTGGGACTCTTAGCCAAACAACTGCCAGGACAACACTCCCAGCCATCCTGTCAGCACAGCCAGCCCACCCCACAGGGAAGCAGAGTCAAAAGGAAGGAAGCATGGGCATGCTGGGAAGGGGGTGGAGGCAATAGCATGATGGGAGTCGTAGTCACAGACATTGCTCAGCCTCACAACTGGCCCATCAACACCACCCTGAACCATGCTCACATCACAGGGAGTGGAGAAGGACTCACAAGATGGCTGACACTGGCTACTGCTGTGGGGAGCACAAGGCCCTGCTGCCAACTGTGCACCAACAAACAGCAGGACACCACTGACTGACATCCTGAGAGACAACTTACACTCCTGCAATGCAAGCACGTTCCATGGTGGGATATCCGGCTAGCTGGGTGGGAAGGGGGACTTGCAGCACTGACCATAGTCACAAGCACCTCCCCTCACACCCCCCACACAAACTCCACAGTACCCACCTGGTAGAATGCAATGCCCTCCATCCTAACACAAGATCCCACAAAGCACCACCACCCTGGGTTATGTTGTGTGAAGCACAGGGACACTCTTGGGACTCTTAGCCAAACAACTGCCAGGACAACACTCCCAGCCATCCTGTCAGCACAGCCAGCCCACCCCACAGGGAAGCAGAGTCAAAAGGAAGGAAGCATGGGCATGCTGGGAAGGGGGTGGAGGCAATAGCATGATGGGAGTCGTAGTCACAGACATTGCTCAGCCTCACAACTGGCCCATCAACACCACCCTGAACCATGCTCACATCACAGGGAGTGGAGAAGGACTCACAAGATGGCTGACACTGGCTACTGCTGTGGGGAGCACAAGGCCCTGCTGCCAACTGTGCACCAACAAACAGCAGGACACCACTGACTGACATCCTGAGAGACAACTTACACTCCCTGCAATGCAAGCACGTTCCATGGTGGGATAACTGACTGGGTGGGTGGGTGGGTGGGAAGGAGGTCTGGCTGTCAACCAAACACAATCAATGCAGACCATGTTCACACCCCAGAGAATACATAGAAATGCCCAAATAATGCAGGACAATGTGCCACACCAATATCAACCCCTGACTGTGACGACTTAGGACAATACAATGTACAGGCCCGCACCCCGAGGCACAGTCACAACTGTCAGGTGTGTCAACCACTGATGCCTGCAGAAACATGACATACATTGTTTGTGTCTCCCAAAAACAGGTGATGATAGGGACACAGCAGCAGACGCTGAGGAGTCCCAGTCCCAGGCTCAAGAGGATGCCGAGCTCACTGGCGTCGTACAGCCTCTGTCCTCCTCGGACGATGAAGAACAACCTGGCACATCCGGTGCAAGTCAACATGCTGCACCAGCAGGACCACCAGCTGCAGCACCAGCAGGTCCACCAGCTGCACCCCCTGCACCCACCCCTCCAACGACTGTCACCACGAATACCATCCCTGCCGACATGGACAGAATAAGGAACAACACCAGCGCAGTGACCCTGGACCAACCTGGGGCCATGGACACCACCACCACCACCACCCCCAAGGTGGACCAGGGTTATCTGTGCGTGCAACTGCACACACTGCACATGTCAGCAGGGGTGGTGGGAGGGGTGGGAGACAGAGGTCGCTGCTTGCAGACGTTGCTGGTGTGCATGAAGACCCACAACTGGTACGCATAGCTGATGCGTACCAGTCCAGCACCGGAGAGCTCAGCCAGGTAGTGGGGCTCCTCAGAGACATCAAACAGCAGCAGGCTGCCCATCATGCCCGCTTGGACTCCCACATGTCCCGCGTGGAGTCCAAGT